>JAVQMG010000132.1:17232500-18432500 GCA_032878915.1 Castanopsis chinensis
AAAATAAATAAAAAAATAAATAAAAAACTTCTAGCTCTTCTTCCTAAGTCCTAACTACCAAAAGAAAAAAGGAAAGAAAAAAAAAAACTTCAGCGGATTCCCTCGTACTTCCATGCATCTAGCCTACGAAAGGTATATTTACACCAAGGTTTTCCTTCTGCCATGTCATGTGGAAAAGTATTTACTCTGGTTGGAGCACATAACAAGCAGCTAGTAGCCCGGTACAACAAATCTGGAAGGCTAAGATGATATATTTAAATAAGACATTTTTGTTATTATTTAAATAATAATTAATTAGATTTTCAAAAAAAAATTAATTAGTGTTTGATATCATAATTTTTTTAATAACAAAAATCTTTTTTTTTTTATCTTGTAATATGTTTTTTTTTTTTTGGAAAAAATGCTAAAACTATAACAAATTTTACTAAAAAAAAACTTACAAACGATGTAAAAATGAATGTGATTAGTAACACTTCAAAAAGATAATAAACATGTATTTGAATGAATGATTTTAGGAATACTATAAATTTTACAATATGAGGCTTACAAATATATATCACCAATCACAAAAAATAATTCAAAAATGCATATAAAAGAATACTGATGTCCACGTATCATATTAATTGTCACATCAATTTGTAAAATTTTAAGGCAAAATTAATAATATTTCTCCCTCCTAGAGACTTAGATTAGGCTAGAGTAGAAATTTTATCTTTTAAGTAAAAAAATATATATTTCTAACATTTTCCTATCTAAATTATTTCTTACGATTAGTGACACATATTTATAATTACAAGGAAAAATACTAGAAATACAAATTTTTTTACAAAAATTTTTACAAATTGATAATGTGGTGAGTGATTATTGATAAATAAAAATGTGATGTTATTGGTGGACTCGGATGAAAACCAATAAGAAGTTGGCCACAATAACAATTTGTAAAAATGTTGTAAAATAGTTTGTCGCATTTTCCTATCTATATTATTTCTTGCGATTAGTGATACATATTTATGAGGGAAAATACTAAAGATACAAATTTTTTTACAAAAACTTTTACAAACTAATGATGAGGTGAGTGATTATTCATAAATTAAAAAGTGATGTTATTGGGCTCGGATGAAAACCAGTAAGAAGTTGGCCGCAATAACAATTTGTAAAAATATTGTAAAATAGTTTGTAGTTTAACATTACTCAATTTGTAAGACCCATGTACTTAATGTTGTATTATCTCTAGCATTATTCAATTCTTTGGGATTTCTTAAAAGTAAAGGAAAAATGTAAAATTAATTTTTTTTTTCTATATCTCTAAAAAAATATTTTTAATATCAATTTTTGCCCCAATAATTGGGGGCCTTCCTCTAGTAGGGGGCCCTTGGCAGTGGCCTAAGTGGCCTAGGCCTAGGGTCAGCCTTGATAACAAGTACCAATATCTGATAAGTATCCATATTAGGTACCTCTAACATACACCTGCATGTGTATTCCATCTTTTTTTTTTTGGGTAAAAAAAGTGTGAATATGTTCAAGGTATGCTTGGATATATATAGTCCTAACTTAGCCCTCTTGATAGTAAGAGTTTAAGAGTCTGTTTGGTTGGGGAGATGGAAAAGTGGGAGGATAAAAAAGATTTAATTTTCCCTCATTTGTGTATGGTTAGAAGGATGAAAAAGTGGAAGGATAGAAATCTTATTTTTTTTGGTTGAGAAGAAAAATAAGGGGATAGAAAATGAAATTTGTATAAATTTACAATTATGTCCCCCATTAAAAAACAAAAAAAAAACATTTTTTTAGCAAAAAAATTGTGTATGTACAATGAAAAAAAAAAAAAAAAAAACCAACCCCATGTGGATGAATGGGGCATTTTCGTTAGCCTAGCTCATCCTCTCCCCTCCCCCAATTTTCTCCCCATTTTAGGAAGAAAACTTTTTAGTGAGCCCAGGCAGAAAACACTTTGGCCCCACCTCATTTTTTTTCTCTCCCTCTTCCAATCAAACACAAATAAAAAAATCCATCCTCTCCTATTTTTTCTCTTTTATTTTCCATCCACCCTATTTCACCTTTAAACAAACACATCCTAAGAGATAGCTCAAACTTGTGAAGAATTTTATTATTATTTTTTCTTTACTGCTTTTTTTTTTTTTTGATGGGATTCTTTACTGTTTTCAATGTGGAACAATGGTCTAGTTATCTTTTATAAACTTTTTTGGACCTTAATTTATATTTTAAAGATCATTTAATGACCATGAATTTACTTTATTATCCATTATTACGCTTAATAATATATGAAAAATAAAGGCTTAAATATATACTAGTCTTTGAACATACGCGTGAGGTTCTTCTATTTATTTATTATTTATTATTTATTTTTTTGTAAAGGTTAATAATTTGTATTTATTATAATTTGATATATATATATTTTCTAATCACAAAACAATTCCTAAGGGTGTGATGAGCAATATGTGTTTGTAGGTAGAATAATTTTTTCATCAAACTCCTAGGAATTTTTTGTGATTAGAAATAATATATGTACCTCGATATATATCAACGTCACCATATATATTTTTCAAGATCTCTTATTATATTATCAAATATAGGGTATTTATATTATCTCTGGGAGTAAGATCACTTTGATAAGGTCTTGAAATCAAAGTTTTTTTTTTTTTTTTTTAAATTTTTTTCACTACACGGTCCAGAGCTCGCCAAACAATTATTTCTTATTCTGTCAATGATACCATAGAAGAGATTATAGAGTAATTATCGGTGTTTGCCAAGTGCCATGGAGATCAACTGAGGTGGGAGATATATGTTTATGTTGGCAAAAAGAGACAAAATTAATTATAAGAAAACTTCGTGGGAAAATTATAGTAAAGAAAGGAAAGTTTTTGAATTTTCTGTAAGGTTACAAAACATTTAATAAGACGCTGGAGAGAGTTAATGACACTTTCTATCTACCATTAGATTTAATAGGAATCAATGGTATAAAAGTAGTGCAACTCTTGTAAATTAAAGTTATACTTAGTGTAACACCATGAGAGTTACATTTTTTTTAAGCCATAAATTTTTAAGAGATTTAATAGTTGAAAAAACATCATTAAGCGTAAATACTTTTCACCTTATTACCTCATTAATACTAGGATTTGTTTTCTCTCACCTTATTTATTGTTTTCCATGAGATGATGGGAAATTATTGTTGTGGTACTTATGGGCCCCAAATCACATATTGGGCCGGCCCAAAGACCCTCACAAAGAAGAAAGTCCAAATTAACAGTCCTGGTGGTCCGAGGACATAATGATTCCTTCCTGCGATGCCACGTGACAAAGGAAGTTATCATGCACGAGCGCTGCACCACGGGACACGACGTCCGAGGATGAAATTGTCCTCGGCAGATTGTTGCCGAGGACAATATTAGTGGCCTGGTAGGTCAAAGACTGCCATATTAAGGATCTTACGTACAAGTGACTAAGAGAGAGTGAGGATAAGGAGCAAATTAAGTTGATGGGTAAATATCAGAGAAAAGGCTGCTGCCACCGCATTGAAGGCATCATACCTACCCCTCTGGCTGCATTAATGAAGAAGTGACATCTAAATATTGAAATTATGCCCTACCATCACCGTCAGATATTTGAGTAAGGGGGAATGATGGGACAAGTATCTAAAAGGAAACACCTGGATTACACGTGGAAGGAGGAAGAAGAAGAAAGTGAGGCCTATAAAAGGAAAAAGAAGACGAGAGAGAGGAGGATGATGGAGAGAGGATAGAAAAACAGAGTAAGAGAGAAGGAGAGAATTGGTAAAAGAGATATGAAGAACTTTCATCGGCATTCAAGTATTGAGCTTAATATCATACAGTTGTATAAGAGAAGTGCAAGAACTTCACGGTTGAATTGAGCCTTTGTGTTGTCTGTCGTCCCGAAACCCAGATTAGATATCCACTCTCTATAAATTCATTGTTTAGTGCTCATTAGGCTGGTCCACTGGTTCTAACTTGGGTTAGTTTGATTTGTGCACTTACAATTGTGTACTCTCGAAATACCATAAATGAGTACTCTCTCCTCTCACATGAATGGTAAGTCCCACTAATTAAATTCATGATGGAACCCACTATTCATATGAGAGGAAGGAGTACACATTTATGGTACTCCGGAAGTACCTAATAATTTTCCTAAGATTAGAGGGCACTACCATTATCAATAACCTACAAACCTTGCATATATTAGCAGCCCACCATAGCCAACTTCCCACATCTCCACAACTTCGCAACGAAGCATCCTTTTTTTTTTTTTTTTTTTGAGTTAAATCTCCGTAAATAAGCTATTGAACGGTACACTAAAAAGTGTCATTAAAGAATAAAAAACTTTGATTTCAAGAGCTTATCAAAGTGATCTGTATTTAGTATTTACCGTATATATATTATTACTGATGAGTTCTATTCTATATAAATTAAATTACAAAGTGATAAACACTAAATAAATACAGGTTCAAATCAAATGTAAATATCCTGACTCCCAGAGATAAATACTAGGATATTTATATATTTTTTTTGAAACACTAGGATATTTATATATATATATATATGTTTTGTTTTTACTAGGATATTTTTATTTGATTTGAGTATTATATATTATCTAATTTCTTTATTTATATTTCAAGATAAATATCCTCGTCCTTCTCAAAAAAAGAAGAAGATAAATATCCTAATATTTATCTCTAGGAGTCAGCGAAATTGGTCAAATTAGAAGCTGATCTTTGACAGTAATCCGTGTATAAAACCAAAAAAAAAAAATCCTGACAATTGTTAGGGACTACTCCAAAAAACTTTGAAGTGTAACTTGACTCATAGAATAGAAGCTATTTTGGCTAGCGAACGTGACCTTGAACAAAATGTACACGCTCCCTATATATCAAGCCAATCTGAGAAAATTGATCGAGAACCCACTTGTAATTTGTCCAATTGAGTGAGATATTTGGGACAAATAATTAGGTATCTATCTTGGGCTCCTCCTCAAATGATGTGGCGTGTGGGTCCTTATATTTTGTATATATTGGTAACCCTTCACCCCTACATGCATCCATTACCCCTTCAAATTTCTAGCCTCCACATTTGAGAGAGAGAGAGAGAAAGAGATGGAGAGCTTATCTTCCAAACAATTCTTTGCATCTCTTTTCATATTACTTGCCATTAGTTCCTACATAAACTCAAGCTTAGCTGCTACACCTAAAAAGGCTAGTACTGAGTTCATTAAAACATCTTGTAGCTCAACAACCTACCAAAAACTTTGCTTTACCTCTCTCTCAACCTATACAAATGTAATCCAAACAAGCCCTGAACTTCTTGCCATGACAGCAATCAATGTAACTCTATCATCAGCTAAATCAACCTCTACTATGATGGTAAATCTCTCTAAAAGCCAGGGGATTAGTCCTAAAGTGGTTGTGGCAATGAAGGACTGTGTGGAGGAGCTTAGGAATTCAGTCTACGAGCTTAAAAAGTCTATAGGTGAGATGAAAAACAATAAGGGCTCTAACTTTCAGCTTATGATAAATGACATACAAACTTGGGTTAGTGCTGCTTTGACTGATGAGACTACTTGCTCTGATGGGTTTCAAGGAAAAGCCATGAATGGGAACGTGAAGACCCTTGTGAGGGCTGGGATTGTGAACGTTGCGCATTTGACCAGCAATGCCTTGGCTTTGATTAATCGATATGCCTCTCTTCATGGTTAATTAGCTTACTTTTAAGTGAGAATATACCATATTAATTTTGTATAATATAGACAAGATAAGAAAAAGAAAAACACAAAAAATGTAGATGCCTATGTAATATCATATTTGGTGTGGTACCCAAGTATATGGTAGTAGTTGATGCATAGTGTAAGTTGTGATTTGTGATGCCACATAGAGAATCCATGTGGCTATTAAGGATTGAGCTACGAGCTTGACATTATTGGTGTTAGCAAGTTGTAAAGTGCAACTTTTGCTATTGTAAAATGCAAAATTTAAGTTCTCTAGATTGCTTTGTACAATTGGAAGCATGATTGTCGCAGAAAAAAAGAAAACAGAAAACTGCTTGATTAATTGCTTTTCATGGTGGGGCTGAAACTTTTGATTCCACTGCAAAATAAAAGAGATTTTTTTTTTCTTAAAGTTTTGTCAGATAAGGTTTGTGCAGACAATATTATTCAATGAAATTGTTACTTTAATCTAACTTGATACCTATAGAGCAAATGCTAGAAAAGAAAAAAATAAATAAATAAATAAAAGGAAGAAGAGGAAGAAGGAAGAAATGAAAAAGACAGGTGTTTCTAGAGTGACAAACTAACCAACCACAGACGTGAGTCTTGTATAACTATCAAAATTGTTCACAAGCATGGAAGAATCTTTTCTTCCATCATTCAAGTGAAATAACCTTACGTGATGCATACAGATATAGAAAGCACTTAAAATCCCATGAAAGGTGAATGCAGTAAATTCATTTTTACGTAGACAAATAGTTCTACTGTGTGTGTGTGTGTGTGTTGTCTGCGCATGTATTCATTGTGCACGTGACTTTTTGGCAATTGCTTAAGCTCTAAACTAAAAAAAGCAGAGCCGCAGAGATTGGGAAGCTAATTCAATTGGTAGATGATGATATATAACAACTCGAAATAGATTACAATGATTTCGCTTTAGGACTACACATCGGATTCCTCATTTATTTGCAACTGTCTAGGGAGGCCAAGATTTTTTGTTGTTTATTACCTAAAGCATTAAACATGTGATTCAATCACAGATAGACGACTCAAAGAGAACCTCTTTTGAAATGGACAAATTTGTAAGTATGCGAACTACATACTGACTCTAACTGGAGGAGATTCTAACTAGAGGAGGTCATACCTAAACAGGTTTAGACTGGGATATCAAATTATCAATTATTCACACAATCCTCAATTTCAGGACATGGCCCCTTCTCGAGTCTACCAAGGCCAGATCAATAATGAAGTCTCTCGATTTCGGGTACGTGTCAGCCCGAGATTCAATGGAGGCTAGAGCTCATAATGGCTGCTTGGCGGCTGAGTCTTTGTCGGTCATCGAGAGAGACCATATCGAAGATAAAAAAAGCTATATTTATATTCGTTTGGTAGAGATGGGAGTTGTGAATCTAGTGCTCTGTGCAAATTGGGCCCAACCCACTTAATGGGAGTTTGTCTTTTTAAATCTTGCCGATCTAAATTTTCTTATAGATTGTACCTAATATTCAATTTTTTTATCATATATAAAATAGGCTATATTTAAAAATATAATATAGCTGGTTTCAAAAAAAAAAAAAAAAAAGAAGATAATATAGCCTATTATATATAGCGATAATATTAATATTTAGGAAAATATAGCGATAATATTAATATCTTTTTATTTTTTTAATCTACTAAAAAAATATAGCCTATTCTATATAGCAATAATATTAATATTAATATCAAAACCTATAGTGAAGATTCTCAAAAAATAAATATGAAATCCAATAGTGGCACTTGGAAAAAAAACAATTTCATGTTTAAATTGAAGGAGATGGAGATGGAGATGGAAAGAAAAGAGGATAGGACTTAGGACTTAGGTGAACAAAAGGGAATGGAGGCCAGCTCTTTTTTGAATAGTGAGCATCATGACCAAGAGTCAATGCTCCAGTTTTGCAGCCATTTCTAATGTCAATCTTATGAATTAAAGTTTCATCCAAATTGAATTATTATCAATTATAGATGAGCCACATTCGCATATGGATGATTGCACGTGCAAAAAAAAATTTACGGGAAGCACGTGCAGAGTTGGTTCAACAACTTAGCCATCAAATGGTCCTATCTGTGTATTACAATTATCTTAATTTGTGTTTGAGCTGGAGAGGGATTATTTCAATGAATATACATTTAGTTTTTAAAGCATTAAAAAAATATATAAATAATGCCACATTATTTAAAATTAATCTTTATTAATAGGCTTCAAAATATCACAACGCATTTATTTTGAAACAGTCTTTGTGTTCTTTGGGTTTTATTGGGAATTTTTCAATAGAAAATGTTAAAGGTACTGCAAGTTTACTACATAAAATTTATAAATTGATATAATAATGAAAATAATTGGTGGGCTTCAACAATCTTATAAATAGTGTGTAATCGCATATATACGGTACAATTAAAAAAAAATTACAATTACACATATATATGGATTCAAATTATACTCTCTCTCAGAATATATATAAGCTGAATTTTGATGCAATTGTGCTCATGGAGCAGCAGTGTTCTAGGGTTGGATCAATAATCAGAAATGCTCAAGGGGAAGTAATGGCTGGAACGTCGGCTATGGGGTCCTATATGAGAGATAGTGAAGAGGCATTCTTTAGCTAAGTATGAAAAAAATATTGATGATGTACTCTATTGGATAGAGGATTCACCACCACCGGCGGTGGAGGCTTTGTACCAAGATTCTTTACATATTATTGAATAAATGAATGCCTCATTTTCCAAAAAAAAAAAAAAATATATATATATATATATATATATCTCTCTCTCTCTCTCTCTCTCTCTCTCTCTCTCTCTTTCATTTTTTTTTAATTTTTAATTTTAATTTCTTTTGGATATACATGAGTTTACTTTTTTTTTTTTTTTGAAGTTTTGATGATTTATTTACATTAGACTCTTCATCTTTTGCACCTCATTAACTCACCTAAAAAAATTAAAAAAAAAAAAAAACTTAAATAGGATACGTGGCGCAAAATAAATTAGAAAATAATTGAGATCCCTTAGCTTTGCTTATATATATATATATATATAGATGAATATTTGCTTATATATATATATATATATAGATGAATATTTGAATTGTCTCTTTGTGATAAGTAACACATTAGTTTTGTAAGCTTTTTTTTTTTTTTTTTTTTTTTTTTTTTTTTTTTGAGTAAAAGTTTTGTAAGCTTAATATAATAAAACTTGTAGTACTTGCAGCACTACTCATTTTTTATAAGTATATCCGTATATGTTCACCTAGCATTTCATGTGGCTAGTTTTGAGGACATGTGGCACAATTTTGGGGCCCCTATACATCATAATAATATGATTTAAAAGTTTTAGCTTCTTGTGAGATTTTTTTTTTATTTTTTATTTTTTATATATATATAAAAAAAATCTTCAACATTGTGTTCCTAACTACCAAAAGAAAAAATATCTTCTGCAGGTCCCAAGTATATCCATGAAAGAATGCAGTTTGATGATCCAGCCATTGTTGGGTATATTAAAACCAAGACTTTTCTTTTGCCATCCCACTTGGAAAGGTGAATTTACTCAAGTTGTTACTTCAGACCCCATTATAAGTATTGCTTTATAATTTCCTTTCACAGTGCTATTTAGACCGCAATTGGCCAATTTGGAGATGTTTGATAGCAATCAATGTATGAAACAAAAAACCCATCAAAGTGTTAAGGACTACTCAAAGAAATTGTAAGTGTAAACTCATAAAATAGAAGGTATTTTGACCAACGAAAGTGACCGAGTTTTGCACATGCATGCATTAAGCCAAGTTGAGAAACCACTTGTAACTTGCCCAACTGAGATAGTTTGGGATAGATAGGTATCTTTCTCGGGGTTATCTAGCAAATGATGTGGGTCCTTATAGTTTGTATATATTTGTAATCCTTCACCCCCTACATGCATATCCAACACCTCTACTACCATAATAGAAAGAGAGAGAAATGGAAGGCTATTCTTCTAAACGTTTCTTTGCATCCATTCTCATATTACTTGCCATTAGTTCCTACATAAACTCGAGCTTAGCCGCTACACCTAACAAGCCAAGCACCGAGTTCATTAGAACCTCTTGTAGTTCAACAACCTACCCAAAACTTTGCTTTACCTCTCTCTCAACCTATACAAATTTAATCCAAACAAGCCCTCAACTTCTTGCAAGCACGGCCGTCAATGTGACTCTTTCATCAGCTAAATCAACCTCTACCATGATGGTGAATATCTCAAAAAGCCAGGGAGTGAGTCCTAAAGTTATTGCTGCTATGAAGGACTGTGTGGAGGAGCTTAGTGATTCGGTGTACGAGCTGAACAAGTCTATAAGAGAGATGAAAAATGTTAAGGGCTCTAACTTTAAGCTAATGATAAGTGATATACAGACTTGGGTTAGTGCTGCTTTGACGGATGAGACTACGTGCACTGATGGGTTTCAAGGGAAAGCCATGAATGGGAACGTGAAGACCCTTGTGAGGGGTAGGATTGTGAACGTCGCACAATTGACTAGCAATGCCTTGGCTTTGATTAATCGATATGCTTCTCTTTATGGTTAATTAGCTTACCCTATGTGTGATTATATCATTTTATTTTTGCATAATATAGACCCCCCCCCCCAAAAAAAAAAACCCATAGGCCTTGATGTCTATGCAATATCATATTTGGTGTTGTATGTATGAAATTGGTTGATGTATAGTGTAAGTTGTGATCCGTGGAGCTAAGAGCTTGAGATTATTGGCGTTAGCAAGTTGCATTAAAATAGTGAGTTCTTCTCTGCTTAATATCTGTGAACAAGTTGCAAATTGCAACTTTTGCCATTGTATAATGCAAAATTCAAGTAATGGAGATTCCTTCGTACATTTGATCATATATTTTTCAATTGGATGCATGATTGATGCATATCTGTGGGGTAGAGTAAGAGAGACAGAGAGGACAAGTAAAGCAAACATTTCACATGCCCTGCCCAAGAATATGCAAGTGGGGGATCTTTTAGCCAAAAAAACAAAGTGGAGACCTTTGGTATTTTATTCAATGAGACCATGTGAAACCATCCAAAGGGCTTCAAATTTATATTCTTTTTCTATTGATTTTTATTGTGCCGAACTGTTCAATTCCCTACCTGGTGTTTCCATCTTTTTTGCAATAAGTTGAGGAAGGCAAATGTTGGATGTGGCTCTCTTAAAGCAATACGAATGTACCATCATTTCTATTTATCATTTAAGTTCATAGCGTGCAAGGATAGTGCCAATTGTTGATAATAATGTGCCAATTGCAAATTGCTAGGATAGTGCCAATTGGTGCCATGTTCTTTTGGTGCAATGCAGTAGCTAATAAATACAGTTTGACAAAACAATGGTGGCCTAATTGAACCCTTTTCCTAGAATCTATTAGGGCTGTTAATGTACACACACGTCACTAGGAAATATAACAGGAGGCCCCTAATTTATGCTAAAGACATTATTAGATCCTGAACCTGAAACATATACATTTTCGTTATTTTCGTTTCCTGGCTAGCTCTGCTCTTGGTCCCAAAATATTCCAACTTCATTAGTTAAGTAAAATAGTCACAGCATCATCATGATTGTTACTATCAAAGAGCTTTTCAACATTTGACTTGTATTCATGTTGAGATCTCTAGGTAGCAAGTACCATGCCCTGCAACAAGATGCAACCAAGGTTGGTTTCCTGCAATTGCAGTCACTGTCATATTCCCCCTAGGTGCATAATGCTTTTAGGATTTTGAATAATAAAGCATTAAATACGTCTTTAACTTGAAGTGTTGACAAAGTCTCTAATATATTAATCCTGAACAACAAAGTGTCTTAACTTGACCTTGATGGCTATACGGCCACCACTATCATTTTCCATTAAGCACTTGGGCTAAAAACAAAATGGAATCAAGGATAAACACAATGAAGAGGAATCAGGCTGCTAGACAAGTTAAGATGTTTTAGCCCATTATCAAGATAGGGGCTACACTTGGAGAGTGGCCTAGGGTACTTAAACCTACTACCATACCCACACGAGTGCATGACATCACTTATTAAGGGTTTATCCCATTACTTACCAATAGGATTCAGATTAGTTGACTATGCCAGTACCTTGAGCATAAGCTACGAAATGAAATATTCATTCTAATTATGGGGCTCAGCAGGCTAATAATCCAAAAAGTAAAATGAAGGAATCAGTCTTTCTTAATTTATGAAGCACTCAAAAAAAAAAAAAATCTTTTAGCTGTTGAGTCGTTGACATGGAGAGTTTGTTCTAGGTAAGAAGTAGTTAAGAGGCCTTTTGGGAGGAGACATGTTACCGATAAGAGAAATTGTTGTTCCAATTGTAAATATTTGTATCAGCAATCCTATGAAAGTTTAATGAAAGGAGATTAAACATGCAATCCAAATGTAAAATAAACATCACACTTACAATCAGCATAAAATGATAAATAACTCACCAATTAGAATGTGAGCAGTCTCCAAAAGTTCGAACTTATATTTTTCCCACTTACTTGGAAATAAAAATAACAATCAGGAAAATTTCATAAAAATAATATGGAAACTCCAAGAGCAAGTAATTGGTTCTCACTAGGGCCACTACATATATAGAATCCTGTAAGGACACCCATCTTTGAGTTCTTGTGCTTAGTAACTATTTTACAGGCAATATAATGCCTGGACATACAAGAAGGGAAGATTTTACCACGGCATAGACCTGATAAGTCACAAGTCAAGTCTGAATAGATTCTATACAATTACAAAATATTAGTATCTTGGAAACATGACAACATACCGCACGTCTTATACATATTTTGTTAATAGTAATACAATCATTAAAGTAAAATTAAATATAAAGTACAACTACTGGCATTTATACACGCTAACACCTATCAAAGTAACTAAGTAGTAACTGGCACATTGCAAACAGACATCAAGCATCTGACATATGAAACAGTCATATATTCAATTACATAAAAAGTTATAGTGATAAATGAGTTGCAGCAGTATGAGTTTCTTGCTTAAAGAATTTTATACTTACAGGAGAAATTCAAATAGGAAACAATTATATTAAGGTAAGAGAGATAGGGCTTGCTCAAGTTATGGGGTTTGTAGGGCATAATATGGAAAGGATTTATCTAAATTATGACCGAGTGGACAACCACTTGGTGAGTGACTGAGGTCAATCAAACTAGAATACTTTGGTTTAGTTGATTGAAGAAAAGTACAAAAATATGGGGTTATGTACCGTTGGCCTCAATTCCTTTGTTGACCTCAAAAATTCAGATAATGAAACAGTTATTTAGTGTTGGCAAAAAGTATATTTGTTAAAACACACACGTCAAGGACTTTGACTAAAAACTAATACTAAAAAGGAGACTTCCTTGAATCTAAAAGTAGATTAAAAGTGGAATAGTTCATATTATTATTATTATTTACAATTCCCCAAGTAAACGTTGAAGATCTACACAGCATCACTAACAGCTACATTAAGACAACGCTTACAGGATGAAAGACTATGGCTATGAACACATTCTCCATTATACAAGAATAGAGGCTGCACAATACTGGCAGGGTCTACTTGCTTCAGCAAGCACCCTGTGGGTGGGATCAGCTAGGGTTCTTCCAGCTCAATTGGAGTCCACTCCATTGGGGATTTCCTTTTCATACCTCACCCCAAAAACAGAGATTGGGGTTGGTGGAAGAAAAACTATATGATGCTGCAATATATAGATCAATCCATTCATAGGCAATAAAAGAGGAAGAGGAAGAGGAAGAGGAGTGAGCCATTCAAATGACTAGGGAGCATTCACAATATGAGAAGCTTGAGATAGGTGAAAGTCACAAAAACTAAAGAAAAAGTTGATAGGAAGAAAACAAAGAGGTGAAGATGGGGATCATTACAGAATTGGGACTTAAAAGAAAAATTTAGCACTTTAACTGTATTATGTGTTACATTATAACTATGAGAGGATGCACAAGTTGAAGCATTCATTTTCCTTTTAATAAGTAAGAGAATTTTATTGAGATAGAGGAGATGTTATGCACACAAGCTGTACACGTATACTCCAAAAAATTAAAAACAAAAGTTGAAGCTTTCATGACCAAAGGATATTTAACAGCTAAGTACTTTAATTAGATTCACTGGCTCAAATCTAAAAGCTCCTTGAGCTAAATAGTTTTGAGACTGTGTGATGAAGAGCCTGATTTTCAGCAAAGCTCTAATCATTAACACTCAAGTTTAGAAACTAAAATAAGCCATCTAGCTTTTACTAAATAGAAACAAGAACATCTACCATATCACTTTGTTCCTATCTAGCACCATACTAGATAACAAGCTGCAGAAGACTTTCAGCAATATAGGGATTTTTTTTTTCCCTTAAGCAATAGTACTGGGTCAAACGAAAATGTATAATTTTAGGAAAAACAAATTCTGAATTTGTTAAACATATATCGTGGAATCAATTTTAGCAAAGGAAGTAATTGTTGTCTACAGTTCCTCTTCAAACAAGTTCAGTTTTGTGCAACAAGACATGTGATTATATAATATGTGTCATCTATAAATCCACTATGAACTTGGATTTCTATGCCAATGACTTCAGAAATTATTAACTTTTCTTTTTATGAATTACTCAAGGTTTTAATTAAAGAACTTCATCAGATCATCAAACACTCATTTGCAATTTTTTAGGGTGTCTCTATCTTGTTTCTCTAAGCTCATTTTGTTTGATTTTTTAAAATATTCTCTTTTTTTTTTTTTTGGAGAATCAAATATTCTTATTTATCTTCCATGATTGCTTTTGAAGTTCTCAATGATAATCAACATTGAAAATATTCAACCTTCTTACCTCTAATTTAAAATTGCTCTTAGCTACATAAGCAATCCAGAGAATTGTTGCTGCAGTAGATGCAACAATGTAAACTTTTAAGAAACTCTCTCAGCTACCTCTTCAACCTTCAAAACAACAAGGACATAGATACAGTAATTGGAAACAGATGCACAAGTACACAGTAGCTCGAAAAAAATGCATAGAGTTTTTGATTAGATAACTAATTCCCTTATTATGAAAGAAAGAAAACCAATGATGAAAGTTGAAATAGCAAGTCTATCAGGACCATCCTTTAATGTTGTTAGAAATGTGTATACAGCTCCAACTGAATGAATGACAGCCTATAGTAAACATTGCAACCAAAAAAAAAAAAAATCAACAGAAAATACAACAGCTGCCACTTGAGATAAAAGCTGCTGGATACAAAACATTACTTCATGGAAGAAAATGACAAAAGTTATAACGGCCAATGAGCTCTAGGTCAAATGGCACCTTCTCCCCTTGTACGAATAAGGTGGAGAGTGAGGTCTTGGTTTCAACCAACGTGTGTGTGTGTGTGTGTAATGACCAATAATAAAAATGATAGAAGTAATCACTTACATATTGGGCTATTTTGATTTATGCTGTTACCATTGTCTGTACCATCTCTCAATTAAAATAACCCCAAAAATCATGCCTTGCTAATCTAACGATTCTAAATGTTTTAAAACCTAACCTAGACCACCTGAACAGGTCTAGTCTTTACCAACATTCCACCAGTCAGAACTATCCCTAACTCAAATTTTACTAGCCAGAAGCAACAACTTAACACGACTTTGGTGACAATGTTCATTTGCCACAACTGACTATGTCAAACTCTTTACTATCTTACGTAACAATTTTTTCCAGTAAAAATCCGATTCTACTAGAGCATGAGCAACCACTACCTTCTTGCTCGCATTGAGCAGGAAAGAAAGGAAAAACAACTTAAAATAGAGTTCGAAAATACCATCTTTTCTTGTTTAGATAATTTCAAAAATATATAATCTTATAATTGACTAACTATTGGTTCTGGCGGGGCACGGGTGGAATCAGTTTCCCATATGTTTTACTGGTTAGCAGCAAGTCCAAAAGCTCTTTTTTAAACTGATCAAAAGTAATTAAATTGACTATCTAAATTAGATACAAGTTCTCACATGCAGATAAATAAGATCCATAATAAAATATTCAATTATTAAAAATAAAATTTTGCTTTCCTATCAACATTTAAAAACTCAGGACAACAAAAATAAATGCAAAACATAGAACAAAAGAAATACATTATCAAGAATGGTAATTGGATATATATATATTTGAGAGAGAGAGAGAGTGAAATGTATCAACCTGAATGAAGATCAGAGCATAGAGACAAAACTTCCCTTTTGATACCCTAAAATTCAAGGAAAGAAAGCATTAGGGTGAAGAACTCTAATGCTCTCTGTTTGGTCGCAGAGAAAATACGTGAGAAAGTAGTAGTTCAAAAGAATTTTCAAATCTTAAAGACACTAATTTCCTTTCCATGACTTCTCGGGAGCCAAACAGAGCATAGGAAAAGAAAAGAAAAGAAAAGAAAAGAAAAAAAGGAATTTGGGGAAATTAAATTGACGACCATACGATAGGAGAAATCTGAGCCATCCGTCCCAGAAGGTCTTCCAAATGCTGATTTTCTCTGCTGCATCTTGTTCTAATCTCTTCTTGATTTCTCTAAGCTTAAATAAAAATAAATAAACAAGTATAGTTTACATTTTATACCTAATAATATTTTTACAAGACTTTTTAAAGAGTTAATAGAATATAAGAATTACTATCAATTTAATTTAAGTGTATCCATGCATATGCATGAGGTTACAAGCTAATATGAATATTAATAGCCAATAAAAAAAATATTGTTTACATAATCATTTCTTTTTATATTCCAGTTACTCTTTTTGTATCTTTTGGACAATCTAATATATATATATATATATATATATATATATATATATATATCTTCGTTCGCTTTACTCTTTTCTTCTCCCTTTTCCAAAAAAAAAACCCTCTTTTTTGTTCAAATCTAATTCTAGAGATCTATAGATCCAAATCCAGTGAATCAATATCTGCTTCTCTTCGATCATCTTTGTCACCTTGAATCTTAGAATTCAAGAAAGAGAAGCCACAGAATGGCAGCCTTTGCAGTAGCTGCAGTCACTGCAGATATAAATCTACTTGATAAGGTGCTACAGATCGTCAAGAATAGGTCTAATGGCGATAGTGCTAACATTGAAGATGTAAAGCGTTTGTTTTCTACTTTGATAGCTTACCTGACCGACACAGAAGGAGTAGAAGCTATCATGTTCCTCAACACTGCCATGGTCATTGGTTCACCAAAACCTGTCATGATGTTGCTCACTTTTTTAAGGACTTTGTTCCATTACGTCAATTTCCCTCCCGGATGAAAGCTATCAAAAGAAAACTTAACGACATCCTAAGGTTGGATGCATTTCGCGTTGGTACCTTTGGATGCATTTCAAGGTGACAAAGACGATCGAAGAGAAGCATATATTGATTCACTAGATGTCGTTAAAGTTTCTTTTGATAGCTTCTACTCCTTCTGTGTTGGCCAGGTAAGCTATCAAAGTAGAAAACAAACGCTTTACATCTTCAATGTTAGCACTATCGCCATTATACCTACTCTTGACGATCTGTAGCACCTTATCAAGTAGATTTATATCTGCAGTGACTGCAGCTACTGCAAAGGCTGCCATTCTGTGGCTTCTCTTTCTTGAATTCTAAGAATCAAGGTGACAAAGACAATCGAAGAGAAGCAGATATTGATTCACTGGATTTGGATCTATAGATCTTTAGAATTAGATTTGAACAAAAAAGAGGGTTTTTTTTTTTTTTTTTTTTTTTTTTTTTTTTGGGAAAGAGAGAAGAAAAGAGTAAAGCGAGTGAAGATATATATATATATATATATATATAGATTGTCCAAAAGATACAAAAAGAGTAACTGGAATATAAAAAGAAATAAATTATGTAAACAATATTTTTTTTTATTGGCTATTAATATTCATATTAGCTTGTAACCTCATGCATATGTATGGATACACTTAAATACTATTGATAGTCATTCTTATATTCTATTAACTATTTAAAAAGTTTTGTAAAAATATTATTAGGTATAAAATGCAAACTGTCCTTGTTTATTTATTTTTATCTTATTTTTTTATTACTTCTTAATATTCATTTTATCTTGTTTCTCTAAGCTTATTTCGCTTGATTTTTTTTAAATATTATCTTTTTTTTTTTTTTTTTTTGGAGAATCAAATATTCTTATTTATCTTCCATGATTGCTTTTGAAGTTCTCAATGATAATAAACATTGAAAAAAAAAAAATTCAACCGTCTTACCTCTAATGCAAAATTGCTCTTAGCTACATAAGCAATCCAGAGAAGTGTTGCTGCAGTAGATGCAACAATGTAAACTTTTAAGAAACTCACTCAGCTACGTCTTCGACCTTCAAAACAACAAGGACATAGGTACAGTAATTGGAAACAGATGCACAAGTACACAGCAGCTCGAAACAGATGCATAGAGTTTGACTAGATACCTAATTCCCCTATTATGAAAGAAAGAAAACCAATGACGATAGTTGAAATAGCAAGTCTATCAGGACCCTCCTTTAATGTTGTCAGAAATGTGTATACAGCTCCATTTGAATGAATGACCGACTGTAGTAAACATTGCCAAAAAAAAAAAAATCAACATAAATTACAACAGCAACCACTTGAGATAAAAGCTGTTGGATACAAAACTATGCTTTATGAAAGAAAATGATAAAAGTTATCACAGCCAATGAGCTCTAGCTCAAATGGCACCTCCTCCCCTTGCGCGAATAAGGCAGAGAGTGGGCTCTTGGTTTCAAGAACCAGTGTGTGTGTGTGATGAGCAATAATAAAAATGATAGAAGTAATCACTTACGTATTGGGCTATTTTGATTTACACTACTACTATTATCTGTACCATCTCAATTGAAATAACCCCGAAAATCATGCTTTGCTAATCTAACAATTCTAAATGTTTTAAAACCTAGACCACCTGAACAGATCCATTCTTTACCAACATTCCATCAGTCAGAACTTTCCCAACTCAAATTTAGTAGCCAGAAGCAATAACTTAACACAACTTTGGTGACAATGTTCATTTACCACAACAGACTATGTCAAACTCTTTACTATCTTAAGTAAAAAAAATTCCAGTAAAAATCGGATTCTACTAGAGCAACCACTAGGTTATAACTCGCATCGCACAGGAAAGAAACGAAAAACAGCTTAAAATAGAGTTCGAAAATACCATCTTTTCTTGCTTAGATGAGTTCAAACATATAATCTTATAATTAACTAACTATTGGTTCTTTAAAATGGTTCCCTATACGATAAAAAATAATTAAATTGACTATCTAAATTATGCAAAACTTAGATACAAGTTCTCACATGCAGAAAAATAAGACACATAAAAATTCAATTATTAAAAATAAAATTTGCTTACCTATATACATTTAAAAACTCAGGACAATAAAAATACATGCAAAATATAGAACAAGAGAAATACATTATCAAAAATGGTAATTGGATATATATATATATATATATATATTTGAGAGAGAGAGAGAGAGAGAGAGAGAAATGTATGAACCTGAATGAAAATCAGAGCGTAGAGACGAGACTCCCCTTTTGCTACCTTTTGATACCCTAAAATTTAAGGAAAGAAAGCATTAGGGTGAAGAACCCTAATACTCTGTATTTGGTCGCAGAGAAAATGCAAGAGAAAGTAGTAGTTCAAGAGAATTTTCAAATCTTAAAGACACAAATTTCCTTTCCATGACTTTCTCGGGAACCAAACAGAGAATAAGAAAAAAAGAAGGAATTTGGGGAAAATTGAATTGAGAGTGAAGCTTACGTGAATCGACGACCATACGATAGGAGAAATCTGAGCCGTCCGTCCCAGAAGGTCTTCCAAATGCTGATTTTCTCTGCTGCATCTTGTTCTAATCTCAACTTCTTCTTCTTCTTCTTCTTCTTCTTCGAATTTTCTTTTTTTAGACCACCGTTCAGCTGTGAAATCTTTGAGATTTTATGGGCCATTCAAATATAGCTGGCCCAGTCAGAATTTGCCACGTCAATTAAAAACTACTATTCACTAACCCGTGCGATGAACGGGCTAATTTTGTAGTTAGTTTTTCTTTTTCTCTTTTTTTTTTTTTAACATGTTTCTAATTTCAATTATTGAAAGTTAAATTGGCTCTAATATAAAATGAAACATGTAATATTAAGAAGTAATATTAAATATGAGATAAACATAAATATTAAGAACTAATATATTAGAATACATAACCAAATAGTTTATCATCTCTCAAAGCTGCAGCTGTTTTAGGCTAAAGCTTTTACCAATAGTTTTTTATTTGCACATTTTGGGTAAATATCCCAATACCATGTATTATTGCAATGGCTTTTTTATTTTTTAATTTCATTTATTTCATGACTTACACTAAATATTAAATGTATTCATTATATTTAAAAAACATTGAAGTAAAACTTTATCCTCAAATAACTAAATATAAGAGTTTAATTCCTCCCTGTTTAAATTTAAAACCAAATTGTGCAAAAAGACAAAAAAAAAAATTCCTTTGTTCCTATGTCTTTAGTACGAAAATCACAAATCCATTGAAACCAAATTGTGCATAGAAAATCTTAAAGATTGAAATGCAACTTTAAAGTATTTTTTGTATCTTCTTCCTTTGTTGTTTTGTAGTAGTCCCTGAATATAGCCTTTTGTTTTCCTTGAGCACAGATGTTGGTGTGAGTTGCACATTGCTTTGAACATCAAGTTTTTGAAATTTTGGACAATCACCATCTTCTTCAGTTGATAAGTTGTTGCTACATTCATTTGAAGTATCACTGATGTAAGCCTGGCAATAGAATAGGTTGAGGAATGTATTAAAACATGTACATCTTAAATATGATATTTGTAATTTTGCTAAATTAAAGAATATGTACTTCTGTCATTTTATCAAGTTGAATTACTTTGTCAGTTTCTTCAAAAGAGTCAAAAAGTTTCTTGATGGTGTAGAAATCTCATCCATGCTTGAGATTATAGTCATTTAGTTGTATTTGGAAAACAAATTGTTTTCCTTTCAGATTTTCTATTTGCACAGGAAGGATGACTTCATCGGGCTCCTAGCAAAAGTAACATTTTTCAAATTGTATAGTCAAGTAAAGTTTAGTAAATATTTAATACTAATTTTATGTTCTACATTCTCACCTCTGAAGATTTGTTCAAAAGGTCTTTTGTTGATATGTTGAGTAATTTTTCTGCTTCTGAATCAAATAAAATGAATGTGGCCATTCTTGAGCTATCTTTAACCTTTAATTGAATTCTATACCTGATAAAAGAAATGGCATATATAATGTTAATATCATATTAACTATTGTGTATTTGAATATAAAAATTAAACATTTTCATTTTGTTTACCTTGGGATTGGGAAGCATGCCTTTTTGTTGCAATTGTCGCACCATAAAAATTGTTCTCTTGATTTTACCTTTTTACGACATACTTCGCAAGAGATAAAGTACCAACCAGAATTATCCACATCAATGTTTATAATCTTTCCTTGACAGATAAAGATAGTTTCCTAGAAATTGAATTTAATACTAATCAATTCATAAATTTATAGTTAAATTTTGTAAAAGCAGGTCTATATTACATAAAGCAATGTTGAAGGGTTTTTTTTAAAATATTTTTTTTCCTTACCTCATTGTCAGAGTCCCACATAATTTTTGTTATTTCACTTATGGTTGTTCTGTTGATGTTCATCTCCTCTTCAATTGTCAGTTGTGGTTTAAATTGCTGTGGCATTTGTACTATTGGTTGGTTATTTTCCACCAGCCTATTATATTACATAAAGATATTAGACATAGTATTGTAGAGATTGTAAATATGTTAAAAATGTGAATCGAAAACAAAACACTTACTGATCTTTGAATTCAGCAGTCTCAGGAATGTCCAAATCAATATAAACCCTTGTTCCACTTGTTGATGATAAGTTATACTCTCCTGTAATGCACGGATTCATTAGGAAAAAGAGTACATTAAAGCTGCAATGTTATCATCATAGTATTGTAGAGACTGTAAATATATTAAAAATGTGAATCATGTTGAAAAAGTAACAAATAGATTTAAAAAGTAATGATAGCACATTGTAATAAAACATACACAACTTATTTTAAAAGGCTAAGATATCACAACCCAAAAAACTTGACTATTGCATGTGTCCTTTTAGGAATTACTGCATTCTAACTTGCAAGTTCCAAGTTGAACTTCTTTTTGACATGACCTTATTAAAAAGACTCATTATCCACACACTGACAAAACAACCTTCATATCAAACAAACACTTTCCCATATTTTGTGCCACTTAGACTTTTTTGCTTTAGGCCTTAAAAGGACTCCAAAACCTTCCTTAACATACACCCCTTTCTTGTCACACGGGAAACATGTCTATCACCAACATCAAATAGTGAAACTAAGATGTACCAAGACACCAATATTATGGTGTGATCATTCCACACCTTTCAAAGTAATAATAGCCCAAAAAGCATAAAGTTTGTGAGATCTGTAAAAAGAAGATAAAACAAACAAAAAGGGATAGTAAAGTCCTCTCCTAGAATAAGAACTCAATTACAGATACAAAAGAAACACAGCTAAAACAGCACATATTAAATTAATAACCCAACAGTAAACTGTAATTTAGAAACCAATAAGTGTTGAATAAGTAGGTGAATAAATCCCTCTAGAGTTGCAAATGCAATTCACAGAGTTCCATCTTTGGGATAGCCTAAGACAACAAAGCCCCACATTCTAATAATGGTGATAACGTATGACACCACTTTAATTCCAAAATACGTCTTTCAATTTATGATACAGAAAAGAAAATAAAGCTGAATACAGAAAATTTGATCAATATATACTCAGAAACATTTTGCCAGAAATTGTTAATTGACCCAAAACCACCTACTGAAATGAATAATGCTTTCACAAAAGAAAATTTCCAAGTACATGTATAATGGTGTTTTTGTTAAGGAGTGAAAAGAAGTTGAGCAACTATTATGACAAAGAATTCCATTAGCGTAATCATATTTATAATGAAAGTGGCAGAAGACAAAGTACTTTTAAAGAATACCAGGTCTTGACACATAGGTGGCTAAGAAAGTGAGTCCACTTAGAAGCACTTTGCTTCATCTAATGGGATATAAAGCATTCAAACTAAAAAGAATTTGCAACCTAAATCCATTCTTAAAAATCCAAAGTAAAAGAAACCTAAGAAATCCAAAATATTCAAAGTCCGAACTTAAAACAGTCAAAACATAACCCACTCTAAAATTTTGTAATTCACAAATAATAATAAAAGTTTCCAACCAAATTCAAAATTATAAAATCTACAGGGCATTCAATAATCAAATAGAAAATAACAAACTAAATCTCAGCTTGCAGCCATTTATACAACTTCTTAATTGGATGCTTACAAAATAATTCAGTCAAAATACTTTGTATTTCAACTAATTGGATGATTTCTTATGTAGTTTAGAATATGGTTATGAAGAAAAATAGGAAAGAGAAATGAACTTGCCTTTAAATGTCTTGACAGTTAAATATGTAACTATTATGATAAAAGGGCCTGGATTTTCAGTAAAGAAGCTCTCCTCAACTTGATTTGCAGTTGATCCCCAAAGTGTAAGTTTTATTTCATTTTCTCTGTTCAAATTTTCCAATGTTACAGTGTAAGTTCATATAATATAAGTACATGTATTGGCTTATCAAAAATATAAAAATAAAAAGCGCATGTATCGAAAATATATATTTTTTTAAGAAGAGACATACTCTATAGTCATGACATTTATGTTTCTAATCAAGACATTTGATCCTTTGATGCAAGGTTGCTCAATCGGTCCAACACCAATCACATTTGCAATGATATCTAGTTATTACAAAGATGTGTATGTGATTATTTTCATATATAACAATAATATAATGCTTAATTATTTAAAAATTTAATATAACACATAATATACATAGAGATACCTGATAGCTGGACATGTTTATTAACACGTTCATGTATTTTATTGTAGTCAACAAATTCAAATTTGTGAAGAGCTATATCAACATCAGTCTCCTTTATTTCCTGAATACTAGTTTTCAATGTGAACATGATCTTGAAGTCATTGTCTACTGGTCTATATAATGCATTGCCATCAACCACTTGAAAATAAGAGAGTTCATACAATTTTCCTTCTTGCAAAAGAGGCTTGAACTTTTTAGCAATATTATTTCGAATGATTGCATGTATTGCATTATTCTACAAGTAAAGTGCATCAGTTTCTTATAGATAGAGTTCATCGTTTATATAATGATTGAACAATATTAAAAGCTATAAAAGAAAAACAAACCTGCTCATCGATTAAAATCATATCTAAACTAATAATATCATTATTTTTGGAGTTGATTGCATTCCACATCCTTGATATTCTGATCTTCACTTTTCAATTTTCTTTGTGTTTGTCTATACAAAGCTCATTAAGGAGAGAGTATTGCATCATCTTAGATCCCTAACAAAGACACCAAAAAAGTAAGTAGCTTGTTAAACATAGAAAATAGCAATTAAGTTGTAATCAATTATATTATAGAGATGAAATTTAACAAAACAGTAAACACATACGAAGTGCCTAAATCAATTTGGAGGAGATAAATAGAAAAATAAATAATATATAAAATTATGTTACCTTTATTAGTTTGTTTGTTGAGTCAAAGATTGGTAAAAAATTCTTTGTACACAATAAAAAAAATGTAGCAAATGCAAACAATAACTAAATTCAGCTCCTAATATTTCATAAAATAAGACCCAAAGCTTCAAATCGGAAAAACTATGATGTGTGAAATGAAAGAAGTGAAAGGATGGAAGGCATATCCAAAAAATATAATTTGATCCTATTCTCTCACGGTGCATTCATGAAAAAACTGATATATGTCTTTGACTAACATTATTCTTTCCAAAGAATGGAAAATAACCTCTAAATACTTTATATTCTTTTTCACCAAAGCATCTCTAATGATGCCAACACAAAGCGAGCAGAAAAATTATGAAAGCATTAAATGATTATAAATGAATTGAAGAAGAATGATCCACACAGTAAGCATATACGAAGTGGCTAAATCAGTTTGGAGGAGATAAACAGAAAAAGGAATAATATATAAAATTATGTTACCTTTATTAGTTGGTTTGTTGAGTCAAAGATTGGTAAAAACTTCTTTGTACACAATATTTTTTGTTTTAGATTCTTTTTTAGTCTCATCGTTAATGATGAGGAATTTTAGTCCATTTCTGCTTGTAACTCTAGACACTACAACGTACAATTGCCCATGACTAAAAACAGGTTTTGGCAAATACACTCCAACATGTTGCAATGATTGTCCCTGGCTTTTATTTATAGTCATTGCAAAGCACACTGAAATTGGAAATTGCTGTCTCTTTAAAACGAATGGCCATTGTGAATCACTTGGAGATAATGTTATTCTTGGAATGAACACACGTTTGCCTATATTAGTGCCAGTTATGATTTCTGCTTCTATCACCCATGTAGCTAATCTTGTTATAATGAGTCTTGTTCCATTACAAAGACCTTCATTCTGATTTAGGTTTCTAAGCAACATTACAGGCAAACCTATTTTTAATGTCAGTTTATGGTTTGGCAATCTTGGAAATCTCAATGTGTTCAAAAATTCAACAATATACAAGATATCTTGGTCAGGAACATTTGAAGAAGCCTTGCATATAGATCTGAACTTAGATATTCATGAACTTCTCCATGTAAGGATGGCACAATGTACTCATTTAGTTCTTCTACAACTTCATTTGTAGGGGCAAGAATTGCCCTATCCTGAAGGTAACTTGGATCTGTGTATTTATTTTCCAAACCTGGATATGTGGTGTCAATAATATCTTTCATTGGATTCTCTGAAGGTTGGATAATTAGATCACTTGGAATTGAAATGTTGTTATCCCCATCTCCTTCTCCCAATTCACCATTACCTATTTTAAGAATCCACTCACTAAAGTCCTTTATAGATGATGTTTCTATTCCATTCATACTGTTCTGTAGAAGCCTCATATTTGTTTGGAGTTTAAAGACATGACAATCATTCCATAGATATGACTTGCTAATTGAGGATTGGACTATATCTTCTCGTCTTCCCTTTCTCACAACTGGAAGTATTTGTCGAAAATCACCACCTAGAACTACAACTTTACCACCAAAAGGTTTTTCAGCATTTTGTGGATCTTCAATTTATAGTATATCTCGTAACGTGCGGTCAACAGCTTCAAAACAATTCCTATGTGCCATCAGTGCTTCATCCCAAAGTATAATACTTGTTTTTGAGAGAAGTTTCGCTGCTTATGTTCTTTGCTTTATGTCACAGGTAGAGTCATCATTTACATTAATTGGGATATGAAATCTTGAGTGAGCAATCCTTCCACCAGGAAGCAACAAAGCAGCAATTCCTAAAGATGCAACAGCAAGAGCAATTTTGCCTTTCGATCTTATACTAGACAGGATGGTTCTATAAAGATACGTTTTACTTGTTCCACCATGTCCATAAACAAAAAACATTCCCCCTCTTTCAGTAACAACAGCTTCCATTATAGAATTGTAGATTATTCTCTGTTCATTGTTTAGGCCAGAAATTAGGATCTCATGTTCTGTTTTCAAACTTGATACATCATACGACATTTCTTCTTGAATAAGTCTATTTCCATTCTAAATAAGATCCATATTTGGCTGGGGCATTTGTGGATAATCTCTAAGTGATCTTCCATATTGTTGGAGGATTTGTTCAATTTCATACAATCCATAATTTCTCAATTGGTCATCTGATAAGATTAGTTCTTGGAATTGGAGGATACGCCTTTGCCTATTTAGTATATCTTCTGTAATTAGTTTCCAGTTGGATTCCCAAAGACTTAATGGATCAGCTACTTCACAGAACAATAACATTGTAACAAATAGTTGAAGCAATTGTTGGCCACTGGCCCAACTCGAAGCTTCAATTAGGGAATCATGCCATTCTTTGTCATTATCAAAAAGTCCAAGTGAATAACAGGCTTCCTTATAAGTTGGATAAGTAACATCGTTTATAGTCCATAATTCTTTAAAGTTTCTTGGACCTTTGACAATGTTAAGCAACATTCTCAAATAAAATCTTTCTCCACTTGAAGAATGTGCGTAATACACCCTTCCAATACAAAATTTAGATTTCCTTCTTTGCCATTGCTTGTCATTACTATGCCATACCCATTTTGTAGGAAATTCAGCATAAGTCAACTCCGAGCATCTTCAAAAGCCTCATTTGTTTTCATCCATTCTGTAAACTTTGTGTCTTCAGTACCAGGTATATTTAAAACACTATCCAAGCTTGTATTTTCTGGATAAATAATGGAATGTTCGTCTTCCAAATGAAAATTTAATCTTTCAACAGGTGGATATCAAAACTGAATTGGAAATTCAAATATTCTCCAACATGCTTCGAAAGCTGAAATATATCTACAATCCAAGTATGCTTTTGTCTCATCAACAACAATGTTGGTTTGTTGTCCATCACTCCCAATATTTGACAAATTCTCTTCTACAACAACTGTTGCTCTATCTAATCCCTTGTTTATATATTTAAACAAATATTTGATCGATCGAGATCTATTACACCATTCTACGTTCAAATGGGATTGGTACTTCACCAAAAGATCTACATTATAAGGTACAACATATCGGTTATCCAAAAGAATTCCGTTCTTCTCTATTGTTCTTCCATCATTTCTCCTCCTATATACTGGGAAGCCTTCTTCATCAATTATTATTTCTTTGTAAAATCTTTTTGGAAAATGTTTTGTACATTTACCATTTATCATGCACGGTGATTTTGGTTTTGTAGATCCGCATGGCCCATGCATCATAAATTGTTTTACAGCTTCATTAGCAATAGGATCCTCATCTGGATCTGGTATCTCAGCCATAATGATACCATCAATGTTTGTTGGACTTGGACACTTATCCTTTGGATCCAAGGATAGAAGAATATGTGCATGTGGGAGTCCTCTTTTTTGGAATTCAATTGTATACATAATTGCAATAACTCTTCCAAAATGAGATTTATGCCTCAAATCATATAATAGTTCATCCAATTTTATCTTAAAAACCCTTGCTACAATATCTGGCCGATCCTCATATTTCAGGCCTTCTAAAAATTCCAAAGAATGATTGATTTCTGGCCATTTTGGGTTGCAAGTAAATGTAAGAAATAAATCTGGGTAACCTGTCCATCTACATATCGCCATTGCATCTTGATAATTTTGAACCATGTACCTTGGACTTCCAGTGAATGAGGATGGTAGGACTATTCGTTTGCCTACAGTAATAGGATCTGTATCACCACGAGGAACGGCATCTTTCAAACCATAGTACAGCTCTGACCTCAATTTTTTTTGATTGAATCTAACCCATTGTAGTGTTTCTTCTTCGATAGAAGTGCATGCATCCACTATAAATTGTTGAAAAAGCCTTCTACCAAGCAATAGTGTCTTGTCCTCATGAAAGCGTTGTTGAAGCCTATAAGCATAGTATTCCCTCATTGTTATTGATTCCCTTTTTCTAGAATTGCTCTCATTCAAATTCCTATAAGGTATACCAAGCATATACCCATCCTCACCATACGGAAAAAGTAATGGATATTGCAATGCCATAAAGCTTGGATGAATCCCATTTATACGCTGCAATCCTAAACTTCGATTCTCAACAATAATATCTCTATCAGAACTTTCAATATTAAAATCTCCAACAATAAGAGCAGCTATCTCAGATGTTACAGGTAAGTCATACTGCCTTTCACCAGAATTGCGACTTCGTATTAAACAAATCCTAACATTATGTATATCTGATTCATCAAATCCGTCCTTGACCATTCTAAAATATTTAACCAATTGGTTGCACTGGTCTAACATTTCCATCAACCCGGTAACAATATATGGATCCACATAATTTCTATCATCTTCATGTATAACTGCATCAATTCTATTTTTAAGTTCATTATCAATTTCCTAAATATAAAGCTGTGCATACCTAGGTTTTTGGCCATGGACAGGAAGAAGCGATCCAATTCTATGATGAGTTTGGCCATTTACACAAAACACATATGGACCAGAACCATTATTCACTGATCTATCAACATTACCCCCTAAAGAAGTGAAAGCAAAGAGAGAGTTGTAGATTCTTATCCCTAATTGAAAGTTTACTGATCTTTGATCACTATTAATATTGAGTAAGTTTCCAAGAAAGGGTGGAGGTTCTTTCAATAGAGGGAGTTCAACTCTTCCTTCAGAACAACACAAACTAAACTTTGGTATTGGAGGCGTTTTTGACTTTATAGTTCTCTTTTCATACCAAAGTTGAGCTCCACAATGTTCACATACTACTGTTGGAGGTCCTAAATCCAATGGTTCTGTAAATTTTCCTACGACAACAAAAACAAAAATTCACTTTCTCTTCCTAATTTTTGAACTTTTTTGGGAGAACTAAAAAATATAGTACTTACGTTGATTTCTGCCTTCGTCATTAGTGCTATATTGTCTACGTCGAATACACCTTTCAAATGGCTCTTCATCTCTTGTTCTTGTTTGGCCTAGGTTACATACTAATTATTAGGTTACATACTAATTATTAGTTTTTTAAAGAATTTTTTTTTAAATCTAAATATCGTACCCCTTTTATTTCTCTTTTCAGATAAAATTAATCTTCGTCTCAATCTTGCATAGAAAGTAGACTCCATGCTTGGGGAATAAACTAAAAGCAAAGCATTCACAAAATTTTAATTCATAAATATAACCATATAGCAAAAATATATATTACAAATTAACAGTTAGATGTTATAGAAAAGGGAAAATTTGAAGAAAAATATAGCATTCACATATTAACTTCAGAATTTGAATAAAATAAAATAAAACATAAAAACAGGTTATTGGTACCTTTGCCCATTTATTTACTTTTTGATTAGTAATCAATACAAACAGAAATTGAGACACTACAATATACTATGATATTAAAACTCCAAGCATAACAGCATATTTAAAACAGCAACCATATATTTGCTGTAACTATTAAACATACACAGGGAAAATACAAATTATTTAAATATTTATAAGGTACAATTGTACTAAGCATAGATATAAATTATTTTATAAACTTGCTCCATATCTGTAAAGGAAAAAAATAAAAGAAATTCAGTATGAGCAATGTAATGAATAACTAACCTCAGCGTACTTCACACTAATTTCGCTAAGATTATTGGGAATGCTGTGTGATGAAAGCAAGCTGATAACTTCAACTCTCTCAGTTTCCACTAAACAATTTCAAACCCATTGTTCAGTTTCCACACAAAAAAATTCAGATTGATTATCGCCATTTTAATATCTATTTAAAATATTGAAGATGTAACTCACTTCAAAAAATATTGTAAGAACTCTCAATAAGATAATTACATTCACTTCGATGGACAGTATATCAAATAAAAGCAATTCAGTTTTTCAATTACAATAATCTATAGTCCACACTACCACATTTGTCATCCACGGACTCATAATTACAAATTGTAATGATTTATAAATTGTATACAATTATTGCAATTAAAATGGAATATTTATAATAAAGTTCATATACAATCTACCATGAAGTCTATATAAATATGTTATACACACAAACTTACTTAAATTAAGTTTCATATTTGTGAATTTATTTGCTAATACATTATTATGAACTCATTTATTTAATAAACAAACTTAAACAAAAAGTTATTTATCATAAAGTTAAGCTTGTATTGAACTATTCATAAACTGTTTGGGGAGTGGAGAGCTAAAAATACTTTCTTGTATAAGACTAAGTGAATGTGCCCAAGCATAAAAAAAAACAAAACTATTTAAAAAGAGAGTATATATTAGCTGGGTCATGCATTAAAAAGGAGAGACTATATAATAATAAAAATACTGCCTAGGCATGCGAGTCTACTAGGGGTATTCATTACTCAAGAATGTAACGTGGTTGTCAGCTTTGTTACTCCATTTTCTTTAAGGCCCTTGTTCATGATGAAGCACCAGAATTTTATTGCAGCCTTTGAATCTTGACACATAAAAATAATACAGTAAACTACAACAAATAACTCATTTCACCTTCATTTTGCTTTTTTAATTGAATCCGGTTAATGTCTGCCCTAAGGTCATACATTAAGCCATTTATTTTAGGAAAAAATTCCTGCAATATTTTTAGAAAGGATTTTCTGTACATCATGCAAGTAACTTTAAGTTTACCACAAAAGGGGGAAAGCAAATAAGTTCCTTCTCTTTTATTAGGGTATTGTTAGATCAAGTAACAATTACAACTTTCTTTAACTATTCTTTGTAACCTATAGGTACCTCTGCCCATTTATTTACTTTTTGATTGGTAATCAGTACAAACAGGAATTGAGCCACTCAATAAGACAGGGATTTTTGAGGGTTAAGGCTATATCCTGTGTTTACCAAAAATAACTTTTTTGCTTCCTATAATTCACATCACTAACCATGTAAACCATCAATCAAGAAGTACGATACAAAACAAATTCAATGTGTATACACACAAACTAAAGCCTGCTCACAGCCTCACACTATCCCCTTAATTTACTTAATTTTTGCAAATAATATATATTAGTTAAGATCGAGGAAAGGCACAGTTAAAGAAACTTGGATTACAAAATACCAACAATAGTAAAAATTAGTGAACATAGTAAACCCTGTTTACTATCCAAAAATTTTAGAATTTCGTAAAAAAAATAGTAAAAATTAGACTGGTTTCAAATTTAAGCAATACTCTTAAAACATTTATCTTAAACCCTATTTTCATAGAAAGAATTAGAGATTGCTATAGTTGTGACTGAGTTGCATAGAAAGAATTGACCGAGAAAAGAAAATTGGTAGACGCAAGTACAATGATAGAAAAAAAACTAAAGTGACTACAATCCTCAAGAGACTAATTTTCAATTTCTAAGTCTAACTCATATTCCAATCCTATTGATTCGAAATAACTTCATTCCCAACAAACTGACTTGAAGTGAACTATTCCTAAACAGAGCAACTCAAAGTGCACTTAATCAAAGTAAGTGTAATGTGTGTGTGTGTATACTACCAATACACAAAGAAAATAAAGGCAACAACAAAATTTCAAAGGAATCATCACAGTAACAGATCAGTGTGAACTAGACAGACCAATTTCATTACTGATTCATGAGCCTGTTAAAGTCTATTTATTAACCATGGTGGATCATGCATCCCATTCACCTTAATATTTTTAATGAAATTCCACCCATCTACGGTAGGTTATTCTAGGAGTCTTCCAATATATATTAAAAAGACAGTTTCAGTTATGATCACAATTAAGCTCTTTAAGATACATGATGCACAAATTATTCTAGATAGTGACAATAATAAGTTATTAATTGATTTTGTTCACAATAATAATAATAATAATAATAATAATAATAATAATAAAAACATGTGTGATATGTTTATCTTGATGAAATGATTGTATCTTTGACCCCAACTCTGCTATTCCTGATGCAGCCTAATATTGGGAATTCAACAATTCCCAAGGTCTCAGCCCTCTGCAAGCTAGGAAAACATGATGTGAAATTAGCTGTAATGCAGATATGGTCATATACAGCTTAACCTTTTTTTGATAAGTACGTATGCCTTAACCTCAGCACAATATAAAATTTTAACAAAAGAAACAAATAAATGATTTAAAAAAAAAACAAAAAATAAAATAAACAGAACAAAGCAATACAAAGGTAGGACTAATAACCAAAGAGAAGACTATGAAATTCTACATCGATGATGAGAAAGTTAAATATTTCAATTACATCAATAAGATAAGCAAAATAATAAAAATTTCTAAAAGCTTTGATTCCTTTGAAGTTATTAAGGGTAAGAAACTCTAATCTTAGTGCACAAACACACCATAAAATAAATCATTAAAAAAATCAAGCCTACTTCTCAAACCGAAGCATATCAAAATCCCTTCCAAGGCTCCAAACCCACATATCTGTCATGCTCAGAATTGGGGACCATAGGCACTTAAAACACCAACTTGTATTGATCATCCACACATCTAAACTTACATAAATTGAATAATTTCTCACAGCCCCATCAAATTTCTCTACTACTCTTCTAGTCCACAGCAATAGCAAAGTGACACCTGTCCACAGACTAATAATGAATATGGTAAATCATTGTTACAATAGTGCAGACAAAAAAAAAAAAAACATGTGTACAATACTACAACCAAAACATTCCCATAAAACCACAATACACAGTTTAGTTGCAAACAGAATGTAATAACAAACAACTATTTATATTAGATAATAGTTATACTAAAATTCAAAAACATCTAAGAAATCAAACAAATACCATACCTTTAACCCTGATTCGAATAGAGGAAAAGAATGATGAGAAAGGCAATAGCAATAAACCTAGAACTTGAACAGCCGTGGACAAAAAAAGACTAATAAGAAACAACTATTTATATAAGATAATAGTTATAGAGTCCTAATAGAGTTCGGATTCAAAACAGATAAATAAACATAGTATAGAGTTCTAATTAAAATTGTTTATTAGATACCTTTGGGCTCGTTATGGGCTTTGGAAGACTTTCGACAGTTCACTAATGATGCGCCCATCAATCCTTGTCCGACTACTTACAGGATTTTGACCAAAGGGTTGGTCGAGGTGTGTGAGGAGTGGGGATTTGTATGGGGCTTTGGTCAAGGGGTATTTCATGAGGCTATTGGGGAGGGTTCAAAGGTGAAGATGATGCGCCCATCAATCCTTGTCCAAGTACTTACAGGATTTTGATCAAAGGGTTGGTCGAGGTGTGTGAGGAGTGGGGATTTGTATGGGGCTTTGGTCAAGGGGTATTTCATGAGGCTGTTGGGGAGGGTTCGAAGGTGAAGATGAGTGCTGTGCTTTGAATAAGAATGGGAAGTTCGATTTGGGTTTGAATAAGATGATTGAGGACAATAGGCCCTCGTGGTGTTTGACGGTGAATTTGGGGAGTTTTAATGTGATGGTTGATGGGTATTATACACCGTTTCTGGGTTTTGAGGAAGTAGATGGGTAGTCAGAGGAAGGAGCTCGAATGTTTGTGGGTTTATGAGTATGGTGGGTTATTTGTGGCCATAGGGTTGATGAGACCCACGGCAAATGGGGGGCCATTTCTGGGTTTTGAGGAAGCAGATGGGTAGTCAGAGGAAGGAGCTCGAATGTTTGTGGGTATGGTGGGTTATTTGTAGCCATGGGGTTGATGAGACCCACGACAAATGGGGGGCCATTTCTGGGTTTTGAGGAAGCAGATGGGTAGTCAGAGGAAGGAGCTCGAATGTTTGATAGGGTTGATGAGACCCACGGCAAATGGGTGGTTTATGGCAAATCGAAGGTTGGATGTGAGGAAGGAGTTTGAAGTTTCGGTTTGTAGGTATGGTTGGTTTGTTGATATGGTATGGTGTAGTAGGTCTGTACATGGGTCTGTAAATCGTTGGTCTGAGGAAGGGTTTGTAGGTATGGTGGGTCTGTTGATATGGTATGGTGTGGTGGGTCTGTAAATCGATGGTCTGAGGAAGAACACAGGGATGGCAGACCATAGTGCTTGTAGAGGACTGAGGAAGAAGATGGGGATGTTAGGCTATCGTGGAAGGGAAAGGTAGAGTTGACGCTTTTTTGATGGTCGGGTTTATTAATTTTTTTTGTTATATTGTGTTGACGTGGTTTATAATGTTTTTTGTATATTGTATTGACATGGAAAAATGTAGAGTTGTGTTGATGTGGATTATAATTTTTTTTTTTTATATTGTGCTGACGTGGAAAAATGTGGAGCAAGCAGAGCTTCAGTTTTATATATATATATATATATATATATATATATATAGATGATAGGCATGTAGTCATCCCCCATTTTGGACCGAAAAGAAAAGATATGTACATTTTCTCTCTTCCAAAAAAGATATAAATTATGAAAGCTACCATTATACATTTTTAGAGAAATGCTATCGGATGCTTTTAAGGTAACGGTTAACAATCTTTTAAAAAAAAAAGTTTTTATGGGAAAAGAGAAAAAAAACAATTAATATTTTGACAGTTTTTTCTATTTTCCATAAAAGTGGAGGCAAAACTTTTCTAAATTGAATTATTAACTATTGCCCTAAGGGCTTCAATTGCATGATTTTTTTTTTTTTTTTTATTATGAGTTATCTCAAATCACTGTTTGTTATTGTGTCCTCTAGGACAATATTTTGTTAAGTGTGCCCAAAATGTGCACAAAGACTTAAGAGCTACATTTTCATTAGATAGTCTCTTACCCATGCAATTAGGGGTGTCCATGGGTCGGGCGGGTCGGGTTTGTGCCCAACCCGCAACCGACCCGTAAGAGATCGGGTGGGCAAAAAAATAACCCGCAACCGACCCGTTAAGAGGGTCGGGTTTCGCGGGTCGGTTCGCCGGCGGGTGGCGTCGGTTTCGGCCTCACCCGAAACCCGACGGAAAACACAGAAAAGGTCCAAAATCGTGCCGAGAATCGCCGTTCCGGCCGCGATCCGGCCACGATCCGGTGAGAATGTAGTTTAATCCGATGATTTTTCCCCCAAATCGTGCCGAGAATCGCCGGATCTAGTGTATCTATGCCAAATCTGCTTGTTTTGGTCACCGAAATCAGCCAAATCAAGCTGAAAACTCGCCAGAAACGCTGGAGATTTTGCCGGATTTGCTAGTCTTCGGGCGGGTCGGGTTTCACGGGTTTTGAAGGTGAGGACTCGAAACCGACCCGCCGGCGTCGGGTTTTGGAGTTGGGGACCCGCGTCCGACCATCGGAGCAGTCGGATCGGGTGAACGCCGGTCGGGTGCGGGCGGGTTGGGCGGGTTGGGCGGGTCACCGGGTGTCTTGGACAGTCCTACATGCAATGCATGAAAAAGTTTTTAGTAACACTAAAATTTTAGCAAATTTAATGCTTTTATGTCAATTTGGCAAGAAAAAGAATGTCATTGATAATACTTAATAGTGCTATCTCACAAAGAAATACCATGCCTTGTATTCTAAATTAAAATTTGTGTCACATAACCATTACTTGATATTTTGTACATCTCTATTATTCTATACTCTATAGCGTATCATAGGAATTTACCAACTTATAATGGTTTTTGACAACCAATTAATGGTAACCACCCTTTGTGGTCACACATTTAAGCATTAGAGTGTGCAAATGACCGTACCTAAGCAAACAGCAACAAATATAAGAATGACCTGCTTATCAAAAAATATAAGAATGACCTTACGATGAAATACGTGCACCTCAAAGAACATTAGACAATCAGACATAGTGTTGTTAACTTAAGCAAATAAGGTTAAAATTCAATTCAGTAAATTTATATGGTAATAATATAGTGTACGAGTAGGGCCAATTATTCTATTCTCTGCCATAGTTTGTAATTCGACCTTCATATTTGTATTGTAAATGTTATTGACAGATTTTATGATTTTTTATCATTAACTTTGTGCTTTACTTTCGAAGGTATTGGCAAGAAACAATGCTTGTGCTATCTGTCTTGCACTGTTACAATAATGAAGAGGTGAAGGTTCAATTCAAAGACAGAAGTATCTTGCCTATCATTGGGGAAAGTCGAAGCTGTGGCAGGTTTATGACGATTAACCAACTGCTAAAGAATGAAACCTAAGAAAAGGGATTCTATCCACGTGTGAGATTCTTACTCTTTTTGTGAGAGCCCGGAATATTGCTCCGGGACTACTTAAGTTTTTTCCTAGGAAAAAAACGTATAACAATTTTTTTTTTTTTTTTCCAAAGCCAAAACTTATTTGCAAAATCAGTAAAACCCAGCTAAATCAATTAAAGCATTTGGTTTCAAGCATTGCTTTGGGTTGTGAAACCTATTTGAAAACCCAATTAAAGGGGTAAATACTGGAAAATGAAGATTAGCCTTATGCCCATAGGAGCAACATAGATAGCCTATTGACAAAAAGTCAAAAACCTTGTCTTTTTTTTCTTTTTTTTTTGATAAGTGAAAATCCTTATCTTCATTCTAAATCATATTATTTCAAATTACTGAACCTCACCCTCCCAAGGGTTCAGAAGAATGTTGACAGTGAAGCATAAGCTACTGCGAACAGTTGTCGGCCTAATTAAACCATCAACACAAAAATTAGACTACTTATTTTAGTTATATTAATAATTATTTGGGTAAATTAAATATTTGGTCCCTATTATTTACATTATATTTCAATTTAATCCCTAAATTTTCAATTGTGTCAATTTGGTCCCTAACTTTTCAATGTCGTGTTAATTTAGTCTCAGTTATTAGCTCTTGGATGGAAAAGTCTGACATGTCAAACGGTCTAAATAAAAATAAAAATTTTGCCACATCAATTACCACTTGGACTAATATATCAGTTTTTTTTTTAGAGAACACGTAAGTTTTTTTAGAAAACCCAAATCAAATCTTTTTAATTTGATTCAGAATTTTGCTTATTTCATTAAGTAGGGACAGTCACAAACCCATGTATAACACTCTCCCTAAAATCCAAAATCCCTTCTCCTTTCTTTCATTAAACAAGGACAGTCACAGACCCATGGACATGGACACACTGGACTTTTTTCCTTGTCTGTGATTCCTTCATATGCTGTGGTCAGACTAATGAATAAAACAGTTGATCTGTTCTATTTATCATGGTTATTAATTCTACAGCTCGGAGAAATGGTCTTTAATTCTCTAATCTTATAGATTTCTGTTTAATTTGATAAGTTTATTTGATGACAGCATTAATCTACAATTATGGAGAATCATTTTATTTAAAAGTAAAAGTTGCATCTTTACACTTGAAATTGGGCTTTCACTATTTTGGGGGAACATTCTTTGCAATCTTCCTTAACAAAATATTAATCTAAGACGTGAAAAATGATTTTCATAGGTTGTGACCATAAGTTTAACAATGCTTTTCATATGGCTCTAAAGGTTATGAACTAGACACCCAGACACTAATATATACACGCACTAAAACACCCAATATATATGTGTGCGGGTGATTAAGACCCCAAGACTTTTATTTTCCCCTATCCTAGCTGATTGATTTGGTTTAAGTGTCCATCTTCAAGTTGTTGGCCTTCATTTCTAGAACTCATGTTTGTTGATCTCCAGATTTCTTTTTTCTATATGATTTATTGTTTAAGGAAGATAAGATAAAGAACTCGTCTTTAAATTGCTGGGCAGAGGGTTATTGGAGAACCAGTAGTTTCTAGGTTACCCCTTGATGAATCTGGGGTTTGGGATCCTCTTTTTGTCACTGCAGCAAATTAATTCTGCAGGTTCCTATCTCATTGTTAGAGAAGATAGTGCAATCATAACCGCTGGGACCTTAAAGACACATGAAGAACTTGTGACTGTGACTTAGGAATTTTTGTTATTTTTTGAGAAAAGGGATTTTTTTTTTTTTTTTTTTTTGTTGATAGACGTGAGTTAGGATTCAATTATCTGTTGTTTTTATTTTTTTCTAATTTAAAATTATGCTGACATTTTATAAATTTAAATTAAATTAAAATTGTTGACATGTTAGTTCAGGTGGCAGATGATGCGGCAATTTTTTTTTTATTTAGACTGTTTGACATGTTATACTTTTTCATCCAATAGATAACAGTAGAGACTAAATTGACACGACATTGAAAGGTTAAGGACCAACTTGACATAAATGAAAGATTAGGGACTAAATTGAAATCTGCTGTAAAGGATAGGGATCAAATGCGTAGTTTACCCTAATTATTTATACTAAACACTCTCGCTGGTCCAAATTTCCTGCAAAAATGCATACCAAAAGTATTTATCTCTAAATTGCTACAATGTTTGTGGAATAAAAAAGAAAACCAAAAAAGGGCCCTTACTCAAAACACAAACATGAGAAAACAAATTTAAGAGATTTGATCCTATATTTATCAGAGGTATGATTTTATAACCTGTAAGTGCTTGAGGTCAACTGCACATCCAATTACAATTACATATCTTGACATCATTTTACATGAAATTCACCTGAACTAAAAGCAGCCAAAACACAAAAAATTTTACAAATTCTTATGAAGTATATGCATCTTACCAAAAAAAAAAAAAAAATAATAATAATAATAATAATAATAATAATAATCAACACTAGAACTAGGGCTGTCCACGGGTCGGGTCGGGTCGATTTTGGACCCAACTTGAACTTGACTCGCCGGTGTCAGGTGGAGGGCGAAGGAACCCGAAACCAACTATCAGAAAAATTGGTCAAGTCGGTTTCAGGTGAGGGTTGGTAGTCGAAATAAAAAAAAGGCATCGAAATCTGAAGAGAGAGAGAGAGAGAGAGAGAAAAAAAAGAAAAAGAAAAAAGAGTTGCTGGAAACTGGAAAAATCGCCAAAAATTGGAAAATATTCGTCGGAAACTACATTTTTTGCTAGAATCTGCATTTTTTCGCTAAAAATTGCTAGGATTTGGTTGAATCTAGCTAAATCCCACTAGATCTAGCCGAATTTGGTTGAGATCTCATCGGATCTATCTTATTTTTGCAGGATTTGGCCGAATCTTTTTATAGCTCTGGTTGAGTTCGGGTTCGGGTTCGGGTTCGGGTTGCTCGGGTTTTGGAGATGCAAACCCGCCACTCGACCTACCGATATCGGGTTTTGAGAACGGAAACCCGCCGCCGATCAACTGGACCTATGGTTCGAGCCGAAACCAGGTTAGCGTTGGGCAGTTTAGCCGGGTTGTAAGGCTCCGGTCAGGTTTTAATAGCCCTAACTAGAACCCTTCACTTACTAACCCAACATCTACTTGCAAAAAACCAAAATAACTCAACAAAAAAAAGTATTCAACCTTGTGTGTGTGTGTGTGTGTGTGTATGTGTGTGTGTGAGAGAGAGAGAGAGAGAGAGAGAGAACATAAAAATTACATAGCAAGGACCCAAGGTCACACGCAAACCCAATTGGAAAACACAAATTGAACATACCAATATGAATATGTATGTAGAGCTTACATTGGTTGATCCCACATACATATAAAAGATGTGTTAGACACATTAGTTCCATAAGAAAATTTTCAATTGGACAAAACCTAAAATTATAAGCTGATATCCAAAACATGGCATTAGAGTGCTATTATAGAGCTTTGTCATTTATGTCATATTTATTCTAAAAGCAATCTTATGTAGTAAAGTCATAGATTGTAGCATCATTTTCAATTTTTTAAAATGCAATGTGCTACATTGTGCATTAACTCCAAAAAAATGATTACTTAAATAAAACCATAACATTTAAAAAGAAACCAAAATTCCAAAGAACTCATTTGTAAAAATTATTACTCTTATGCAAATATTGATATCAACAGTCACCCAAAAAAAAAAAATTTAAAAACAATCTGTAAATAGGATTGTTCAAATTAGTATAATCCAAAAAACCAAAAACAAAAAAATAGAAGGCAATTCATGGATTTCAATGTGCTCCCAATTAGATGGCTTATGCATTCATTGTGTGTACATAAACATTTGGGTTCCATACATCCAATCCAAAGTTCAATAAGCATTGCTTTGTTGAGAATTAAGAAACAAAAGAAAAAAAAAAATAGAGATTCAAAAATTCGAGAAATCAAATGAAATAATAATCTGCCAAGAAAAAGGAAACAATTGAAACATTGGTGTTCCAAAGAGAGAAGGAGAATGAGAGACAGAGATAGAGAAAGAGAAACCGAAAGAGAAAAATGAGCGAGAGACTAAAATGCCAAAATGTTGGCCTTAAACTTTTTTTTTTTCTTTTTACTAAAATCAATAGAAGAAACTGCGGATGACACTCAATATTTCTGTTAGATATTAATTTTGTTACTAAAGTTTGTACAAAATCAGATGAAATTAACTCAATTACTAAAGTGTGTACGAAGCATGGTTATCAAAATCGCGATCCAGATCGTAAAATCGCACGATTTTACGATCCCACCTCACCAAAAAGTTTAAAATCGTAGTAGGATCGCAAAAATGTTAGGATCGTAGGTAGGATCGTGTAGGATCGTATAGGGTAGGATCGTATAGGATCCTACCGATCCTACCATTTGGCTTGAATTTTTTTTTTTTTAAGTGGGATTAATTTGGGTAAACCTAAACCCACAAACCCAACAGATTTTAGAAGCCCAATAATGAATTGAAGTCCCAAATCTACCCTATGTCAACATAAAATCCCAAAAAAACCTATGGTATAAGTTTAACGTTTTGAAAAACAAAACCCAAACTATTTAGAAACACAAAGCTTCAGCACGCACCTCTATCCCGCGTCTCCTCAGCCCTCTGTCAAAACCCAGCACCTCTCAGCCCTGTTAATGGTGAGTCATCACTGCCTTTAAGCTTTCTTAACTTAAGTTTAATGTTTTTATTAAAAAAATAAAAAATAAAAAATAAACTGAGTCAAAAACCTAGCACCTCAATCCCATGCCTCCTCACTTGTTTGTCAAAAATCCAGCACCTCTCAGCCTTCTCAATGATGTTGTCATGAGCCATCGCTGCTTTTAAGCTTTCTGGTAATTTGTTTTGGTAGTTAGTACTGAGTAGTTTATCATTTATTTGTACTTTGATAGTTTGATTCTATGTTGTTGTGTTGTGTATATTATTTTGACAAAGCATTTAAGGTTTTTATTTTTCTATTTTGTTAACTAAATAAAGTAAAATTTGAAAAATTATGAAACAGGATCTCCAGTATTTGAATCTTTGAGAAATATTAGTAAACACAATTAGTAGTTTAGAATTGTACACAACCTATTTGATGAATTCTCTGTGTGAATTTTTGAGCATGCTCTGAATCTTGGAGTCTTTTTTTTTTTTTTTGCAACTCTAGTATAAATATACATTGTCTACTTTGGCTAGAAAGAAAATTAAGCGAACTTTCCATATGTGTAGATAATATATTGGTACTTAGTTGCTAATTAAACATGTACTGAACTTTTTAGACACATTATGTCAAAAGTTAAATATATTTTGCTTCGTTAAAATGACATAAGAACGATGTAATGCTTGCAAATTACATTTTATGATGTAATTTTTTTTAATGGATTCATATTTTAAGTGATTATATAACATACAAAGTCACTATCAATAGGTTTTTTGCTTAAAATCTAAAATTAGGTAGAATCTTACGATCCACGATCCGATCCTACGATCTCTAATCCTATCTACCTTCCACGATCTTACGTAAGATCCCGATTTTAACAACCTTAGTACGAAGTCAGGTAAGTGTGCCTTGGACACCTTAGTACTACTATATAAAACCAACCTCCTCACTTAACTGAACAAACCCAAATAATCAAAACAATTCCAAAACACCTGACCCTAGCTAGCCACTCTACGAACTAAAATTATATGGATTTTACACCTAAGGGACACCTGAAAATTGCTGACAGCCATTTTTCTATGTGTGCCCTTAGGGCACACATTAACCGGACCCAAATTATATAGCTCTCACACAAAAGATATGACGTCTGTGACGTGGGTTGGCTTGGGACCCATGTGGTATGTGCGCACTGAAAGATAGATCTAAGGATTAAGTAATAAATAATCATTCTGTCATTATTTTTCTCTCATTAATTTTCTCTTTCTATTTTTTTTCCTCTCATTCTCTCACTCTCATTGCCTCATTTTCTCATTCTTATTCGCCTTCATGGGGAACATTATTAACAGCTCAACTCGTAATTGTTTAGCTCTTTTTTTATTGCTTTGTTGTAATTCTTGTTCTTCCTCCTCGTCTTTCTTTAATTTTTTATTAATCATTATATTGTAATCAGCTTATACTATGGGCTAGGGCCTATACTATGAGCTAATATGTCTAATATATTTAAAACAATTCAAATTCCACTCCCACTCCCACATATAGAAAATTTCCATTGCCTACGTGCAATATTTGGGTTTGCATAAGCCTGGGACTCACTTGGTGTATGAGGAGCGAAGAATCCTTAGTAGTTACCACACACACAAGTAGAGAAGAAGAAAAAGACTACAACACAGAGCAATAAAAAAAATAATAAAAAAGCTAAGCCATTGAAGAAGAAGAAGAACAAGAGAAAAAAGATGAAGAATAGGAATTACAATAAAATAAAATGCTAAATGATTTCCTATTGTTAGGCTGATGTTTCCCATGAGCGAATAAGAAATGAAAGTGGGAGAATAAGAGAGAGAGAGAGAAACAGAGACAGAGAAACAAAAAGAGAAAAATGAATGAGAGACTAAGGGGCTGTATGGATCCTTTTTTTTGCTCACTCAATTTCCATCACTCAATTTTCATCACTCATCACTCATCACTTATCACTTATCACTTAAAAATACTATACCCGTTTGGCACCATCACTCAGTTATCATCACTCATATTTTTCACACTATTTGTGGGTCCCATTTCTGTCAATCTGTACAGCTTTTTTTTTTTTTTTTTTTTTTCTTTTAGTAGCCAGATCACCCAAACGCAGTGAAGGAAAAAAAAATTGTTAACGTGAAGACCGAACTTAGAAAAAAAAAAAAAAAAAAAAAAAAAAACTAACGTTAAGACCGAACCCAAAAAAAAAAAAAAAAAACCAAAAAAAAAAAAAAAAAAAAAAAAAAAAACTAACGTTAAGACCAAACCTAGAAAAAAAAAAAAAAAAAAAAAAAAAAAAAAAAAAAAAAAAAAAAAAAAAAAAAAAAAAAAAACCAATGTTAAGACTGAACCTAGAAAAAAAAAAAAAGTCAACTGGTCAAAAGTTGCTGCTGTGGGTCCTCCAATGTGTGCTTAATTACAAAAAGACTATTGAGTTATGAGTTATGGAAACTGAAAATAGCTAAAATGTGTTTTCAGTTTCCATAACTCATAACTCAAAAATTAAAGAATTGAGTGATGGAAACAGAGTTATGGAAATTGAGTTATTTTGCTCCCAAACAAAGTTTCTGCTATGGGTCTCACCATTTTTGAGTTATGAGTTATGAAAACAGAGTTATGAGTTATAAAAACTGATGATCCAAACACCCCCTAAAATGCCAAAATGGCAACCTCAAATTTTTTTTCTTTTTTACTAAAATCGATAAAAGAGACTAAGGATGACACTCAATATTTCAGTTAGTAATTAATTCTATTACTAAAGTGTATACAAAATCAAATGAAATTAATTCTATTACTAAAGTGTGTACGAAGTCAGAGTAAGTGTGCCTTGGACACCGTGGTACTACCATATTAAACCAACCTCCTCACTCAACTAAGCAAACCAAAATAATCAAAATAATTCCAAAATCATATAACCCTCGCACAAAAGATCTAACGTCTGTGACGTGGGTAGGCTTGGGACCCACGTGGTATGTGTGCACTGAAAGATCGATATGGGGAATAAGTAATAAATAATCATTCTGTCATTTTTTACTCTCATTAATTTTCTCTCTCTATTTTTTTTTCCTCTCTTTCCCTCATTTTCTCATACTCATTCGCCTTCATGGGGAACATTATTAACAGCTCAACAAGTAATTGTTTAGCTTTTATTTTTTATTTTTTACTGCTTTGTTGTAATCCTTGTTCTTCTTCTTCGTCTTTCTTTAATTTTTTATTAATCATTATGAGCTAATATAAGCTTATATGTCTATGACAAAAATACACTTTTCGTCCCTACATTTTGCCCCGATTCTCATTTTAGTCCTTATATTTTATTTTTACCACATTTAGTTCTTATTTAGAAAAACGCCGTCCATTGTAGTCCTTTTTGTCAGTGCTCTAACAGCAAAATCCTAGATGACAAATGACATAATAAAATATTATTTTCTTTCTCATACGTGTCACCAGACCTCATGCCCGTTCATCTTCCCACCTGAGTTTACCCCACATGAGGGTGTCAAATGGGTGGGTTTGGGTTGGGTATAATTGGGTTAGGTATATAAAACCCATTTAACTAATTATTTCTAACCTAAACTCAACCCAACCCAATTATAATGGGTAAACCCCAGCCCACCCAATTACCCAATTATTAAAATTACCAAAATACCCCCTGACATCGACAATTTAATTTTCCATCACTTTCCATCACTTTCTCGTTGATTTTCTCACTCTGCTCCTCCTCTTCGACTTTCTGATCTTGCTCACCCAATTTCGCCACCTTCACCTCCTCGCTCTTCTTCGTCTCAACCTTGGCGGTCGAGTCCGTGTGATCTTGTTCATTGATCGTATCATACTTTTTCTTCGGGGCAACAACTCTCCAGAACTCGACTGCACCTAGAGCATCGGGATCTAGTTCAGCTTCCGGCAATGTATTGTAGTGAACACCGCATCATATTCCAACGATGCCACCCCTTCGACTCCGGCACCAGCCAATTGAGGTAGGTGCATGCACAGCGCGTCGATGATCGCATTCACTGCCACGAACTCCCCACGGTACCATGCAAGAATCTCGTCTCGGGCGAACGAGTCCGATATCATCATCGGATTCTGCATCGGAGAAGGCGTGGATGCACCATGGATAACTATCGTTTCTTTCATATTTGGACTCTTTTTGGTAACAGAGAAAATCATAATGTTGTTTTTCATTTGTTTAGTCCAAATTTTTTATTATTAAAAACTGTTTGACTTAAAAAAAAAAAATGTGTTTGATTTGTGAGAAATTTTCTGTTTGGCTATGGAGAAAATGCTGGAAAAGATGAAGAGAATTGGATTTTGAGTTTCAAATTTTCTCTTAACATATTTCTTTAATATTTCGACTTTGTTTGGTTACCGAGAAAATCATAGAATGGTTAATTTTCATTCGTTTAGTCCAGATTTTTTATTATTAAAAACTATGTTTTATTCTTCTTCTTCTTTTTTTTTTTTTTTTTTTTTAATTGTTTTTAATTTGTGAGTAATATTTTGTTTGGTTGGAGAGAAAATGCTGGAAAAGAGAAAGAGAATTTGTATATTTGAGTTTCAAATGTTCCCTTAAATTTCTTTCTTTTTTTATGGGGATGGCTGGGTTGAATTTGAGTATATTGTTTTTGTATTAAATGGGTTTCAATGGGTTCTTAGTTAAAACCCAATAATCACTAGGTCTAATTGGGTTGATGCCCATTTAACCCGACTAATAATTGGGTGGGTTTTGGTTCAATTAAGTGGGTAGGTTTAGGTGGGCAAATGAGTTTGGGCTTACTTTGCCACCCTACACGTGACACCCTCACACTACTAACCCATGTGTGTAACAAACAGAACCCCAATTTCCAAACCGCCTTAAATAGTTAAACCCTAAGATGCCCACCATCACTAACTCTCTATCATCCTTTGCCACCAACACTGACTCTCTGTTATCCTTACCCAAATCTAATGAAACTTTAGCTTCAACTTTATCTCAAGGAAGTCAATACCGTACCGGAGGCTGTACCGGTTTGGCCACCGGTACAGTATATTTCGGATACCGGTCAATATTGGTGTACCGTTTTGGGTTTACTGCTATTTTATATATTTAATATATACACACACACACACACACAAAATCTCTATTTACACACACATACACACACATACTTTCTAACTTTTAGTCTCATAAATACCTTCCATTTCAACTATTGTGTACTGATTGATATAACAACGTAAAAATCAACTGGAGATTAGAATTGATGTAGGTAAAACAATTAAAAAAGAAGAAAATGGAACTCTTAATTCAAACACCAAATCTAAATTAAGTAAAAGAATTGGAGAGATCAAAGGTTAGGTGAAATTATGAAATTATCTACAAAATACTTTCATTATTGATTATTTTAGAGACAAAAATGCCACAATTACACAAAAAAAAAAAAAAAAAAAAAAACCATAGCATTTTGTGTTTCGGTCCGGTACGGCCAGAATTCGCCGGTATGGCCGGTACAGCCGGTATTTTTTCCGGTACAAAATAAAAGTGTACTGGTATCGGTGCACTGGCCGATACGGTATGTACCGGCTGATACTGGTACGGTATCGACCACCCTACTTTATCCACATTGACCATCGTTAAAGCCAAATACCCAAAAGAAGCCAACCTAAAAGGAGCAAAGTAGCCACATCGATTTGAAGACAAATGTTAAAAAAATATCCTAAAGGTATGTTCTCTTTCTCAATCTCTTTATAGCTGTTAGTAGACCAAAATGATAAAACAAGTCTGAATATTTTTTTTTGGAATTTTGTATAATACTTTGTTTTTTTTTTTTTTTTTTTGTGTGATTATGATGCTTCCTATCCGTGGTCCATATGCTCCCCTATTCCCATGTGTTCCCTTGTCCCCATGTGTTCACGTAGTTGGTTGTATTAGTTTATTATCAGTTCATCAGGTTAAATTTTAGTTTATTAGTTGTAAAGTGTTTTGTTGTATTGTATATTAATTTTTTTATTATTATTTTATTACTTTAAAAAGTAGTTTATTGGTTGAAAAGTGTTTGGATGTATTGTATATTAATTTTTTATCATTAGTTTATTAATATAAAAATTACTTTATCAGTTGAAAAGTGTTTGGTTGTATGCAAGATGAATGGATTTTTTAGTCTCTTTATTCACCATGGTGGGCATTTTACTTGGGACCCCCCTATATGGGAGGGACAATTAGTATTGTGCATAATTGTGACCCTGATAGGTGGTCAAAGTTAGAGATTGAGCCTGAGGAGATAGCAATTGAGGATTTAAAGCCAATAGAGGTAGTACAACCTGGCGAAGAACCTACTGTAGACCAGGCGTTAGATGTTGTTCAAGTTAACGTCTTAGTAGATTATAATGATCATGCTAGCTATTATGAAGATGAGGTTGATTCTAAAGGTGATGCTAGTGATCATTATTATGATCAAGCTACTTATGAAGATGATAATGATAACCATGATGATCCTATTGAGGTAGATGCTGCAAAATTCTATTCTAGGAGGGCTGGTAAAGAACCGGTCATTGAGGAGCAACATGGGGCCCCAGTTAATGATGTCGAGGAGGACAGTAATGAGTCTAGGGGAAGTGACCTAGAAGAGGAACCAAACCTGCACCCTACTAGAAGGAGTTTTGATGATGACAGTAGTGACAGTTGGGACAACAGGGAAGATGTGCATGATGAACCAATTCAAATGGGTGCTAGGGTACTGAATTCAGATTATGAGAGTGAGGAGCTGCTTAGTCTTAATGAATCATCATCTGACACTGGTCAAGGTGAGGATGACAGTGATGATGACCATCTTGCTGCTGAAGACGAGACCATTCTATTAGGAGAAGGAAGTTTCCAGTGTTTAAGCCAGTAGTTAAAGCTGAGCATATTAGGTTTGAGAAAGATATGCTTTTTACTTCACCTAAGTAGTTTAAGGATGCTATTGCTAATTATGCAGTTAATGAAGGCTAGGGTGTAAGGTTTGTAAAGAACGACCTGTAGAGAGTTAGAGCTCGTCACCAACCTGGATGCAAATTTGTAGCATTCTTTACAAAGATTTCAAGGGAGAGGAGCTATCAATTAAGAACACTAGTAACTGAACACATATGCACCAAGAGTTATAACAATCCAAGGTGTCTTCTGCATGCATTGGGAAGAACTTGGTAAAGAAGGTTAAGAGGCAACTAGACATAAAATTGAAAGATATTCAAGATGTTATCCATGAGAAATATATAGTGAATATAATTGTAGGCAAAGCAAGCAGGGCTAGAGAAAAGGCCCAAGATTTTGTTGATGAAGCTTATATACAATAATACAACCAGCTGTGGAAGTATTGTGAAGAATTAAGGATGTGCAATCTTGGCAACACCATACTGATGATGGTCCACACCTTCAATGATGGTGATTTAGCAGCTGAGATGGGCTTGACAGTTGGTGTACCTTATTTTGAAAGATTATAGATATGCCTAGAAGGTTGCAAGAGGGTTTTTTTGGCTGGATGTAGACCAATCATTGGATTGGATGCAAGCCATTTGAAGACTAAGACAAATAGCTAGCTAATTAATGCAATTGCTAGAGACCCCAACGAGGAGTACTTCCCTTTTTCTTTTGCAGTGGTAGAGGTTGAAAGTAAGGATTTATGGATTTGGTTTTTAAGATTGTTGTTTGCTGACATAGGTGATGACAGAAGATGGACTTTCATTTCAAATCAACAAAAAGTATGTATTTAATGTGAACTACTTGGTTTTCAAATTAACATGTGAATATACTCTATATTCTATAATGAGTTATTGTTCTTGGTAGGGATTGGTCCAAGCCTTTGTTGACAATTGACCACAATATAAGCACAGGATTTGTTGCAGACATCTATACAATAATTTGAGGAAGAATCATCATGTTGTGCTCATTAGAGACTTGTTCTAGAAAGCAGTCAAGGCAACATATAAACAATAGTTTGAAAGGGAAGTGAATGAACTGAAAGAAGTTGATGAAGATGCATATAATTGGCTTAATGCCCATTCAACAACTACTAGGGCTAGGCATATGTTTAGTAAGGATGGTCAAAGTGAAACAGTGCTCAACAACATATGTGAAAGCTTTAATAGTAGAATTCTTAAATTTAGAAGCAAGTCAATCATCAGCATGGTATGAGTTATATTGTCTGTGATTATTTGTATGTGCTTTAATTTTCATAGTTATATGTGTTTAAATTATACATGTATTGTGCATTTGTATTTGCTTGTAGCTTGAGTGCATCAAGTTGTATTTAATCAGAAGATTTCAAGAAAATGGGGAGATGATTTCGAAGGCAGAGTTAGAACTATGTCCTAAGATTAGGAAGAGATTATACAAGGAGAAGATGACTAGCAGCAGTGTTGACACCCCATTTTGCAACCCGCATTTAACCTTACATAAAGGGTAAAAGGGTAATTTCACCTTAGAAATATGCATCTTAATTCTGGTCATTAGATCCTTAATCTCGTTTCAAAAAAATAATCTTGATGTTGTAACGATCAAATTAATAAATTATAAGCCCTAATTGGACCATCAAATTAAAAGTTATCATCAAAACAAGTTTTAATAGCCGAGATGCACTATCATAATTTGAGTCTGACTATATTTGATTATGAACAATTAATTCCAATAAGTTATAATTATAATCAATTTGAGATTAATGACGTGCCATAATTTGATTGGCTAGGACTAAATTTCATGGTAAGGTTGCACACACTTAATTAATTCGATAGTCAAACATTAATTATTCAATGAGTAATTTGTGCAATTATCTTTTAATTAGGGTAAATTTAGAACTAGTTAAGTCTAAAACGGGAGTGATTAGAGCCTATTAAAGTTAACTAAAAACTAATTTTGGACGTATTAATGTTAATTGTGCTGAAATTATTTTCTAACAAATGACATCTGCTCACCATTTTGTTGATATCTCTCTAAATATTTTGAATCTGTGAATGAGGTTACTTTTCTCAGAAACTAGACAACTGGGCTTCAATTTAAGCACAAGAATGAGACAAATCCGATTAGAATTGAGTAAGATATGATTTTTTAAGTTGGCTCTATAGGCTGTTACAGTAGCTATGGGAAAACTGAATTTTGCTTGCTCTTCACTCTTACCAATTTCTACATTTAATGTACCAGATTTCTCCAAAGGCTAAAATAAGGTCTAGGTTAATGATTATTTGTTAACCCTCATTAAATAACCTTCCGTTCATATTTTCTCCTCCACTACTATATAAACCCCCCCTCTCCTGCATTCCAAGAAACACAAAAAAGCCCCTTTCTTCTCCTTTCTTAAGTTCTAGTGAAGTAGAGTAGTCTTGTCATATCTTGGTCTTCTTGAGACTCAAGGTATTGAGTGAGACTCACTCTCCCTCTCCTAGCTCTTCTTTTTCTCCACCCTTAAGACCTCTACCAAGAGTCTCTTCATCCATTGTATGGACCTTGCATGAAGGTATAATCCATTTCCCTAACTTGTTTTTTATGTTACCATCATGAGAATTTAAGATTAAAAGCATGATAGTAATCATTTAAATTCCCTTGAATATGTTTCAATGTTCTTATGTGTTTTTCAGATGTTTTTGGTTGTTCATCATATGTTCGTGCATAACACTAGTTTTAATCTTAAACCCAAATCAAAAAAATGAAAATGATGTTTGTTTCATAATTCTTTCAATTCAACATGCAAATTGATTAACAACATATTGGATGATGTGATATGAATGTTGGACACCATAGTCTAGAAGACCTTCCCACATTGTAACATAGCCTCTGAGCTTAGATCAAGGGTTTATAGTCAATTCTTATCCTTGTAATTTTCAATTTCTAGATTGTAACTAAAAAACAAAGTCATGTACATTATCTTAGATTGTATCTAGGACCAAAACCACTGACCCTAATGAGGTGCCAAGGGGGCTTCTCAAGAATCTTAGAACTTATGTGGAGAAACTCGCAGGTGAGGTAGAAAACATGGGCAAGCAAGGTGATGATCAGATCTTTATTATATCTAGTGATGATTTTGAGAGCAATATGCCCATAATTGAGGTATCTAGTGAAGATTCTGAGGCAGATGATGGTATATACATGCTGCGAGAGGAAAAGACCAACAAGGAAGTTCTACCAATCACTGATATAACCTCTGTCCTGAAGAACTAGAGCTGGGAAGAGTACTATCCTTCTAGAGGTCACCAAGTCATAACCAAGTCATTAGTGTCTATCAAAAAAAATATGTCTGTCCCAATTGAGTTTGTTACCACTCCTACTAAGTCAGTTTCGATTTCTGATAAGTTTGTTAAGTCTGTCACCACCTATTTCGATTCTAATAAGTTGATCTCTGATTCTGCTTACTTTATTGCTTTGAATGTTTTTATTGCTGAAATTTATAATGAAATGGTTTGATAAAAGCAATGAACTAAAAGAAGAAATTCAACTAGTTAACTTAGGATCTGATGATGAACCTAAAGCAGTGCAAATTGGTAATACCCTAACTTTTAAAGAAAAATATGAATTAATTTCACTTCTCAAAGAATTCCAAGAAGTTTTTGCGTGTTCTTATGAAGATATGGCAGGAATAGATATGAACATTGTGCAACACCATATTCCAACCATGAAACCAGTGAAGAAAAAGTTGAGAAGAATGAAGCCTGAATGGACACTTAAGATCAAGGAAGAAGTAGAAAAGCAATACAATGCATGGTTCTTGAAAGTAGTAAACTACCCTGAATGGTTGGGAAATGTTGCCTTAGTACCCAAAAAAGATGGAAAGGTTAAAATGTGTGTGGATTTTTGAGACCCTAATAAGGCTAGCCCTAAGGACGATTTTCCATTACCTCACATAGACATGTTGGTTGACAATACGGTCGATCATGCACTTTTGTCCTTCATGGATGGTTTTTCAGGGTATAATCAAATCAAAATGGCACCAGAAGATATGGAGAAGACCTCATTTATTACACCTGGTGGGACTTATTGCTACAAGGTAATGCTTTTTGGTCTTAAGAATGTAGGTGCCACCTATCAATGTGCCACCACAACCTTGTTGCACGACATGATTCACAAGGAGATGGAGGTATATGTTGATGACATGATTGTCAAAGCAAAAGGCCAAGAGGGACACGCACCTACCCTAAGGAAATTCATTGAGCGCATCAAGCATTATAAGTTGAGATTGAACCCGAAGAAGTGTATCTTTGGAGTAACCTCTGGTAAATTGGTGGGATTTATAGTAAGTTAAAGGGGAATTGAAGTTGATGGAGACAAGATCAAAGCTGTCATGGAAATGAAACCACCCAAAATTGAGAAAGAGATTCGAGGATTTTTAGGAAGAATTCAATATATTAGCCGATTAATCGCCCAACTAACCATGATTTGTGAACCCCTATTTAAGTTGGTTAAGAAAGATATACTGATAAAATGGGATGAACAATGTCAAATGGCTTTCGACAAGATTAAAGAATACCTACCAAAACCTCTAATATTGGAACCATCCATGCAAGAAAAGCCATTGTTACGTTATCTAAGCACCATAGATACTGCAATGGGAGCATTGCTTGCCCAGTATTTGGAAGAATCATGCAAGGAAAGCGCTATCTACTTCATCAGCAAGAAGATGACAAGATATAAGGAGAAATACTCAATGTTAGAAAAGACTTGTGTTGCCTTAGTCTGGGCTATTCGAAAGCTCAGGACTACATGTTGTCTTTCCAAGTTTTCTTAATAGCCTACATGGATCCACTCAAGTACTTGATGGAAAAACCAGTTCAAGATGGGAAAACCACCAAATGGGTTCTTTTACTATCCAAGTTTGACATAAAGTATGTGACTCAGAAGTCAATTAGGGATCGAGCCATAGCTGATCACTTGGCTAATTGCCCACCTACATAAGCAGGGGAAGTTAAAGATGAGTTTCCAGATTGGGACATTTTGATGTTGGAAACAACTAGGTGGAGATTTGTTAGGACACATGTGAATGATGTTAGGAACATATGTCATTTAGAATTGGCTAATCCTTTAACAAAACACACTTTACTTGTACTTGGGTAGATCTAGGATATGTTAATACTTCAAGGAACAAGAGTTCAAATCCAAGTATTGAAGCCATGCAAATCTATCCAAGAAACAAGTGAAGAAGGGTTGTTCATTAAAGCTGGACAGATTGTCGATAGCTGCTCGACAGATACTATCCATTGAGGCTCAACAGCTGCTTGACAGATATTATCTACAAGAATTATGAAATCAGAATTTCTAGATTTGATTTTTGGCCCATGCTAACATGTATATGTAGGGTTTCTTTTCTCGCAACCCTAAACATATCTAAGGCTTATTTTAAAAGCCGTCACATATGAGAATACAAGGAGAACATATGCAAAAAGTGATCGAGTGCTTATTCTCTCTGAAAGAAGCTACTACATCTTTGCGCCTTAAGGTTTTGTAACCGAGTGCTTCTTGATCTTCACTGTTGATGAAGTGAAAAACTTTGCAGCCAACATCTTCTTCAAGTTGGTGAGTTAGTCACATACTGGAGCTGTGCATCATTGGTTAGTCACGTACTGGGATTCGTGCAAAAGGGTGGCATTCATATATTGAAGAGTTTAGAAGTTCTGAAGCGGTAGAAGGTTTTGCTGTAAGTTCATTTACAGGGATTGTAGAGTTTAGGGACAAAGGTTTTGTACTAGATCCAAAATTTCTCTTTATTATAGTAGATTGCTTTTTGGGAAGGTTTTTTCTTAGGTTTTTTTTACTGTAAAACTAATTTGTTTCATTAGTTTTCTTGGGTCAACATTTCTTGTCTTATTTACTTTTTCGTTGTGCATGATATTTACATGATATTGATGTTAGCTTGTTTTAACTAGGTTTATTCATAATAAATCTAATTTACAACTTGGGTTCAAAACTTGTTAATTCTATCAACTGGGGTCTAAATTTCCCAATAATATTGTATTTTGATGGGGATGCTAATTGCAATGGGAGAGGTGTAGGAGTACTTCTTATTTCACCAATAGAAACTCATGTGCCAATATCAATTAAGCTCAACTTTTTAACAACCAATAATGTTTCTAAGTATGAAGCTTGCCTTCTAGGATTAGAGACAACCATTAGTACGGAGATAGAAGAACTTGATGTCTATGGGAATTCAACTTTGATTAGGCCTGTTCGTTGATATACCAAAGCCAACGGAAACTGGTCTGACCGCACCGATCCGCCCCCCTTAGAGCTCCGCCGAAGGTTTTCGGCACGGTGGTTGGCGGCATCTCGTCAGTATCGACGTCGGACCAATGCGGCGATCGGCGCTGAGATTTGTACACCGCTGAGAACTGAACCGCACCGAGTAGTTGTAATATATATATATAAATATATAATTTTTTTTTAAAATATCTGGTGTGCTCCTCGCCTCCTCCCGAGTTTTGAGCAGTGAGTTTTCAGTTTCTCAGTCACGCCTAGAACTCTCAGTTTTCTTTTTTTTTTTTTTTTTTTTTTTTTTTTTTTTTTTTTGGTGGATGAGGACACTCAGGCTCAGCCCACAAATCTCACACGCATGTGAATTCAAAGTTTCAAACACGCCAAGCCCCAAAGCCCAAGCCCAACACGCTGTGCTCAAAGTCTTAAACGGTCCAAGTCAGTTTTTTTTTTTTTTTGGATGAGGACTCACAAACAGGTAACGTTAGTGGCACCTCTGCGTGTGTCAGTCCTGCTGCTTGAATAGTCTCAATCTATTCTGAATCAGGTCTTGTCCATTGTAGCCGTTGCTTTAAAAAAAAAACAACAAAAAAAAAACATGGTTCAGTGGTTATTGTTTAAAATTTAAATTATTGTGTAAGATTTTTTTTCTTAATTAATCTCAACCACACACGTACTCACTATCCGGTGGAGATGGAGGCATTGAGTTGTTTAACACTAAGTCACTAACTTCTATCTTTCATTCTTTCTTTCTCTTTTACGCTATCTTTCACTCTTTCTTTCTCTTTTATGCTTTCTCTCGGTCTCAGACACTAAAAACTCAGCTCACTAACTCAGTGCCTCAGTCACCTACTCACCTCCATTTTCTTTCAAACCTAATTCCGTTGAACAATTTCTCTGTTTCCCTCTCAATCTTAGAATGTCATTCACTCACCTAACCATTTTTCTCCTCTTTTGCTCTCAGTCTCAGTCTATAATTTTTCCTCCAACCCCTAATCCCGCCAAACAAATAGTAAATTTTCCTTCCCAATCTCAGATTCTGAAGCTCCCACCCAACCATTTTCTCTAATCTTTTGCTCTCAGCCACATAAATTTTTTTCCATACCCTAATCCCACCAAGCAAACAGTAATTTTTCCCTCTCAAATTCTCAATCTTAGGCTTTCAGTCACACCTATGACCTAACTTTCTACTCTTTAAGAACACAAGCTCTCAGTCTCACACTCTCAAGTCTCAAGACTCGTTTTTGATTCTTAATCTCTCTCTCACAAAGAAAGACTTTCCTCTCAAGGTCTCACGAAATTTCTTATCCCTAGTTCTGTCTTTGGTAAGCCTAACCCTTAATTTTTTTTGGTTTTATTTGAGTTCACTGAATGTTTTTTGTTAATTCTAATTTTTGTTTTTTTTTTTGGGTTATTTTCTTGTAATTTCAAGGGTAATCTAAGAGATTTAGCTTCAGCCTTGTCAAGGACTAAATCTCAAAGGCCTAAAGAGTTCGTGAGTATTTTCTCATACTATATATATATATATATATATTTGTTTTTTGGGTTCACTAATGTTTGATTATTTTTTTCTATGCTGTTTGATTTTTTTTTAAGGTTTTTTATTTTTTATTTTTTATTAAGGTTCACTCATGTTATTTGCTGTTTGATTTGGTTTCTAGTTTTCAAATATTGTAAATTTATTTGTTGATCATCATTCTGATTGATTATACTGTTATAATTTTAGTTTATTATATCATGCTATTGATTGATTATATTGATTATATCATGCTATTGATTGATTATATTGTTGTAATTTTATTTTGTTATATCATGCTATTGGTTGATTATGCTGTTGTGATTTTAGTTTGTTATATCATGCTATTATAGTTTTAGTTGATTATCTTCTTGCTGTGATTTTAGCACTGAGTAAGCTACATGTGTGGTTTTTGTTTACTAATGTGTTATTAAAATTAGTTTATGACTGTGTGTTTTAGTTAAAGGTTGCTTGCTTAATTTATTTGTCGTGCTTCCTTAATTACTATGCATATGTGATTGTTATTTGTATTGATGTAATTAGATCATGGCTGCTGGTGCTTTTTGTTCTACCCCTCCTACTGAGCCTACTCCTAGTCCATGTACTGAGGCTAATCAACCAAACACACATTCTCCCATTCTACCATCAGATGCTGCACCCCTCAAACACAAACAAAAACACAACAAGCTACTATTAATGGTGGTAAAGAGCCTTCAAAAATATGGGATCATTTCTCTAAGATAGAGGGTTGTGACCCACTTTACCCTAAGTCACAGTGCAACTATTGCCAAAGATGTTATAATTGTCACCCAAAAAGAAATGGAACCTCTGCCATGTGGTCCCATATAAAATCTGGTTGTAAAAAGTACCCTTATAGGCGTGATAAAGGCCAAACCACTTTGAGTTACCAAAGTAAGAAAAAGGGGGAGGGGGGGGGGTGTTAATGAGCTAGTGTTGAGGAAGTTTAGTATGGAAAGACTAAGGATGGCCTTGGCTAGGATGATTATAGTTGATGAACTACCTTTTAGGTTTGTTGAGCACGGTGGGTTCATTGATTTTATGGCAGAGGTAGAGCCTAGGTTTGAAGTTCCCTCTCTTGTTACTGTTGCAAGGGATTGTCTTAGACTTTACATTAGGGAGAAGGAGAGTTTGAGAAGGGTTTTAATGGCTGGTCAAAGAGTGTGTTTGACAACTGATACTTGGACATCAATCCAAAACCTTAATTACCTTTGTTTGACTGCACATTATATTGATGTTGATTGGGTTTATCATAAAAAGATTTTAAATTTCTATCTTGTACATGATCATAAGGGTGAGACCATTGGTAGGGTGGTTGAGTCTTGCTTGTTTCAATGGGGAATAGATCATATTTTTACAATTACTGTTGATAATGCAAGCTCAAATGATGTGGCCATAGAATATCTTAGGAGGAAAACAAAAGATAGGGTGGGTAGCCTCTTGGGTTGTGAGTTCCTTCATATGTATTGTTGTGCCCATATTTTAAATTTAATTGTGCAAGATGGGCTAAAGGACCTTAATGAGTCAATTGTTAAGGTTCGTAATGTAGTGAGGTATGTGAAATCCTCTCCTAATAGATTTGAGAAGTTTAAGGCATGTGTTGAAAAAGAAAAAATTCAAAGCAAAAGCTTGTTATGCCTTGATGTGTCTACTAGGTGGAATTCAACTTACTTGATGTTAGAAAATGCACAAAAGTTTATGGCTGCATTTGAAATGATGGAGGAAGATGATGGGCATTTCTTACGTTATTTTGAGGATCCATCTAGTGGTCCCCCTCGGTTTTTAGATTGGGAAAATGTAAGACTTTTTACAAAGTTTCTTGGTATGTTCTATGAGGCAACTTTAAGATTTTCTGGTTCTTTGTTTGTGACTACTAATGTGTACTTCCATGAGCTTGTTAGTCTTCAAGACCAGTTAAATCAATTGTGTAATGGTAGGGGTGATCCTTTGTTAAAGGGTATGGCACAAAGAATGAAATTGAAATATGATAAATATTGGGGAAGTGTTGATAGGATAAATTTGATGTTGTTTGTGGCTGTTGTGGTTGATCCTAGATATAAATTGAAGTATGTGAGGTTTTGGTTTAAGCAATGGTATGACAAGGAGAAGGCTGATGAGTTAGGATTGAGAGTTAGGGAAGCTTTGAATAGATTGTACAAGCACTATAGTGGAGCAATGAGGACCCTATGTGGTGCTAGTGCTAGTGGGACTAGTGAGTCTGGTAGTAGTGATGCTGCTGCCATGTCCTCCATGCTTAGTGGCTTTGGTAGTGCAGAGGAGAGGATGAAGAGGTACAATAATATATACAAAAAGCACTTAGCAGATGAGGATAGTGTAGAATGCAAATCTGAATTGGACCGATACTTGTTAGAAGCTAGTGTAGATCCAGAGACGGAAGGCTTTGATATTCTTGATTGGTGGAGGGTGAATTCTTCAAGATATAGAATCCTTTCTCAAGTTGGCCGTGATGTTTTGGCAATTCCTGTCTCTACTGTTGCATCAGAATCTGCATTTAGCACAGGGGGTCGTGTTTTGGATCCTTTCCGTAGCTCATTGTCTCCCAATACTGTTGAAGCTTTGATTTGTACACAAAATTGGTTGAGGTCTAAGGGTTCAACTGAACCAATTGACCTACGAGAGGCAATGGATGAAGTGGAAAACTATGAACTTGAATCAGGTAATTTTTTTTTTCCTGTTTTTGTTATTTATAAATGCTCGTATTTTTTGTGTTATTTATTTGGGTGTAATTATTTATTTACAATTTGTTTTTTCTTTTCTTTTCCTTTTAGAGCTTGCACCAAAACCCACTGTGGGTACAGATTCTGTTCTAGACTGATTTGGAAGGTAACTTATAAATTTTACGTAATTTGCTTATGTTTTGTTGGCTGCTGTTTGTAATAATGTTAATTGTCATGTATTGCTTACTACTTTCTATTTATCATTATTTTTTGGGGATTGACATTGTAGGGATGGATTTTTTGTATATGATAACTGGAGTTGGAGTTGGCTGGCAGAAATTTGTTGTGGATATTTGCTGACTTAATCATGGAGGACCAAATGAGGAGTGTCTGGGTGCTTGAGTTGCAGCTGGTGGCTTGATGCTTTTGTTACTGGCATGTTGCTGTGTTTTGTTGCTATGTCTTTATTTTTGTTTACTAAATGCACACTTGACAAGCACTGCTGAACATACACTTGAAAATTATTAGACTATTGGTCTTAGTAGACTAGACTGCCTCCATTTTTTTTTGAAAAATATGTAATTGTGTAGTGTACCAACTGAATATTCTGGTCTTGCATTCATTATGTATATTTGTATAGTGCTTTTCAAGCACTACTTGACTACTCCTTGGAGCTGTGATACTACTTATATTGGATGTGATACTATGATGCTAGAAATATTAATATTAATGTTGCTGGCTTGCTGCCATGCTAGAATTCTCTTGTTTGGTTTGAGACTTGAAACTTTATACTTGTGTTTGATTTGGAATGTTGTGACAGGTTTAGATATATTAATGTGTTAATGTGTTTAATTTAATTTGACAGGATGAGATTTAAGTCATTATAGTTGAGACTAGATACTCTACAATTGAGTATTTGATTTGGAATGTTGTTAGTCTTGTGACAGGTTGAGAATGAGCTTAAAATGCTCTTTTTGTTTAGGCAAAAAAGCCCAAAACTTAGAATAGTAACTTTTAAAAGACTAGCCCATTTAACCGAACGAACTGCACCGAGCCGATACAATTAACCGCACCTTGTGTAGACCGGTTCTAACCTTCCAAAAGTGAGGTGTGGTCAAGCATAGGGTGAAACTGCACCCTATAGGCATGGTGCAAAAAATATCTTCAAAACCAACTGAACCGAACCGTGTACACCCCTAACTTTGATAATCTGGCAAATACAAAACAAGTGGAAGATCAAAGAGGATAATTTTCTGCCATACTTTAAGTATTTTCAAGACTTAGCCAAGAAATTCAAAAGGATTGAGTATCACTACATCCCCTAAACTCAGAACCAGTTTGGTGATGCACTGGCCATATTAGCCTCTATAATTGACATCCCTGATGACACCTCTGTTCAACCCTTGATCATTGAGCAAAGGGATGCACCAGCTTATTGTTGTTCATTGGAAAGTGAAATTGAAAAGGATGAGGAGTGGTATGCTGATATTTCCAATTCCTTAAACATGGAACTTTCCTTGATACCACAGATAAGAATGAAAGAGTGACTATTTGATGAATGGCCATGAGCTACATTTTGTGCAGTGAAAAATTATACAAGAGGTCTTATGAAGGGATCCATTTATTGTGCAAAACCAAGAAGGAAGCCCAACGCATTATTGAAGAAGTACATGAGTCAAGTTATGGGCCACACATGAATGCTCACATGCTGTCTAGAAAGATCCTTCGACTCGGGTATTATTGGACTACCATGGAAGCCGATTGCGCAACCCACGTAAGGCAATGCCATAAATGCCAAATACATGGAGATCTCAAGCATATGCCACTGGTCTCTTTACATTGCCTCACCTTTCCTTGGCCATTTTCTCCTTAGGGCATTGATATCATTGGCAAAATCCACCCAAAAGCAAGTAATGGTCATGAGTATATTTTGGTAGCTGTTGACTATTTCACCAAATGGGTAGAAGCTGCATCTTATAAAGTATTGAACTCCAAGAAGGTTTCACAATTTATTCAGATCAACATCATTTGTAGGTATGGGGTACCGTTTAAGGTTATTTCTGATAATGGATCACATTTTCGAGATGCAGCGGCTAAGTTGTTTCGGGAATATAACATCAAGCATCATAAGTCTTCACCCTACCAACCTCAAACAAACGGGGTAGTTGAAGCCGCCAACAAGACCATAGGGGAGGATTTTGAAGAAAAGTGCCCAAATTTATAGGGATTGGCATTTGAGGTTACCCTACGCATTGTGGGGATACTGTACATCCATCCACACATTCACATGGCGAACCCCTTACTCTTTGGTTTATGGCATGGAGGCAGACTTACCTATAGTGTTGGAAGTCCAATCACTAAGAGTTGTTATGGAAGGGGAAGTACCAAAAGCTGAGTGGTTAGAAAGCCGATACAGCCAATTGTGCATGTTGGAAGAAAAAAGGCTTAGGGCAATGTTTCATACCAAGGTTATCAAAGAAGAGTGTTAGGACATATGTAGTTGTTCAAGCTTGTGAACATATGTCGCTATTTTATGTAATTGGCTTATCCTTAGACAAAACGCACTTTACTTGTAATTGGGTAGATCTAGGATGTGTTAAACACTTCAAGAAACAGTGGTTCAAGATTAAGTGTTGAAGCCGTCAAAGTCTGTCCAAGATACAAGCAAGGAAGTGCAAGATTTTAAAGCTCGATAGATACCTCGACAGATATATCTATCGAGATTTAATGAGGCTCGACAGCTTCCCGATCGATCGAGGTATCTATCGAGGTTACGGGAATTGAGATTTCCAGATCTGATTTTTGGGCCAGGCTTTTGTATTTGTGTAGGGTTTCTTTTCTCACAACCCTAGGCATATATAAAGCATATTTTTGAGGCCGTCACACAAGAGAATACAAGGAGAACACATGCAAAAGGTGACCGAAACCTAATTCTCTCTGAAAGAAGCTACTGCGTCTTTGCGCCTTAGGGTTTTGTAACCAAGTGCTTCTTAATCTTCATCGTGTGTATGAAGTGAAGAACTTTGCAGCCAACATTCTTCTTCCTCAAGTTGGTGAGTGAGTCACGTACTGGGATTCGTGCAAAGGAGTGAGTCACGTATTGGGATTCGTGCATCAAAGGGTGGCGTTCATATATTGAAGAGTTCAGAGGTTCTGAAGCAGTAGAAGGTTTCTGCTGTGAGTTCATCTACGGGGATTGTAGAGTCTAGGGACAAAGGTTTTGTACTAGATCTGAAGCTTCTCTTTACTATAGTGGATTGCTTTTCGGGAAGGTTTCCCCCCAGGTTTTTTACTGTGAAACTGGTTGGTTTCATTGGTTTTCCTGGGTCATCATATCTTGTCTTATTTATTTTTCCGCTGCACTTAGTTTTGACATGATATTGATATTTGTTGTTTTAACAAGTTTTGTGCATAATAAATCTAATTAACAACTTGGGTTTAAAACTTGTTAATTCTATCAACCGGGGGTCTAAATTTCCCAACAAAGAGCCAAGAGAGCCTTTAAAAAAAGGTTAGGCCAAGAGAACTAAGAACAAGGGATGTGGTACTAATTGCTCAAGACCATTTTTAATCAAGGAGATATTGTCTGGCGGAGGAGTAAGGCTTGTGGATTTAGATGGAAATCTATTTGCAGAACCTACCAATATGGACTAGTTAAAGAAATACCATGTCTAAAAAAAAAAATCACTAGGCTGAAAACCCAAAAGGGCAGTCTAGGAAAAAATTACCATGCAAAAAAAAAAAATGGTAGGTTGAAAACCCGAAAGGACGACCTACAAAAAAGGAGAGAAAAAAAAAATTTAAGTGTGAGAGAGCCTAATAGGTCGAAAACCCAAAAGGGCGGCCTAGGCAAAAATTAGGGTAAACAAAATTGAACTATGTGATGACTTAATCCTTTTATAAAAAGGTATGTAGGTAGTCATTAATGACTCAGTCACCACCAAAAAAAAATCATCATCATAAAGAGGAAATGGGGAAAGCTAAAATGCACTACTTTACTCATTATAAGATGCTGAAATAACAAAGTTAGAGTTTCGTACTCAGTTTATATGCCCAAGTAAACTCTTTCATTATCTAATTTCTAAAATAAAAATAATAAAAAAACTAGCAGTGCTATGAAGTTTAGAGTCGCAATCACTACCCCCCTGTCATTCCTCCTTTTCTTATGTGTCTTCTTAAAATTCTTCAGAAAAGTTTTCCTTGCTTCCTTTAGCCTTGCCTCTTTGTCTTGAACCTTTTCCTTAAGCCAGTCATGGTAAGCATTCCGCATCTCAAAAGCCTAAAATCTCACAAAAGTCTCATTCGCTCTATGAGCATTGTCTAATCTTGCAATAGCCTTCATTATGATGGAGGGAGCTACATTCACTAGCTTGAAAGGTCGATTTCCATGGACCATAAGTAGCTACAGTTGGTAGTGATAAAATGCCCATGTGGTCCATCAACCAAACTTGCAATAGTAAGGGGCTGCCTTGAAAGATGTTGGTCTCTCCCCTAGATAAAGCGTAAAGACCATGAAAAGTTTCCGCCAAAACCATAGGGATTAAACTTTTTTTCTTTTTGACATTATCAAGAAGATCAAAAATTCAAGCATCAGCAAAGCCAGGTCTTCTACTACACAACAATAATTCACCAATCAAGCAAAAAGCCAAAGCAGAAAGCTTTTCAAAACTGTTGTCAACATTTGCCACTTTTGCATGTCTAAACCTTTCAATAAGCCTTCTCATGTCCACCCAATAATTGTCCTGGATGAAAGGAGGGATACAATCAAGAGGGAGCCCAAGTACTTTGGAAATAGTTGCCCTATGCCTTTTATGACAAGAAGGAACAATAGGTGCAGCACGAGGTTCACAGCTAGTATGGCTGAAAACCTTTCAATTGTGGACAGAGTTCAACCATCCTAAACCTGAAAACGTGGTCTTCAGAATCCCAAAATCCAACAGCAGCCTTGAGAAAGTTTCAATTTATCTTTGTTGTTCTCTAGGCCAAAAGTCCATCTAAGTGGAAGGCATTGAAGTTGAACTTAGAGACATTGTCCCAATGATCAATCCACTCACGAATTTGTTTCCTGGCAAAAAGAGAATCAAACCATAAATCATAAGAAGCAGGGAGGGTGCGAGCCATGTTCCTTGTCTCTTGACTAAAGAAATAAACTCCCTTTTTGAATGAACCTTGTTGTGAAGATTTGTGAAAATAATGTGCCTAAAGTGTTTAAAAACCCTAAAGAATCCCATGTGAAAGTTAACCTTGGTCCCTAATATGGAAAATCATCATTTTGAGCCTGAAATAAGGTTTTTTTTTGGGGGGGGGGGGGGAGGGGAATTGCAAAATTCATGAAATTGGAAATCCTGGAACTATCAGCGACATTGGCACTTTGGCTGCTGAATGAGTTTCAAACCAGCAAATTGACTGCCGAATAGCTTACCAGTAGCAAAAAAAAAAAAAAAAAAAGGGAAATTTCAAAAAAAAAGCCTTGGCACTAGGGGCATTGGGCTTGTACTTCTTAGGTTGCTTTCAAAAAAAAAAATTATCAATAAAAATTTTCAATTCCTTCAAAAATTTCAAGATTTCCAATTTTTTTTTAAAAAGAATTTTAAAAAAGCCTTGGGACTAGGGGCATTGAGCTCAAACTTCTTAGGTTGCTTTCAAAAAAAAAATTCATCAATCAAAATTTTCAACTCCTTTAAAAAATTCCAAGATTTCCAAATTTTTCGAAAAAAATTTCAAAAAAACCTTGGGACTAGGGCCATTGGGCTTGTACTTCTTAGGTTGCTTTCAAAAAAAAAGAAAAAATCATCAATCAAGATTTTCAATTCCTTTAAAAAATTCAAGATTTCTAAATTTAAAAAAGAATTCAGAAAAGCCTTGGGACTAGGGGCATTGGGCTCGTACTTCTTAGGTTGCTTTCAAAACAAAAAAAATCATCAATCAAAATTTTCAAATCCTTTAAATAATTCAAGATTTCCAAATATTTCAAAAAAAAAAGTTCCAAAAAAAAATCTTCATTGAATTCTTCTCCAAGAACAGAATGTTATGATCCTATTCCATATTCTTTAGTGGTGCAACATCAAGTCAACTATCCACACTCAGCATTCATCAAGGCATGGAGTATGTCCCAAACTAGGGGCATTTGTTAGGTATGCAAAATTCATTTTAATGAAAAACTTTGTTACTAATTGAAAATATTTATTTTGCAGGTACTAAGGTAAAAGGCCCACACACATCGGCAGGAATAATGTCTTCCAAAAATTCATCGGACCTCTAGGAAGCATGTCTAAATTTGAAATCCACTGACCTTTGGGAAGCACGTCCAAAATTCATATCCTTGGACCTCTGGGAAGCATGTCCAAAATTCAATTTCAACAGACTTCTAGGAAGCACATCCAAATTCAAATCCATCGGACTTTTGGGAAGCACTTCCAAAATTCAAATCCTTGGACCTCTGGGAAGCATGTCCAAAATTGAATTTCAACAAACCTCTAGGAAGCACATCCAAATTCAAATCCATCAGACTTCTAGGAAGCACGTCCAAAATTCAAATCAATGGACCTTTGGAAAGCACGTCCAAAATTCGATTCCATCAAACCTTTGGGAAGCACGTCCAAACTTAAAATTCAAGAGACCTTTGGGAAGCACGTCTAAAATTCAAATCCTTGGACCTCTAAGAAGCATGTTCAAAATTCAATTTCAATGGACCTCTGAGAAGCACGTCTAAATTTCAAATTCAAGGGACTGGGAAGCATGTCCAAAATTCAATTTCAAAGGACCTCTGGGAAGCATGTCCAAATTCAAATCCATCAGACTTCTGGGAAGCACGTCCAAAATTCAAATCAATGGACCTCTAGAAAGCATGTCCAAAATTCAATACCATCGGACTTTTGGAAAGCACGTCCAAACTTAAAACTCAAGAGACTTCTGGGAAGTATGTCCAAAATTCAAATCCTTAGATCTCTAGGAAGCACGTCCAAAATTTAATTTCAATGAACCTCTGGGAAGCACGTCCAAATTTCAAATTCAAGGGACCTCTGGGAAGCATGTCCAAATTCAAATTCATCAAACCTCTGGGAAGCACGTCCAAACTTCAAATCATCGGACCTTTAGGAAGCACGTCCAAAATTCAATTTCAACAGACTTCTGGGAAGCACGTCTAAAATTCAAATCTATCGGACCTTTGGGAAGCACGTCCAAAATTCAAGATTGTTGGTCCTCTAGAAAGCACGAATTCTCAATTTGTCGTGATCGCTGGTAAGCATGTCTTGTACTCATTTTTTTCTAATAAAAAAAAGCTGAATGAATGAACTACGTTTGCACCTGATCCTCTCACCAAGAGGTACGTAGGCAATCTCCCTTGAGATTAGGTCCACATTTTGATCCACTACATGATCGTCTACATTTTTATCTACATGCATCATACATTCACCACGGTTAAATACTGATTGCAAAGTTAGGTGTTTTTTTTTTTTCATACATTGACATTCACTTTTCAAGCTCTATCAATGGGGAGCATGCTGTTGACACCCCATTTTACAACCCGCATTTAACCTCACATAGAGAGTAAAAGGGTAATTTCACTTTAGAAATATGCATCTTGATTCTGGTCATTAGATAATCTCATTTCACCAAAATAATCTTAATATTGTAACGATTAAATCGACTGGTCATACGCCCTAATCGGACCATCAGATTGAAAGTTATCATCAAATCAAGTTTTAATGGCTGAGATGCACTATCACAAATTGAGTCGAACTATATGTGATTATGAACAATTGATTCCAATTGGTTATAATTATAATCAAATTGAGATTAATAACGTGTCATAATTTGATTAGTTAGGATTACATTTTATGGTAAGATTGCACACAATTAAGTAGATAGTCAAACATTAATTATTAAATGAGTAATTAGTGCAATTACCTTTTAATTAGGGTAAATTTGGAACTAATTAACTTTGAAATGGGAGAGATTGGAGCCTATTAATGTTAATTGGATACTAATTTTGGACCTATTATTGTTAATTGTGCTGAAATTATTTTCTAACAAATGTCCTTTGCTCACCATTTCATTGATATTTCTTAGAATATTTTGAATCTATGAATGAAGTTAATTTTCCCAGAAACTAGACATCTGGGGCTTCAATTTGAGCATAGGAACAAGACAATTCAGATTAGAATTGAGTAAGATATGATTTTTTGAAGTTGGCTTTATAGGCTATTACAGTAGTTACGAGAAATCTGAATTTTGCTTACTCCTCACTCCCAACAATCTCTACATTTAATGCACCAGATTTCTCCAAAGGCTGAAATAAGGTTTAGGTTCATAATTCTTAGTCAACACTCATTAAATGACATTCCATTCATATTTTCTCCACCATTACTCTATAAACCCCCCATTTCCTCTATTCCAAGAGACACAAAAAACCCCCATCTCTTCTCCTCTCTTGAGTTCTAGTGAAGTAGAGTAATCTTTTCATATCTTGGTCTTCCTAAAAATCAAGGTATTGAGTGAGACTCACTCTCCCTCTCCTAGCTCTTCTTTTCCTCCACCCTTAGGACCTTCACCAAGAGTCTCCTCATCTACCGTATTGATCTTGCATGAAGATATAATTCCTTTTCCTAACCTTTTTTTTTTTATGTTGCCATGATGAGAATTTAAGATTAAAGCATGATGGAAATTATTTAAATACCCTTAAATATGTTTGAATGTTCTTAAATTTTCTTATGTGTTCTTCACATGTTTTTGGTTGTTCATCACATGTTCATGCATAACACTAGTTTTGATCTTATACCCACGTCAAAAACATGAAAAAGATGTTTGTTTCATAGTTCTTTCAAATCCTTAAATCTAGGATATCTGCATCCACACACATTCACTAGAATTTTATTTTTCAATCCAAATGCAATACTTAATAAATTAAATTAGGGTTTATTACATGCACACACATTAAATTTAACATGCAAATTGATTGAAAACTTATTGGATGATGTGATATGAATGTTGGCCACCATAGTCTAGAAGACCGGTTTCATTGGCAAGGTGGGTGCCTAACACCTTCCCACCTTGTAACATAGCCTCTGAGCTTAGACCAAGGGTTGACAGATCAATACTTATCCTTGTAACTTTCAATTTATAGATTATAACTAAGAAACAAAGCCTTGTACTTTAACTTAGATTGTATCTAGGACTAAAACCATGTAATTTCTTATGATCAATGTAAATTCAATTTCAAATTAATAAAATGAGGAATTTTTCAATTTTAGTTTTCTGATTTATTCCAATACTTAAATAAGTAATGACTCCATTAAAAAACCCTTAATCTAAAAAGGGGAAAATATAATCAGTCGAACCTCCATTTTGAGAGGCAATAACACGACTCCACCCATTTACGTGGATTTGGCCGAACAATCAAAAAATGGGCTAGGAGCATAGTCTCTCACAAGCGGGTGGCTAGCATGTTGGGCTAGTCATACCAAGTTTGAAGTGAAAAATATGGTAGAAAGTTTCACTGTGGACCTAGCTGAATCCAAGTGCAGCTATAGGAAACGGGACATAACAGGTATACCATGTGCCCATGCCATTTCCTGCATATTTTTCAACAAAGAGGAGGCTAAGACGTATGTGCATGACAGTTACAAAGTGACCACTTACCAGACCTGGAATAAGCCACTGATAGACCCAATCAATGGTCAAAATATGTGGAGACCAAGTGGCCTTCCATCTATACAGCCTCCTAGCAAGAGAAGACCTCCTGGCAGGCCCAAGAAGAAGAGATCTAAAGAGCCTGATGAACCAAGAAGTGGAAGGAAAGAAAGGGGAGTAGTTATTTCCAAGTAGTGCAAGTCTTGTGGCAAACTAAGGCATAATAGAAGAAGCTACAAGGGAGAGTTTGGGGGCAATTCTCCCCTGCCAGGGAATGCCAATCAAACTAGTAGGAGGACTAAGTAGGTAAAATGTGTAAACTCTTCCCTTGTAATAGATTTTGTGGACATTGGCAGTAGCATATTATTCTTAAATGATAACTGTACATAACCTCATATCGTTTGTAGGCCAACACTACTGACAACAGAAGTGCACCAGATACACCCAACACTACTAAAAACAAAAGTGCACCTCCCACCTCCAATAGTATTGTCCTTAAAAGTGCACCTCTAACCTCCAACACTACTACCAACAGAAGTGCACCTCCAAGCTTAAGTGGTAGCACATCCAACCCAAGCTAGAAAAGGCAGAAGAAGAGCATGGCAGTCACACCTAAGACTCTAAACTCAACTCGTAATGCATCAAGGTACATGGAAGCAATGAGGTTTGATGAGAGCCAGTCCTCTATGCATAGCCTAGGAAGACACTGAATATTGAGGTCCCTTGGGTTTTTGTTGTTTTGTTCAAGCCTTTTTGGCTTTATTTTGTAATTGTTAAACAATTGGCTTAAGTTTGGTGTAATAATGTAATGGCTGAACAATGACCTCTTTTTGGTATTTATTTTGCTACAACAAAACTTTATTTGCAGCAACAGTATATGGCTGAATTGAAATAGCAAATTGACAATGTTCTCATTTACTTATTGTCATTTTGTTATAGTTTGGCAAATATGAGAAATACTATTATGTTCTGATAGTTTTTCAATAGCATTGTCTATATTGAGAAGCCAGTTTTTGAATTATCAAGAAAATTGAATTATTTGAATTAGCATTATGTACTGGCAAGTATTTGAATTACTTGTTGCCATTTTTAGATAGTTTGTAAAGTATAAGAACATGCATTCTTCTTGTTGCCATGTTGTGATAGTTTGAGAGGTATGAGAAGTAGCATACCATATCAGGTCATTTCATTTCAATATATTAGAGACAAAACTACAACGACCCATTACCTAAATTAAAATCAAAAGTTGTAAACTCAGAAGCAAAAAATGTAAAGGGCAGATTCTAACTAAGGAAGTAGCATTAACCCAAAATGTTGTTCCATTCATATCTATTTCCAATTACAAGTACAGCATTAGGTGGGAAATTTCTGATTTGAAGCTTAATATTACAAAAACTACCAATAACACCAAAAAGTTTCACTAACCAAATGCAAAAACTAACCCCACTAATTTAACCAAACTACATATCTTAAAAGGACCTGTTGGAATAAACATAATAATAATGGAAATAATACAAAGAGAAACTGAATAATACTTCCGAATATTATTAATTTGAGATTAGAAAAAACATAATACTATTTGGATTGAGGCGCGACTAACGCTCTCTTTAAGGAGATTCAAGCTCTTGATTAGCTAAACTTTGTAACTAGTGTAGAGCTTCTTTGACTTGTCTCTTCCAAGATACAACAACACAACAAATGCCGTATGACTAGAACAACCTTTGCACAAAGTGGTCAAGTCCAAAGCTCCACTAGAAAGAACACCTTTCTTTAACTAGAACCTCTCTATTTTTTAGTGTATAAGAATGCTAGCCTTTTCTGGATTTTTTTTTTTTTTTTTGTGTAAATTGGAATGAGCCTGAATGAGTCTATTTATAAGCTCAATAAGCCTCATGAAATTATTATCCAAATTAATCTGATTAATTAAGTCCATTATTCTGATGTAATGGGTGTTACAAGATTAATTACTGAATATTAATCTAATGAGCTGGAGTTACACAATTAATGGATGAGATAAGGAATTTTTGAAGAATGAAAAGGCGCAAATGGATAGACCATTAAGTGGGTTAATGACTCTTCATTTTCTATAATAAAAATGGAGTATTAATTCGGGTCATTTACGCACCAACTGATATATTAATTATTCTAAATGGGCTGTCAAGTAAGAGGACCCAAGAGGTTGATTTATTTACATTTTTTACACCTCTTCCCTTCACCTCCCCCTTGCGCACATCTAGCCTAATATCTGAATCAATTCATATTAGCTCATTAATCACTACAATTAAAAAGATTAAAATAGTCTATGTCCTTTTCAATGTAGGATTAAACATTTTCACTAACTCCTCGTCTTTAGTATTAACTCCACATCTTTATTTTTATATTGTAATATAAATTCATTTTAATTATATAATATTAAAATGCTCCAACAATCCCCCACTTACTTTAATATTAAAAATTTTAAGTTAGATTACCAGGCAAAGACGGGTCATTATGCATCATGAAGGTGTACTCTGCATTGAACCTTCACTTAATAAAACGGCGATCTCAACTCCAAAGTCGTAGTATTCTCCAACTTGTACTGGGACTGATTTAAAGAAATTAAGCGTCACTGCTTACACATAACAACCCAGGTGCTGATCCCAGTTTCATGAATGTATTTGAGATTAAGTCTAAATCTCATAGGGAGCGGCCTTACTTCCACACTCGCCTAGGTGAAATTTTGTTAAGGGTGCTCTTGTAATTTTGACACCCCACTCATATGAGCTACAAATTTCATTAAGAGTTTTTACTCAACCTCTTCACATTACAGTATAAATGCACTTACATAATAGGGATGAACAACTAAAAAATTATTTACAAAATAAATAATTAAATAAATAAATAGTGCATTTCTTACGACTATCGTATGATTCGTTTTTCCCATTGAACCCAATTCTCAAGATCTCTAGTCCTTGAATTGGGTATCCTTGTTTTTCCCATCCCCCTCGATGTATTCTAAACCCTATCTTTTGCCAAGGCTTTGTTAAATGGATCTACAAGATTATCATTAGATTTAACATAATTCACAGTTATAATGAACTACTTAAATAAGATTGCATGGTACTGTTCTTTCTTCTTATAGGTATGGATTTACCATTGTAATAACGGTTTTTAACTCTACCAATTGCGGTAGTGCTATCACAATAAATTCATATAGGTGAAATTTGCGGTAGTGCTATCACAATAAATTCATATAGGTGAAATTGGCTTTTCCTAATGTCGAATTTCATATATCAAATCTCTAAGTCAATTTTCCTCTTCACTAGCTGAAGCTAATACTATTAATTTAGTTTCTATTGTTGAATTAGCAATTATTGTTTTCTTTTTAGATTTCCAACAAATAACACCGCTACCTAAGGTAAAAATGTAACTAGTGGTGGAGAGAGAATCATCTAATAAAGTATTTCAATCGGCATCACTAAAAGCTTCAATCACAACATGATACTTTTTATAAAATAAGCCATAACTTTTGATACCAATTAAACATCTCACGACTTGCTCAATAGCTAGCCAATAATCTCTACTAAGTTTGCTTGTAGATCAGCTAAGCACTCTTACTGCATTTGCAATGTCAGGTCTAATACAATCAGTAGCATAACACAAATTACCGATGATGCTAGCATAATCCTTTTGATTAAAAATCTCATTATCATTATTCACAGGAAATAATTGAATAATAGAATCAAAAGGAGTAGCTACACTTTTGTGATCATGAAAATTTTATTTTCTCAAAATAATGTGATTGATTAAGAAATATTTCATCACATGTTTTTGTAATTTTCATGCCCAAAATCAAATTAGCCTTACCAAGATCTTTCATATCACATGTTTTCCCTGGTTGGATGAGATATTTTGTGTTTTCTTATATGCTTTTGGCAAGGTAATAACTACTTAAGGGCTGTTCTAATTGTTAAGGACATTTTTTATGTAGTTAGCTAATCCTTTGACAAAATACACTTTACTCGTAATTGGGTAGATTTAAGATGTGTTTAATACTTCAAGAAACATGTTGTTCAAGTCTAGTATTAAAGTCATAAAGACTGGACCAAGAAACAAGTAAAGAATAGCTGTTCACTAAAGCTGGACAGATAGCTCGACACCTGCGGACAAATAGCTCGACAATTACTCGACAGATAGCTATCTATCGAAGTTTAATGAGGCTCAACAGATACTATCTATCGAGGTATCTATCGAGATTACGGAAATTAGAATTTTCAGATCTGATTTTTGGTCTATGCTTATGTATTTGTGTAGGGTTTCTTTTCTTATAACCCCAGACATATGTAAGGCTTATTTTAAAGGCCTTCATATAAGAGAATACAAGGAGAACATATGAAAAAAGGTGATTAAAGCCTTATTCTCTATGAAAGAAGCTACTGTGTCTTTACGCCTTAGGGTTTCGTAACCAAGTGCTTTTTAATCTTCATTGTTGATGAAATGAAGAACTTTGCAGCCAACATTCTTATTCCTCAAGTTGGTGAGTGAGTCACGTACTGGGATCCGTGCAAATGAGTGAGTCACGTACTGGGATCCGTGCATCAAAGGGTGGCGTTCATATATTGAAGAGTTCAGAAATTCTGAAGCGTTAGAAGGTTTCTGCTGTAAATTCATCTACGGAGATTGTAAAGTCTAGGGATAAAAGTTTTGTACTAGATCTGAAACTTCTCTTTACTATAGTGGATTGCTTTTTGGGAAGGTTTCTCCCCAAGTTTTTTTACTGTGAAACTAGTTGGTTTCATTGGTTTTTCTGGATCATCATATCTTGTCTCATTTATTTTTCCGCTGCATTATTTGTGACATAATATTGATGTTTGTTTGTTTTAACAAGTTTTATTTGTAATAAATCTAATTAACAATTTGGGTTTAAAACTTGTTAATTCTATCAATCAGGGTCTAAATTTTTCCAACACTAATAGTAAAGAGATTTGATTTGAACTCTTCCAGCAAACATTTTCTGAAAACAAACAAAATCTTAAATTGAGAAGTCACAGAAACAATCTTTCAAGGGCATATATAATATATTGATAATTTGATTATAAAGCATCACCAGTCACGACTCCCCAACTCCTCAATATTTATCCCACTCTTTTCACTCCTATCCTATCCATGTTAGTAGTGTGTTCGTCGAAGACTCGAAGTGCTTGAATTTGAGTAAAACAATTTGTTGGCTTAAAAGATTCTATGATTGAACTAAAAAGTAAAAAAAAAAAAGTAAATAGGAAAAAGACAAAAATAATTATATACTCTTTAAACAGTATCAAAATATAGCTAAGCTGGAAATGCTCATTACTGTAGAGAGCTAATGCATATTTAAAATTTAATTTGTGGTTGCAAACATACACCGCTTTCTCGATGGTCATATTTTTCCTATTTGAAATGATAGTTTCCTATCTTATTTTCATCCATCTTAACCATTTTCTCTAGCATTAGAACTGGTTAAATAGCATTAGTGAAGGCCAACCTACAAGTCAAGCGAAAATGAATGTATTTATCCAGTTTTGTACCTTATGAGATCTTAACTCTAAATAAACTTAGAGGAATATGATTAAAAGTTCACATGTCAGCTAAAAGTTGGTTCTTGGACCGTAAAGTGATGGTCATTTCATTTTGTTCTAATCCATAAGGCTAGTGGCATACGCTCGGGTTTCATATGTAAGATGAGCCCATAACCTAGTAATAGTGAAGGTCGTTTATGCAGCAGACTTAGTAATGGAATTTTAAATTTAATCTTTTTAACTTATATATATGTATATATATATATATATATATATATATATATATATATATATATTATGGAAGCACTTTTTATATTATTCCGGGTATGGTGATTTCCTTTGTTCTCTTGTCAAAATAAGTTAAATACACTATCCTTTTGCTAATGGGAAGTGCCCCTTCTGTTACTATAACACAGTTTAAAATATCATTTTATTCAAAATACAACTTTATTAAACTTCTTTTATTTCTTACAACTATTTCAGATAACCACATTTTCAACAAAAATTAAATAATAAATAATAGAATTCACAGGCAAGTAAGAGAGGAGCTTTCATAGGAGAGGCACATTCTCCAATTTCAGCCACTGGACACTTTCTCCAATTAGGCTAATTTCTAACCAACTGCACTCTATTTTTCTTTACTTCTTCTCCATCCCCCTCCATCTAAACTAGCCATATATCACATAAATAAATATTTCTATACGCTAGCTTTGAAGTATGCCAAGACTCCCACGAAAACAGAATTCATGTATGTAGTGGGCTCTGATTGTGGAACATTATATCGACTATTTTCAAAAGAATCATCCTTAGCAGGACCTCCAACAATAGCCCCTGTGAGTTGATTTATGTCAGGCTTGTGGCTTTTAAAGTATAGGTCACCACCATGACACCCCAAAAATTTTGGGTGTGCAACAATGGAAGGAATGGTAGATCCACGGTGATGTATCCTTTGAGGAAACTTTTGGCCATAGCCCACCATGTATGACATGCCCAATGGGTTGTTTCCTAGTATATAATCCGTCTGCAACATACATAATTCACATTCCACTCTCAATTAGAAAGGATAACTACTATACCAAGTAATGCAAAATCTTTAACTATCAAAACATGTGCGAGAAATTAATGCACTATCAAATTGCAATTTATACCTCTGTCATAAGTTTGTATCTCTAGCATTTTCTATTATATATTTGATACCTTAAATTTTCAATTAAAATGAAGTTGTTAGGTTTTCATCTAAACTAACAGATTTTGAGTTTGTTGGACAAAGAAATCACCCGTTGTGATTTGACTCAATCATAATTTAATCCCACAAACTTTTTCAATTGTTTAACTTTTGAAGACTTGGATTCAAATGAAATGTTAGAATACTTTGGACCGAATCCTAATAATTTTATATTAGGGGGTCAAATATTGGAATTTAAAGTTTATGAACTAAGTTATTATGGTAGCAAATCACAAGAGTAGATATTGTAGTTTTCCATTGTTTTTATATGAGAAAGAATTTTCGTCAATTATGTGAAATGAGAGAGTATCACGTTGTCATTTTATGTTGCACTACTTGAAAAGTATTGGAGTAGTGCTCTTATATGAACAACATTGCTCGTGCATTAAATGACTATGATGCACAGACACGGACACGGACACGGACACGGACATGACACGCAGTGGCGACGCCACTTAGAGTCTAGGGTGTTCCTAGGAACACCCTGGCTTGAAATTATTTTTTTTATATGGATAATAATTTAAATTTTTTTATTTGTTTTATCTTTTAAAAAAAAATAGGAACACCTTCAAGCAATATCAGGAACACCCTCAAAATTTTTATGCCAAACAAATTTTGAACTAAAATCTAAAAAAAAAAAATTGTAATAGAACAAGCCCAAAAAAAAAGCCCAACATCTATCCTAAACAAATACCCAACAGGCCCAACTCAAACGTATTCTCAAAAAAAAAAAAAAAAAAACTTCATGCTTGGTTTTAAGAAAACTTCGGTGTACAGAATGCAAATTTGTTTTGGTTTTAAGAATTTTTTTTTTTTTTTTTAAAGTACAAAATTCATGCTTGTCAAATCTTGAATTTCAGTTGGTGTTTATCGAAACATCCGAAATAGACCGAAATGACCCAAAATTTTTTTAGAGTGGAATAGGAACACCCTGGACAAAATTCCTAGAGTTACTACTGACGACACGGACACGGGAATTCGGCAATTTTTGAAAAAAAAGGACACGATACGGCGTAGACACGGTAATTAAATAATTAATTAAATTTTATATTTAGGCATATTTTTTAATATTTTTAGAGGTAAAATATGTTTATGACTAGAATTTAAATTATGTGAGAACTACAAATAAATAAACTAACACCCAAAGTGGTACAATAATACACATAAAATGTTTAGAGGACAAACCAAAAGTAAAGAAACAAATATATATATATATATATATATATATATATATACAGTATAACACAGTAACAGTGAGAGCGGGAATAAAAAAAAACGCGCTATAAGTAACGCAGTGAAAGTGAGAGAGAAAACACAGACGGCCTTTCACCTGAAAGAAAGAAAAAAAAAACAGAGAGAGAGAGAGAGAGAGAGAGAGAGAGAGAGAGAGAGAGAGAGAGAGAGAGAAGAGAAGAGATCGGATCTTTTGCCTGTCTGTCCTGTCCACGCTGAGAGAGAGAGAGAGATCGGAAGGCACGGCGTTGACGACGATTGTCTATGAAGCTCGCCGACTCGCCGATTGGCCCGATCTAGCACTGGCGTCGGATAGAGGGCAGTGGGGCAGAGGCCAGAGGGAGGGTTGATCTGTGATTTTTTTTTTTTTTTTTTTTTTCATTGCTGGCGTGTCCACCGTTTCGGAGCCGCATCGGCGCAGTGTCAAAAAAAAAAAAAATAAGGACACCACTCGGACACCGGAGTCCGGCGAGTCGTGCCGGAATCCATGTCCGATACATGTCGGACACCAGCACGTCGCCAAAAATGGCGTGTCAGTGCAACCTAGTTAAATGAACCAAAATTTGTAGATGAATTTATTAAATCATGTCTAATTTTTATGAAATTCCTTGATAATGATGTGGTGCAGACATACCTGGCCTTTTGCGACCTCGATCAGCTTATCCGGTTGGGCTACAAAATCACCACAACGAACTACTTTCTTCGCATCTATCATATAGCGAGCATAAACAATAAGAAGGAAAGACAAAGCTGTTGCATGTTGTAGGTTACTTCCTCCGTCTTTGAATATAAGCCCACCTAATCAATAGATTCAAAAATATGATGAATCAATCTCAAATTCACTATCTAAATTGGATCTCAATAATCATATTTAACATTTTACACACACAAAATATATATATATATATATATATATATATATATATATATATAGACACACACACATGAAAAATGATGTTTTCCATTTAAAATTGATTCATTTCATATTTCAAATTAGATATTACAAATTCCTAAATTGGTCTAGTGGACTTTTTTAGTTAAGGCTTTTATTCATGAGGTTCTTGATTTGAAATCTCTAGCCAATAAGAAATTGTTTGAGTAATTATCTAGGGCGACCTTAAAGGAATTCTTTGAGTAATTACTTGGTATATGTGAGATAAGGAGACTATACACACAGATGAATAATAAAGTTTTCCAAGAGATCTAGATTCTAGACACCCTCGTTAGCCAAAATAAATAAATAAATAAATAAAAGATAAGGTATTACATATCTAAGCACATTATAAAGTTTCAATTGTTGTTAAATATAACCAATAACAAAATTACCATTAAATAAATTCTCTGGATTTCTTATCTTAATTATTTCCAAGTGAAATGGAAATCATCATGCATTGGGATCTCAATAAAAGGTTATTTTGGACGGTACGACTCATATAAGTATTGTCTTCCTTCCAAAAACAGAAATGGCCAACATTTTTTTATTTCAATTTCAAGAAATTTAACTAAGTGGGTATGAGCTAATTGAGTTTAATTTCTTCAATAATTATTTCATATATCATGTATATGCATTTCCTCGTTATGAATTCAACCTTTCTATTTGAATTGATTAGAGAAAGCTACCTGGAGAGTAACTGACTGACTTGACCGTAGGTGAGTCGGGTAATATGGAGCATACAAATATATCGGCATTGAGAACAAAAGGATTAGCATTATTAGGGTCTTTCATCACCCTCTGCCAACACAGGAAGAAGAAGAAAATTTGAGATTGATATCTCTCATTATAAGAAGAAAATTAATGGTGGGAAATTTGATCTAACCTGGGAAATAAGTACGTTAATACCAGCAGTTTTTGAATCCCATCCAAATTCATTAATTCCAGCTCCTTCAAATGGATTACCATCTATATCTTTGGTTTCCAAATGGTTTAGGTTTCTTTTAAGATAATTCCAGTAATAAGCATCGTTTGTTGCCTTGAGTAACCATGCTGCTCCCCACAACAATTCATCCTACAAGATATAAGTCAAACTACAAAACTTTTAGCCATTGAATTTTAAATTCAATTTACATGAAAGTAGGAACTTAACAGCAAAATTTTTGGGTTAAATTCAAATTACGCCCTTTAGATTTGGGTGAATTGTCATTTTCATACATGAATTCATATTTTATTATTTTAGTCCCTCAAATTTAACATTTCTGGTAATTAATCTATATAGTGTCGTCTATAAAACCATTGTTATATGTGAAAAAGTGACATTATTATAGACATAATGGATGAAAAGATCAACTTCCACAAAATGTTAGAATTTAAGGATTAAAATGATTAAATAAAAATAAAATTTAATTGACAAAAATGACTATTTACCCATATTTAGAGGCTGTGATTTGGATTTCGATTCTTTACAGGTTAATCTAAAAATTTAACTGATTCAAGTCCGCTATAACACCCAATTAATGTTGTTCAATCGATGAGATTTAAAAATAGAAGAGCTATTTCAGAATTTAGACAATTGATACTATTTGATCAAGAACTTAATTGTAATATTAGTTTTTTTGGAGTCACAATATTGCGTACCACGTAGCCACTGAAATCACAGTAATATGGGCATGCACCCTGTGGAATACTAGAATTGTAAGATCCTTGATACTGATCAGCAAAGTCAAAGACCTGATGCAAAAGAAAGGAATAATCGGCATTGATATAAATTAATTATATAAGCATCATAATGTTACATACACAGTATTTTTCACAATTAAATTCACAAATCATAATTGATTTTCAAGTTTTATGGCTTCATTGTTTACTATTCATAAATTTCTCTTGGTGATAATGAGTTTTTTGAATCTTGGACATGTAGAGATAAAAGAGTCTTGATGTTTACTATTCATAACTAAGAAAACAATTGTGAAAAAACTCGAGGATATCTAAATTTATTTATTGATAACCAATAAGGAAAAGGAATAATCAACTATTCAATTACCTGTTTAGCTCTATCAAGAAGTAGTTTAGAATATTTAGCATCAGAACCATGAAATGCTATGGAAGAGGCTGCAAGTGCAGCTGCAATCTCGGCTGATACCTCAGAACCAGGACTTGTTTTATTAACCACATAAGTGGTTCTAGGAGTATCCATGTCTTCAGGTCTCTCCCAACAATTGTGATCAGCATTCGGGTCACCAACTACACCAACCACAACATTAGGAACACTAGTGGCTTTAAGTAAATAGTCAGTGCCCCAACGAATAGCCTCCAGTGCATTTTGTTTCTCTGAGCCCATTAATTGGCCAAATTCTATAACACTCCATGCCAATGTTGCTACTGTGAATGCCATGGGAAAGCTGAATTTTACATTGTCACCAGCATCGTAGTAACCACCAACTAAATCCCTCTGAGTAGGGAAAGTTTATTGTTAGTTTCACTTGTTAATCAATGTAACCATTTAAGAAGTGATGGAAAAGTCAAAAAAAAAGGTAAATAATTTGTCATATTTCCTTCAATTCTCCACTTGTCTTATCAGCAATGGCATATTTGATATATCATGACTCACGAGTACTAAAGTTCAACCTCTAATCTATTCTTCAAGTGTGAGTGTATATATATAATATATATATATATATATATATATATATATTATTTTTTCTAACCTATCTAAATATTGTTTATAATTTTAAATATAAAAATTTGATAATTACAATAGTTATCAATAGTCATTTATTAGGATTGTTCTTATTAATAGGCATTTATAATTATTAAATGTTAATTTGAATTGACTTTGCATGTTGTTCCATGACTTGTTGAAATGGTTGTGTTTAAGTGATGACAAATTTGCATACCCTTGGTGCGATGGTCAATGGTGGGTAAATGTGAAAGCTTCACACACATATACACTTAGATTAGGCTAGAGTAGAATTCTATCTTGTATTCAAAAAAAAAGTGATGAAAAATTTAAGATGGTGTCAATGGTGGGTAAATGTGAAAGATATGGTCCACCATTCATTACTTGACATCTTTTTTTTTTTTTTTTTTTTTTTTTGGAGAAACACACACACACATATATATAGAGAAAGGGAGATGAGATAAATGAATACATTCACACGCCAACACTAAAACTGTATGCGGCAGTTAGTGTCGCGAAGCAAATGACAAACTCCTTCTCAATATCACACCTTACTTAATAAATTGTAAAAGGAGAGATCTGAATAAGTTGTAAAAGGAGTTATGTCCATAACTCGTATAGAAAGATATAATATCACAACATTCCTTAAGAGGGTTTAGGTATGTGCAATTGCGCATATATAAGAATTTATATAGAATGAATGATTAGCTCAGTTACAACTATGAATTAATATTGATTCCATTTTCAAAAAAATTTATATATAAAAAAAATATACTACTTCCTCTTTTGATATAATAGTTTCTTTATTTAATTCATGATAAGATTCATAATTTAGATGAGAGGAGACAAATTGCAGACACTATACGTTACAATTATTATCTTTAAATAAATAAATAAAAAAGGAAGATAAGAGGAGATAGGACCACGCCACACGGTCTCTAAAATTAAAGCTAAACAAATTTATGTATGTGTCACTTGTCCACTTAAACTAGGAGAGAGAGACTTACACCAATGTCAGAGCCATCTTGAAGACCAGAATCCTTCCTCCAAGTAATACGTTGGGTAGAGGGTAGCTTTCCTGACCTCTGGCCTTCAAAGAACAAAATGGACTTCGACAAAGCATCGGCATAATCAATTGAAGCAGTCATTGGTCCTATTCGCGTCATTATCATCATCATCACAGTTCCTGCCAATGCCAATATAAATCTTGGAATAATATAGCATTCCCCACCCATCTTCTCTGTCTTTCACAACCCGCTTCCCAGGCTGTAAATTTTGTAAATTGTAATTTGCAACTCCTATGTATATGTTACACACAGCATATACTCGAAAGAAAATTAAAGGAGTACATGTACAAGTTTTTCTATAACCTAGATATGAAGCATGGTTGTTTCTCTCTTATATAGGCATTATTCCAACGTACAAAGTGGTGTGTAATTCTTGTTTCAGTGTGTGTTGGCTGCTTCTCTTAAGTTGGAATTTCCTAGAAATCACTGTAATTTGGTTGTAAATCTCAACCCTTTATAGACTTGGATAATTTTCTTTGTTGTTTGTTTCCATGTACACATGGAAGTCATGGAAGTACAGCCTAGCTTGCTAGAAGTTGATAACCCAAACAAAAAATGAATGTCATTACTGAAACGTCTTACTCACGATTGGTTGAGGGTACTTATACACGTGTATTTCTATACAAGCCACAATGACCAAAAGAAAATGTCTATACAAGCCACGTTTACATATTTGGGAGTTTGACTTCAGAAAGTCTATTTACAAAATAAAAAATCACAATTGTCTAGGTGGCAAGTTGTTAATGGTAAGTAAAAAAGTAATATCAGTGATGGGTCTAGATGAGAATCAGTAAAAACTTCAATCTACTTATCTTCTTCTAAAAAAAAAAAAAAAAAAAAAAAAAGGCTTGCTAAAAAAGATTTGTTAAAAATTGTTGTGTTATCATTGCTCTTGGACAGTAGACAAATGTGACAAGTAAACTCAACTTGCAACTCATAAGCATGAAAATAGAAAAAGTTTAAGTTTTTTAAAGATATTCACTGTAAAAACTTTTATTTACATAAAATATTATCACGTCCAATTTTCTTAAATGGCAAAAATGAGTATTCTCACTTTTAAATATAAATACAATAAGAGAGGATAGACAATCACAATACATTTGGCCTTATCTTTGGCTCTTTACTATTATTTCTCAAAATCCAACTTAGAGCATTGGTGGCATGCAAATTACTTAAAATGGGTAAAGGGGTGAATATAGGTAACCAAACACCCAAAAACCCTCCACATCAACTTACCCCCATTAGCTCATCCATATCTATTTATTACTGTAAGTGCACAATTTGTACCTGGACCCAAATGTGTAAAAGGGACAGGCCCAAAAGCCCTAAAACAATGAATTTTTGTAGAGAATGGGCTTAAAACTTAGGTTTCTAGGCGTTTAAAGTACAATAGTAATGGATTAGATCCACAAGTCACAAATAAAGACGTAATCATATGTAAAACCTCTCCTCGGACGTCAGCCGAGGATGGTATAAAATGCTTCTTTTATTATCAAAGATCAATTACAACTGACCATGGTCTCTCTCTCTCTCTTTCTTCCTTTTCCTTTTTTTTTCTCCCCATCCCTGTCTCTAATGTCTTTCTCTTCCTTTTATATCATCCTCCTTTTTTTCCTCCATCTTCCACGTAGAGCTCAAATCGTCCATCCAGATACTTGTCCCATCCAGCACCCTTTTGAAGTCTTCAAATAATAGTTGTAAGGCTATCCAACACTGTTCAGATGTCATTTTCTCATTAATGCGACCAAAGAGATAGGTGCAGGGTCTTTAATACGATGGTAGCAGCTTTATCCAAGATATTTGCTATTTGTTCCTCCTTTCTATGACTTTCTAAAGCTCATCCTTATCCATTTATCCCTCCGGAACCCCCTTCTAAGCATAACAACACACTATATGATTTTCCCTTTAGTTAGCCGAGGATGTTTCCCTCCTCGGACCATGCTCACCAGTCTATCTCACAGCCACTTGCTCGTGGGCTTTTGAATACGGTACCTTTTATTTAGCATTAACCCCTCCTCGAATGAGTCAATACCATTGGATCAGGCCCAAGGCCCAAAATCATATTCTAATACATCTACCCTCACAACTACACTTGTTACCTATATTTGAAGAATTTGATCTGGCTATCCATTTAAATGAAATATGTTTTAGAATAAGGAATTTGATGTAGGTTTCTTCTCCTAATAAATAAATAAAAGAAATTTGATATAGGTAAGGAAAAGTGGTTACCTAAAATAGGAAAAGTGCAATAAATAGGGAAAACAAATATAGGTAAATAGTTTAGTAGATAAAAAATATAGGTAAAGATAAAATATTATGCTAAATCAGATGAGGAGTTTAAGACTCTAGTTATTAAATTCAGACCAAAACTTGATTCGGTTTCAATATAGACTTTGAATCACATTGTTCAATAGGTCATTGATCGAACTGCAAGTTCAGTAAAAATTTAATAAAATTTCAAAATAATTATTTATGAAAAATTTAAAAATGTTAAAAAAATGATACATAAGTTAAAAAAAAAAATTAGAAAAAAAAATAAGCATATCATTTGTAGGGGGGAAGGGTCCATATAAGGATATTGGGCCGTGTGCCACACTTGAGAACATCAAATAGCTTGAGGACAGATAAGTGTTGTCGAAGGTGGGTTGGTTATTAAGCCAAAAAAGAGGTCAAGTCATAGTAAACAAGTGATGTTGTCCGAGGAGCTACTTCTCCTCAGACGGTAGATTAGAGGCCTAAAGTCCGACTACTCATCATGACCTAGGCAGTGGGCAACCATGCTTGGGAGGATAAACTTCAGTGAGAGTTAAGTCACCAAAGAGATAAGAAAGATCTAAGTATAAAGCTGCTACCACCGCATTGAATGGTCTACATCTAATCTCCTGGCTATATTAATATGGAAGTGATGCCTAAACAATAGTTTCTAGCCTTATAGCTACTTACAGAAATTTCAGAGAAGTGCTGATGGGACAAGTATCAAGAGGATTAGTAATTTGATCTACACGTGGAAGGCTGGAATGAAAGAAGAGAATGAGATATAAAACAGAAGAACCCCATGACAGAAGGGGGCATTTGAGATTGAGAAAAAGAGAAAAGCATTGTGTAATTAAGAATTTGAACATTTGTATAAGTCCAAAAAAAAAAAAAAAAAACATATATATAAGAATAGATCTTCCTTGGACTTGCCCGAGGAGCATCCTTCTTTGTCCAAACTGCTTGTCTTGCTTGTTCTGATAGTAACTAGCCCATCATCTAATTCATTGAGCGTTCAATATCAGGCCCACTCTCTATCAAATTCATTATTTTGGGCACTTTGGGCCATTTTCTATGCTATTTGGGCTATGGTGCAAATCGTGTCCTTACATCATTTATTTAATACAAATTTAATTATTAAGCACTCTTTGTATTAAGTAAACATAAGAGACAAAAAAGATTCCATAAATATTGAATTTTTACTTACAAGGAAATATATAACCAAAAGGTACAATTAATAAAAAATAAAAATAATTAAAAAAGAAAGAAAGAAGAAGACATATATTAAGAATGTCAACACATATGGAAGTAGAATTTTTCTAATTTCAAATGACCAAAAAAGTCAAAAAAAAATTTAAATAAAAAATATTTTAAAACCATATTGAAATTGTAAAATTTCCTTTAGCATTTTTCTTATTCCAAAAGACCAAAATATCAAACTATTTAAAATTAGGTAGATAAGTGATTTGGAGTGCAATAGTGGAATTAGAGAAGCTAGTTGATATCTTAAAACACACCCATGAATTGCTATCCAAAAAAAAAAAAAGTGATTTGGAGCACATGAAAAAAATTTGACAGTTTTAAAGAATTTATCTAGGTTGGTCATCTCTTTTTCTTTATCTTTTTTATTATAATTCAATAGTTAGAACAATGAATGATGACAAATTCGAACCATGGGTGTCTGGGTTGAAAACACCCTAGGAAGTGTCAGCTAAGCTACAAGCCTACAAGGCTCCTGGCAATTGGGTCATATCATTATGGGGTGTATCATAAAAAAATTGTAACTTCATCCTAACCCAAAAAAAAAAAAGATTTCTCAATCTTTAAATTTAGTTTTGCTACATACATACATACATACATATATATATATATATATATATCATAGCTTTGATTTAATGGTGTTCGCTTTATGATGATTGTTCTTTATTATTCTCAAGTGTCTTATTCAACGGCAAAGGACTTCAGTAGTTACACTAGCTAGAACCCACTATTATTTATATTCATAATTTCGTATCCCACATATTTAGTTTCCAAATAATGGAGATAGATACATAGATCAACATGCTTATAAGTTAGTATTATTTTGTTAGAAAAATTCCAAGCACTATTTAATCATAACTCGAAAGTGAATACTTGATTATGTTAAGTTAAAAATTGATCCCAAAATCCTTTTTCCTTTCTTTTGCAAACTTTTAGACCTTATTACGTAGTGTAGGCATGCGACGGCCCTTCTTTTTGTGAAATTATTCAGTGTATTATGAATTGCACTGGTACACCTTCATTTAACATAAAAGAGAATCCCACTTGTAAGTTATAGATAGGGTTGTTCACATGTCAATTTGGGTTGGGTTTGTGCCCTACCTGCAACTGACCCCATCAATAATCTGTAACCAACCCGTAGAGGTATCTAGTTGGTCGGTTTGAGTTTTTGACAGATGGTGGTTGGTTTTGAGTGAAGCTGAAAACTGCCAAAAAGCGGCAAGATATTGTTAGATCCAGTGGGTTCTCGCCATATCTATCCTAGATCTAGTAAGATCTCGTCAAATCTAAAAAGATTTCCGCTAAATCGTACAAAGAATTTGTTGGATTTGATCAATTTCTGTTGGATCTGGTGTATCTCTGCTAGGTCTAACTATATTGGTTGTCAAAATCCACCGTATCTAGCTAGAAAAGTCACTAGAAAGATTGAGAAATAGCTAAAATTGATGTATTTTGTTAGGTGGGTTTCACGGGTTTTGGAGGAGGAGATCCGAAATCGATCTGTTGGGGTTGTGTTTTTAAAGGTCAAGACGCACATCCAACTACCAGAGTAATCAGATCGGGTGGTGACAGGTCGAGTACGGTTCGGTTTGGTGGATTGGTTGGGTGGGGTGGACACTGGACGACCCTAGTTACAAACATGTGACTTACATATTGTTGTATTTTCTTCATTTATAAATTTTATCTAAACTTTTTCTTCTACTGTTTCTTTAAAAATTATGTGAGAGAAAGATGTATCTTACCTAATCGATCAAATAATTAAATTTCTCCTTTTTCATCGCGTTAAGTCTTGATAACAAAAATCAAAGTGCAAATTCAGTTGAACTAGTTAATCGTTTTATTGTAAAATTTTTTTCCTTTCTGTACAATATCTGTGTCACCTGTAGATCTTCCATATAAATAAAGTATGATATCAATGTACGTATAAAAATTGAATGAATTAAAATAAATAAATAAAATTACGAGTCTCAATGTGTTTTGAAGTAAGCCAATAGCCCCACAAGAGGTGCATTTATGTACGTGGTTGGCTCTGATTGCACAAAATCTGCTCGAGAATCATTGTATGAGTCATTGATATTGGGTCCTCCAACAACAGCCCCTATAAGCAAGTTTGGATTAGGATTGTTGCTACTAAAATATGGGCTTCCACCTTTACAATCAATGGGCCCTGGTTGTTGATTAATTGAAGGTAAGGACGATCCACGATGGTGTATCTTCTGAGGAAACTTGTTTCCATATCCCACCATGTATGACATGTTCAATGGGTTACTTCCTAGTATATAATCCACCTGCATCAATAGCATTATAAATGTCAAAAAAAAATGTCAACCTTAATATATATATATATATATATATTCTACTCCTAAGTTTAATTGAGTCCTAACACTTGGGCCTTTAAGAAAGCCATTGGAAAGTTAGCAGATCTTCTCTAACATAACCCAAATCTTCCTTTTCGTCTTTCTTATTCTTTTTTTTTTTTTTTTTTTTTTTGAATACAAGATAGAATTTACTCTTTCTAAGTGTATATGTGTGTGAAGTCTTTCTTATTCTTGAATCGCACCAAGGGTTTGAACTTTCTTATTCTTGAATTTTGAGTAAGATAAATTACTAGTTTAGTAGTCCGTCATGGATTTGGAAAAGTTCAATTTGATTTCTTAACTATTAATTATATCAATAAGTCCCACTCTAAAAAAAAAAAAAAAAGTCTTGCAATTATTAATTAATTGCAATTAGATCTCGTTCCAATACACTGGACACGATTAAACGTGACATATATTAAAAAATGGTCACTTGTCATTTTTTGTGTGTTTTGTCTAATATATTTATTGGATCATTTGTTTGAAACTTCACCCTAGGAAGGTGATAGATTCATTTGGTTTCAACTGTCACAATGATTAACAAAAATTTAGGCTGCGTTTGGCTCAACGGAAATCATTTTCCGAGCGTAAAATCATTTCAGCTGAAAATATTTTCGGGAAAGGAAAATATTTTTAGGTGTTTGGTGGCATTTTAGAAAATACTTTAGAAAATATTTTCAAGTGTTTGGTAACATTCTGAAAATGTAAATTTTCCACTAATTTCTCACATTTTCTTAGCCATTTTCTCACATTCTAAACAAATTTTATAATACAAAATTACAATCCATCAACTTTTAAACAAACAAAAATCAAAACAACGAACAACCCATTCGGTCAAAACTAAGAGAGGGAGGTGAGACAAGGAGGATCGCACCATGAACAACCCATTCGGTCGAACAACACCAGGAACAACCCATTCGGTCACCGATCTCGCTGGCCAGATCGCGCCACGATCGCGAACCATCTTAAGAAACAGAAAAAGAATATTGCAATATTTGAAAACTCCGACTGATGTGGGAAACGATTCAATACCCTTTCCGTTTTAATGAGGCACCTAGTAATAATAACCAGATGAAATTTTCTACTTTTTGGAGTGATTGCTAATTTGCTATTCTTTGAGAAAACATAATCCAATTTGACCAAATTAGACTATTTTGAACACGAAATGCATGCATACAAACCTGGCCTCTGGCAACTTGTATAAGCCTAGCCGGAGTGGCAACAACTCCACCGCAATGAATCACTCTATTTCCTTGACTCAAATAGCGAGCATAAACAACAAGAAGAAAGGACAAAGCTGTTGGATGTTGCAAGTTACTTCCCCACGGTTTGAATAAAAGCCCACCTGATCAATTTAGATATTAGTAATTTTATCCATAAAAGTAATTATTAATACTAAAATGGAACATAGACAAGAAAGAAATTAAATATGCTAGAGATATGAGGTTAGGATTAACAGCCCAAATTGAAACAATTAATCATTGGGATGATATTGTAGGTTCTAGTTAACTCAACTGGTAAAGTCTCTGATGGTTGTATTAAAGATCTAGGGTTCAATCCCCGCCTACACTAAAAACTGATTGGTATCTTGGTCTGATAATAAAGAGCTATCATTAGTAGCGGACGCCATAAGTTGAAACTCTCTAAAAAAAAAAATCATTGGGATGATACTCATTATAAATATATATAAAAAAAAATAAAAAAATAAATCATTGGTAGCCTACTTTGCTTTGGATAGGTTTTTCACTCTGGAGAGGGGCAGGAGGTGGCAAATGAGCGGGTTGGGTCATAAATGGATTAAGTATATAATTACTCATTTATCCATTTATGACTCATTTATATATGAATTAATTATCCATTACCAACCCAACCCAACCCATTTAATTAGTAACCCACCCATTTAACTCAATATGACTCAAATACCTCTAAAACTACTTGAATACCCTCTTGACCTCCAAAATTACCAAAATACCCCTAAATACCTAAAATGACCCAAATACCCCTACACTTCCAAAATTACCAATATACCCTTGGACATAAAAAATTATTCCCCAAGTTCTCTAAAATGAGCATAATATTTCCACAATCTCAAAAATGAGAAAAATACCTATGAAACCTCAAAAAATGACCAAAATACCCCCGATATCTCTAAAATTACCAAATATGCTCAAAACCCACTAAAATCACCAAAATACCCCTAGAGTCTCTAAAATGAGCAAAATAGCCCCCAAAAACCTCTAAAATGTCCAAAATATCCCTTAAACCTACAAATGACTAAAATACCCCCCTAAACCTAAAAAATGAACGAAATACTCCCTTGAAACATAAAAATTACCAAAATACCCCTGAAATCTAAAAGATGACCAAAATACCCCTAAAACCTAAAAAATTTCCAAATTACCCTGTAACCTAAAAAATGATTGAAATACATCTGAAACCTTGAAAATTACCAAAATACTTCATAAACTTAAAAAATGACCAAAATACCATGAAATAAAAAAAAATGACTGAAATATTCCCAAAATCTAGAAAATGACAAGAATATCATCAAAACATTTAAAATGACCAACATACCCCCAAAACCTTAAAAAAACAATCGAAATACCTCAAAAACAAAAAAATGACCAAAATACCCCATAAAGCAAAAAAAAAAAAAGACCAAAATAACCCTCTAAACCTAAAAAATGACTAAAATACCCCCAAAACCTAAAAATTACCAAAACACCCAAGAAATCTAAAAGATGACCAAAATACCCCCAAACCTAAAAAATTACCAAATTACCGCAGAACCTAAAAAATAACCGAAATACCCCCCCCCCAAACTTGTAACATTACCAAAATACCCCCTAAACCTAAAAAATGATCGAAATACCCTAAAACATAAAAAATTACTAAAATACTTCCAAAAATTATAAAACGACCAAAATACCCTCAAAACCTTAAAAATGACTGAAATAGTCCCGAAACCTAAAAATGATCAAAATGTCCCTCGAAGGCTAAAAAATGATCGAAAGACCCCTTAAACTTAAAAAATGACCAAAATACTTCTGAAAACTAAAAAAAAAAAAAAAAAAAAAAAGACTAAAAGACCCTCAAAACCTAAAAATGACCAAAATACCCCCCTAAACCTAAAAAATAACCAAAATGCCCCTGAAACCTAAAAATGACCAAAATACCTCCTAAACCTAAAAAATGACCGAAATACCTTTGAAACCTAAAAAATGATTAAAATACCCCCGAAACCTAAAAAATGATCAAAATATTCTAAAACCTAAAAGAAGATTGAAATACCCCCGAAACCTTAAAAATAACCAAAATACCTCTGTAACCTAAAAAATGACCAAAATACCCCTAAACATGTAATATGACCAAAATGCACTCGAAACATCTAAAATTACCAAAATAGAGGTTTGGGTTATTTTGGATGTTTCGAGGATAGATATTAAAGGTTCTAAGAGTATTTCTACCATTTTATAGGTTCCAAGGGAATTTCGATAATTTTTTACGTTTCGGGGTTATTTTGTTCATTTTTTAGATTCTAAGGGCATTTTGGTCATTTTTAAATTTTTGGGCTATTTCGGTAAATTTCTAGGTTTCAGAGGTATTTTAGTAATTTTTAAGTTTTGGGGATATTTGGGTAATTTTTAGGTTTAGGGGGTATTTCAAACATGTTTTAGGTTTCGGGGGTATTTTCGTAATTTTTTGGTTGAGGAGGTATTTCGGTCATTTTTTAGGTTTATGGGGTATTTTGGTAATTTTTAGATTTCGAGTGTATTTTGGTCATTTTTAGGTTTCGGGGTATTTCGGTCATTTTCTATAGGTTTCGGAGGTATTCCAGTCATCTTTTAGGCTTAGCACATATTTTGGTAATTTTTAGGTTTCAGGGGTATTTTGGTCATTTTTTAGGTTTCAGGGTATTTTTGTAATTTTTAGGTTTCAAGAGTATTTTGTTATTTTATAGGTTTTAAAGGTATTCTTGTCATCTTTTAAGTTTAGGGGGTATTTTGGTCATTTATTAGGTTTTGGGAGTGTTTTGGTCATTTGTTAGGTTTAGGGGGTATTTTGGTCATTTTTTAGGTTTCAAAGGTATTCTGGTTATCTTTTAGGTTTAGGGGGTATTTTGGTCATTTTTAGGTTTCAAGGATATTTTGGTTAGTTTTTAGGTTTTTTGGGTATTTTGGTCATTTTTTAGGTTTGGGGGTATTTTAGTCATTTTTTAGGTTTTAGGGGTATTTTGGTAATTTTTAGGTTTCGAGAATATTTTGGTTCTTTTTAGGTTTTGGAGATATTTTGGTCATTTTTTAAGTTTCGGGGATAGTTTGGTCATTTTTTTACATTTTAGGGGTATTTTTGTAATTTTAGGTTTCAGTGGTATTTTGGTCATTTTATAGGTTTTAGAGGTATTCTGGTCATCTTTTAAGATTAGGGGGTGTTTTGGTAATTTTAGGTTTCGGGGGTATTTTGGTCATTTATTAGTGTAGTGCCAACGGGTCCAAGATATGTACTAGGACGGCCTAAAGGTTCTCGCTAGGCGGAAAGCCCAACCCAATAGCATGGATGGTTCGAGAACACGATAAGTCCTACCTATGAAGTAACATTATAAAAAAAATGTGTCATGCATGAGCAGAACACCACGAAACATGATGTCCAAGGATGGCCACGTCCTCTGCAACATACTGCCGAGGACGAGACAAGTAATCTGGCAATTCCAAGGCATCCGTATTGAAGACCTTGGACATAAAGACTAGGAAAACAAGAATAGGAGAGAAGAGGGAGTTATAAACAAATATCAAGGATAAAGCTGCTACCACCGCATTGAAAGCTCTATACCTACCTCTCTGGCCGCATTAATGAGGAAGTGACACTTGAGCATTGGAATCCAGCCTTGCACTTACCTCCAAAGACTTTGGTAAGAGGGGATGATGGGACAAGTAGCTAAAAAAGAGCATCTGGTCTACACGTGGTGGAGAGAAGGAGAAAGATGCAAGTCTATAAAAGGCAAAGGAAAAAGAAAGGAAAGGGGGGACACACACAAGAGAGAAATTGTAAGGAAAGGCCAAGGATTTCCTCGGCATCAATATATGATACAGTTTTCATCCATGTATGATGAGTATGCATGAGTTCTATGATTTAATCTATCTTTCGTGTTATTCACTGTCCACAAACCTAGATTAGAAGCTCACTCTCTATAAATTTATTATTTTGGGCTCATTGGACTGGGTTAGAAAGTGCAACTTTAGTCCAGCGCAATTTGTGTCCTTACAATTAGGTTTCGAGAGTGTTTTGGTCATTTTTTAGGTTTATGGGGTATTTTGGTAATTTTTAGTTTTTTTGGGTATTTTGGTCATTTTATAGGCTTTAGGGGGTATCTCAGCCATTGTTTTAGGTTTAGGGGGTATTTTGGTAATTTTCTAAACCTTATGAGTATTTTGGTAATTTTTTAAGTTTTGGGAGTATTTTGGTAATTTTAATGTTTTAGGGGTATTTTGATCATTTTTTAATTTTCATGGAGTATTTTGTTTATTTTTTAAGTTTTAGGGGTATTTCAGTCATTTTCTAGAAATTTAGAATTTATGTTGTTTATTTAAATTTTAGATGGGTTTTGGTAAATACTAATCGCTAACCCATGCGATGCACGGGGCTCAAAGCATATTATAACTTTGTTTTAATCCATAATAGTGCAAAATGTTAAACCAAAAGCAAAATGGGGGAAAATATAAAGAGAATACAAATTGACTAAAAAAAGAATGAGAATCTTAACAAATTTAAGTTCAAAAAAAACAGTTACCGATGTAAATCCAAAGACAAAGGATTGGTTTTCTAGGTAGATAAGAGATTGGATTGGAGTGAGAGATAAGGAAGGCAGCAATACATATATCTAATAGAGTTTTACTTGAACTAAACTATTGTAACACTTGATAAGATAATTACAAGGTGTAGAGAAATAATAAATATATAAGATATAAAACCTAAAATAAAAAGAATCTAAAAAAAAAAAATAGCGATGACGTGGAAAATTGTGGAGCAAGCAGAGCTTCGGTTTTATATATATATATATATATATATATATAGATTAGTGGGTTTATCCATTAAGACCTATATAATTAATTAACCTAATGAGTCTTTATCCATTTAACTCAAATATTCAAATGGGTTGAGTTAGGACTTATCCAAATAAGGTGGGTAATGGATGAGTTCATGAATATAGATAAAAATCGTCACCCCCAAGGCAAGGACGGGTTTGGGTCATCCCTTTCCGCCCAATGTGTGTGTACATATAAAATACATATCTTATTTTGTTTTTCTTTTTTATAAAAAATACATAACCTATCTATGATTAATATTTTTTAAACAATCCTATTACTATTTCTAAAACACTTATTTCTCTCTTACTCAATACTCTCACAAATACCTCTCTCTTTTGTCACCCATTTCCATATCAACAATGTCAAAGCCATCTTATTAAAGATGACAAAGTACCTTCAACCTGTCATACTCTCTTACTTGCGCTCTTGTCCTGAAGAACAGATAGAACACTCATAATCTAATCCCGCTTTGCCCAATTGCCATCATCACCTTAGCATGGAGTTTGTCTTATTATAAATTCCAAATCTTGTACAGTTGCTTAACTCAAAGAATACAATATTTTCTATCCACACTAAAGATAAATCTATTCTAGGATCGAAACACTACTCATACACGTCTATAATTAAGTTGAATGCAAATCAACACTTTATTTTGTGTAATTAGATTATTCCCAACACTAATGTCAATAATGCCAATATAGCTGCAATGCAATAGAATTACCTGGAGAATATTGGACTGAAACTGTTGGTAATTCAGGTAACACAGTACACACAAACTTGTCCGCATTAGGAATGAAGGGACTAAAATTAGGGTTGCTATTCATCACCAACTGCTAATTCAAAAAGTCATAATAAATTAATTAATACATTGAGCAAAAGAATTCTATGGAAATTAAAGAAAATAAGTTATGCTGCAAGCATGTACTTACATTGGAAACAAGTATGTTAATTCCGGCGTGCTTTGTGTCCCATCCAAATTCAGCATAACTTCCACCACTATATGAAAAACCATTTTTATTTTTGACAACAGTGTTTTCCAAAGTGTGTATATTGTCTGCAACATAATTCCAGTAATTAGACTCTTTACTTGCTCGAAATAACCATGCAGCTCCCCATAGCAATTCATCCTGTAAGAGTTTATCTCGTCAACAATGTAATTTCACCAATTTAACTATAGCAATTCATGGATTTACATGCCCCAAAAAAAAATTTGTAGTCAACTTGGTGAATGGTCCTAGCTAGAATAACAACAAAAGCATTCAGTCTAAAAAGTGAGAACAAATACATTCAGAATTTTTTTTTTTTTTATAAAATACATTCAAAAAGTTATTAAGTACTCTACAACTAGGATGATATTATTATTGTTTAATTGAAATAAGCTAATAACCTATTATAAAATTAACTTTTCACTTAACTTTCTATTGAATTAGTTAGGTTGATTTATTGTTACGTTGAACACCACATCTGCAATCTAGAAATACCTAATAATTACTCATATAACATGATGTGTACGCACTTAAGCTATTAATTAATATGCTTATATTTTGACATTGTAATTTGTAAATTTTTTTGATGATCATTGTTATTTGTAAATTATAGTCAAAGGCATAATTTTTTACATGTCCGAATGGGATTTTGCATATTAGAAGAAATTGATCTATTCTTATGTGAAAATTAGTACAATATATAATACATGTTGAATAATCATCTTAATTGCTAGTCGATTAACAACTTTCTGATGCACACCTGATAGCCATTGAAATCACAATAAAACGGGCACACCCATCGGCCAATGCCATCATTATAAGATCCCTGGTACTGATTCGCAAATTCGAAAACCTAATCCATACACAAAAAATAGTCATCAATGATTAACCAAACATGTTTATTCATTAAAAAAAAAAAAAAAAGCAACGATTACAACGTTCCTTTCTCTATTTGTTTTGAGTCTTTGACATTAACATTTTCTTAAAAATGAATCATTTTCTAATTTCTAAAAAGCATTTTCTAAAAAATTATATCATTCTTCTATATTTGGAAGCAATGTTAGAATGAATTGAAAAATTATCTCTTTACTTTTATTATTTAACTTTGCGTGAAATAAAGTTATTTTCCAAAAAAAATTAACAAAAAACAATTTTATTTCATGCTAAAAGCCTAAAACTAAATAAAAGAAGTTAAGAAATAATTTTCCTTTAATCCATTTATTACCAAAAACAGGAAAATGCTAAAAAATTATCTTTAAATAATATTTTCTAACGAAACAAATGAAGTTTAGCTAACTAGCTTGGATATGAGACTGACTAGTGGCTATTTAAGACATGAGTCACGTCTTTATTGAATATAAACCATTTGTCTCACTCTAAGTGCTTCACTTTATACTTTACCAATTGTAGTATAATATGTGTTAAATTTTTTTCAATTTAAACTTTATTTACTTTATAAGGGGAAAAAAAGAACATATGATATAATGTAATTTAGTAAAGCATAAAGTGAAGTACTTTATAAGGGGAAAAAAAGAACATATTTGAAGAGTTTTTATAATGTAATTTAAAAGTTTTTTCATTTATAAAAGTGTAAAAACTTTCCTAAAAAGTTACTAAGGATTTTTACTTTTATTAATACTTGGCTAGTGAACTCAAGCACATGAAGCAAGCAGGGAAAAAAGAATATATATATATATATATATATTAATAAAAGCAAATATATTCCATATATATATTATCTTCTAAATAAGAAGAAGTGGGTCTCATTTACCGTTCTAGCCCTACTAAGAAGCCTTGCAGAATATTCAAGATCAATGGCTCTAAACACCGAGGAAGAGGCTGCAAGTGCTGCTGCAATTTCAGCTGAAACTTCAGAGCCAGGGAATTGTTTGCTCACAGCATAGGGGGTTCTAGGTGTGTCCATGTCTTCAGGCCTCTCCCAACAATTGTGGTCAGCGTATGGATCACCAACTTGGGCATAAACAATGCCAGGGATGCTTGTGGCCTTAAGAAAATAGTCTGTGGCCCATTTAATAGCATCCAAAGCATTTGAAAGATCCGAGCCCATGAAATTTCCAAACTCCAATACGCTCCATGCCAAAATTGTTGTTGAGAATGCCATTGGAAAGTTAAATTTGACATTGTCCCCAGCATCATAGTATCCACCTACCAAATCAACCTAGGGATGGCATGGCATTATCAATGAGTTAATCTATACCAAAAAAAAAAAAAAAAATTCATAATTTTTTTCTTTAACTTTTTAAATAGTATTAGTATATAATAAAAATTATGTTAGTAATAGACGTATATGAATATAAACAATATTTTCTTTTTAAATAACAATTAAATTAAATATAATTGTGTTCAAATTTAATTGGAAAATCTAATTAATATACTACACAAAAGGTACTATACATAAGTTTTCTCCTACTTAAGTATCTAAGTTTAGGAAGATGATGTTCGTTAAAAAAAAAAATCAGTAAAATGACAAGTTGTTAAATTTTATATACGTGTGTGAGCGTACGTTTGAATTTATCTAGACCAATTTATAAATACTATAGTTTGGCCTCCAAGCAAAAATTCTTAACTCTGCCTCAGTTTGTATAGCTTTGGGATTATATGTACTTGATAGTTGATAGTTGTTACATCTAAAAAATGTTCCTCAAACTTTTTTATTCAATTACATAGGATTAAATTGTTTAAAATGTTCCTCAAATTTGAAAAATAAAAAATTAGCCAAAAGAATACTTGTTTTGAAGTGCTTAACTTGCAATAAGCAGAAATATATTAATTGGCCTTGGAGTCATCTAAATCAGTTATCACATATTAATTTCACCATTTTTTTTTTATTAAAAACAAATTTACTTTCTAACAAAAGTCTTAGAAAATTGGTGAAGAAAATGAAATTCAGTATTAAAAAAGTTAAGTCTTTTCTGAAGCTTCTTGAGGTTACATTGGTGAATAAAATGCAGGCCCACAAATTATGAACAATTGTTTCAATAAAATAAAATAAAAAGTTGATTAATCGATCCCTTTCCCTCGGTAGTTCACAGAAATCTGACTAGAAGTTGCAATTTCTATTTTCTGAAAGGAATTGTAAGATATTAAAAACTAAGAATTCTGTTTCTTCAGAGAGGAATCTTACCCAAAACCATTTTTTTAATCCTTCAAATTACTTCTTTAATTTGAGTCATGATTAACGATCCTCATCTTTCAAACTATTCTAATTTTCAATATTTTTAATGCAATTTTCCACAGTTTACATGAGACTAGACCCAAAGAATTCAAGCAAATTAAAGAAGCTAACTAAAAATAATAATCACATGGACATGAACAGGTAATTGGCATTCAAAATTAAAAAAGCTATTATCAACTTAGGTGGTTACTATTACTCAATGGGCAACTGGACAATTTTCCTTTATGTTTATTAAAGCAAATCTTCCAAATTTGTAACACTTATATTCAACTCACTAATAACTGCCGTAAGTTAAACTTACAATAATCAATATCATTCATTAAACTCACAAACACGTCTTCATCATGTCTAAATTTGAGAAACCGAAGAGACACACCAGTTAGTCATCATACCAATGATCCCCTCTTAACTCATTTTCTAGACTCACAAGCGTGGAAAAGCACAAACCAGTTACTTTTTTCTTTCAGAAACTAGATTAATTGCCTTTTTCAACCTGAATACACCAAAAGATTTTGTGTGTTTGTGTTTGTATTTTTTCATAATATTGTTTGGAACTTTTGCTATATCGTCAGCTAGCAATAGCACATTCAAATATTTCATTCTACTTTTTTTATAAAATAAATAAAAAATAAAAATTTGACAACAAAAATTGATTAAATAATAAAGGAGAGACTAAACTTAGGTACAATACTTAGATGTTGTTCCTTAAATTCTCCTCTTCAGATTTAGCCATGTAAGTATACGTAACTAAATATTCACTTCTATTTCATAAGAAAAAAGTCATATGGTTGAATTTTAAGAAGGGAATCTAAGTACTGTACATAAGTCATGCCCATAAAAAAGTACTCTCTTGCTCTATTTATAAGTCATAACCATATAAAAATTAGATAACATGTTTGCTCTATTTATAAGTCATAACCATATAAAAATTAGATAACATGTTGAGTAAGAGGTAAGTGCAATAATCAAAGAGCAATCTTAATAGAGCTAACACAATAAGTTCTAATCTTATCATATCTATAACAAAAAAAAAAAAAGACATTAACTACAAGAAGAGATAAAAAGACTTACACCAATGTCAAAACCATCACGAAGAGCTGAATCGTTCCTCCAAGTCATTCTTTGATTAGGGGGTAATTTTCCTGATCTCTGGCCTTCAAAAAACAAGATACTCTTCGATAACGCGTCCCCATGATCATGTGAAGCCACCTTTGTCACCACCACCATCATCATCACAACCAAAACCAACAACCTTTGAACTTGACTCATTGTCTCAATTGTTTTTTCCCGCTCTTTCTCAACACAACACTGCCTTTAAACTTATAGTATGAGTATCTATTCTTGGATATAGTATCATACATATGATAATAGGAGCTATACATATATACACATAGGCTATGAGAAAATGCAAGAGAAAGATCAAGTACATACTCGCATTTAGTACTTTAGAGGGAAGCAGTGATTCTCTTTTACTAAGGAATTGAAAGGGAACGTTCAATTCATCCGGTAGAGAAAGAAAGAGAGTCATACACACACAATTGGAGAGAAACACTTCTTGCGCCCCCTTATAAGACGGTGAATGTTGGTTACAGTGTATTTGTAACGGGTACCATTAATACTTCCTAGTCATACATACTTCTTCTTCCTTCTCTTTTGGCGGTTAAGTACCATATAATATATCTCATACCAAAGAAACTGAAACCCAATGCATATAATTAAGTACTATATAATATGATAATATGACATATATATCATACTAAAAGAAACTTACACCCAATGTATATAGTTTGCAAGAGCATTATATATGTCTTCCAAGCCAATAACTATGTTCATATTTAGATGTGCCAAGGTCACTTGAATTTTTTGCTGTTCCAAAGCTAACATCATGTGTCATATCCTACTAGTTGCAACAACAAACTTACAAAAACGGTTTATCTTCAAGAAAATTTCTTGAAAACTATTAGTCTCAGTCTCTAACGACAAGAATATTGTAACTAATTATGTATTGCGAATGTAGTGGAACTGTGGAAGACCAATGTATGAATATCTCATATAATTTTTTATATAAAACTATCAAAACCTCGAGTTGAAAAAAAATGGTGTATTGTCTATTGTTTTGTGTCAAAAACTAATTATATTTGCCGTTTTAATGGAAGACTAATGTATGAAAATCTCATATAAAAAGAAACTAAAAAAAAAAAAACATATTTCATTTTTCCTAATTTTAAGGTTTTACATGATTCATCTCAGGAGTCATGATTTCTCCCCCAAGATTGATCTAGTTTTCTTGTTCAATTATACACATGATCTTCGAAATCAATTCAAGTAGTCCATGATAAGGTTTTCACTTATACATGTGACCTTCCAAAAGAATTCAAGTAGTCCAAGATTTATCTAGTTTTCCTGTTCGATTATACACGTGATCTTCCCCAATAGGTTTTTTTTTTTTTTTGAGCCCCCCCCAAAAAAAAGAAAAAAGTTATATGTTATCATTGCGTTAAAACCAATAAGCTTCCCTAATAATAAATTTTCAAGAATTGGAATTCCAAGAAATTTACAAAGCCACAAAATTGGCGAAGTCAGCTAGCTTTGCTTTGGTTAGCAATTGGATTACAAGAATAGGAAGTTGAAAGGACGCCCGGCTTTTCTTGATTATTGGAGCCTTGGAGTTGGAGGTGTCTATGGTTAGCAATTGGATTACAAGAATAGGAAGTTGAAAAATGCTTTCCCAACGGCACACACCAAAGGGTTTGTACTTTTTAAAGTTTACGGAAAGGGTTGCATCCATTTCCATCCCTTTTTTTTTTTAACAAATGATTACTTTACCTTTAGGAAAATATAAGTATATAGTCTATTCAAATCCTATCTTCATCTCAAAAAAAATAAAATAAATTCCTCTCTTGAAAAATATATAGCTAATCCTGTCAAGTTATATAACTTTCACAATAAGGGGAGAAATAGCATTTTATTCAATAAGTGAAGGAATGAGAATTCAAATCCACCAATGAAGATTGTTGTAATGTAGAGACTCAAATTTTGACAACATTTGGTCTAAAGAATGGTTAACATTATCAAAAGAATACATTTTCTTCATCTACGAATGATAACTCGATTGCTTTTTCACCTTATAAGTGAAAGAATGAAAATTTAAATCCAAGTTTTCCATATAATGAGACTAAACAATATTATTGAGTAATAAAATTTTGAGTCATAGTGTCTGTTTGGCAAAAATTATTTTTGCTAACTTATTTTACTATTCAAATTATTTTTGCTACTATTTATGGGTCTCATTACACTTTTTGATACTATTTATGAGTCTCACTATACTATTTTAACAAATTTTTTTTTATTTACAATATTTTCAATAAAAAATTTTCAATTTCAGTAAATTAGCGGATCTCAAACAGGCCTGTGCATTTCATTCTCATGTATTTGTTGGATTGGTTAAGCCAATCACTTCCTCCTAAACTTTTTTGTTTTTCTCTCTCCAATTAAAAAAGGGGGGGGGGGGGGGGGGGGGGGGGGGTGGTGGTGGTGGTGGTGGTAATATTGAGGCCTCTCTACTGCCAGACTCAAGTAATGGGCAAGAATTCTGAGCAAAAGATTAAAAAAAAAAATCTATCATCAAGGAAAGTTTTGGCCCAAACATTTTTCGTGATGGGCTCAATTGACAACACCATTTACACATGTTTCTCCTCCAATTTTACGTTGCAACGGGTGGGGATCGAGCCCACAAACACGGAATACGAGTTTGAGATGAATAACAACGTGTTCTGGGCCACTTAGGCACTAACCCAATTGGCCTAGTGGTAATTAATTTTAATTCACTTTTCTAGAGAGAGAGAGAGAGAGAGAGAGTCAAATTTTAGTTTAACCTTTAAATTCAGACAATCATATGCAAGCAAAGACTTGGAAATAAATGTGAAATCTTATACTTCTTCCCTCCCAATTTGTTTGTTTTGTACCAAAAATTAAACTTTTTAAGGAAATATTATTTATTATCTTATTTGCTCTATAAGAAAATATAAGTTTTCAGAATTATTCTGATTAATTTAAATCATAGAAAAAGAATGACATTGACTATAAATAAAGTAAAATGTAAAATAAAAAATTTTATATATTAAGTTTAAAAAGAGGACTTTATTTTGGAACATCTCAAAATAATATAGAAGACTAACAAAATTGGAACAAATTATATAGACAGTAAAAAAAAAAAAAAAAAAGTAGACAATAAACAAACAAAACAATGCATTAAGAATTGCACAAAAATCTGTGTTTTTTTTTTTTTTTTTTTTTTAATGAACACCCAAAAATCTATGTATCTTGTGAGGATTTATCTAAAATCATGTAGTAATGTTATCTGGGGCAGGAATGATTGAAGATAAAAAAAATCAAACCCTAGTCGGATCTTGCCGTCAATTCCGTTAATGGTTAATTGCCTAATATGTATTTTACACAAGATTAGCATTTATTAGTGTCCAGGCTTCATAGAGAATAGTGATTTGATACTCTCAAAAACTCCAGACACCTCACATGGAAAAATGAACCACTATTCATTAAGGCTAAAATTAATTCATAGCCATCAGCTGCAAAAAATTCCTTTTGTCTAGGCTTGCTCTATAATCTATAGTGCTCAAGATCTTGTTTACTATGCTTGGTTTTGCAAGATTGGTTGACTTTGAAGTCATATTTCTTGAATATCAGGCAATGATATTTTAAACCCAAGCGCCTAATAGTTAGAATCTATATTTCGTAACCCAGTGTACATTTTGTTGGAGATTTTTAGTATCGTTATTTAAAATAGGGTCATGCTAACAAATGCCCTAAGGGTATTGGTTAACAATTCATTTTAGGAAAGTTTTAACATCACTTTTATGGGAAATGAAAAAAGTTGTCAAAATATTAATTGATTTATTTCATTTTTCCATAAAAACTTTCTTTAAAATTCGTTAGCATTTCCCTTTAAAATAAAGTGAAAATTATATTTAAAAAGTGTTATAAAAACACGTGTTTACAACATCCATAAAGCAAAAAATGTGTTTAGTACCATATTTCAAATAACACGTTTCAGTATCTAAAAAAATATAATTGTGTGTTTAGTACGTGTGTGTGTGTGTGTGTTTTTTTTAACAAGCTGATAAGAAAAAGGATCTCACCAGTGAGAAAGGGAAATCAATTATGTGTTGTCTAATCAAGTGAGTCCCATAGTTTTTAAAATATTTACAAAAGTACTATTGAGCAACGTTATTTGAAAACTGAAAACTAATAAGATGAGTTTACTAATAGTCCGTTTGGATTGAGGAAGAGGGATGGGAAGTAGAGTAGAGTAGAGTAGATTTAGCACAAAATTAGCTTATTTTTAGTCAACTCTACTCTACTCCCCTCTACTCCCCCTCCTTCCCTTCTCCATCTAAACAAGTCATAAATTTTGTGTTTAAATACCCTAAAATAAGTAACGTAATTCAAACACTCTAATAAAAACACCCTTACCAAATGCTTTGCCAACTTTTTCCAATGGATTACATTTTCCATAGAGCCTAAAATACAATCACTTGATGCATTTCTTAGGAGAACTTCCTACCTCATTGCATGTGAAATTATTCATAGAATCTAGTTGTCTTTCGCACCCAATAAAATGCAATCACTTATTTTAAATAATTGAATCGGATCTTACTCAACCTACATAAATGAAACTCAATTTACTTTAGTGATGATTAACGGATGATTTTAATAAAATTATTATATTCTAAGAAATTGATATTATCTAATTATTATAGAAATTGCTATTTACCTTCTCAAAAAAGAAATTGCTATTTAATCAATATTTGTCAAATAACCCTCTATGGATTTGAAGATTTTACTATAATCAACTCTATTGTGATTTAGTGATATTATCCAATTCTCCCATGAAAGAAAATTTGAGTTTGAATTTCCACTTCCTTACTTGTCCTAAGTAAAAGAAAAACTCCATTAATTATGATCAATAAAATGCATTAAATTTGGCCATAGTGAAAAAGAACTTGTAACAATATAGGGGTTAGGTTAAGAGTTAGGCTCATTTCTCACCCCCCGCCCCTACTTTCCCAAATGAAAAAGGTCTTTGTCAGAAAGGAAACCTACCTTACCATATAATGAGGGAAACACCATTTTGTTTTTCCCTCCTTCCGGTTCCTTTAATCTTTCCCAAACAATTCCTTTTCCTACCATGCATTTTCAACCCACCAAATTACACGAGAAACACAATTCTTCACTCCTTATAATTTATATGGTCCCTTTCATTCCTTTCCGACAATTCATTTTCAACCAACCCAAACAAGAGAAAAACCATTCTTCTCTCCTTCCTTCCTTCACCTTTACTGCCTCCCATTTTCATCCCAACACATGAAGTGTTTTCTTGCCCATTCATTAATTCAGTAATGCTGTAGTGTATTATTCACTCTTTTAATTATGTTACCCATTTATCAATCCCTGACACTTGTTGTTTATTTTATTAACATAAAAACAACTCACTTAGATTAATGTTGATGTTGTCCTAACAAGAAGTAATTAGGTTATACTTATATAATGGTCATAGTAATTGTGAATGCATTAATCCTCCATCCAAATCAAGAAAATCCTAGGCATTATTAGCAAATCTTGCTAGCATGGAAATGAAAAATCATTAGGTACTCCCTGAGTACTATAAATGCATACTACCCTCTCTCACATGAATGGTGGGTCTCACTATGAATTTAGTTAGTAGGGCAGACCCACCATTTAAGTAAAAGAATGAAGTACATATTTATGGTATTCCGAGAATATACAAAATAAGTATATAATAAATAAAAAGACAACTATCATGCTGATGCTATATATGTAAAGTAGCCATCTTTACAATGATAACATTTTGGGTATTACTATAAGTGTTAATCGTTAGGTAAATCAACCTAGCTTATTGAACTAAGTTATACCCTTCACATGCAAACTTTTCTCTTAAGCTTTTGAAATCATTAAATATAAATGAACAAGGTGACAATGAAATGAGTTCAAATTTTTTGTCAAAAAGTTCACACATAAATATACATAATCTTTAAAGCAATCATTAATTGGTTAATTAGTAGTGTTCATATTCTCTTTGAAGTTTCATAGTTGAACTTAATGACTAAAGAGATTGTTACTTACTCTACAAACTAGAAAGAACGTGGATTAACCCAAATTTAAGGTCAATTTAGACACCTAGTTTGAGTGACTTCAACATGCATGACTTCTTCCTTTCAAAGAAACTGTTACTTCGAATATAATGGAAATACACTCAACAAAAATACATAAATATATAAGACTCACTTATAGTACCTTATATTTTTCACATATATCTAAAACAGATTCATATATTCAAGCCTACTCAAGCATTTGTTTAAAACAAGAAGAACTTCTAACTTCTATTATTATATATATATATATATATATATATATATATATATATATATATAATAGACATTTTTGTTTGCCTTGTAATTTTAGTCTAAACTAAAATTTTGCTTTTTCTTTGCCATAACCACCGACCTGTCAGTATATAATAACATGTTAGCTGCTCAAAACACGGTGCATTAAACCATTGAATCACAAAAGCATAAAATATTAATTGAGCAATGACATAAATACAATTTTCTTACTCAACTTTCTAAGATAATATATAATAAGTTGTGTTTTGAATAACATTATTTTCACACGAGTCTATTATTAGAAATTATTTTTATTATAAAAAATATAAAAAAAATGTTAATGGATGTTGTTAAAGCAACTGTTAACAATCTATTTAAATAAAGTTTTTATAGGAAAAAAAAAACTAATATTTTGATAGTTTTTTTTTTTATTCTCATAAAAGTTATGTTAAAATTTTTCTAAAATAAATTGTTAATCATTCTCTTAAGGGTATTTATTAGCATGATCCATAAAAAAATGCTAAAATTACTATACATTTTTACTATAAAAAAAACTTACAAATTGATGTGATAAGAATGTGACTAGTGCTGCTTAAATATTATAATAATAATCAATTTGAATGGGCTAGCTCTGCTCCCCCTCCCTCCTACTCTATTCAATCTAACCATAAATGATTACTAAAACATTTTTTTATGATTGAGGAAACGTCTATTTGAAAAACTTATATAATAAAATTTATAATATTTTCTAAATCTTTTATTTATTTATGTCTTTTTTTTTTTTTTTTTTTATGCGCAATAGCTTAACATAATTAGTGTTGCTCCATTTTGATTGGTCCCTTTTCTCTTACTTCATCGATTGTCCCGCCGATTGTGTGATCAACTATTCACTCAAAGAAGGTACATTATATTTGTACACACAATTAATAAGTCAAGATGCAATTTTTAATTATGTCAACCTTGCACTTGTATTATACTATTATATACTTGTCATTCATCGTCTTTCAAACAAGCCAACCGATTCTGCCTACCTATATCTCCTACATATAGAAACCCCCACCACCGACATAAGCCCCTTAAAAACGTCAATACCCAAATCATAGAAACCAAAAAAAAAACACAATCATGGCCATGAGCATCAATCTCTTATTCATAGTACCCTTTCTCTTCTCTACAACCTTCTTCACAGCCCTTTCAGAAAATTCCACCAACATAGACTGGTGGTGCAACAAAACCCCACACCCTGAACAATGCAAGTACTTCATGAACAACAGCGGCCACGATTTTGCACCAAAAAACCGATCTGATTTCAGAAAAATGGCGATCCAAGTGGCCTTGGATCGTGCCATGAGTGCACAGATACATGCCTTGCAATTTAGAGAAAAAATTGAGAACAATCGCCAAAAAGCAGCCTGGTCAGATTGTTTGAAACTTAATGAGTGCAGTATTTTGCAATTAAACCGTACCCTTCAAGGTATAGGCACAAATCGTAGCTGTACAGATTTTGATGCACAAACTTGGCTAAGCACAGCCCTCACAAACCTAGAAACGTGTCGACTAGGGTCTTTGGAGTTAAATGTTTCAGACTTTATCTCACCTATCATGTCCAATAACAATGTGTCTGAGCTCATTAGCAATAGTTTGGCCATTAATGGCGTTATTCTAGATGAAGAAAGTAATTATACATATGGGTTTCCAAGCTGGGTTACAAAGCATGAAAGGAAGCTGTTGCAAGCATCAACGTCTTCAATAAAGGCAAATCTTGTGGTGGCTAAAGATGGTTCCGGGAATTATAAGACGGTTCAAGCAGCCATTAACGCAGCATCAAGGAGGAGAGGTACTGGGAGGTTTGTTATACATGTGAAGAGAGGGGTTTATTACGAAAACATTGAGGTTGGCAACAATAACAATAATATCATGCTCATTGGTGATGGCATGAGGTTTACGATTATCACAAGCGGCCGGAGTGTTGGAGCAGGAGACACCACCTATAGTTCTGCCACTGCAGGTAAGCATTTTGATTTCTTTATCTCACCAACTGAGAATTCTTCATAAATAGAGATAGTCATATTCTGTTCATTTTGTTATTGATATTAAAAAAAATGATGCCTATTTAAATTATAAAATAAATCCATTGAAAATGAAGAGAATCATTTTCTTTTAAATATATGTATAGTTATTGCTTTTTTTTCTCCATGCATACGAGAATGTGTTATATTTCTAGAGAAATATGTGTTTATTGAAGAAATTTGATTCAGAGAAATTAAGGATTTATTTTTCTTAACTTGTTGATGTTCACCGCTAAATTAATTTTGATAGCATATTTGTAAAGATTATTGTTCCTTCTCTTCTTTTCAGTTATATATGAGTACTGTTAAAGACTGTTGCGAAAATACATTCTTGTAGTAGTGTCTTGAACAATGCTTGAAGCTTTTCCATAAAAAAATAAAAATAGAACATTGCTTGAAGCTTTATCAATTATTTTTAAACTAAGATCATACGACTACTATATTAAAATTTTAAAATATGTACGATGCCTTTTATGTTACTTTAGTATAATTTCACGCATGCAAAAGCTTTTAATTAAAATTGAAAACAATCAAGTTATGACTTTTGTTGCACTCAAACGCAAGTGAAAGCTTCACAAATGATGGTTAATTTATGCATGCATGTGTGAGAAAATTGAGTTTCAAGTCTTGTACGGAATAGAACACTTTTTTTTTTGGGGGGGGGGGGCGCTAACGAATAGAACTTTGACTTCACTTTTGCTATGCAATTTACACAGCTAATAATATCAGGACATTTTAAATACCATCAGGAGTTTAGGATCAACATCAACTAATTGAAATTGGTCTTGATGGAGACTCTGTAAATTCAGTGAAAAGTTCAAATCTGAATGTGTCTAATCCTGAATTATAAATTAAACTAGCTTGCCTCCTTCAAATTTTTTTTTTTTTTTTTTATATGAAATATATAATCAGTAAGAGAAAGACATTAAGCCTAAACTTTAAAGCAAAAGGTGAACCATGAGTTCTTTTATATATATATATATATAGTTATTCTAGTCATTAATAAGAACCGCGTGTATTATCTACTGTGATAATACAACAATTTAAATATCTAGGTCTGTCATCATAAAAACAATCATGTATAAGTTATAACCATTCTTTTACCTAATTATTCATTCAGTTAAAAAAAAATTATGACCATTTTTCTATCTTCTAATTTTTTTTTTTTTTTTAAGGCATTGATGGCCTTCACTTCATGGCCCGTGGCATTACATTCAAAAACACTGCTGGTCCCTTAAAGGGCCAAGCAGTCGCCCTCCGTTCAGCCTCAGATCTCTCCGTCTTCTACCGGTGTGCCATCCAAGGTTACCAAGACACCCTCATGGTCCATTCCCAACGCCAATTCTATAGAGAATGCTACATCTATGGCACAATAGACTTCATATTTGGTAATGCTGCAGTTGTATTCCAAAATTGCATGATATATGTAAGAAGGCCACTGAAGGGCCAAGTCAATGTGATCACGGCCCAAGGTAGAAATGACCCATATCAAAACACCGGGATTTCGATCCATAACTCTCAAGTACGGGCAGCACCGGACCTCAAGCCCTACATTAGATCGTTCAAGACGTACTTGGGCCGGCCCTGGATGCAATATTCCCGCACAGTGTTTCTTCATACTTATATAGACAGCTTGGTGAGTCCAGTGGGATGGTTGGCATGGGATAGGTCTAGCTTTGCTCTAAGTACTTTGTACTATGGGGAGTATAAGAATTTTGGGCCTCGTTCATCCACCAGATATAGAGTGAGATGGCCTGGCTTTCATGTTATAACCAGCGCAAATGTGGCCTTGCGTTTCAGTGTTAAAGGTCTTATTGCTGGGAGTTCTTGGTTACCAGCAACAGGTGTACCATTCACGCCTGGCCTGTGATCATGTTGTATAGTGATGTAACATAATACATGGAAGTATTTATCATTCATTTATAATTTATTTGTTTGGAAGGAATAACATTATTGTTATTTGTTTAATGTTGGATTTTGTACATTGTAATACCTTTGAAAAGAAAATTTGTAATTTCTATTCATTTTTATTAGGGCAAATTACAACTTACCTAGTTGTGGTTTAGTCGAAATTTAAGTTACTTACTTGTAGTTTTAAATTTAACATTTTACCCACCTGAGGCTAACTTAGTTAAAATTTCCTAACATACTTCTGATAAAAATATGGTTAAATATGTAATTTTGCTCTACTTTTATATCTTCTCTAAAACACAAAAAACATAAAAATACAAGATCAAATAAGATCAAAAAGGATCCAGCAGAACATTTTTATCAGGACATTTCAAACTACAAGTAGGCAATTTAAATTTCGGTCAAATTTCAAATGAATAAAATATCAAATTTCAAACCACAAGTAGGTAACTTAAATTTCGACCAAACCATGCGTGGGTAAGTTATAATTTGCCCTTTTTATTAAATCTGCATTAAAAACTTCAGATTTTAGAGCTAAAATTATAGGGGAAGCTTCACTGTTTAGAAATTCATCAAACATCTTTTTGAAACGACTTTCTTTTATATGTTAATGCATTTAATAACTGGTATATGAATACATATCACAATCGCAAGACGATACCTACATATATAAAAGCAAGTTATATGGTTGAAAAAATTTCGTCATCTCATGCAAATCTTGTAGATTAGGAAGAGGTTATACATTTGACTATTAGAACTTGATAGCATTCAACTACTGCTTATGGCATCCTAAGAAAAACAAAGTTAATTAGTGCTACTTAAGAAGCCTCTCTGGTCCACTTGTTAGTATCCAAACCAAAATCAACAAATTCTACTTTCATTAGTTAATACTAGTATGTAGCTCCCATTCATATGTACAGTTACAATTAAAAATAATCACAATTATATAACTCAAATTTCAACTTTTTTTGAGAAAATGTTCAAATTTAAACTCTTCGGTTTCAGCACCTAATAATTCATTTACTACAAAAATTAAAAAATTAGATGGTCACGTGAGGAAGATTAGACTCCAATTGAAATTCAATTTAGAATCTAATTGGATTTTGACTCTTTGATTATTTGGAAAAAAAATTAAAAATTAAATATGACACATGGTGCTAAACTGAGAATCTAATTAAGATCTAGCGTGCATTTGGATTGGGCGTTTTGCCCAATCCTTGCGTTCTGCATTTTGTCTGTGGGTCTCATGAGTATTGTTCACAGACCCACAAAAGTCATCCAAACACAGATTTTAATATAAATTTGGATCCCACAACGTTATTTATACATTTAAAAATTATTTTACTACAGTATTTTCAGCACTAAGTTTTCAATTTTCAGCAAATAAGCGGTATCCAAACACACCCCTAATTGGATTTTCTCTAAGCTTTGGCTATTAATATATACTAGCATGTAACTCATGCAAACGCATAGATGTATTTAAAATTAAACACAATTTTTATTATAAAATATAAATAATTAGTCAAATTATTAAATAAAAAAATAGTATGTAACACATGCATTAATGCATATATATATATATATATATATATATATATTTAAAATTAAACACAATTCTTATCATAAAATAGAAATAATTAGTCAATTTTTTAAAGTAAACGTAATTAGTCACTGTGGTGCCCATGGGCCCCAAATCACATACTGGGCCGGCCCAAAAGCCTCCATAAAGAAGAAAGTCCAACCTAGCAGCCCAGGATAGTCCGAGGACATAATGTTTCCTTCCCACAATGCCACTTGATAAAGGAAGCTACCATGCACGAACGTTGCACTGCAGGACATGACGTCCAAGGATGATATTGTCCTCGGCAGCTCGTTGCCGAGGACAATATTAGTGGCCTGGTGGTCCAAAGACTCCCGTATTAGGGGCCCTACATACAAATGACTAAGAGAGTGAGGATAAGGGACAAAGTAAATTAATGGGCGAATATCAGAGAAAAGGCTGCTGCCACCGCATTGAAAGCATTACACCTACCCCTCTGGCCGCATTAATGAAGAAGTGACGTCTGAACGTTGAAATTCAGCCCTACCATCATCGCCTGATACTAGAGTAAGGGGGAATGATGGGACAAGTATCTAAAAAAGGGGACACCTGGATGGCAGGGGGAAAGAGGGAGAAGGGGAAAGTCAGGCCTATAAAAGGGAAGGGAGGACGAGAGGAAAAGGGAGGGAGAGAATTTGTAAAAGAAACAGGAAGTATTGTTCTCGGCATGAGGGTATTCAACTCGATCTTACGTATTTATATAAGTGCAGTGCATGAATCATATCAGGGAATCAAATCCAACCTTTGTGTTATCTATCGTCTCAAAAACCTAGATTAAACACACACTCTCTATAAATTTATTGTTCAAGGCCCACTAGGCTGGTCCATTAGACGAACTTTGGGTTAGTCTGAATTGTGCCCTTACAATTGGCGCCATCTGTGGGAATCTTGCGTTTTGGTGACAGATAACGTGATGACGGATCTGAATCCAGATCATGCAGAGTCTCTAGGATCTCAGCACAAGGATCCATTACAACAAGTAGAGCAAATAGGAGATCGAGAGGGCAGTGTGCACTCGGGGAGAACAGCTGATAACCGCTCGCGGGGTAGAAGCAGGGGCTCTAGAGAAGATAACACTAGAGCCATGCAGAGAGAAATTGACCAGCTGAAGAGGAAGCTGCGTCGTGCTGAGCGGAAAAGGACGCCCTCCATATCCGACCCTTCATCAGATGACTCTCAGGACAGTGGCTATAGGCCGAGGTCAAGAACCCCCCCCCCCCCACAGAAACTTTTTCGTACCAAGAGGAGAGCATCCATGACAGAAGAGGAAGAAGGATGAATCACAGGGGCTCGAGTAGTGATGCTATGGGAAAGGCACTGCTCCAGCTCTCCAAATCACCCTTCACACATCGTATTGAAAAGGGAAAACTACCCCGTCGGTTCACGCAGCCAAACTTCACCATTTATAATGGCAAAACAGACCCAGTGGAGCACGTAAGCCATTTTAATCAACGCATGGCGGTTTATTCACAGAATGAAACCTTGATGTGTAAAGTCTTTCCCTCAAGCTTAGGACCGGTTGCAATGAGATGGTTCAACGGCTTAAAGGCGAACTCTATTGATTCATACATGGAACTTACAATGGCATTCGGGTCCCGTTTTGTTACGTGCAGTAGAGTACCTCGGCCTCTAGACTCGTTACTATCCATGGCTATGAGAGAGCGCGAGACGTTGAAAACCTACTCGGACAGATACTGGGAAGCGTTTAACGAGATAGATGGTGATTTTGATGAGGTAGCGGTCAACACCTTTAAGGTTGGTCTTCCAGTTGAGCACGATCTAAGAAAGTCTTTGACCAAGAAGCCGGTAAAAACAGTCCGTCGGCTCATGGATCGTATCGACGAGTATAAGAGGGTTGAGGAGGATCAGCAGCAGAGTAAAGGGAAAATGAAAAGTGTCCCCCAAGAGAGTAGGGATTTCAAGGCGGAGAGATACGGTAGCAAATGGCCGCGGAGAGATTTCACTAGCCAGACTAGGTCGGCCCCGCCCCAGACAGTGAATGCCATATTTCGTGAGCCGGTACAGCAAGTGTTGGAAAGAATTTGCCGAGAACCGTATTTTAGATGGCCCAGTAAGATGATAGGAGACCCTACAAAACGTAATCAGAACCTCTATTGCAATTATCATCAGGATAAAGGCCACACCACAGAAAACTGCAGGAATTTATAGAATTACCTGGATCAGCTGGTCAAAGAAGGGAAATTAAGACAATTCGTGAATCGACCTGATGAACAAGGTACCCAATCTGGCTCCATGAACCAAGGCAGTAACAATGTAAGACTTCCATTGGGAACCATCAATGTCATCTTTGCGGCGCCAGGTCGGACAGGGTCTTGCCCAACCAGGATAATGTCAGTACTACGTCCCACCGCCGAGGACCCCAACTCTGAGCCGAAGAGGATCAAGAAGAATCCTCTGCCTGTACTGGGATTTTCTGACGAAGACAAGGAGGGTACTATCCAACCACACGACGATGCACTGGTCATTACGTTAAGGATAGGGGGTTACGATGTGAAGAGAGTAATGGTTGACCAAGGGAGTGGGGCTGACATTATGTACCCTGATTTGTTCAAGGGCCTCAATTTGAGAACCGAGGATCTCACGACTTATGACTCCCCATTGATAAGTTTTGAAGGGAAGGCTGTTATTCCAAAGGGATTAATCCGACTGCCTGTACAGTCAGGACCAGTGGTGGTGGACGTGGATTTCATCGTAGTAGACGCCTACTCCCCTTACACAGCCATAGTGGCCAGACCGTGGCTGCACGCCTTAGGTGCCGTATCGTCAACTCTACATGTTAAAGTAAAGTTCCCATACGAGGATGGAGTTGAAGAAATACTAGGCAGCCAATCCATGGCGAGACAATGCATAACAGCAGCCATTACACATCAGATGGGATAGGGGTCACAAACCCTGGCCGAAAGGAATTTGTAGCAGTTAGTATCCTCGGCCGAATCAAGTGAGGCCGAGACTGAAGGGCCAGGCTGTGAGGGTTTGGAGAAGGTAGTTATTGCGGATGATACGGAGAAATTCTTCCAGGTAGGAAGTCAGTTGCCCTTACACGAGAAGGGAAAACTGGTTGCATTTTTGAAACAAAACATCGATGTGTTTGCATGGGATGCTTACGAAGCACTGGGGGTTGATCTGGAATTTATTTGTCATCACCTCAATGTTAGTCCGGCCGCAATACCACGAAGGCAACCACCTCGGCGTTCATCTAAAGAGCACGCCGACGCCGTTAAGGAAGAAGTGCTGAAACTCAAGAAAGCAGGGGCTATTAAGGAAGTGTTTTACCCCGAATGGCTGGCCCACACTGTGGTAGTGAAAAAGAAGAATGGAAAATGGAGGGTATGTGTAGACTTTACAGACTTGAATAAGGCTTGCCCAAAAGATTCATTTCCAATGCCCCGCATAGATCAGTTGGTGGATGCTACTGTAGGGCATCCTCGGATGAGTTTTTTAGATGCTTTTCAGGGTTACCATCAGATACCCTTAGCTCCAGAAGACCAGGAAAAGACAGCTTTTGTCACACCCACAGGGAATTACCACTATAAGGTGATGCCCTTCGGCTTGAAGAACGCTGGGGCTACCTATCAAAGAATGATGACGCGGATGTTTGAACCGCAGCTGGGAAAGACGATTGAGGTGTATGTAGATGACATGGTGGTTAAAAGTAAGACTATCTCGGCTCACATACCCGACCTCGACGACACCTTCCAGACGCTGAGAAAGCATAAGTTACGCCTCAACACGTCCAAATGTTCCTTTGGCGTAGGATCTGGCAAATTTTTGGGTTACATGGTGACGCATAGAGGAATTGAGGTCAACCCTGCTCAGGTCAAGGCCATCAACAACTTACAGCCGCCTCGGAATCCAAAGGAAGTGCAGAAGTTGACTGGAATGACGGCTGCCCTCAACCGATTTATCTCAAGGTCTGCTGATCGGTGCAGGCCGTTCTTTCAATTGTTAAACAAATGGAAGGGGTTTGAATGGACAGAAGAGTGTGCCGTTGCCTTTCAGCAACTTAAAGAATACCTTGCTCATCCTCCTATCATGTCTCGGCCCGAAGCCGACGAGGTCCTATTCGCATATATTGCAGTGGCAGCCCATGCCGTTAGTTTGGTGCTAATAAGGGTCGACGGGGACGTACAAAAGCCAGTGTACTATGTGAGTAAGTCTTTGCATGAAGCCGAGGTACGTTATCCACCATTAGAGAAGGCAATCCTGGCCGTGGTGCATGGTACACGTAAGCTCCCCCACTATTTCCAGTCTCACACGGTGGTTATTCTAACACAGCTTTCCCTCAAAGCTATACTCCGGAGTGCGGATTATACAAGCAGGATTGCAAAATGGGGAACCATCTTGGGCTCTTTTGATATTAAGTACATGCCCCGCACAGCAATAAAGGGTCAAGTGTTGGCTGATCTTGTTGCAGAATTTGCTGAACCCACAATGGAAAATAGTGTGATCAACAGGAACATTGATGAAAAGTCAGTTGGTATGGTCGCATGCAAAGGTCACGCGGTATGGATTCTTTACGTTGATGGGGCTGCTAATCAAAGAGGATCCGGGGTGGGTGTGGTAATTACGACCCCAGAAGGCCTCACGCTGGAAAAGTCCTTAAAACTGGGATTCTCGGCTACTAATAATGAGGCCGAGTATGAAGCCTTGCTGAAAGGAATGGATATGGTCCATAAGTTGTGAGGAAAGATCGTGCAAGTGTTCTCAGACTCACAACTAGTTGTGGGCCAAGTAGATGGAAAGGTGGAGGCCAGAGATCCGAGGATGTAGGACTATTTGAATCAAGTCAAAGCTACACAACGCAAGTTCGAATCCTTTACTTTGTCCCATGTCCCCAAAAGTGGCAATACGCATGCTGATTCCCTAGCAACTCTGGCCACGTCGTCAGCACAGGGACTATCTCGGATTGTCCTAGTTGAAGACTTACCTAAACCCTCGAAAATGATTGGAAGTGTTATCCATGTGCACCAGATTAGAGTGGGGCCTAGCTGGATGGACCCCATTATATCCTTCCTAAAGGATGATGTTCTACCCGAGGAGAAAGTCGAGGCGGACAAGATACGTAGAAAAGCCTCCCGATTCTAGTTGGCTGAGGATCATAAGCTCTATAAACGATCTTACTCCGGCCCGTACCTGTTATGCATGCACCCTGAAGCGACAGAGCTACTTTTGGAAGAGTTACATGAAGGAATTTGTGGAAGTCATACGGGAGGAAGGTCTTTGGCTCACAGAGCCCTAACACAGGGGTATTGGTGGCCAAACATGCAGCGAGAAGCTCAGAGTTATGTGCAGAAGTGCGATCAATGTCAAAGATTTGCACCAAATATCCATCAGCCTGGAGGTGTGCTCAATCCTCTGACGAGTCCCTGGCCTTTCGCACAGTGGGGTTTAGACATTGTGGGTCCTTTCCCAAAGGCGCCTGGAAACCGAAGATATTTGGTTGTCGGCACCGACTATTTTACTAAGTGGGTAGAGGCTGAGCCCCTGGCAAATATCAGGGATGTCGATGTGAAGAAATTCATATGGAAGAATATCGTCACTCGATTCGGTATCCCTCATACCCTCATCTCCGATAATGGTTTGCAGTTTGACAGCAAGGCGTTCAGACGATATTGTTGTGGCCTCGGCATAACCAATAGATACTCCACTCCTGCTTATCCGCAAGGAAATGGGCAGGCCGAGGCTATTAACAAAGTTATAGTGAACAGGCTGAAGAAGAGGCTAGAAGACGCCAAAGGGAGGTGGGTGGAGGAGCTGCCCCATGTCCTGTGGACGTACCGGACCACACCCCGCCGGTCAACGGGAGAGACGCCGTTCTCGATGACTTATGGCGCCGAGGCTGTTATTCCTTTGGAGACTGGTTTTCCAATGATGAGGACAAGCTCCTTTACTCCGGAAAGCAATGATAGACTGCTAGAAAAGGGCCTAGACCTGATTGAGGAAAGGAGAGAGGTTGCCATGATTCATTTGTCCTACTACCAACAAAACTGAAGCAGGGATATGATTCCAAGGTAAACTCAAGACCTCTTCTTCTCGGTGACTTAGTGCTGAGGAAAGTGGTGAGTAACACCAAAAATCCAGCATGGGGAAAGCTCGGACCTAATTGGGAAGGACCGTATCGCATCACGGCGATAGCTGGAATAGAAGCTTACTACCTGGCAGACTTAGATGAAAAGGTCGTACCTCATCCCTGGAATGTAAGTAATTTAAGACGGTATTATTATTAATGAAAAGCGCTTTTTGTCATTTCTATTCTTATCATTTCTCTTCCATTAATTTTGTTGTGCCTGAGGTTACGTCGGGTCCTCGGATCCTCTACCTTATTCAAAATTTAATTAAGGTTACGCCGGGTCCTCGAATCCTCTACCTTATTCAAAATTTAATTAAGGTTACGTCGGGTCCTCGGATCCTCTACCTTATTCAAAATTTAATTAAGGTTACGCCGGATCATCAGATCCTCTATCTTAATTTAAAACAAAAAAATGAGGTTACGCCGGGTCCTCGGATCCTCTACCCTATTCAAAATTTAATTAAGGTTACGCCGGGTCCTCGGATCCTCTATCTTAATTTAAAGTAAAGAAGTAAAGTTGTCTCGGATTAAGGTTACGCCGGGTCCTCGGATCCTCTACCCTATTCAAAATTTAATTAAGGTTACGCCGGGTCCTCGATCCTCTATCTTAATTTAAAGTAAAGAAGTAAAGTTGTCTCGGATTAAGGTTACGCCGGGTCCTCGGATCCTCTACTTTATTCAAGATTTAATTAAGGTTACGCCGGGTCATCAGATTCTCTATCTTAATTTAAAGTAAAGAAGTAAAGTTGTCTCGGATCAAGGTTACGCCGGGTCCTCGGATCCTCTACCTTATTCAAAATTTAATTAAGGTTATGCCGAGTCATCAGATCCTCTATCTTAATTTAAAGTAAAGAAGTAAGGTTGTCTCGGATCTTTCTTCCTGATATGAAAAGAGCATTGAAGTTACTAAGTGAAAGGGTCTTTAATTGTTGTTAAGTACTAAGCGTAAAGCTTGAGGTATTGTCGGTTTAAATGTAAGATGTGATATTAAATTCCCTTTTCAACATGTTGTCATAAAAATAGCTGTTAAATAAGTCCTAAGCAAACGGATTCCATATTACTGTATTACTCTTTTAGCGTGTTATTTGTCCTCAAATGTGAGTAAGAGTGGGCAGTCATTACTTAAAGCATTTACACGTATATGAGTTGCACAAATTTCCTTGACTAAAGGCAGAAATTTATAAGTACATGCTGCGGATACAAACTGTTGTATCACCGTATCACATACATAAGCAACGAAATGAGATATCAACGCCGAAATTAATATAGAATAGCAGTTTAAATCGGGAACTCTTTTCATTGAACGAAAGGTCTATCAATACACTCACAACCAAACTTGTTAAGTTACAAAGAAAAGAAGGTAAGAACGAAACTAAGAAATAAAGACACAAGGGCAAATACAAGAAAAAGAAAAGGAACGAGAAGCGGCTAAGGCACGAGTAACTATGGCCTGGACTGGGTCTGGTCTTTCGAATCAGCAGGAGGCACCACAGAGGCCGAAGATCCCTCAACCGTCTCTTTAGGTTTTATGGGAAAAGTCGCTAGGACTAGCTCCATAGTCCCACTAACCTCGGGGTTGATGGGCAACTCCTTGGGGGCAGGAGGAGGCGGTGCATCTTTAACCTGGGCATTGGGGGCAGCGTCTTTGGCAACACTCTCCTCCGTTCGCATCTCAGCTGGGGAAAGAGAGGAATCATCCTTGGCTGAGCTAGAGGCAGCCACGCGGATGGCAGGGGGGATGTAGGCGTTCTCCACCTTCCATAGGGGAGAGGAAGCATCAACTCCGGCTTGGAAGAGAGCTTCTCTCCACACCTGGAGGCAGTAGTCCCTACAAACCCCCGGCACTTGGGCTTTGAAGGTCTCCGTGGTTTCGGCCATGCCCATGTCATAGCCGCTCTGCTCAGCCTCGTCCACCATTGCCTCGGCTGCTTGTGCCTTGGCAAGTGCTTTTTCCTTGGCCTTAAGAGCCTCCTCCTTTGCCTCCTCGGACGCCGTAAGATCTTTCGCCAGGCCTTCTGCCAGCATCCTAGCCGAGGCGAGATCTTCATTGGCGCGCTTGAGCAGCAACCTCTGATCCTCGGCCTGCCTGGCGGTGTTCTTCAGTTCAGCTTCTAGGCCTGATTTCTCACTTGCCGCCCTACTCAAGTTGGTGGTCACCTCTTGGAGTTTCTTGTCTTTAAGCTCCAGTATTTTCCTAGTGTGATCCAGCCTTACCTCCTCATCCCTTAGCGTTCTGTAGGAGCTGGCAGCGATCTCCTCTGCCCTATGGGCAGATTGGACAGCCTACGTACAAGCATTGTTAGTAAATGGCACACTACAAAAAAAAAAAAAAAAAAAAAAAAAAAAAAAAAAAAAAAGAAAAAGGAAGAAAGGTAAAGAAAAGCATAAGTGCCGAGGATCGGCCAATTTGAATCCTTACCATAGCTAACTCTTTTTTGAGGGTCATAAAGACGTTATGATCCCTCATCCTACGCAGCTCCCCCATATCCTTGGGCAGTAGTAGCGCCTGCTCCAACGCGTCGGCGATGCAGGCAGTTGTGCCCTCATCGGATCCCCTGATGGATGCATCGGCGGTGACCGCCTGATCGTCCACATGCATCTGAGGAGCCCAAATAGGCGCATGGAGGGCTGCCGGAGGATCACTTCGTTTCTCCGGCCTCGGATGGGCATGGCGAGCATGCTTGCCACCCCTCTCTTGGTCTATCTCCTTAGTAGGGAGATCCTTACCGCTTTCAGCTATCTCTTTCCCCTTCGGCTGGTCCCTTTTTCTTTTGTGGTCAGCCGGATCTGGATGTTGCTTTCGAGGGGAAGGAGGAAGAATAACCCTCACCGGGGGAAGTTTATCGGCACCCTTATCCTTAGCCTTCTCCGGAGGCACCTTCGAAGGGTCCTGTGCTCCAACCTGCCCTTCTAGAACATCCTTCAAACTAGGCTTGGGTCGGCGCTGGACTCCCATTCTTATTAATGGTTGTTCGTCGTCGTCCGAAGATGTAAAGGAGGGGGAGCCGACGACCGGTGATGGGTGCCTGGGAGGAAAGAGCTGATCAAAAGCTTCGGACTCCTCGTCTGAATCCGATAGCTCGACGATTTCTTCTCCTTCTTTTTCTTCTTCTTTTTCTTCTTCTTCTTCTTCTTCTTCTTCTTTTAGGGGTGGATGGGAAGATGAGCCTTCACCCAACTGGGGTCGAGCCGAAGAAGTGGCAAGGTGAGTTGCCCCTGGAGCAACCTTAACAGGCTCAGTAACTAGAACGCCTTGAGGGATTGGAGCGCTAGGAGGCAACAAAAAACCTTCGACCGCTACACTGATCCTCGGAAGTCGCGGATCTTTCTTCTTGATGACGCACTTGGTTTCTTGGAAGGCGGAGGAGATAGGTTTGTATCCGAGAATGCGATGGGTGGCGCGAAGCTGACCGTCTGAATGTACAAAGACCTCGGCCTTTAAGATCTTGTTCAAACGGTCGAAGTTAACGAGATTAGCACGGGGCGCGAGCGCACGACGATCTGCACGTGTGTATAAAAAAAAAAAAACAGATTAGTACAAGCAAATTAGGGAAAACATAACCGACGAAAGAAACAGCAGAATTATCATTGATTGAGGCTAACACTACGTGAGCACTCACCAGGCTCTCCCTCCGTCGTCGGACAGTGGAGACCGTCATGCCACTCCCCGGACAATATAAGGAAGTCCTTGTCCAAACCCTTGTTGGAATGGGGAAGGCATTGGATCAATCTGACTTCAGGGTGTCTAGACTTCAGATAGTAGGTATGCCCTCTCAAACGGTGAAGGGTAAACACCCACTTCACCTCGTGGTGAGTAAGACCCAATCCTAGTCGCTCGTTCAGGACGTCTACCGCACCCAAGATCCTAAACATATTTGGAGCGCACTGTGTGGGGGACAACCTAGCGGTTCTAAGATAGTTCAAGGTAATGGGCATCATAGGGATTCTCATCCCTCCCTCTATAAACGCTATCATGGGAATCGCTACCTCACCGGTTTTTCTCTTGGTGAGCCACTCTCCCGTCTTACAGTACCTAACGGACACCCCGGGTGGGATCTCATACTTGGCTTTAAAGGCTTCTATCCTCTCAGGGGTATCCACTAATGATGCGAACCTACCATTTCCTAAAACTAGGGAGTAAACACTATAACGAGATTGGAAGATCTAAATGGCCGAGGACCGAAGAAGGGGGATAATCAAAAAGAGAGAACAGCGATAATGAAAACAGAAGGTTGGAGAACTTACTTTTAAACAACAACGTCACCTCGGCTTAGGAATGAAGGGTGTGAAGACGCGTGCAGATGGCAGAAAGGACTGGATTCGATGTACAAACTCTAAAATGAACAAGGAACTTTTGAAATGGTAGATTTTATTTCGTGGAAAAACGTAAAGCGGGAAGCCTCCCGCTTGACTCCTCAAAAGGCGCTTATCCGCTAGATGAGCATCGTGCGGTTAGAAACAGGGAACATAACGCCGCCAGTATTTAATTGAAGCATGTCCTGGAGATCGAAGCGTCAGAAGTGTATCGCCTTACGTGCGCACGTATCGAAACCCTCATTCCTCTCCAATGGAGTAGAAATGAGGATTTCGAAGGGCTATTGTAGTGCCCATGGGCCCCAAATCACATACTGGGTCGGCCCAAAAGCCTCCATAAAGAAGAAAGTCCAACCTAGCAGCCCAGGATAGTCCGAGGACATAATGTTTCCTTCCCACAATGCCACTTGATAAAGGAAGCTACCATGCACGAACGTTGCACTGCAGGACATGACGTCCGAGGATGATATTGTCCTTGGCAGCTCGTTGCCGAGGACAATATTAGTGGCCTGGTGGTCCAAAGACTCCCGTATTAGGGGCCCTACGTACAAATGACTAAGAGAGTGAGGATAAGGGACAAAGTAAATTAATGGGCGAATATCAGAGAAAAGGCTGCTGCCACCGCATTGAAAGCATTACACCTACCCCTCTGGCCGCATTAATGAAGAAGTGACGTCTGGACATTGAAATTCAGCCCTACCATCATCGCCTGATACTAGAGTAAGGGGGAATGATGGGACAAGTATCTAAAAAAGGGGACACCTGGATGGCAGGGGGAAAGAGGGAGAAGGGGAAAGTCAGGCCTATAAAAGGGAAGGGAGGACGAGAGGAAAAGGGAGGGAGAGAATTTGTAAAAGAAACAGGAAGTATTGTTCTCGGCATGAGGGTATTCAACTCGATCTTACGTATTTATATAAGTGCAGTGCATGAATCATATCAGGGAATCAAATCCAACCTTTGTGTTATCTATCGTCTCAAAAGCCTAGATTAAACACCCACTCTCTATAAATTTATTGTTCAAGGCCCACTAGGCTGGTCCATTAGACGAACTTTGGGTTAGTCTGAATTATGCCCTTACAGTCACATTTTAAAATTCTTACCTAAATTTAATACTATTTATGATCATTTTTTTTTTCTTCTAATTTTTAATAAGATAGAATGTAGTGGTGATTTTTGTTGTGTGGTGGTTTTTATTGAGTATATATGATTGTTTTTTTTTTAATAGTTCATTAATATTAGATTTTTAGTATTTTGCACTCATTAACTCACTTGGCACAAAAATTAAAAAATATAATTGGATACATGGCACAAACTTAAATAGATAATTAAGGTGCGGTCCTCGCATAAATTAAAACATGTGGCGCAAAATTATATTATAATTGAAAATTTTAATTGAATTTTCTCTAAACTTTACCTATTAATATATATATATATATATATATATATATATATGATGTTTGTATTGCTTGTTTCATCTAATAATAAGTATTCATCTCAGCATTAAGTATCACTAACATGTAACCCATGTAAATGCATGGTTGCATTTAAAATTAAACACAATTTTAAATATATATATATATATATATATAATTAGTCAAATTATTAAAAAAAATAGCATGTAACACATGAATATGTATGGATACATTTAAAATTAAACACAATTTCTATCATAAAAATATAAATAATTAGTCAAATTTTTTTTTTCTTTCAAAGTGAACGTAATTAGTCATTTTTTAAAATTCTTACCCAAATTTAATACTACTTGTGATTTTTTTTCTAATTTTTAATAAGATAGAATGTGCGGTGAGTTTTGATGTGTGATGATTTGTATTGAGTATATGTGATTAGTTTTTTTATTTTTTAATTTGATAGTTCATTAATATTAGATTATTAGTATTTTACACTCAATAACTCACTTGGCACAAAGAGCAAAAACTTAAGTGGATAATTATGGTGTGGTCCCTACATAAATTTAGACACATGGCACAAAATTGGATTTTAATTTCAAATTTTAATTGAACTTTTTCTGAGTTTTACCTATTAATTGGCTAATCATTTGTTAAAATGCATTTTATTTGTAAATTGGGTAGATCTAAGTTGGGTTTGATACATATCAAGTGGTTGTATTAAAGACATGAAGATTGATCGAAAAAACATGTGAAGAAAAGTCATTTTACTGGAACTCTAGCTCGACAGATGGCATCTATTGAGATGTACTGGGCAAGCTTGACACCAACTCAACACCAGCTCGATCTATCGAGCTCTATGAATTCAGAAATTTCAAATCTGAATTTTGACCCATGTTGATATATTTATTTAGGATTTCTTTTCTCACAATCCTAAACATATATAAGGCTTATTTTAAAAGCCGTCACACACGAATACAGAGACCAATAGCTTAATTTTCTCTGTGAGAAGCTACTACATTTGTACGCCATAGTGTTTTGTAACCAAATGCTTCCCGATCTTTACTGTTGATGAAGTGAAGAATTTTACAGCCAACAACAACCATTCAAGTTGCTGGAGTTAGTCACGTACTAAGATCCATGCAAAGGGTTAGTCACAGATTGGAGATTTGTGTATCAAGAGAAAGAAGTCTACTACAAGATCAGGTCCAATTAGGTATTAGAGTAATGGGTTCAACTGTAGGTTGGTATTTCGAGATAGGCTAGGGTAATGATAAGATTCCTTATACTTATAACCACTTGATTGTTGATTAGTGAATTCTTGAGAGTGGTGATATTAAAATCACCTGGAAGGGTTTTTGCCTTATGAGAAGTTTTCTCCATTTGTCAACAAATTACAGTAGTGTCAATTTAATGTTCACTACATTTAGTTTAATTGGTGAATTGTTGGTGCCTTCATGATTTGCATGCAATTTAACTTAATTAATCAACTTGGGTAATTGAATTAATTAATTAAATGGGGTCAAGCTATCTTAATCCAATAATATGATGAATTGTAGTGGTGCTATTGATGTTAACTTGTGTTATTAAATATATAAGATATTAGTTCGACCAGGATATTTGAAGGTACTAAAATAGTTTTTTTTTTACAACTTTCATGATATTAGTTACACTCATGGTACGTTTGGTATACTGAATAGAAATTACAACAGGAATTGTAATCTTTATTACTAAGAATAAAATGCGTTGTAATGTAATAACTAAACCTATTCATTAATTTGGTTGTAAGTTATAATATTAGAATGAAACATAACATTTATTTTAGGAAATATCTTACTTATAAAATTATATCTCCTTAAAAATTATTATTTTTAAATTTAAGAGAGATACGTGTTATTTTTTATTTTTATAATTATTAGATGTATATGGAAAGTTTGTTTATTTGGAAATATATTAAGTTTTGAAATTATTGCACTTACTAATGAATAGCTAATACAACCTTTTAAAGAGGAATAGTTATTCGTTATTTTGAAAAATAGCTGTTCATAAGAAATGACTATTCCTTGTAATAAAAATATAACCAAACTAAAGAATAACTAAACTATTGGAATAACTATTACTCCTTCCGTCCCACTTTAGTTGTCCTGTTTGAAATGTCAAACTTTTTAAAGGAACATTATTTATTATCATGTCTGCCTTATAAAAATATATAAGTTTACAAAACTACCCTTAAATAAATTTATCAGCTTTTTTTAAAAAGAGTTGTTATTAATGATGCAACTAAAAAGGTGCCACAATTAGATTAATTTTAAAAAAATATATTAGTTAGTTTTCTTTTCAAATAGTTTTTGAAAATAAAGTAGGAATATAATAGGAACATTGCTAAACTAATAACTATTATTTTTAGAAACGGGACAATATTTTGGGACATCCCAAAATGGAATAGAGGACAAATAAAGTGGGACGGAGGGAGTACATTACAGTGCCTATTACAGTCTACCAAACATGCCCTAAGTTTCTCATTACACAGTTATTATGTATATAATTTTGAAAATCACTACTGGATATTGCATATATAATATCAATTCACAATCACTATCTGTGAAATTCTACTATATACTACCCAAAATAAAAAAAATAAAAAAAAAATAGTCCAATAGTATCTCCTAAATTGAATAGGGATAGGTGCATGGGATCGTTTAGCTCAATTGCAATATGTTATGTTCAAGATCCTGGCATACAAAATATTTGAATGAAAATATTATAAAAAATATGCTCATTAATTCATAGAAAAAATAACAGTAAAAATTTAAAACAATTTAATTTGTATGGAAATCTAACAAAAACAAAATTCAATTTTGAATCTAAATAAATTTTTTCTAAGCATTGGTTATATATATATATATATATGATTAGATTTTTTATGGTTTATTTATATTGAACTCCTCATTTTCTACATTGAATTAAACTCACTTGGTACAAAAATTAAAAAATTTATATTAGATGAGACACGTGGCATAATATTAAATTTTAATTAAATTCCAATTTTTATATTGAATTAAATAACTTGGCACAAAAATTTAAAAACTTAGATTAGATGGGATATGTGGCGCAAAATTAGATTCTAATTGAATTTCCATTTGAAATCTAATTGGATTTTCTTTCTGCTTTGCCTACACACACACACACACACACACACACACACCCACACACTAGTATATAACTCATGCTTATGCACGGTATAATTAAAAAAATTACAATTACACACGTATATAGATTCAAATTATACTCTCTCTCTCTCTCTCTCTCTCTCTCTCTCTCTCTCTCTTTTATTTTTTTATTTTAATTTATTTTGGATATACACATGAGTTCACTCTTTCTTCTTCTTTTTTTTCTTTTTTTTTTTTATTGAGTTCTTGATCATTTATTTATATTAGACTCTTTGTCTTTTGCACCTCATTAACTCACCTAAAACAAAAAAACAAAAAAATCTTAAATAGGATGTGTAGCGGAAAATTAAACAACAATTGGAATCCAATTTAGAACCTAATTGGAGTTTTTCTCAACTTTGACTATTAATATATATATATATATATATATATATATATATATATATTGTAAGGGCACAAATCAAACTAATCCAAGTTTGGACAGTGGACCAGCTCAATGAGCACTCAACAATGAATTTGTAGAGAGTGGGTGTTTAATCTAGGTTTTTGAGATGATAGATAATACAAAAGTTTGATTCGGCTTTTTATTCATGCACTACACTAGTATGAGTATGTAACCTGAAGTTGAATACATTGATACTGAGAACGATAGTTTTTTGTTTCTCTTACCAATTCTTCCTCTCCCTTCTTCAATTATCTTCCTTTCCTTTTATAGGCCTCCCCTTTTCTTCCCCGGTGCAATCCAGGTGTTTCATTTTTAGATACTTGTCCCATCACCCCTTTTGGCTCAGGTCTCTGGTGGTGAAGATAAGGTTGAAACCTAACGTTCAGGCGTCACTTCTTCATTAATGCGGCCAGAGAAGCAGGTGTAGAGCATTAAATGCGGTGATGGCAGCTTTTCCTTTGGCCACAGTTAATTCTTTCCCTTTATTCTTTATTCTCATTTTCTTAACTCCAGCATCAAAAAGAAAAAACCTTCATCATGGGCGTTATCCAACTATAAGAACATTCACATGGTCCTCGGCGACGCCTTGCCGAGGACTGGTTTGTCCTCGGACGTTATGTCTCTTAGTGTCTGGACATGCATGATACTTCTTTCTCTCTCGTGATCTTGTAGGTCGGACTGATTATGTCCTCGGATCATCTCAAGATGTAGTGTTGGGCTTCTTTTATTGTGAGGGCCTTTGGGCCGGCCAGATACGCGATTTGGGCCCATGGGTACCACATATATATATATATATATATATATATATATATATATATATATTTGTCATTTCCCTCTATTTCTTCTCCAAAAAGCAAATTCTAAAACCAAAAACTTTAACTAGGTTCTTCTTCACAAATAGGGACAGCTCAAGCTCTATGCCACTTAACCCATTGCTTAGAGCCTAAATTACAAAAGCTCTAAAAATATTTAAGTTAACAATTGGTTTTACTTGTAAAAATTTTATAATGAAAAAAAATTTAATTGGCGAGTTTTATGTTCTCCTTCACTATGCATTACCTTACCCAAGATAAAATTTCCTTTAAAAAAATCTACATTTATTCAATTTTATGCCTAAAACAATATGCTTAATTTTTAATATAAAAAAATCTTGAATTGGTTACCATTAATTTGTCACGCTACGTGTTGATTAATCCATCTCTCTCTATTTAAACGGGTTTAGATTGATGGATGATTCTATTATTAAATGAAGTGGTATTAATTTTTTGAACAAATTATATTCTATTTTTCTCATCATCATATTATAATTTTATATTGTATAGTGTTTCTTTTCCTTATAAATATTTTTTAATTATAAATGTCTATGAGAAAATATCAATCTTCTTCTCAAAAAAAGAAATATCAATCTATATATGAAAAACTTTAAGAGAGAGAGAGATACAAATTAATTGAATTCTCACAAACATGATCACTTAATAATTTTACTACTAGTAATATAAAAAACATAATGAAAAATTTAGGAAAAAAAAAATATTATGAATAAGAAATTCATAAAAAGAGTATTAAAAAATAATAAAATAATTGAAAATAATGAAAATGAAAATAATTACAACGATTTTCAAAACATAAGTTATAATAATTTGTAATTATATACTAAACTCTCTCAAAAAAGCATGTTTCACTTACACAATTTTATTGATATTACTTGTTATAGTTATTTTTGAAAAATGAAGTATTTCCAAATTAAAAATAATAAAATAATCCAACTTAACTTTGATTTTGTCACAAAATAATAGTAATTTTGCATTCCAAAATGGAATTTAAAAAGAGGTGTTAACAAAACTTAATTAATTTGTAATTTTGCATCTCAAAAAGTAAGAAGAATGAATTTGAAATAAAAAAATTACAATATAGAAAACAGAAATTTAAATATAAATATAAAAAATACCTCACTTAAGTTAAAATTCATTTTAGGTCTCAAACATACTCTTTATAACTTGGGAAGGCCTTCATCAAAATTAAACCAAAGAACCTATATATAAAGAACTCATTTGGTGAACAAGAAGAGAAAATCTTATCAGGGTTAAGCATATAGGGGAGGGCCTTTGTGATCAGGAAGGGGAAATTCCAGGCACAACTTTAGCACTATGAACATTACTGCCCAGCTAATGATCTCTTGGTGCTACACAGGCCAGCCCTAGGCCTAGGCCAATTAGGTCATCGCCTAGGGCCCCTTATTAGAGAAAGACTCCCAAATTTTGGGCAAAATTTGATTTTTTTTTTTTTTTGGTGGAAATATAGGAAAAAAATAGCTTTACATTTTTTTCTACTTTTAAGAAGTTCCAAAGAATTGAATAATGTTAGAAATAATCAATGTGGCCGATACTGTACAAGTACCGGCCAGTGCACCGGTACCAGTACAGTCTTATTTTCTACCGAGAAAAATACCGGCCGTGTACCGGCCATACCGGCGAATTCCGGCCATACCGGCCGTATAGGACTGAAACACAAAATGTTGTGTGTGTGTGTGTGTGTGTGTGTTTTTTTTTTTTTTTTTTTTTTTTTTTTTTGTAATTATGGAAGTTTTTGTCTCTAAAATAATCAATAATGAATGTATTTTGTAGATAATTTCATTATTTCACCTAACTTTTGATCTCTCCAATTTTTTTTACTTAATTTGGATTTGGGTGTGTGTATATATATTAAATATATAAAATAGCGGTAAACCCGAAACGGTACACCGGTATTGACTGGTATCCGAAATATACCGTACTGGTGGCCAAACCGGTACAACCTTCGGTACGGTATTGACTTCCTTGGAAATAATACAACTTTTTTTTTAAAGAGTTTCAACTTATAGCATACGCTTCTGATAATAACTCTTTATTATCAGACCAAGACACTAATCAGTTTTTGGTATATGCGGGGATTGAACCCCAGATTTCTTATACAACCTTCAGAGACTTTACTAGTTGAGATAACTGGAATCCACGAGATAATACAACTTTAAATATGTGTCATTAATTATAAAAAATAATTCAGATAGAAAAATGCTAAAAATATTAACAATTTTACTTCAAAACCTTTACAAATTAATATAATAATTAATATGATTTGTGAACGTAAACAACTTAATAAATGCATTTTTGAATTACTTTTTGTAATTGGTGATATATTTTTATAAGCCTCATGTTATAAAATTTATAATACCTTAATATCATTCATTCAAATACTTGTTTATTATTTTCTTGAGGTGTCACTAATCACATCATTGCTACATTGTCTGTAAGTCTTATATATATATATATATATATATATATATATAAAATAAAATTTGCTATAGTTTTAGCATTTATTTCAAAAGAGAAAGCATATTACCAAAAAAAAAAAACGCATTTTATTATAAAAAAATTATGATATTAAATACTTTTTAAATATTATTTAAGTGATAACAAAAAAGTATTATAAAAAAAAGTGATAACAAAGAGGCCTCATTTAAATATATTACCTTAGGCCTCCAAATTAGTTGGGCTGCCCCTTGTGCTACATTTCAAATTTCAAAATATATATATATATATATATATGCTTTAATATTTTCTTAAGAATCTTTCTTGTTTTGCATATGGGCTGTCCTTTTTGTAAGGTCAACTATATTGGTACTTTTTGTACATAGTTTGGATAATTTTTATAACAAAAAGTTGAAGAATATAGCATAGTACCTCACATGTCATTCAAACCAGTGGCAAAGTCAGGATTTCAATTAAAGGGGAGCAAGATTAGAAGTCAATATTAAAAAAAAAAAAAAAAAAAAATCTATATTAACAAAAAAGAAAGCAATAACAACTATAGGTGTCATACAAAAACTAATTAAATGTAAACTATAGTTAGATATGTAAGTTAATACTATAAAATAAATTGCGGAAATAAATTAATTTGAAAATATTAAAAGTATACACGTCTCACTATCTTTTCTTGATTGTTTTTGAAACTATAGGTAAGATTGGACTTTCTATTTATTTTTTGAAATAATTAAAATTTTTATTCATCACATAAAACCTCAATTTAAAACTGAAATGTCAAGAAATTAAGGACAAAAAAAAATTGTGTAAAATATAGGACTATCAATCGAAACGTCATAAGAAAGACACTAAAATGCATATTATTATTATTATTATTATTATTATTATTATTATTATTATTATTATTATTATTATTATTATTATTATTATTATTATTATTATTATTATTATTATTATTATATAAAACCGAAGCTCTGCTAGCTACACAATTTTCCACATCAGCATGTTTTTTAAAATTTTTAAATTTGATTTTTTTTTTCCTTTTTATTAAATATATATACTCTTCATCTATATCTCTTTTTAAAGCAACCTTTAGGGTTATTTTTATCGATCTCTTTCTCTCTCTCGCAATGGCTGATACCACGAACGACGCCACCGCCGCCGCCACAGGAAATCCCTGTTCTAAAGACGAAGACTAAATGCTGGGGCAACGAAGAAGACGACGAGCCTTTGGAGAACACGGAGGACACATCTACTCGTCAACTTCGTAGCAGGACAAAGTTGTCACCAAACTTAGCGTCGAGACCTTGACCATCGACGACACCAAAACCGTCAACAAGTACCTCGATGAACCCCAAGACGCTCACATCACCGCAGTACCATCAATTTCTCACATCACCAAGATTTGAATTTCTTTATTTGCCTGATCCTAATTAGGGTTTAGATCAACTCAATCCCTTTGCTGCTACTTTTGGTTAAAATATAATAAAGTACTATTTTTTATTATTGTTTTAGATCCTAATTAGGGTTTTGAATCTTTATCATTTATATTAATTTTTGTTTTGATGCTTATACAATGTGGTAAGAGATAGTGTTCTATAGTTTTAATTCCTATTATTATGTTACTTGGAACATGAATGCAGAAACACACATGTATAGTTGAGTCTAATAGATATGTTTTGTTCAGTTTTCAATTTGGGGTTTTGATATATTAGGGGATTAATTTGATGTAGGTTACTGTGATGATGCCCCGTATACATTGGCGAGTACGTTTGAGGACTTGAATCTATCAAAAGAACTCCTGGTAAAATTCAAGCTATTAGTTTGTCCATGATTTTGACTCCTCCCCATAAGGATTTGATAGCCCAGGCGCATAATGGTTTTTCTGTCAATTCAAGAATTTCGTTTTTAATTAGGTTTCTCTATCAATTTAGGGATTTCAATTCCTAACCCCTTTTTCTCTCTATTCATTCAAATTCTACAGGTTTTGTAATTCCTCTATTTCAACACCTGTACATCAATCAAGTTCTATTTCTTGGCTATATCTATTAGGTGTTTGACAAAAGGCTTACAAGAGTAACTGTTGTACATGTATTGGAATAATAGAATAAATGAACTAGCATAAACTATTTGATTTGGATTGCTTTAATTGGAAATACATAACTGTGCAAATATTTATGTGCGCTGTTTCAAGTCCACCCTTTGCAAATTATTTATAAGGCAAACAGTGTTATGGTCAAAGGTGAAAGTTCTAATTTGAATACTTTGTCTTGGCTTTTGGATCCTTTGGGCATATTTTGATATGATTAGGCTAGGTGGCTATGTAGAATCCATTGTGCCATTTAAAATATTTAATATTTACATTTTCTTACTCTATGAAAATTGAGTGCATTTGATTTATGCGTAGGAACTGAAGGCAGCCGAATCATGAGAAAGAGATTGTCATACAAATTGTTAGATTGCTTGCTGCTACCTCCAAGGTTTGATACTTTCCTTTGCTTTTTTATTTTTATTTTGTTAATCTCTGCCCATTCACTGGGGATTCTCATTTTTGTACTGTTGTTTACCTTTTGATTTCATTTTTTTCCTATAATGAATGTGTTGTGTAGAGAGAGTTGGAGAGAGAGATTGCTGAAGAGATTGCTGCATTAATTGCTGATCTGATACAACCGGATGAAGCATGGAGTCGAATGTTTTGTCTATGAGATTGTTCTAGTACTGGACAAATTCCTTTTCTTCTCTTTTATACTCTTCCATAGATTGTTTGTTCTTCTCTTTTCTGTTTTTTTTTTTTTTTTTTCTTCTTCTTTTTTTTATCTGAATCATTGATTCAACTAAATGACCAATCTTTGGAGCTCTGGCATATTTCTCAAGGAGTCAATAGTTTATAATTAGCATGTCTATTTGCTGGGCTTGGCTCCTGCAGTTGTTGGGTTTATGTTTGGATTTATCAAAAACTTAGGCATATGTTTGGGCATGCGATTTTTTGAAAGAAATTTTTTTTTTTTTTTTTTGTTAATAGAGAATGTTCATAATTTATGATTGTTTAAGTTCCTCAGATATTGTCAAAAACTATTTTTTTTTTCTTTTTTGTTTCTCTAAAAAAACTACACAATAAATTAAAGCATGCATTTCTCTGTACAAAAACAGCCCTATGGACAGTGAGATTGACATGTCTTTCCATTTAATTTTTGAATTTGATTGTGATTGTCTATTTTTCATATACTTACTTATATTTTTATTGTTTCTATGTCTTATTGTGGTACAAATCGAATACTTCAGTGGGGTTTTTCAAACTTGGGCTTCTTCCCAGTTAAGTGATGGTGTTATGATTTCTTTTGATTACATTTTTGTTTATGGTATCTTAATTTCTAATGTTGTTTCTACTTTGCAATTTTTATTTCATGTTAAATTATGCTTGATATGACATTTGATTTTAGCTCTAATATCACATTAGCTACTGAAAGCATGATTTATGTGACTTAGTGTTTTGGGTGTGTGTGTGTGTGTGTGTATATATATATATATAATTAGAAACATTGTCAGATTTATTTAATTAGAAACAGGACTTTAGATATTGATTTGCCATATTTATTATGTGTTTTCATTGTTTTTACTATAGTTGATGATATATAAAAATGCAAGTATATTAATTTAGTTATTGACTAATTAACTTACTGTTGTAGATTATTGAATTATTTTAGCATCATGTGGATTTGCGGTTAATTATATATACTTGGTGGCAGTATTCAGTTTTGATCTTAGCCTCCCAATCCTATATGTTTTGCTTTCATGTGTTTCATTTTCATGGCTTTTTTTTTTTTTTTTTCTTATTTGGGATTTATGGTTTCATGATCGGGCTATATCTTATACTACCTCATGTATTGTTTTCATAAATTATTAATTCATGGTCAACTAGAATGTTTTTATTGTAAAGTGAATGTGACAGTGGTTTTGGGTTTTAAAGGTTTTTTCTATTTTAATATGATATGGACATTAGCAAAAGATTTCAAAGTTTGTTTTGAGAGTGATGTTATGGTTAGCTCAAAAACCCTTTAATGTTTGTCCTGCCCTATATTTATATGTGGGTTATGCATTGTTCTCATTATGAATGATTAATTTCATTAATTGTCTTTCTTATATTTGGAGGTTTTTTAAATTTTAAAAAAAAAAAAAAATTTAACGTTCTGGAGAGTTGACTCTTTTTTTTTTTTTTACTTGAATGAATTGACAGCAGATTTCAATGTGATAGTTATAATACACTATTTGATGTGCAGTATGCATTTTTTGGCAAAAATGTTGTTGAATTGGGGGGTTGCCATTCTTCATTACTAGAAGTTTTAAAATCTATTAACAATTCATCATAGCTTTCATGATGTTCAATAATATTTGGTATTTGGTAGTTGATTTCATGCATTGAATTTCTAATTTGTTAAAGCCCTTTTCTTTTTTTTTTAAATGTTTATTTTTGTCTTTTCTTTTCTATTTTTTTTGTAAATCTTGATGAGTTTTTGTAATTGAAACCCTCATTGGAGAATGTTATTCATACTGTTCATTCTGTTTTCTTTTTAAGGAAGAGAGATGCAAATAAGATGCTTAGTGAAGTGCAAAACAGGAATTCTAAGAAGACCTCCATGGACAGTGAGCATATGTGGAATAGGGTGAGGCCTTATCACTGTTGGTGGGGCATCACACCATCACTATAAATATATATAAAGGGCATTTGTAAATTTAGTTATTGTTTAAATATTTTGAACCAAATTCTCATGTTGTAGTTGCTTTATGGTTAGAATTATTAGATACATATGTTTGATCATTAGATATTCCTTTTTTTGTTGATTAGTCATAAATTTAATTAAGCTATTTGTATGTTAGTGAGAAGAACATATATTTTTCATGTTCTATGGTTCCATTACATGCTTTGTACTTTGGAGATATGTTTGCATATGAAAGAGGGCATTACTTTACAATTCTACCAAATTACTCTTGGTGTGCAAAAGGTTTTGTCTCCCTCACTCATTTTAAGGGTTTGTTTACCCCGTGCATCGCACAGGTTAACGACTAATTATTATTATTTTGCTAAGCTGAAGTGCATGATAATTAAAAGCTAACAGCTGACATGTCAATGCTTTTGGTTTGTGTTATTGTGCCCAAGGGAAATTCTTCCCTTTATTTTTGCTTGTGTCAGGAAACTTTTTCCCTGTTTTTTGTTTTTTGTTTTCCTTACACAGTGTCATTGACTTATTGGGCATTAGGCATAAGTTTGTCATTTTCCCTTTATTTTAGCAGGGTCAGGAAGCTCTTTTCTTGATTTGTGTTTAATTTCCGCATCAAGGAGGTTAAAGCATTTAAAAAAATTTCCTAATAGTAGTACATATGGAATATTTTGGGAGAAGTTAGGGGGCACTTGTCCCCCCTTGCCACACCCCCCCCCCCCCCCTCTTCTCCGCCCCTGATTCAAACTCAGAGTATTAATAGCTAGAAAGGAGGAATTTGCGGTTCACAAAGCATTAATTAGTGTTTCTTTTTAGACTTGTAATATTTTTGTCAATGACATCTCAAATTATAAGAACCTTCCCTACGTACCTCTCTAGATCTGGTCATAAACATCAAGCTTGAAATAATGGAAGCTAAAAAGAAATGAGGTAGAGTTGACATACCTGAATTAATAAGAATTGTGGCTGGATAATCTTCTTCGATATAATAATTAAAGGATAAAAGTGCAACATTCTCTAATACAATCGAATAAATAACACGTTTTGGGACAGCCTTGGAATTGTTCAAAGTCAACAACATGTTATAGCGTTAGATCTTAGACAACTGGTATAGTAGCCGTCCTTCCAATAGATACACCACTGGCATACATAAGGACATGGTTTTCCTTGTCCAAGTGGAGCATGGAAGTTCAATGAATTATGAGTCATACCTTTGAGTCATTGACAAGTACAGAGTAAATAGATTTATGATTGAGTCGTACATTTATTTTTAATTAGGGAATGTTCTTTACATAGAAATTTTGGATGGAAATTGATTTCGAGTGAGCTTTTTTTTTTTTTTTTTTTTTTTTGAGAAACAAATCAACCCGAATAACACTATCGAGCTAGTAAGATTTTCCAGTGAGTTTGAAATAGTATTCTCTTATATCATGGTTTTATTAGAAGGGTAATCCGTAATTTTTTCTCTTACTTGTTGATATGCACTCCTTAATTCTTATATATAATATTCATAATTTCACACTAGCAGTTTTGTGAAATAGCTTGTTCTGTTGATAAAAAAAAATATTCATAATTTCACACAAAATGTCAGTATTTATGTTATTGGTGTCTATATTCAGAACTTCTTAATCCTTATATATAATATTCACAATTTGATACAGAATGTTTTTTTTTTTTTCACTGATATATCTATATTCAAAACATGAAATGAATAATATGGACAGATAATAAACGATAAAGAGCGTAAGATAATCAATAACCTTATAAAAATAAGTGATAGTTACTAAGAGGGAAGATTGAAAAAAGTGTCCTTCTAGTAACATTGTTACATGGGAAATCCTTGCAACCCTAGGTCAAAATAAAGTTTCTTCATATATAAACTATTAAACTTCGTTATACAATTATGACTTGACATTAGATTCTGACTTTTATTTAGCAAAACTACATGTCCACGTCATGTACTCTCTGGTTAATTACCTACACGATATTGAATATTATAAAACACAACAATAATTGGTCAAAAAAAAAAAAAAAAACACAACAATAATGAGGTACAATGGTTGAAAACTAAACTGGATCAGTTGGCCAAGCATCATGGGGCACGCTCACCCTAGATAGGTCTAAAACTCATCCAAAGACGATTGATAATTTGATAAAGGATCCATAATTTGATAAAGGGTCCACCTATCTAGATCTCATGCGCGTGACATTTGAGATACTAGCTCTATGGTCAAGAATCTATGTAAGTTTTTTTTTTTTTTTTAATTGCATTTTCTAATTGAGTTTTCTATTACTCTTTAGCATGTTCAAACCCAGCCAACCTGGCTCCATCAATCCTCATTCCCCTATATATACATACCCTAACAAAGCCATAGCTATATCACTATATTCTTCAAACCCAATATTCTTGAAACATCAATGGCAAAACCTCTTTTGTTATTAGTGCTATCCTTAACCTTCCTTTCCTTCCTCTCACCCACCCTATCAAGTACCATCTCCAATGACATAGATTGGTGGTGCAACAAAACCCCACATCCTAAAATCTGCAAACACTACTACATGACCCATAATCCAAAGGTCACAAATAGTACACCAAAAGTAAAGTCTGAGTTCAAGAAAACCATTGTCCAAATAGCCTTACAGGAGTCCCTTAAAGCTAAAACTCACAACAAGTGGCTTGGCTTGAAATGTAGAAACAGCAAGGAAAAGGATGCATGGAATGACTGCATGCAACTCTATGAAGAAACCATAACCCTACTCAACCAAACCCTAGACTCTACCACCAAATGCACCAACTATGACATGCAAACTTGGCTTAGCACTGCTCTTACGAACCTAGAAACCTGCAAAGCCGGCTTTGTTGAGCTAAATGTTTCAAATAATGTCTTGCCCCTCATGTCCAACAATGTTTCTGACCTTATAAGCAACTTTTTGGCTATCAACAAAAATGACTCAATGACCCCAGACACAGAAAGGTACAAAGATGGGTTTCCAAGTTGGGTTTCGGGTGGTGATAGGAAGCTATTACAATCTTCTACAATAGCTGCAAACCTTGTGGTGGCACAAGATGGGTCAGGGAATCATAAAACTATTACTGAGGCTTTGAATGCAGCCGCTAAGAGAAGCGGGAGTGGGAGGTTTGTGATATATGTGAAAAGTGGGGTTTACAAGGAGAACCTTAATATTGGGAGTAAATTGAAGAATGTTATGCTGGTTGGTGATGGGCTAAGGTGGACCATTGTTACTGGTAGCAAGAGCGTTGGAGGAGGCTCCACAACTTTCGACTCTGCAACTGTTGGTAAGGGATTTGATCTCTCTCTCTCTCTCTCTCTCTCTCTCTCAAATATTAACGAGAAGATAATGTTAAAAGGCACTTCTAATGTGATTATAAAATACTTACGATCTAACATGACAACTTAGGTGATTAGTGATAAAAGTTTTGTGGCTCTTTGACACAATTTGTTCACTCTCATTGAGAGAATCTAAGATCAAAAACTCCATTCTTCATCTATTGTAAGAAAAAAAAAAATACTTGTATTTTTTAAATATACATTTTAGGTGGGAGAAATAATTCAAATCCTAACTATCCTCGTTAAAAACACTAAAAAATATCATTTGACTAAAAAGTTATTGAAACAAAAATAAAGTAATGTACATGGTTAGGGTCACATTAATGATGCATTAAATTTTTTTTTTAAGTACTTTTTAGTTTTGTGTTTAAAAGTTGACATATTAGCTTGTAAAGTATATGTAGTAAAATAGATAATACCCTCAAACCAAAACTAAAAGGCCAAAATAACAACCTCCTTAAACAAAGGATGCAATTTATAATTTTTATTGATTTCAAATAAAAAATAATTTTTCTCTCAAAAAAAATAAAAAATAATGTTCGTTAAATGAGTACGGTAGGTATCCCTAATAATCTTCCCAAATAGGATTTTTTTTTTTTTTTTTTTAATGGGGCTTCCCAAATAGTTTTATCTTTATGGATCTAAGAATGAGTGTCGAAGTATATATATATTGGTTAATGTTAAGTTTTTATTGCAATAAACTATTTTTTTTTTAAGGGAATCAAGCAACTTTCAGTAAAAATGATATTTGTTTAATAACTTTGTTACTTCCCAATAGAATTGGACCTGCTAAATTCCTTCTTTAGCCTGTGTTTTTTACTCCATATTCTATCTTTATATAAAACCATATAGCACAGTAACAGCAAGGAGACAGAGACAGAGACAGAGACAGAGAGGAAGCATGCGCCATGACATTGTCACTATTTCCTTTTAATTCTTAGAATACGACAAATGGCAATGTTTACAAAATGTCAAAAGAGAAGAATAATCAAGAAGTAGATGTACCTGCTTTTGAATTCTTAGAAGAACTACTAACGACAAATTACAATATTTAGAAAATGTCAAAACAGAAGAATAATTAAGAAGTTGATACTTGATACCTACACTCGTTATGCTATTGCAATACTAATACATTATGTCTTGGAAATGTCATTTGCCTTGAAATTTTGTCACTAATACTTAATAATTTATTACAATCAGCTGTGACTGCCCAAGGTTTCATTGCTCGTGGCATCACTTTTCGTAACACTGCTGGTCCATCAAACCATCAAGCTGTGGCACTAAGATCAGGCGCCGACCTCTCAGTCTTTTACCGGTGTGGCTTTGAAGGGTACCAAGACACCCTCTATGTGCACTCACAGAGACAATTCTACAAAGAATGCTACATCTATGGCACAGTAGATTTCATATTTGGAAATGCAGCAGTTGTTTTCCAGAACTGCATGATTTATGCAAGGAAACCAATTATCGGGCAACAAAACACGGTTACAGCTCAAGGTAGAACCGATCCTAATCAAAACACAGGAATTTCAATCCATGATTCACGTGTTATGGCTGCATCAGACCTTATACCGGTGCTAAGCTCAGTGAAAACATACTTGGGTCGACCATGGAAAGAGTATTCAAGAACTGTTTACCTACAAACTTACCTTGACACCTTGGTGGATCCAGCAGGGTGGTTGGAATGGAATGGCAATTTTGCATTGAGTACTCTGTATTATGGAGAGTACAAGAACATGGGCCCCCGTTCTTCGACTAGTCAGAGAGTAAAATGGGGTGGTTATCATGTTATAACAAGTGCGAGTGCAGCATCACAGTTCACTGTCGAGAATTTTATTGGTGGGAAGTCATGGTTGCCTGCAACTGGTGTGCCATTTGTTGCTGGCCTCTGATTTCTTTGACTAGTCAGAGAGTGAGGTGGTGCGGTTTTCATGTTGTAACATGTGCAAGTGTGGCGTTACAGTTGGTGGGGAAGCCAAAATGTTTTATTTGGAGGGCCACAATTAACCTAAAACATATATCTAAGCAACACATCACTCAAGAAGAAGAAAAAATTTTGTATTATTATCATTATATTTAAAATGTTTTGAAGAATTCATTTTACTTTTTATGTTTCTATTTATTTATTTATTTAGATGTAAAAGAATACCATGTCATGGAATATTGTTTACTCTATATAATTTATAAGTTATTTGAATATTAAATAAAACACAGTTTTTTTTTTTTTTTAACAATTTGCTCGCAGCCAAAGATTATAATTAAATCAATTATAAATTATAGATATGTGGTTAAAACCATTGAAATTACATGGAAAAAAAAAAAACATTACACTTGGAAATATATTATTACATTTTACATACACAAAAAAAATTTTAAAAACCTTTGTAAGGACATAATTTGCACCCAAACCAAAAAAATAAGATTGGAATAAGCCCAAAAAGCTCAATACAATGAATTTGTAGAGAGTGAATTTGAAATCTAGATTCTAGTAATTTTAAATAACAAAGATAATGGGCTAGATTGTAACATCATATAATTAGAATAATTTATATAACAAAAATTGTCTTCGGACTCAAGTCGATGAGGCTAGATCCTATATTTCTCTTTCTTAAAGACAAGTTACAGATACTGATCTTAATGTCTACAATATTTTCTTTCTCTTATTTTCAATCCCCCCTCCTAAATGTCTTCTCCTCCTTTTATATCATCTTTCTTTCTCTTTCCATTCTCCACGTATAGATCAGATTACTGGTTTGGATTCTTGTCCCTTCAGCCCACCCCTGAAGTCTTTGGCGGTAATTGTAAAGCTAAACCCTAATACTCAGGCATCACTTCCCTATTAATGCGGCCAGAGGTTTAGCTGCAAAGTATTTAATGCGGTGATAGCAACTTTATCTTGGATATTTCATAGCCTTGCTTACAGGTTCTCCTTGAACATCGCTTTTGGACGTCGAGCAACCATTTCCTACTTCGGCATTATTCAGCTGAGGACGGACTTGTCACGACCCAAACCCGATACCCGGATTTATGACCATGACCGGCATGCTAATATCAAGTTTAAACCTGATATTAACAAGAACTAACTTAACTTTTACTAAACTTTTACAAAAGCTTTCCTCTTTCTTTTCATTCTTGTTTCTTTACTTAAATGATATAACTTTTCACTAGACATTCAGAACATCTACATTGTACTTCAAGAATAGCATAGTCCACCAGTTACTCAAATTGTGAACTTCACATAATACATCTCTTAATACTTTAAGATAAACAACTTTCATTAAATTCTAAAATACACAATACTATAAAACTAAACATCAAATTACTAGTTTGGGTTCTATACTTTTAAAACTAAAAACAGCTCCTTCCAAAACTCGACTAAGGCTCCCTCTGCTCCAAAATAAAACCTGTAACTAGAAGGGTGGAAAGGGTGAGCTACACAGCTCAATAAGGGTAAGATACATAAGAATTTAATAAGAATGCATGTAAATCAAATCATTTTATTTTATAAATGATCAGATAGGAGAACATCGTTTTATGCATAGTATTTTATACTATTTATAATAATAACTTATACATTCTTCGTAAGAAAATAATTGCTCCCCTTTTTCTAATCAGATTAATATTACCAAAACCTTTCGGATTGGATTTCTTTCGTTTCTTACATAGTCACCAAATATAATATTGATTATTTAAAAATCACATACATATATGCATATATATATATATATATATGTGTGTGTGTGTTTGTGTGTGTGTGTGTGTGTGTGTGTGTGTGTGTGTGTGTGTGTGTGTGTGTGTGTGTGTATATATATATATATTCTTTTTACAAAATAATCATTTTAACTTAAATCAGATAATTAGTAACTTTGTCTTGAACTAGAAACATTTTAACAAATAAGAAGACTTTTCTTTATAAACTTCTTCTCGTAAAATATTATAAATTTCATAGTCATAAAACAAAACATTTTGTAAAGAACAGATATCTGATAAATTTTTTAACGTAAACTTGTACTTTCATCAGAAGCTTTATCTTTACAGAACACTAAAACCTTTTTATCAGATTCTTTATATTTAAAGCACAATAGAACTTCAGAAACTTTTATCTTTAAAGAACAGCTTTTCTTTTCATCATAAACTTCTTTTCATTATAAACTTCTTTTCATGAGAGCTTTTAACTTTTCATAATGTATTTAAACAATTCATTCTCTCATGATCAATAAAATAATATTGCTGTTCATAACATATTGGTTAGTCCATATCTAATAAATCTGTACTTATTTGGAAGGCTTCTAGCACCACTGTGCTAGGCAGCCAGCATTCTCCACAATGCCAGGTATTCCCAGGATCACATCATAATACATATCTTTCAACCATGGGGCCGGGTAGGTTGACTTCCTCCACAAGTTGGCCGTAACCAACAAAGGCGAGTACAGCAGAGCCAGTCCCACTTTAATGGCCAATTAGATAACATTTTTCATGAAAAGCCAGTAATTAACCCCTACTGGTAGAGTTTAGATCATCAGAGAACATAACCCGAAAATATTTTATACTTATACATCATACTAAAATTCATAGTTTGGATAACATTTCATAATAAAAGTATTTCCATTATTTTCTTTCAACATCATGTTAGTGAAATCAGTAGTAGCATCAATATGCTTAAATCATATACATAAGGTTTCGAAAGTTCACGAACACATCTTTGTCTGAAACATGATTATATGCCATATCTCTAATCAAAAACTTTTTAATGCATCATATACTTTAACATAACCTCATGACTTACCAAATACCCATATAACTTATTCATTACCTGAAAGCAGAGGAACCGAGAGCCTACAGTCGAAGGAGTTTAGACTTGAGTACTGGTAATACCTAGACCAATTATCAAAACTTATTACTATCAATTACTCCTTATAATAAACTTACACATTCACCCTAACTTTAGAATTAAATCCTCAAAGTTAGGCATGTCCCTTACTGTTCTCTGTTTTATTCCAGCAGCATATGCCTCATTTGTAAAATATGAATGGGCTATCTAAACACCTCCAATCCTCATGAAATTTTACAGAGAAACTCCTCTGGATGTCTAGTAAATACCGTATGAATTTCAGAGTCAAACCATAAAACCACAATTTAATAAAAATCATACAATACAGCATACTCAAAATTGTCCTGACAGAATTTCATGCAACTTAGAAATTACACCATTATTTCTATATTGATCCAAATGCTGTGAGACCACTTCCACTACAACTATATGTGTCTTAGATTTCATATGAATTTTCCCTAGCATCCAAATTCACTATATACAATTTAATACATAATTTACTATGTGTAAACACAGAATCTGTCACAGTGATAGCTCTGAAACGTTTTTCTTGTAAATTCACAAACAATTACCAAACGATGGTATTTTCTTATGAAATTTAATACACACATACTAGACATATCATATAATAATCTCCAATAAACCTTTCACCCATAGCTGTCCTAGAAAAATACAGAATTTAAAATAACCAAACAGGTTAACAGTGAGTGCAATTCTTAACAAGTTCATAAACTAACACTCAACAAGCTTCAATTATTGAATCAACTACCCATATACAAAATCATATAACCATCACTCAAATTTAAAATGAACAATAGACTAAAAGAATTAGATTTTCTCCTTACCCTAGACATGGATTCTTGGAGTGATAGAGCTAGAGTCACTCTAGCTTTAAATTTGAGAACAAAAGCTTGGGAGGAATGGAGAGAACCTCTTGTTGCTGCTGGACCATAGGTGTGAAAGGGAGAGGAGAGTTGAGAGCTTTTCTTTCTTTTGGTGTTGATCCGTGGGTATGAAAGAGGGGGAAGTTTCTTGAGTCTTCTAGTTGGTTGAGTAAGTCAAAGAAGAGATAATGTGCTACCAATAAGAACAAAGGAGGAAGAAAACAAAAGAGCAAAGAAAGGACCAAGGAAATTTCTGATTTGTGTGGATCCGTGGGAATAGAGAAGGCTTCTTGGATGGTCTAATTTCTTGAGAGTGGAGTTTATCTATTGCATGGCCAACCAAGTCTTGGTATTTGGGTTTGTCAACATGCATTAAACTTTGACATTATGTGTTGAATTTCCATTGGTTGCATGTGTGGGTGGAATTCTACTATATTATCTCATGCATCCTACTTAATTAAAACAACAACTATATATCTAATAACTTAAACCACTCAATATAATTTTGTACATACTTAGTGTATATATATATACTATACAAATAGCTATTCAATTATTTATACTCTTTACAAATCTTATTCAAAGGCATTATAAAATAATATGTTTATCAAATACTTTTCTATTAATTATAAAAAGAAAGTGGCTTAAAATAATAATTAATCATCAAACACATAGTTTAACTATAAAGTTGGGTCGAGGTGTTACAGGACTCCTCCTCGGACCACCTTCTAGGATGACCTTGATCAGTTTTTGCTTCTTTAACCATCAACACTGCCTCTTGGGCTGAAACTCCCACATCTTCAGACCATTTAGTATCCTCGGATTAGGCCTCTAGCCCAATACATACTCCTCGGCCCATTAACCCTACAACACTAATGCTATTTACAACCTAATATATATATATATATATATATATATATATATATCGCGTCACTCTTGACATATATTATGAGAGGATTATTACTTAATTATTTGTTAATTATGCTTACACTAAAAAGTATTTAGAAATCTAATCTAATCTAATCTAATCTAATACTATATATAATAGCAGAAGTCTTTTGCTACGATAAAGGAGGTGTTGACACGTAGTAAGAAAAAAAAAAGCCGTACGGTGCTATAAATTATATTGCTTCATAACGTTACACACTGTTTGATGCCCTCTAATTCTCTCAGTATAAAAAGAAAAATAACCGGTTAAATATCTTCCAATATTCCAAAAAAAAAAAAAACGCAGTTTCAGAGAGAGAAGGAGAGACTTCATGAGCCCTCAACTTCTGTTCCCTTGCCAGACTTAGAGCACCGGAACTGCAACCACATAGAGAAAGAAAAATCAAACATTAAAACATCCAACCAGAATGTGGAGATAGAGAGATATTTGGTCAGGCATAGAAAATGGAGGGAGAAAAAAACCTGAGAAGACAATCACGCTTCTTCCTCCGTCAAACCCCGTACCCTCCACCGGTATAGTTTTTGTTTTTTGGTTCTTTAAATTTGGGGTCAAATATGATTTAGGCCTGGGTATTTTGGTTAGATTGGATTGAATTCAGGTTTTGGCTTAGGTTCGGCTTTGAGTAAGGAATTTGGTTTATAATGGTTTTTAATATCAGTTATTTGGTTTTTCTTTGGGATATTTGGGTTCAATTCGTTTTGGCTATATGTCTTTACTCTTCAGATCTTTATGGATCAATTTGGTGTTGTATCTCAACAAGAATGTTATCATCCGCTGCTTCCGTTTCGTTCAACAAAAATGAGAAAAAGAAAGAAAATTCTTCCCTCTTCACGCTCTGTTCATTTCGTTTCTGCAACTCCATATACACAAGGTCAGTATAACATTGTAAATTTTCCTGTTTCGAATACTCTTTCTGTGTAGTTTACCAAATTCGGCCCACTTTCTTTCCGTTTGCATGTTCCATTCCAAACCAACAAACATAGGAAGAAGAAAATCCAAAAATCGCAAACCAATTTTGCGTCATTAGAAATTGAAAAGAACCCTCCTTTTTTAGCAGCATCTCTTACAATCTGACCCATTTTGCAACTATCAAATTTTCCAAAAAAATGCATTTGTGTTTGATCTTTCATTGAACGAATATTGATTCTTGGCTTAGATTTTATTCGACAGTGAATTGGGCCACAATAGATTTTATTGGTACGCTCATAAATATTCAAATCTTGCCATATGTGTTTCGTTGCTTACTATTGTTTCTATGATGTTACTAAATTGGACTTGATTTGAATTTTTGGGTTACTTTGAATGCAGATAAAAGTTGCACTGTTCTACATATCTGTTTTTATTGCATTCCACATGTTTGATGAAATCCCTCTTAGACTTAATATGTGATGTTTGGTTTCAATTTTTCCCACCTCATACCGTGATAAATCTATATAATTTATTCATTTATGAACAATGAATATGAACAAAAGTTTAGAAGAATGAAGTCTAGAAGATATCAATGTGGTGGATAAAATGAATTATGAACTAAATGTGATGCTATTGGTAATATTACGTAACATTTACATAGTTTTTTTCATAGCTATGTGATGGTGTGCTTACTTATTGCAAACAGTGTAGCACCACAATTTCAGAATAAGCAACTGTCCTCCAAGAACTTCTCAAGCATTTCCTAATCAAACATCAACCCAACTGTATGTAATTGATGGTCTTTACGTTAGAAATATTGTTCTAATGGTAATGGTAACTACATTTTAGTTACACGCTTACAAATTGCTTGATAAAATTATAATGTTGCTTTTATTCTAAAATTTCATTTTATATTGTTCATTATACTTTAGGCCAAATTGGAACTCTGCATAAGACTAGAAGATTAACACAAACCATTTATGAGGAAGGTAGATCAAGATCAATCTCAAAGAAAATAACTCATTTGGTTGGTCATGGATTTAGCTATGGAAAGAAATAAGCATAAGCCTCAATCTTCCAGTCCAAAAGGAAAGTTATGAGAGATTGACTTTCAAAATATGGAACATGATATATTTTTCCCGTAACTCCTGTTTTGTTTGTTCAATTGACAAAAGCATTCTTATTTTTTCTTATACTATGCATGAAAGTCTGTGGTAGCTCTGTTTTGTGACATGAATTGGTACTATCTATTCTGGGTTACTTTTATGCTCCTCATTGTGCTTAGGAAGTAATAAATTGCTGCATTTCTGTTTATTTTGATGTTTGTTAGATTAGATCAACTTGGAATAAGATTAGGGAAAGGCATCCAGTTGTTAATTAGAGGGATTTGGTTTGTTTTTTTGCTGCTATTTGCAAGCACGCCATCATTTTTTGGCTAACTCTTATGGATAGACTTCCCACTCCTAACAGGGTTGGTAAATGGGGATAAGTCTGACATTGTATGTGTGTTCTACAGGAGAAAGCAAGAGTCTAGAGATTACATATTTTATGACTATTCATCTAAAAAAAAAAAAACTTTAGGCCAAATTAGTTAATTGCAAAATGATCAAATGTATGGGGAAGAGTCTTTCCTAAAAGATTGCAGAGAGCCCTTTCAACTCTGTGCACTACTTGGCAAAACTTGGAAATTTCTAAAGCCAAAAAAACCAAGGTACTGAATTGCTTTAGGTAGAGCAAAAATTAACTAAAAGCCAAAAGCACTTTTGCTTTGTTCATGAACTAATCTATGATCCTCTTGCAACAAACCTTGCATATGACCTAAGATGGTTTCAGATTTCTATCTACCCCAAAGATTAAGTTTTCTTGACTCTGAGGTATTTCAATTGTGATTGGTGATGACTGTGAATAAGAGTTTCAATTTCAAATGGTGTTTTTATATATGTTTTGTTGTCTCTTACATTTTTTCCCACCAGTGATTGTAATGTTTGAGTTTCTATAGTAGTAAATTACCTATAAACATTTTGTTTTATTTTGTTGAATTATTATATACAAGATAGAGCATAAAACATTACTTTATGTTGTTAAATTTAAATTTGGTATTGATAAACGTTTAAAATTTTTAATGGTTCATTTATATAAACCTGCCATGTTTTCTGAAATTTAGATAATTATACTTAATTACCTGGCACACAATCTCTTAAATTTAAATTTGGTATTGATAAATATTTAAAATTTGTAATGGTTCATTTATATAAACCTGCCATGTTTTCTGAATTTTAGATAATTATACTTAATTACCTGGCACACAATCTCATGTTTTATAGGATCTCAGTTTCTAGCACCTCATTTATGTTGACTCTTCTCAGGAATTTTTTATTTACAATGACATATTTTCCCCCACATTTTAATGCAAATCTGTCATCCTTGACTTATAAGACCTTCGGCTACTATTCAAGAAGAGCTACTAAATTAAATTGAAAGGTCAAGAAAACTTAATTTTCCCTTTGTATCTATTATTTAATTTGTAACTCTTGAAGCATATGGGAATTCTAAGTGTTTTTGTGCTCTCAACCAGCAAATAGCTCGAGAAAGTTTTTGAAAACAGAGAAATTCAAGACTGGGTGAGTGCAGGTGCTATTGGTGACCTTCAAAGTCTATTAACCAGTATAAGAAGTGTTGGCTCTAATAGGATTGATCCTAGAATTCTTTTGGTCCTCTGTTGGTAGGCAGGGACTTTGTTTTGGTCCTATCTGCATCAAACCTTTTATTGTGTTTGTGTCCTATTTCCTTTGTATCTAACTTATGTTTTGTTTTGTCCCTTATCAAAGTTACCAGTTTACACTATATAGTAAGGGATGTAGTGGACATGCAAGCAGTTTGACCAATGTGTTGGAAGACTGTTTTTTGAAACTTTAGTTTTAGGCTCAGTAATTAAGCAATCTTGGCTAAAAAAAATCGTTCAAACAGCATTACACATTATGCTTGAAATTTCAGCTTCACAATCAACCACTACGGTGAGCACAATAATTTAATATATAGTTAGACCATCAATATAAATTTTTTTTCCCTTCTAAATTTTTGTTGATAGTGTTAGCACAGAGATTTTAACCTTTGGGTTGAGTAATTTAAAAAAAAATAGAACTATTGGGCTTAATCACAAACATTAAGAAAGATCTCTTTGATTTCAACTTTAAAATATGTTCCTTCATATCCTTGCACGAATTATGATACCTCAAATTAATACTTTCCCCTGATTATTTATTTCATAAATTTGTAACCATTTTTTGGTTTTAAAATTTTTTGTTGTCAAATGTTCCATAGTCTCATGGTTTAATTCGTTGTGGTTCCTAGGAATGGTAGATTGGTGTTCCAAATTGTCAGCTTATAGATTTTATAGGGAAAAAAAATGAATATAAGAGATGAAAACTTGATTACATTACCGTAGGCCAAAATTGGTAGGTTTCAGATTTGACGTGTTTCAAGTTTATATGTGGTGTTAAGTTATTTACTTAGGTTAGTTTGTTTAGGTGAATCTCCTTATTTTTGTAGGTTCTTACTTTGAGCAAATTAGTAAATGCTTTAGATATATTTACTTTTGCAAATTATTAGAGAGATCAGTAAACAGCAAATAATTAGGCCAAAACCGCATGGCTCCACACCCCAAATTGTACTCACCCAACACATAGTTCAAGCATAATTTTTATATTTACATTTAAATTTATTTATCACTTCACTACAATGAACTTTTTACTTTACATTATATTTACATTTGAAATTTTAAAGGTATTTCTATTGTCTATGCAAGGTAAGGAAAGGGCTACATATTTTTTCTTAGTATCATGCATCTTGGAAATGTTTATTTTGTTAGTGAAAAAATGGGCTTAAATGAGTAGTTGGGTAGTTTCAAGGTAAAGTTTAATATGACACATCAAGTCTTATGTCAATATGTAATCATTAGTCTTTCACCATTGCATAAATCAAAGATTTTGTCATCCACTGTCATGCACATTAAATTAAGCAAGTTTTATTTAGATTGGGAGATGATGAGATATTTTTGAGGTTGGTTTGTATTTTTATAATTAAAATTGTCTTATCAAATATAATGCTAAATTTGATGTCTAAATAGCTTTGATTTTTTTTTTTTTTTTTCTATTTAAACTTAGGTTCATGGGTTCAATTTCTTTAGTTGAAGAAGTATTAAGACGAAGAATGTGAAACGAACAAAAATCTTGCTTCCCCACCAATTTGCTTCCAAGGAAGGATGATCACACTATTCTCTTTAGCTGGATTCTTTTTTTTCTTCAATTGCTAGAAATATTTTTTTCTCCATCATAACGGATGTTACAATTGTAGTTGTTTAGAATAAGCTTAAAAGAGAATCTACTTGTAAGACAACACATATTTTTATGGATAGCATATGGAGTGTTATATACATTTTAAATTTGAAATTCATACGAAGTATTATTTTTCAAATTTTATAAATTCAATTGCATTCACTACATCCTTATTGAATTAAATTTATTTAAGTAAGGCTTTTGAAACAAAATGTTTTCTCTAAATATTTACCTAAAATTATTTGAATATATTTGCTCTTGGATTCTAATTATTTTTATATACAAAAATTTATTTGTAGACTTTTACAAAATTTTCATTATTTTTATTTTAATTTTGTTAAAAATAGATGTACTTTTTTTTTTCAAAAATCCAAAAATACATGTACTTACGTAATTCCTATGCATTTGCATGGGTTTAAAAGCTAGTTTAATAATAAATAGAGGAGACTAAGTTGTATTTTCCCAATGAGCTACTTATAAATATAATTACATCATATATTAAAATAGATATTTTTCAAATTGTCCCCCTCTAGTCCAATCCCTTTGATCATCCGCCACTGATTACAGTGGAGAAATTTATTGGCGGAAAGTCAAGGTTGCCTGCAACTGGTGTGCCATTTGTTGCCGGCATCTGACGTCAATTTTGCGTTGTGATTGAAATTTGTTTGGTGATTATTGTTTGATTTTGCGTTGTGATTGCAAATACCATCGTTGGTAAAATGAAATTCAATAGAGTTTCTTTGTTATTTCTATCAGAATAAATACGTAAATAAAATTATTTTCCCTTATGATTCTTCAAGACTTCAACTACTCAAAGATTTGTATTCCATGATATTCAGTGCATCCAACATATAACACATTCTCCTCACATAAAGCTACCCACATTCTCTACTCCGGGCGTACAAAATACTTTCTTGTTTCTCAATAACAATAAGTAATGACACAAACCAAAAATGGCCCATGGGATAAATTTATGACAGATTTATTGCATTATCTTACAGATTTATTACATTATCTTACATTTATTGAGATGTAGCACATTCCAGTAGTTAAACAATTATCTACATAGCAGTATTGATGCATTCTTATGGAGGAAACAACTAACTCCCCTTGGGTTCAGAAACCAGGAGTAAGACACAAACCAATTAAAGTCTTCGGACCAAGGGACATGGAGTCACAACCTGGCCATTAAAACAGCTTTAGCTTCCCCCATTTAGTTCTTTTCAAGGGAATAGGGCTATCCGTTAGACCAATTTCACCACCTGTGATGCACTGCAGATTAAAAAAAAAAAAAGGACTTTTAGCCTCAACATAAAAACCTTCCCGTAAATAGTGTGATATATATATATATATATATATATATTGTTATTTTCACATAAAAGTCCTCAGATCCATTGATAAAACACATTCATAGAAGGAATATAAGGGGCTGAGTGTTATGGGTATACGGTATACCGCTACTTTAAGTCTTTAACTTGTTCTCCAGATGTCATTAGTCTCCATTGCGTTATTTATGTTTATGAGGGCTGCCTATATATATGCAGATCTAAATTTCAAAACATAAGCTTAAAAATTTTTTTAAGTAACTTAAGCTTAACAATTTATCAAAACTAGATATTTGTATATACCTGATACAATAGTTCACCAAGAGCTGTAAGTTGCTCATCTGAAGCTGCCATTTACGTAGTCATTTAAGACTTAAAAAGAGTTCCCAAGCAGTCTTTTGCCATTTTTAAATTTTATATCTGCAATAAAATTGTTATGATCTGTCAATCCAATTCTCAGGAATAGTAAATCTACTTTAAAAGAAAAGGTATATATCCCCTAGCAAATCAGTTATCGCACATGAATTTACTAATGCAAGTTCATTTTGTAAACCATCATATAAAATGAAACTTCAGAGTGAAAGTACGTATAACCCCCACCTCCCTCTCATTGATGTAAAACTGCTCATTGTAGCAGGAGTCCCGAGGATCATCTCCTGATTGTATTAAGAAACCATAAGTTGGCTGCACAAAATAATTAAATGGTTAGAAATTAACTAAAAGCAAGAGGCTATAGTATCAATAACTTGGCTGTATACAAGATGTGTTTGTAATTTACCAACAAAACATGGTTTTCAGAATCCTAAAATATTTGCACAGTGCATGCTCCAATAAGCATGCCAGCCCACATTATGAGTATGAAAATACCAAATGTAAATTTCAGTGGCCAAACCAAAGGCGGAAAGAGCAGCAACCAAAGCAGAAGGCCCAGGCCCCAGGGATAAAATAACAGGAGTATTCTCATCCACACAAAACTTTGCATGCACCAAGATTTCGTATGTATCTCAACTGCAAACATCCAGCAAAGTGATTAAACTACTCTAGGATTTAGGGTATTTCTTGCATACATAATACATATTCACACAACTAACATGCTTCAAGAAATGAAGTGTCAATAGAAATGAAAAAGACAAAATTTCGAATAATTAAAAAATATTTCAAAGAAATGAAGAGTGGGTTTTTTATACACAATACAACAGAGCCCTATTCCAACCAATTGGGACCACACACATGAAACCAAAACCAATTTCATTATTGACTATGCCATACTTTCAGGTAACACATGCACTGCCATAACATGTGATAAATGCTTTGAGATTCAAATTAATGAAAATTTAACTAAAAAAGTGACATCCGTCTTTCACTCAATGCTGCCCTCCTTTCTGTAAGCTACAGGGTATTTTTTGCTGAATAAGCTACAGGTATCTTGTTTAAACATAAAACCCCCAGTTCAGCATAGGTATAGGTGATAGGACTAATATAATGCCAATAATGTAGCATGGTCATCACCTTCCCAGCATTCAAGATTATAACTGCTACAATAATACATAGTTTGGATTGCTGATGCTACAACCAAAACTGAGCCACCAATGCTGTAGCATGCCAATTTTAGTAATTTGCAAATCTCCCAAAGTGGCTTTGGGCCTAAAATAAAACCAAATTTCCATTAGGCTATAAGGCCTCATGCAGATTAATCTGGCCTGGGCTCTCCAAAATAAGCACCCAGATGCCTGTGCAGCCTTACTGAATGTCCTAGCCCTCTCTTGTCCTCCCACTGAAGTTTCGCCACTATACTCTCAACCCAACAGGTCTCCACTTGGGTCATTTCAAGCAATTGAAACCCTCCAAGGCTATCACAAGTTGAAATCTGAGCTATATTAATAGCTCAGATCCCTTTGCTGCTTTGATCTTATTTAGTCCATCTAAAGGTAAACAAAATTCAAGTGGATAATTTTTCAACAAATGGATCATTTATAGGCCAAGGTTTCACTTCCATTATTTTGAACCCTGTAACAAGAGTCTGATTATCCTTATGATTACTAATAGGCAATAGCACACTTTTTTTGGGTTTTTTGGATTTCTAAAGAAACCATTACTTCAATTCATATTCGTCAAATTCCTTATATTAGAATTATTCATTATCAGGTGGCAGTTTTGAATTTTGGGGCCCTTGAAAACTGACCTTTTCTTTAACATAACACCTCCACCATTGTCTTTGTAGAGAAGCAATTGAGGTGAATCTAGTTCTCAGACAAGCTTCATTTCACAGTTTGAAGACTGAGGAAAAAGAGAACTTGAAATATGAGAATTATTTTCTTTGGTTATTGTGCATACATATACGCTCTTTACACATTCAAAATTACCAAATTTATAAACGAATGGCTCTTGACTGAACCCGCAATTTACTTTCCAAAAACCCATAGTCAGCCACCCCAACTCCCTGCAAACCAATGCTAATTATGTTATTTAAGCAATTGGGAGGATCAAATAGTTATATGTGCTTCTCTAAGGGTCATAAGGCCCTCAATGGTTTACAGGAGCACCACATGAAAACTATACCGGTTCTGAAAATTAAGAGTCATTAACATTTGTTATACTATACATTACAGCGGTGAGCTATCATACAGTCCTCTGCTTACCAGCAATGACATCAAATTCTATGTTTATGAATTGCCTCAATATCTGAGAACCATCTCACTTTGAGCAATGACTTTCTTTCATGTACTCATTTGATAGCAAGATATATCAATTGGAAGAAAAAAAAAAGATACAAGTAATATGACACGTATAAAGAAGTCTTGGCTCCATTAATCCTTAGTCAATGCACATTTAGGAAAATGTTAATGTTCTGTTGACTCTGTTCACAAAAGGGCAACATCTAAACCAGTATGAGTTTCTAATCATGTGCATATACCACACCCATGATAAAATTCTTCCATGCAACGATGCTATGTAATTATGTCACTCGGTCTATATGCCTTCATTCTTTTATATATATATATATATATATATATATATATATATATATATGTAACAAAGTCTAGATGTTTTCATTCTTGTCAAAGATAACAAAAGCCAAACAAATCAGCAACATGGACCCTGTCCTAGTGCAATGAATATTATGTGCAACACAAGATCTGAAATGAAAGAAGTTATATGCACTATCCATTATCCTAAAACTTGTAGGAATGATCTTAGGCTTAATGCTTCTGACGTGGGACATGCAACAAGGTTTTGGTCAGATTTTGTGCGCCAGGTCAAATCAGAGTCACACAATTATAATTTCTCTTTGTTACCTATATTTCAGTACTTAACCTCATATAAAGTGTATTGTGTTGCTTTATTTCACTTAAACCAGCCATTCAATATTGTAGGAAGGTTAGCAACTGGGACTTCATGTGGTTCCCTTTAACCAGTAACTTATGATGTTCATGATCAGAACAACCTCCACAGTCACCTATGCATGCCCTTAGCAAGCACAATAGATAGTCATTTTCAATGTGCACAGAAACATCCCACTATAAAGAGAACAACAGTGGAAGAAAATAAATATAGTAAACATGTGAGTGGTGGTTACCCCATCAATGACCAGAGCACCAATTGTAGTTTCCCCATTTTCATCTGGACTTCCACCAGGCCCAACTGCTTCAGAGTCAAATCATATAAGTGCAAATAATGGATAGTTACCCCATCAATGACCAGAGCACCAATTGTAGTTTCCCCATTTTCATCTGGACTTCCACCAGGCCCAACTGTTTCAGAGTCAAATCATATAAGTGCAATGGATAGCTAAACCAATTCATCCATTGTGTGCTCAACAGTGTCAACTGAAAAAAGCCAGAAGCATTACTCTATTGTTTGCCAGAAATCATTCTTTTCAACTATTGGATCCAAGTACATCCAACATACTATAAATCTAATTAGTGTGATGATAAACCATAAACTCAGAATCAAGAAACGAACTAATAAATTGGTTTGACTTTTATTTCCATAGTCACATGAAAATCAATACCTAAACCAACTGATCTCACTCTTGGAATACCCATATACCTTGACCACCCAATCAAGCACAATCAAAACTAAACCACAACCCACAATTGAATATTATATAATAAAGAATAATATGTTGAGCAAAGCAAAACTAGATTATGAGAGCATGTATATTTAAAGCAATTCTGCCTTCAATTAATTTAAGAAAATCGGATTCAAGTTCTATCTGCTTTATCAACATTAAGTAGGAGGCTGAGAAATCGGTAGACTCTGATCAGATCTATTGAATCAACAAATGCCCTAAGTTTCTCAATCCAAATAATTATTGAGATGAATATTCAATAGAATCAATACCGTACTGTTAGCCATTGGGTTGGGAAGATTTTCGTAGATATATTTGGTATGAGGTGGGTATGGGAAATAGGGTGCAGTTTTGGCTAGATTTTTGGTATGGAGATCAATCTCTTAAGGAGGCTTTCCCGCTCTTGCATGAAATTGCTATGGATCAGGAGGCTTCGGTGGAGTCTTTATTAGTGCGGCATCATAGGGAGGAGCAGACGAGTTGGAATGTGCAGTTCTATCGAGCTTTAAATGTTTGGTAATTGGATGCAGTGGCAGCTTTTAAGGCTTTTACTCACATCTTGGAGACCCATATTTCTTTTGATGAGGTTGGAGACCAGATGAGGTGGAAGTTGAGGGTGAATGGGGGAGTTTCAGATTTGGTCTTTTTATTGTGGGTTGAGGTTGTCGTCCTTTGTTTTCTTCCCTTGGAAAGCAATTTGGGGGGTTAAGGTTCCCTGAAGAGTTTCCTGTTTTTTTGGACAGTGGCAAGGGGGAAAGATTCTCACAACTGATAATTTAAAGAGGAGAAGATTTTATTTAGTGGATTGGTGTTGCGCGTGCAGATGCGATGGTAAAATTAGTGGACCATCTTTTTCTTTGTTGTGGGGAGGCTCGCTAGTTGTGGAATTTTGTTTTTAAATCCTTTAGGGTTGCATGAGTGATTCTTGAGAGAGTGAAGGATCTTTTGCTTGGGTGAAGGAATTGGTTGGGGAATCATTCTTCTGAGATTTGGAATTTGACACCATTGTGTTTGATGTGGTGTGTTTGGAGGGAGAGGAACACGTGTTTGAGGATATGGAATGCTCGAGGGAGCAACTTCTTGTCTTTTATAGGGACTTTGTTTGATTGGTCACGGGTTTAGGGACTCACAAGATGTGAGTCCCTCCCAATATTTTTAGATTCCCTTTCTTCTTGTACATAGCTTTATGTCTCTTTTGTATTTTTGTGGCTACCTCATGTTTTTTTCCATGTCATAGTCTTTTTTAATGATATCTTATCTTACCTTTCAAAAAATATTTATGCCAAAAATGGAAAGAAAAATTCAATAGGATTTCCTTCAACAAACACATATTTAAAAATAAATACCGCTTAAGATTTGGAAAATCAACGGAAACGATATTCCTTCAACAACAAAGTAAATATCATTTTGAGAGTCTTTCTCTCTCTCTCTCATCAGTTTCATTTGCATATCTTCTAGGAAAGTAGCAGGGCACATCAGAATTGAAAATTACCTGATTCTAGTCAGATGCCTGCAAATGACCTCTTTCGCAAAGATTGGAGTTCATGATCTCCACCATTCCTGCATAAATCACTTTGTTTTTTGCAGGCATCATTCCTGCATACAAACAAACAATTCCCAAGTCAAATAATTATAAACTGTACATTTGAACTTTGAGGTGAAAGGGGGGATGGTTTGGGAGCTAGAATGTAGCGACAATTGAAGAGATGCATATTTGGCACAACAAAATTTCCTTATCACCAACCTCTAAATGCGTTGCACTGTATCAGGCAATAACTTTTACTTTGCACAAGGATATGCCTTCAACAACATAATGCTAGATTACCTTCACTTCCCTCATTGCATATTTTCACATAAAACCTCTTTGTTGAATGTTTTGGAGTTATCCCTCTCTGAAGCATCATATCAGATACCATACGGGCTTCAAGAAATTTATTATTCTCAAATAATTTGCAAAGCAACCAGTTGTGATTAAACTGCTTAGGTTTATAATTTTGAGCAAGCATTTCTTCAAATATCTTGAAGGCAGGAACACTCATATCACTTGCACAAAAACAACTGAGTAAACATTCATAAGAAAACTGATTTGGGAAAACCCCCCTCTTACGCATTGTAAATGAGAGTGATAAGGCATCAAGTAGTCTCCCAGCCTTACAAAGGCCTTTCAGTAAAGTGTTATACGCAATTCTATCTGGAGCAAAACCATCTGCATTCATCTTATTGAACAATCCTATTGCACTGTTAATATCACCCGATCGAATATGCCCATCAATGAGAATGGTGTAAGTCACCTCATTGGGATGTACACCCTCTCTTTGCATCTTTTCAAAATGATCATAGGCATCCCACATCTGTTCTGCCCTACAAAATCCAGAGATTATACCATTGTATAGGTACAAGTTTGGCATAAACTCAATGTCTTTAAACTTCTGCATCAGCTTCATAGCAAAGCATTTCGTCTCCTCGGGAGTATCAGCAGAAATTCCCAAAATCTTCTTCATTGGCATAAGAGTTCTCTGATGGAGTAAATGGAACAACATTTCTCTTTCCCTTTCAGACTTTTTATTTATAATGCACAATTCCTTCTTAATGCCAGAGATATTTCTGCTGACACCACTGACAAGTGAGATATACATGATGAGATCAGTGTCAATCTGGTTTCTGTCCATCAAATCAACTAACCTAAGGGCAAATTTGAACTGACCCTTCTTCAAGAAAAGACTGATAAGCGAGGTATATAGCACAGTATTTGGCTGAAGACCATCTCCCAACATCCTATCAAGGTATATGCATCCCTTATAAGTCATATTTTTCTTCACCAACCCACTTATAAGTGCAGTGTAGGAATAAGAACTTGGCTGAATGGAATTCTCTAACATTATATCAAACAACTGGTGGGCTTCAATAGCTCTTCCATTCTTCGAGTAGCCATTAATCATTGTCACATAGACAACCTCATCAGGATCCACACCAGACTCGAGCATCATCTTAAACATTTCTTCTGCTTCAAAGATTCTTTTCTCTCTGCTTAGACGACCAATAATAGTGTCATATATAGCAACATTAGGTTTAAGTCCCCTCTCATCCATTTGGTCCAGAATATTGAAGGCTGACACCATATCACCACGTTTACAGTGTTCATTTACCATTATCAAATAAGTTGCTTGATTTGGGACCACACCTCGATCTTGCATAAGGTCAAGTAGGTACTTGACATCCTCAAAAAGGCCCTTCTGACATAGACACCTGATCAAAGAATTATAAGTAAAAAGCAAAGGCATGCATCCAACTCTCACAATTTTATCCATGTAAAGCAAGGCATCATTTAGCTTTCCTTCTCCACACAAGGCACTGACAAGAACACCAAATGCTACATTAGCCAGATTAAAGTTACATCTCACAATTCCCTCAAGCAGGATCTCAATTTCTCGCTCCAAATCCCCATTAGAGTTTACACTAGCAGAGGATGACAGCATAGAAGGGTCAAAACCACACCCATTCTTGGCAATTGCCTGCAGAATCAGATGAGCAAGTTGAAGCCTCTGCCCCTCTGGATACTTCTTCATAAGAACAAAAAACAGCACATGATCAGGAACAACCCCCCTTACCAGCATGCTATTGAACAAATCATAAACTTCCATTAGCCTATTCTCCTTGTAAAGTGCATTGATTAAAACCGTGTAACAATGGACATTAGGAGCTAAGTTGCAACTAACCATGTTGTTCAAAAGCATCAAAGCACAATCAACTTTCCCTTCCCTGCAGTACTTACTGATAAAAAGGTGATTAGTTACTGCATCAGGTTGCATTCCCCACCCTGCCATCTGTTTGTAAACCAGCCACCCCTTATCAAACAAGCCCAATTTCAAAAACCCGTGAATCAATGTATTATATGTGTAATTATCTGGCTCACAATCTGTCTTCAGCATTCTCAAGAAAACCCGCATTGCCATCTTCATTTTCTTATCCTTGCTATATTGATTAATCAAAGAAGTATACATCACCCTATCTATATAAAGACCCTGAGACTCCATTTCTCTGAATAGTGACTCTGCCTCTACGACCAGCCCTCTCTTGCAAAGACCATAAAATATTGATTTATACAGATGGAGTGTAGGTGGATAACCATGTCCACAGCGCATTACATCAAACAATTCAAGAGCTTCATCCATATACCCCTTATAGCATAACCCATAAATCAATTTATTAAAACACAAAATACCAGGAGTAGCTCCAGCCTCATTAACTCTAACTAAATAATCAAATGCTTCTAAAATTCTATCTTGAGCATAAAGCCCCCAAATCATGGCATTACAGGCAGCTGTGCAAGGAATTCCACCCATCTCAAGCAGTCTATCAAATTGAGCTCCTGCCTCCTTTACTTTATCTAACTTACACAAACAAATAACCATAGAATTCAAAATCGATAAATCAGGATCAATACCTCTACCAACAATGTTGTCGTGAAAAAGTGCCTCAGCCAATTGGGGCTGACCCGAAAACACCAGTTTCCTAATGAGTTCGCCATAGCTACCCAAATCAAGGTCCAAGCCATGTAAAGCAGCAAAATCAACAACCGAAAAAGCATCAGAAACCGACGAGGAATGCGTTATTATTCTCCGAACCACTTGCTGCGCCGACGATAACAAGCCACGTTGAATGAGCTGCTCTACCAATGAGAGACACAGAGATTTGTGATCATTGGCAATAGGTGAAACAGAAGCATTTGTAGGGTCTATTGGCAAAGTACAAGCTGTAATTGCTCTTCTGGTCCTGAAGAAATAGTAATAACAATAAGAACCAGGCCTCTTCTTAATCATTTTCAATCACTCTTATCTGATTACAAGAAAATGAAGGGTTCTACAAGAAAATGAAGGGTTCTAGAGACAAAATTTAGCATTTTGATTTTTGAGAACGACCCAAGTCCCAAAATACCATAAATCTACGAATAAAAGCACAAACGAGACCAACCCAAGCGATAAAGTTGAGAAGATTCACAGACCCAGAAGCAAGAAAGACCAATACTATTGGAGAAGACTATAAATGAGAAGATGTAGATTTTCAAAGGCAAAGCAAAATTGATACTAACCCAAGTGAGGAATCGGACCCAGATAGCAAGAATGAAGCAGAAGCTAGTAGTGTGGTATTAGAAGAAGAAGAAGGTAGTGTTTTTGACACTTGAACATTGATAGGATGAACGGACTAAAACCCTTCCTCTTTGTTTGTGTGTCTGGTTTTTAAACTGATAAACCCCAAGTCGGTTTGCTGAACCGGAATGGGTTTGAGTTTTATCCTTTTTAGGGTTTTAATTTTTTTTATTATTAATTGCAATTATTTAAGCTAAAGCATAAGCATATTTTTAATTTGCAACTTTACATATATATATATATATAGAGAGAGAGAGAGAGAGAGAGAGAGAGAGAGGTTCAAGTTGCCATTGATTTCAATTAAACCTAATGGCTAAAAAAACATCATAGTCCACACCAGCTTGTTTGATTGAGAATATATTTTCTCTCTTTCATCGTTAAATTCCAAATCATTTTTAGCACAGTGAGAGAAATTTTCTTGGTTTTTTACTTTTTTAGTTTTTTCTCACTCTCTCTCTTCTCACATTCTTCTCCAACTTACAGATTCTTGTTGGAGTGCGTGTGTTTCAAATACTTAAATTATGCTTGTGTCCCACATTGGTTAGAGATGAGTCTTCATGTGTGTTTATAAACCATATCACAACTTAAGTGATAGCTAACAATAATGGATTAGGGGTTAGAGTTGGGCATGGGTTGGATTTAAGCTCATCTCTATGTCTCTGGGCTATGTCCTTTTTCCTTTCTTTTCCCTTTTAGCCCAATTCAATTTAGCCCATTGAGCATTAACCAAGCAACCCATTGAGAGCATCTAATGCACAGTGATCGTTGCAACCCATAAGTCCTCTCATTTGTTGGCTTATAAAACCCTTTATTCCGCTTTTGTTCTCTTCAGTTTTTTCAGCTACATACAGCCGCCTCTTCCCCTTTGTTTTGCTCTGTTTACTGCTCATCTCCACTGAAAATTTCAGCATCAATTCTTAGTTTTAAGGAAAGACAAATTAAGATTGTTCCTAGTTCTTCTTGCTTGAGTGTGTGATTAACTTGAAGAAATCATTATAGTCTAATCTTGGAACTTGTTCGGCCAAGTGAGCCATTCACACCAAGTTCTATTCCGAGTGGTACGAATCAACCTTTAAGGATAACGCATTTTGCGTAATTCTATAGTTTGTGAGATCTTTCTAACTCTATCTATTTACTTTTTGGCATTGCTAATTTTTTTGGGTTTGTATTGTTGAATCAAAACTTATTTATTTAGCCTTATTTTCCAACGATCTTAAAGATTGATTTTTGTGTTTTAAAAATGAAGAAACAAGTTGTTGATTCTCTTAAGGTCATTTCAGAAATTAAAAAGCTTAAGGTTTTTTATGGAAATAATTTTAAACGTTTGAAAGAAAGGGTTTTGCCCATCTTAGAATTTACTGAAATTAACCAGGTTCTTTATGAGCCTTACCCCAAAGATGATCCTAAAAATATGACAAAGTGGAAAAAAAAAAAAAAAACAAATAAATTGTGTGTTCGTACTATTAAGTGTGGTTTATTTAACAAGTTGTTTGATAATTATTGTCATTTTACTTGTGCTAAAGATTTATGAGATGAACTTAATGGTCGTTACATGTTTGAGGATGAGGGTGCTAAAGAGTTTGCTACGGCTAAATTTATGTCTTTTCAAATGGTTGAAGAAAAAAGTGTTTCTAACCAAAGTGAAAATTTTCAAAAATTAGTTTCTGACCTAGCTAAAGAGGGTAATGTTTTGCCCGAGAGGTTTGTGGCTCATGGCCTTGTGTTTAAGTTGCCGAACTCTTGGAAAGAGTATAAACACCAATATAGCCACCATAGAACCTATTTGAATCTTCAACAAACTATCGTTGATATTCAAATTGAAGAAACAAATAGGATGTTGGAAAAGGTTTCTAAAGCTAAGGAATTTACTTCCAAGACTAATGTTGTAGAGGGAGGACCTTCTAGACCTCCACAACATAATAAGAAACATGATTTTAAGGGGAAATGAAAATTTCATAATAAAAATGGCCCAAATCCTCAAATCCAAAAGAAAAATGGTAATTGTTTTATTTGTGGCAAAGTAAGTCATTATGCGGCAACGTATAGGGCAAGAGGCAACTTCAACAACAATAAGAACAACAACAAAGGCTCTACATCAAATGAGGCAAATGTGGTGCAATCCAAAGATATTATTGCGGCGGTGGTGTGTAAGGCACACTTGGTGACAAAAGTGAAAGGATGGGTAGTTAACTCAGCTTGCACAAAGCACATTAGTGCATTCAAAGAGGAGTTTAGCGCCTACACTCCTATGGCGGAAAGCACTGAATATGTCTATGTTAGGGACAATAGGTCTGTGCCAGTGAGTGGTAAGGGGAAGGTACTCTTGAAGCTAACTTTTGATAAAACTCTTTCACTCAATAATGTCGTTCATGTACCTCACTTTCGACACAATCTCATTTCGGTACATTTGGTTGGTTAGGTCGGTATTAAAGTTTTATTTGATGGTAGCATAGTTACTTTAACTAAGAATGAAGTCTTTATTGGTAAGGGCTGTGATGATGAAGGTCTCTTTGTACTTAATGTTGATTATTAATGAAAATGGTTCATCTTCTTGTGTTTACTTAATTGATTCCATTGATGTTTGGCATGGTAGACTTAGACATATTACTCTTAGCTATATAAAGAAAATGAAAGGATGTGGAATTATTAAATGTGAAATTTGTGCTGAAACTAAAATCACCAAGAAACCTTGTAGATCTATAACAAGAGAAACCGAGCTTCTTGGATTGGTATATAGTGACTTGGGTGATTTAAAACACACATTGACTAGAGGTGGTAAAAGATTTTATGCAATCTTTGTTGATGACCACTCTAGATTTACTAAACTTTATTTACTAAGAATCAAGGATTAAGCTTTGGAGATGTTTATAAAGTATAAAAGTGAAGTCAAGAACTAAAAGAATAAGAGGATTAAAAGGCTTAGAACTGATGGAGGTGGTGAATATGAGTTTAAGCATTTTATGGAATTTTGTGAACAAAATGACATAATACATGAGGTAACTCCACCTTATTCACCGAAATGTAATGGTAGTCGAAAGGAAAAATAAAACTCTTAAAGAGATGATGAATGCTATGCATGTTAGTTCTGGCTATCTTCCAACATGTGGGGGGAGGCCATTCTTTCGGCTTGCCATATTCAAAATAAGGTACCTTATAAGAAAACTGGTAAAACTTCTTATGAACTTTGGGAATGACGTAAACCTAACTTGGAATATCTCAAAGTGTGGGGGTACTTGGCTAAAGTCATGCTACTCGAGCCTAAAAGGAGAAAGCTTGGTTCTAGAACATGTGATTGTGTGTCTATTGGCTATGCTTGTAATAGTTCATGTTATAGATTTCTTGTCATCAAAAGTGATATATTAGAATCATACACTATTATTGAATCCAAAATTGCCATATTCTTTGAGCATGTGTTTCCTTTGAAAAATAAAAGAAAAGAATTGCATGATTCTATTGAAATTTCTAATGACTTTGTTGGTGATGTGCAAGAAATAAGGAGCAAGCAAGCTAGGAAGGAAAATGATTACAGTAACGATTTCCTTGCCTAGTCGTTAAAGATGAACCTGTAAGTTACTATGATGCAATTAAATCCATAGATGCACCTTTTTGGATGGAAGCAATTAATAATGAATTAGAATCTATTATATCTAATCATACTTGGGAATTAGTTGAGCTACCGCCCAAGGTTAAACCTATTGGTTGCAAATGGGTGTTTAAAAGGAAATTAAAACTAGATAGTACAATTGATAAGTTTAAAGCTCGCTTAATAGCCAAAGGCTATAAGCAAAAACATAATGTGGATTATTTTGATACTTATTCTCCGGTTACTAGAATTGCATTTATTAGAATTTTATTTGTCACTGCTTCTATTTACAAACTTGTTGTACATCAAATGGATGTTAAAACTGCTTTTCTAAATAGTGATTTAGAAGAAGAGATTTATATGGAGCAACTTGAGGGTTATGTAGTTCTTTGACAAGAACATAAAGTTTGTAAATTAGTTAAATTCTTATATAGTTTAAAACAAGCACCTAAATAATAGCATGAAAAATTTGATAATGTTATGCTTACACATGGTCATGTGATCAATGGTGTCGATAAATGCATATATAGTAAGTTTATTAATAATGAAGGTGTTATTATATGTTTATATGTTGATGACTTGCTTAGTCTTTGAACTACCCTTAATGTTGTGCATGATACTAAATGCTTTCTCGCCTCAAATTTTGATATGAAAGATTTGGGTGAGGCAAATATAATCTTGGGCATCAAGATCCTTAAGGATAATGATTGCAATACACTATTACAATCTCACTATGTAGAGAAAATTCTTAAAAAGTTTGAACAATTTGATATGTCACCTATGTCTACTCCTTTTGACTTAAAGGTGCATTTGTTTAAAAATCGTGATGACAGTGTTTCACAAGATAAATATGTACAAATCATTGGTAGTTTAATGTTTTTGACAAATTGTACTCATCCTGATATTGCATATGTTGTTGATAGATTGAGTAGATATACTCATAATCCTAATATTGAACATTGGGATGCAATATCAAGATTGTTGAGATATTTAAAGGGTACTTTTGATTATGGTTTGTCATATTTTGGTTATCCTGCTATATTAGAAAGATATTGTGATGCTAATTGTATTTCTGATACAGATGAGATAAAACCCACTAGTGGAATTGTGTTCGCAGTAGTTGTAGGGGCTGTCTCTGGGAAATCATCCAAGCAAACTGGCATAGCGAAATCCACCATGGAATCAGCGTTAGTAGCCTTAAAAAAGACTGGGTCAGAAGCCGAGTGGCTTAAGAGTTTGTTAATTGATATACCATTGTATACTAACTCTATTGCCTCTATTTGCATACATTATGATTGCTTGGTTGCCATAGCACATGCTAAGAGCAAAATCTATCATGTGAGAAGTTGACATATCCGATTGAGGCACAATATTGTGAGGCAGCTCATTGATAATGGTGTAATGACCTTGGACTTTGTGAGGTCAGAAAGGAATTTGACTAATCCTTTGACCAAGCCACTGCAAGTAGGGCTATCTAATGACCCGGTATATCCAACCCACTCGACCATACTCACCCGACCTAATGGTCCACGGGCGAATCCAAATGCATGTCTGGGTCGGTCACAGGTCTTATTTTAAGAAAATCTGATTATGCGGTTCGAGTTTCGGATTACGCAATAAAAAATCCGAATAACCCGACCTGACCGAATATTTGGTAAAATAATATCATAAACCATACAAGTCTGGCAATCTTCCATTCACATCATAATAGTCACAATGTCACATCATGTACTTTGCCTTTGGTTATTGAGTTGAGTAACGTATAGTGGAGGAGAACCAATCTAATGAGTCATTTTTTGGGCATAACTTTCCAATGTCAAATCTAGCCATTAAAACCAATTCAAGATTTAAATTCAACGGTGAGAATTAAACTCTACATACTCCAGTCGTTTGACACTTTGACTACTCTAGATTCCTAAACAACCCTAGCACAAAGACATCTTATCACTTATTTAAAGCAATTACTAATCAACGGTTAAAATTAAATCTAATATTACAATCCAACAGTCACTCTACAAACTAATATTTTTTTTTTTGAGAAATAAAAAAATTGGTGAGATCTCTCACTGACCAAATCTCAAAAGCCTGAACCGATTATCAAAAAAAAAAAAGAAGCCTGATCAGTGATCACCAAAAAGTCTCACATGCTATATCTCTCTCTCTCTCTCTCTCTCTCTCTCTCTCTCTCTCATCCAATGGCTTCAAAGTATGAAGTTCACCAAATTAGAATCAAGTTAATAATCAACGGTGTCAATCTCAAATCAAGTTCAGTCTTAACCGAATCACTAGTTCACCTAATCACCAAATCAAGCTCAATTCGCACTTCTCAAATTCTCAATCTCATATCTCTCTGACTCTCTCAGCCTCATAGTTTCATACGCTATCTCTCTCTCTCTCAATCTCGTATCTCTCTGACTCTCTCAACCTCAAATCTCTCAGAGCTTAGACACAAACACCCTCTCCCTCTCTGTCTCTGTAATCTCTTCACCAATTCCATATGAAATCTTCATCAATCTTCACTCTTTAAAGGCTTTGATTTTCGATCTTCACACCAATGAAAAGACCATACTCTCAAACTCTCAGTTCTCACTTCGCCTCTCTCTACTCCAAGGTCTAAATCCTAGCTTCCCACTACAAGTTCTTCATACCTAGCCGCCGTCACCACCAGCACCTACTCCTCCCTGCTGCCGATCATATGGGTTGAACCTAGGGTATGTATTCTCCTTTTCTCATCTCTCTTTTTTTCAGTTTCCCATTGATTATATATGTTATGAAAATTTGCTGTTAAAATCAAATAACCCCAAAGTTTTATAATTTGAAACCCTAACTAGAAATAGTTGAAACCTTAACCACTTACTTTTGTTTTTTGTTCTTTGTTCATTTATTTGATTAATTTTGTTCTTATTTAAATTTTATTCAGGAATTGAAAGTTGTACAAGTGGGGTTTTTAGTCTTCAAACTTAAAATTAACACCCATGGTTTTTTAAGGTATTCTTTTTGTTTCCCTTTGTTTTTTGTGTTCAAAGTTGAGATTTTGTTCTTTTTTGTTAGAGACTTAGAGTTGATGCATGTAACTTAAGCTGCTTTGGATGTGTTCAATGTTTCTGCTTTTATTATTTAGTAAAATTTATATAGTTAAAAATCAAATAAACTCCTAAGTTTTATAATTTGAAACACTAACTAAAAAAATTGAAACCACAACCATTTTACTTTTTTTGTTCTTTGTTTATTTGTTTGATTAATTCTGTTCCTATTTTAATTTTACTCAGGAATTGAAAGTTGTCCAAGTGAGGTTTTCAGTCTTCAAATTCAAAACTCCAACACCCCTAGTTTCTTTAAGGTATGATTTTTGTTTTCCTTTGTGTTTTGTGTTAAAAGTTGGAATTTTGTTCTTTTTTTGTTAGAATTGATAAATAACTTATGTTGTTGTGGTGATGGTAGTTGTTGTTTTGCTGTCTTTGTTCAATAAATTTGAGCACCAATGTTTCTGCTTTTATTATTTAGTTTATGTAGAATACTATTTTATGTTTTATGTTAGTGTTTTATGTTTTATGTAGAATACTGTTATCTAGATTCAAGCATCAAAGATTTTCCTTTTTAATTTGTTTGATTATTATTATTAATTGTTGTTGTTCTAGTTTTCTAATTTCTATATTTGATTTTTTTAGGTCATGGATCCTTCCACTACAAAAGTTGATGGTTCTACTGCTACACAAGTTGATGGTTCTACCGCTACACAATTTGATGGTTCTACTACCACCCAAGCTGATGGTGCTATTGCCACTGCCACCAAAGAGGTTGCTGCTGCAACCCAAGCTGAAGCTACTGATGGTGAGTTGCCCCTAATTCCACCTAACATAGTGAGTAAGACTAGTAATGGTAATGATAATGGTAGGAAAAAGTATTTAGCTTGGAATCATTTTGAAAAAGTAAAGGTAGATGAGAGTGTCATTATGGTTGTATGTAATTATTGTAAAAAATCATATCATGCTGATAGTAAGAGTTGTGGTACTAGTAATTTGTTAGCTCATGTAACAATCTGTCCCAAAAACCCTAATAAAGAAGATAAAGGACAGAAAACCTTAACTTTTGAACCCAAAAATGATGCAGATGAAGGGTTCAAACTTGTGTCAACAACTTTTTCTGTTGAGGCTTCTAGGAAGGCACTAGCCGAAATAATTGTAATTGATGAGTTGTCTTTTAGGTGTGTTGAGGGGTATGAGTTTAAGAAATATGTAACTACCTTACAACATAAACTCTGTCTAAAGGATATTCCATCTTGTCAAACTGTGGCTAGAGATGTGATTGGAATTTATAATAGTGAGAAGAGAAGCTAAGGAAATCCTTGAAGGGTTGTAGGGTGTGTCTTACTACGGACGTATGGACTTCTGTACAAAATTTGAATCATATGTGTCTCACATGTCACTTTATTGATGATGCTTGGAAGTTGCATAAAAGAATTTTAAATTTTTGTCAAGTTGAAGATCATAAGGGGGAGGCTATAAGTAGAAAGATTGAGATGTCTTTGCGTAAGTGAGGTATTAATGGCATGTTCACTTTAACAGTAGATAATACTAGCTCCAATTTAACCACAATTAAATTTTTGCAAAGGGTCACAAAAGATTGGAATGGAACAGCTTTAGAAAATGAGTTCATGCACATGAGGTGTTGTGCCCATATCCTAAATCTCATTGTTGGAGAGGGTTTGAAAGAAATTGATGCATCTGTTGCTAGGGTGCGTGAAGCTGTGAGGTATGTGAAGTCCTTGCCTAATAGAAATCAAATTTTTAGGAATATTATGGAGAGGTTAGGTATAGAGTCCAATAGTCTTCTTTGTTTAAATGTACCTACTAGGTGGAACTCAACTTACCTTATGTTAGAAACTGCTGAAAAATTCGAGAAAGTATTCCTTAGGATGGACTTTGAAGATGATGGTTATTCATCATACTTTAGGAGCAAGGGAGATAGTGGTGGTTTGGGATCTCCTTGTATGAGTGATTTCCAAAATTGTAGAGCATTTGTGACTTTCTTGAGGTTTTTTTACAATGCAATAAAGAAGTTCTCCGGCTCTTTGTATGTTTCCTCAAATGCCTTTTTTGATGAGATTTTTGTTATTTAGGAGAGTATTTCTCCTTTAGTTAAACCTTAAAACACCCTATTGAAAAACACAGCCATAAACATGCAAACTAAATTTGAGAAGTATTGGGGGGAAGGTGATAAAATTAATCCTCTTTTATATGTAACTGCAGTTCTTGATCCACGAAAAAAACTGAGATTTTTGAAATTTTCTTTTTCTGAAATTTATGGGAATGAAGTGGGGAAAGTGAAAGTTGATAAGGTGAAAGATCTTTTGATGAAGTTGTATACTTATTATTGTTCTAGTTAATTCCCCAAATGTGCAAGAACCAAGTGGGAGGGAGAGGACACAAATGGTAGGTGATGCTAGTGATCCATATGTGATGGTTCACTCTCGATATGAGCTTTTCTTAGAAGCTGAGCAATCTGTAGGTTGTAGTAATGAGGTTGAAAAGTATCTGGCTGAAAATTGTGATGGCAGAAGGGATGTGAATTTTGAGGTATTGGGGTGGTGGAAGAACAATTCTAGTAGGTACCAAATGTTGTCCAAGTGGCTAAGGATGCGCTGGCTGTACCAGTTTCGACCATTGCATCTAAGTCAGTATTTAGCACTGGAGGCTGCATTGTTGATCTATTTCAAAGTTCTCTCTCTCCTCTCATGGTTCAAAACCTTGTATGTGCACAAAATTGGCTTCAAGCCACAGTACTAATTTCTCATCCCTAATCAAGGGATGAGGTTGAGGCATTGGAGGAGGAATTTCATGATTTAAGTAATATGTTTAAATTCTGGAACTTATAGTCTTTTAATTATTATTGAATGTCCCATATTCAAACAAAATTTAATATGTTGTATTTATTTCCTTTTCTTTTCTAGTTTTAAATCAAAAATCATCATCAGGTGCATCAGCAAGTACCAACTCCAAATTGGGTTCTAGCTCAAGCAAACGACCCTTAATTAGTGTTGAAGATTGATAACTAACTTGGTATGTTACTGCCTTTGGCCTCTTACTGTTATAAACTTTTTGCCCTTTATATTTGGTCTTGTATTTGGTATTAATGTATTATTTGTTAAATATTTTTTTGTCTTTTGTAGGCGGAATCAGTTATTTTATAAAGGAGGCAGTCTTTTGGGAACATTTTGGAAGCTTTTTTGTAAATTGCTTTTCTAACAATACTAGTCTTAATGCTTATAGAAAATAAATCCTAGGAGTCATATAGGTTTTCATTTCTATTAGTTATAAGCTTGAGTATTTGACATTTAATGCTTGGGAAAAGTTTTATTTTTTTATTTTGGAAATACCTGTGGTATTTTATAATTGTAATTAATTACATTGCTAGGAACATTGTATAGCCAGCAAGGTTACTGCATTCTTATGATTTACTGTCTTTTATATATATATATATAGATGGAAGTATTGCAACATAAATCTGTAGCTTATGCTTGTTGTGGTTGGCTTATCTGTTGTTGTTGTGTGGTTGTTGGAAATACACATGTTTTGTGTATTGTTTTGCTATTTTGTCCAGGTTATTTGTTGTGTTAATTTTTGAATAGTCAATGTGGTTGTTTAACAAGTCACAGGTGGTGAAAATAGGAAGTTTTCTAGGTAGTCAATGTGGCTTTTTGAGGTTTTTTTTCCAGGAAGTTTTTGTTTTGAAAGCCCAATATATTTATAAGTGAAGTAGCTTAATTTAAGTTTACTTGAAGGCCCATTTAAAAAAAAAAAAGGAAAAAGAAAAAGGAAAACGAAGGCCCAATCCATTTTATAGGGAAAGCTAAAAAAATATGACACTCAAATAATTTTTAAAACTGCCAAACTCCTTAATTTGGGCTAAAATGGCTGAAAAAATTGAACCAAAAAAAAACTGGGCCCATTAATGGCCTAAACAAACCTAATTGACAATTCCGAACTGTCCATCTGGTGGCTCGAATTATCGGATCTAACCTGACTATTCGGTCGAATACAGGTCTAATATCCAACCACCCGACTTAAACAGGTCGAGTTCGATTCAGGCCCTAACCCGAACCAACCCGACCCGTGGAAAGGCCAACTGCAAGAAGGCTGGTGAGTGAGACATCGAAGGGGATAGGACTAATACCCAAATTGTGACATTGTGGCCAATGCTCAACCTCTATGATGGGTGATTTCATGCAGGGGTTAAATGGGTAGAGGTCATTTGTGGTCCATATGAGCACCATAAGTTATTATGTATTCTGCTATCTCATTAAGGAGATTAGTGATGAGTCCATCCCTATAGTGTAAGACAGTGCTAAGTTGCAGATTGTTGGAGGTTGAGGTTGAGCTCTAGCTCTTAATGGATCCATAGTCCATACCTGTTGGGATAGGGTGTACTGCACACACTCTTAATGGATGCCACCTATGTGGGAGTGGAAGTTGTGTCGCTTCCTATGAGACTTGGGTAGGTCTCTAGAGCTCTCATGAAACCCAGTGGCACATGGCCTGTATAGGGCACCAACCTTTTTATGGAACAACCTTGGTAAAGAAAGGTATATGGGTGGTAAGTTTGGTTATCTAATAGCTTGGTTCAAAAAGTCTAACTCTACCATTGTCTAGTAGTTCCTACTTATTTATCCTAAGTATGGTTAAAACCTTATAGTACCATATTGATGCATGCCTTCCTGAGTTTATTGCCTTTCCTAGTTTAGTGTTTGTAACATGTGGGGGATTGTTAGAGTGTGTGAGTTTCAAACACTTAAACTGTGCATGTGTCTCACATTGGTTAGAGATGAGTCTTCATGTGTGTTTATAAACCATAGCATGACTTAAGTAATAGCTTAAAAGATAATGGGCTGGGGGTTAGAATTGGGCTTGGGTTGGATTTAGGCTTGTCTCTATCTCTCTTGGGCTATACCCTTTTTTCATTTCTTTTCCCTTTTAGCCCAATTTAGTTCATCTCGTTGGGCATTAACCAAGCAGCCCGTTGAGGGCATTTAATGTGCTACCTATTAGGCATGCACAATGACCATTGCAGCCCATAAGTCCTCTCATTAGTTGGCTTATAAAACCCCTTATTCCCCTTTTTTTCTCTTCAATTTTTTCAGCTACACACAGCCGCCTTTTCCCCTTTGTTTTGCTCTGTTTTCTTCTCATCTCCACTGAAAATTTCAGCATCAATTCTTAGTTTTAAGGAAAGGCAAATTAAGCTTGTTCCTAGTTCTTGCTTGAGTGTGTGATCAACTTAAAGAAATCACTATAATCTAATCTTGGAGGTTGTTCGGCCAAGTGAGCTATTCACACCGAGTTCTACTTCGGGTGGCATGAATCAACCTTTAAGGACAACGCATTTTGCGTGATTTTATAGTTTGTGAGATCTTTCTAACTCTATCTATTTACTTTTTGGCATTGCTAATTTTTTAGGGTTTGTATTGTTGAATCAAACACTTGTTTGTTTAGCCTTATTTTCTAACACTTCTCTCTTCCATGATCTCCATAGCCAGCCAATATCCACATTTTTACTTTTGTTTGTTCTTTTGCTTAGTTTCCAATATTGGTTTTTAACATAAGAACTATTTCTAATAGTTTTCATTGTTATTTAATAGTGAGTTTTAATCCTTGTGATTACATGAGATTTTATTAGTTTTAGTCCTTTTCTTTTAATGCTATGAAGAAGAGTTTTTTTTTTTTTTTTTTTTTTTTTCAACACTTACAAGACCTACATATAATCGATACAAAGGCAAAGTTAATTTGCTTTCCGTTAATATCTTTTGGGATGTATTTTATATATGCACAGATTTACATGAGATTCAAATATGTAGATTACAGTTGTTTTGAAAGTTCGGATTACACAAGTGTATTAATTCCGTGAGATAATATTTGGCTTGGCTGGAGTTACATGAAGTTTGAACTGATATGTAGTTCTCTTCAATTGTAGACGTATTCTCATTTAAGAGAAACCAAATAAATGACTCTTTAGTGACAAGATTCAAGAAATATAGATAATTAATTACTTTTAATGCATTAGATTACTTATTTTTAAAAGTTGATGACATGGCAACTTGTGTGTTATTAACCATTAGATTCAATTGACATTAATGGCTAAATAAACGTGTAACTTCAGAAGAGTTACACTAGGTGTAACTTTAAACAATGTTACACTATTTAATATTTTTTAATTGGATGTGAATTTTGACAAATCTACCGTTAAATTACATTATTTTCATATATTGTCCATGCTTGCAAACTTTCAAGGTGATCAAAGATTAAAAGCCTTGTCATTAATCAATTATTTAAATTCAAGTTTTTGTTTTTTAAAATAATACATAAAAGATGAGTTTATTGATCAAATGATAAATAATATCCAATTGACATAAAAATTGGCATGAAAGTTAAAATATATAAAACATGTAATTCAATGGTGAGATTTTCAAAATATGAATTCTATAATAAGTACTTAGGTGATGTAATATTGCTTAGAATTATACCATGTATAAGTTTTTTTTTTTTTTTTGAGAAACACACACACACACACACACACACACACATATATATATATAGGGGAAGGGGAATGAGATAAGAGAATACATTCACATACCAACACCAAAACTGCATGCAGCAGTTATTGTCGCGGAGCAAGTGATAAACCTCTTCTCAATATCACACCTTACTGATGTGGGACAACTCAACAATACTAAGTATCTTTTTTTTGAGAAACACACACACACACACACACATAGGGGAATGAGGATGAGATAAGAGAATACACTCACACGCCAACACCAAAACTGTATGTGGCAGTTAGTGTCACAGAGCAAGTGATAAACCCTTTCTCAATATTACACCTTACCGATGTGGGACAACTCAACAACACTGAGTATTTTTTTTGAGAAACACACACACACACACACACACACACACACATACATAGGGGAAGATGATGAGATAAGGGAATACATTCACAAGTCAACACCAAAACTACATGAACCTATTTTATATATATATATATATATATATATATATATATATACATACATACTTGTGTTAATAAAGATGGGCTAAAACTAGGAAAATTGTTATAGGGTGTAAGCAGGATAGGCCTCTTAGCAGCTATAGAAGCCAATTTATAAACATTTGACAAGATAACTTTTGGAACAAAAAATGGTGGTAAAGTTTTTTTTTTAGCTATGAATTATGATAAAGAACAAGATTTTTTTTTTTTTTGGGGGTTGTTTTAAAAGCATTGCTTAACAAGATTTTTTTTTTTTTGGTTGTTTTAGAAGCATTGCTTAAGTCTTAATCATGGAGAAAATTTAGATTCAAATTCTCATTTCCCTTCTCCGCTTGAGTAATTTTAGAGACAATTTTTTAAAAAAATTGCTAAGTTGTTATTAGAGTTTACTATTGACATCATTTTTATTTTGCCTCAAGCATAACAAATCATATCATCAATTATAAAAAAGATGTTGTATCCCTAAACTTATTATACTGTGGGTGTAATGGTGTAAAGAGAGTACCCTCAATTCATTTCATGGCCTGCTATACTTTAATGGAAAGTAATTTCAAGCAAAAAAAAAAAAAAAAAAATCTAAGAGAAAACAAAGGTAATAGGAATATAGGATCTCATACAAGTGGTTTGATTTAGTTGGGCCTAGGACTCTGCCAGCCTTGGGCAAAGGAATCCAAAGGTGAGGATGGGCTTCAACTACTACAAGAACAATATCGGCTTGCCATATTTCACTCTATAGACCTAAGCCCTTCATATCTGGACTTCTATTGTAATAAATTATGTGGCCCATAAAGTCTTTAGGACTTTGGGGCCAATTCTCTAGATTTAGATTGGACTTCATGGATGCCGACAAATAAAAAGTATTAGGCTAGTTAAGGAACAGAGCTAATTATTAGCAGAAAGTTTCCTCAGATCTCAAAACATAGCTCAACTAACACTTTTTGATAATTTTAAAAGAGGTATTTAGATTTTGAATATTTTTTTCTCTCTAGTTTGTAACCCAATTAACATCTCTAGGTGTTTCCAATAGATGTATTATATCGAGCTTGGCCTTTACTTTTTTTTTTTCCTTTTTTTTTTTTTTAACTTGGTAAGCAATTTGGACTACTACTCCTAGAATGGACCTCAAGAATCACATGATTGACTTTCAAAACCTTATCACCAAAAATCTCTCCCCAATTTGAACCCTAATCACATCAGAATATTGGGGAATTTGATTTACTGGAGGAGTCTATTACCATATGTCCTACATAAGGGTCATGTTGGAATCACAATAAGGTATGCAAAAAAATAAATAAACATTAGTCATCACTCTATGGTTACTCAAGTTGAAGCTTTGGAAGCCAGAAGAGCCATTGAATTGCTTTGGAGATGGGTACCACCCAAGCTACTTTTGAGGGGGACTCAGACATTATTTTCAAGGACCTTACAAAGTCACTAACCTTCTTTAGCTTTATATGGGCATTTGATTCATGATTTAAAACTTCTAGATTCACTTTTTTTCTAGCATACTGTAATTCATGCATTGGTTAAATGGGCAATTAATTCGTTCAACTTAATTATCTGAATAGAAGATGTACTACCAGACATTTTACATGTTCAGGCTGATTTAGTCTCTTTGATTAATTAAATTCAAAGTCTTCCTACTCACAAAAAAAAAAAAATAAAAATAAAAATAAAAATAAAAGAAAAGAAAAAAGAAATATTATAGAATAAATCTTACTCTGTATTGTTTTTTTTTTTTAATCTCTATCGCTGGTGCCAGTTCCGAGGTCTAAAGCTATATTAATTGCATCATTCACCGATGATAAAAACTAAAATAAAAGGTAATAGTACATAACTTTCTCCTTATGCATTGTTTTTTTTTTTGATAACCCTCCTTATGCATTGTTCTTTTACACTAATTGATCCGAAAATCATCCCATGGTAATGATTCTTCTTTTACTTATCCCAATAAAAAAAAAAAGTCATTTTTTCCCCTTGTGATTCTTATGTGAGTCATCAAATTTTGATGAGCTCAGATTACGTTATATTTCCCAGTTTTTCACATTGTGTTGTTAGCATTTTGACATCATAAAGACACTTGTGGTTTTTCTAGATAGTCGGTAAAATACGATTATAATCATTCCAACTTCCACTTTTTTAGGCCTTTATTTGTTCTCATATCTTATTCCTATTATTATGGTTATAATTGGTATTATAATTTCGAAGATGACATATAAACCAAAATGCAATCATAAATCCTCATGTTTAGTAATTATTTTAATTTTAGGTAAGAGATGGAGTATCATTTTGCAAAAAAGTTGACAATGCAAATAGACACTAAAACACAATTATTAATATCATTTTTCTTATAAGTCGGATATTATTAGTGTATAGTGCCGACGTGAGAGTGCGTGCCAAAAAGGTTTATGATGATGCCATTGACAAAATTGGCACTTGGTCTTAAGCATTTTTTGGCCTTTTGGGAATCTTTGATCTCCAAAGCTAATGTGCAGTTAATTTTTTTTTTTCCCGTTTTAAACTGTCAAAAAATATCTGTTCTCATAGTTCTTTCTTCTACTTTCAAAGAATTTTTTTTTTCGATTTGTCTTTATCTTCCTTTTCTTTAATTATAACTAATATTTTTTTGGTTTGGGAGAGTTTTGAAAAAAATAAATAAGTCTCATATGATTACCTTTTCGTTTGAAGTTACAAGTCAAATAGCTTATTGCAACATTGAATTTAGCCATTTCGGTGAGGGAGGGATAATTTGAACTCAGATTCTCTTCAATAAGGATGTCATTAAACCACAACTTTATGTGTTATTAATTAATGAGACCCTCTAAATTATGAGGTTTACATAAATCAAGTTCATGCAAAGGTCATTTGGATCCTACCCTAATTATATAGGGTCATTTCTTTAAAGTTGTTAGACTTATATCCTCCAAATTTTTTGAAATAACTTTATTGTAGAAATTTTTTTTTTATAATTTTGATCATTCATTGATCAATTAGTAGGTCAAATTTTGTCAAATCAACAATAACTTGTTTTTAATTTAGAAACCATTAATAACTTAAATAGATGTCAAAACAATAAGAGTTATTTACTTAAATGCTGATGATAAAAAAAAAATTAAATCACTCATTTATCAATAAATTGTCGAGTTTTAAAAACTCTAGGCAGAATTATCCTAAGAAATATAGAAAATTCTAAAGAACTAATCCAAGGTTTTCCTCGTTCCCTATTTGAATCGAACCAGATATTTGGTCAACCAATTGTTATTATAATTTTGTGTCAAAATGCTTAAATGATTCTGTCAATATTTTGGATTGGAATGAGCGAGAGGTGCACATAATCTTAATGTCTAACTTGTGGACAGTGGACCAAACCTGTTAGAGTACTATGCAAACATTGATCCTCTCGAACAATGAAAACAGCAGGAGTAGTGCAAAACCTAAACAAGTCTAAACATTTGTTTCATAACTAGCTAGCTTACAATACATTAATCTTTACTAATATCAGTCGTACGTATGTATGATATCATCATATCACACAAATAGTCAAATGGTTTTCTAGCCTGATAATCAACCATCACTCTGAAATTACCTTCCTTTACATTATGATATTATGGTCGATTATATTTTTCAGAGATTTCAACTGAACTATTTGACATGGATAGTAGTTATAGACTATTATTCAACAACATCAAAAAACGGTTATAGACTATATCCCACCTCAGCTGCCTTTTATGTAGAACTAGGGCTGGCAATACGTCAGTTCTGACAACCACCCATTCCAACTCAGAAGTTATGTAGTCCAATGTCTAGGACTAGGAGTTCAAAACTAAAATGATAAATGAATTATAACTTATTAAGTATTATAAGTTTGTAGTATAATAATATTTTAATATTCTTATATTCTTTTAATTAAAAAATGATAACATTTTAAGTTGTAAATACAAGTAATTATGTTTTAAATATAAAATGCATGCCCTAATTTCATAGAATATGAATTTTTTCTTTTTAGTTTTTTAATCTTTTACTTTGAGGATGTGGTTTTTATTTTTAATGTGATTTTGTGTGTGAGGCTAATGAGAGTAAAATTTGATGGACAATTTTAAATTTCTTAATTTACCTTTGTATTAATTTGTTTAGTTTGTATTAGATTGCGATCAATCAAATAATTGATTATATTTTAAATTTCAGAAGTATGGATAATAAAGAGTTATATATATATATATATATATATATATATATATATATATATATATATTGCATACATGCTTTCAAGAAAAAGAACAGCAAAAAAACGAAAAACATAATGACATGTAGAAAATATAACATGCATGTAACATGACTCTGAATCTAGTTGGCACTTGCTTGCTATAAATAGGTTGGGTTTGATCCAAAAAGGACCAAAACCCTATTGCAATTGAACATTCCTTTCTTTTTTCCTGGTTGGGGTTGCTGGGTATAAAAAAGCTGGTGGCCAGTCCTATCTTCAATTTCGCTGTACAAAATGATTTAGAATGTATAATATCTCCATCACATGTGGCCTACCTGTATTCATACTCCGGCTTTGAGTACTCCATACTCTTGGAAGGTACATTATACGCTTTTTATATTTTTAGAAAATCTATGCCAATGCTACCCTTACATATCTAAGAAAGCAAGGAGAGAAGGGTTCACATTGTATATATATATATACACACATATATATAAAGACAATTCGAAAATTTTATGATTGATAGTGTGGATTGAATCTAAAACTATCTTTTCGATTTACGTCAAGCCCCAAAATAATCACACTACATGAGTAACCCAGTAAAGATAGATTCGTTGTACAAAGAAAGAGTGATACAAAAAAATAAGTGTTTTTTTCCTAATGAGATTATATATATTTTATATGTCTCGGTATATGTATATACAACATCTCTCACAATATATATAACCTATGTATTATGAGGAGGTTGTCTATATTGGTGAGATAATTATTAGTAAAATATTATAATCTTTTTGCTAAAAAAGAAATTTGATGCGTAATAAACGTGGTTTCCGTAATGAAGTCATGCAAAAATGATGTTGGTCCAACTGTTATAGACCATATCTACAATTGTGAAAAATTGTATATCCCTAATATTACTCAATTAGTAAATTAGGACTGAAAAAATGAACCAAGTTTTTTATAAACAACTTAAATTTGGCTCAAGAAAAGACTTATTTAAGTTTGTTTTTCCAAGCACTAGTCCAAATTTAGGTAGAACTATTAAACTAGCTAAACTCAAATGTAACAACGTATTTGTAAAAAAACTGGTGGACATAAGGTTTGATTTAACTATATATATAATATCATATTCATATGTATACTTGTCTAAAAAATATACTTATACTTGATATTAGATTGTATAAACTTTTAAATCGTTTCACATGATATCAAATCATTATTTGTAGCTTATATATATTGAAAAATAGGATTAAATTAATCAAATAGTTTGTGAACAAGTATGAATAAGAAAGTAAATTTATTTTCTTGTTTGAAAAAAAAAAAAAAACTTAAACATGTAATTTTATTTAGTGATGAGTTTGAGATTAACATGTGTTTATCAAAATAAAATTAAGTAATAAATTTGAATTTTTAGTACTTAACTCGATTAGATGCTTTTACGATCCAAATCAAGAGAGGAGAAATTTGTCTTTTCGCACGTTAACGTGACAATAGGTACTGTCCACATGGACTTTGATGGTCCAATGAGAAAAAGGGAATGAAAGATTTCTCCGCGTATTTGGGGGTAGTATACCTAATGATAATGAAAAGGAAATAGTGACATTACAAGTGGGGCCCAAGGTACATTAGAGAAACCGCATGACACACTATTGGTTGCGGTCAAGTTGAGTCACACCTAAACGGTGCCACAACAGTCAGATTTATAACGGCGTTTACCACTTTTCTCATCGCCGAAACGTTTCGGGCCGAAAACAATGATGTTCACACAGCCGTCATGATTAAAAAAGTGGGGCCCAGACGATCGAATCTCGACCCTACATTTTCTGGCAAAAGTCCATTTTGTACTTTTGTTCATAATTTTGTATTCCTTAAAAAAAATTTTATGCACATGGAGACAATAGTGTGTTTTCCATGGTGGGTTTTCCATGTGACATGTTCCAATTAATTTGGCTATTGTTGATGATTGTTGTTTTTTTACACTCTTTTGATAAGAATCACATTCCTTTGGAATTATGATTCACGAGCTTAAAATTGTCACCCTACTAATTTAACAGCTTAGATTCAGTGTGTATGGATAAATTTCTCTGTTGATTTGTTGAAAATGTGTAAAACTTTAAAAGTATATAATATAAATAAATTAATTATAGTAAAAAATCTAATCCAAATTCACCTTAATTATTGTATGGATGCATGCATCAACAAGAAAACTTTGTGTTTAAGCAATTATCTGACCTTTCCTTATATGTACTTTTTACCAATTATGATCATACAATTTTTTAAATATATAGACTCTTATTTTCCAAGAGAATATATTTGAATATTATTGCATCATATGTTACATGTGATTCTTATTGAATTATATAATATAAATATTTGTTTGGTAATAAAAAAAAAAATCAACTTAAAAAGAAAATGGACAACTTTTCAAAGCATCAACTTTTTAAGATGTAAGTTATCTTTTTGTCAATTTTTTTTTTTTTAGAATTTAATAGTTGAGGAAGAAAATATTTGAATCATATATTTATCTCGATTGACTGCATTAAGAAATGACAATCAATTGAGTTACAAGATTCCTGGCGTCTTAAAGCAAAATTAACAAATGAAAATAAAATATATCAAACAAACATTAAACTAATTATATGATTTAGAAATTCTATAAAAAAATGATTTAGTGATTTAAGGAATAAGAAATTTTCCATAATTTCGGGTGCCATAAAAAATTGCTAATTTAAAATACATCTGCTTGTTCATTATGGAATTGTATAAGATGTAAGTAATACGTTTTCACATAGAACTACTCGTAAAAATGCACTTATAGGCTCTTGTTCAACTATGGTGAAGATTTACTTTGTTAAACTAAGCTTTAATTTTGTTTTATGGATGATGTAAGAGATGGAGAAGATAGTGATGTAAAATTACTGTTTTGATCACGAATGAGACTTTTGCTTCACTTCACCCCCTCGTAAAATGAATGAAAATTTCTTTGTTTTTCTTTATGCTCTCATACAATTCAATAAATAGAAAAATAAATTAAAACACTCCAAGTGAGAAACAATTGATGTTTTAAAAACCATATTAAACATAATCAAAAAAATGGAAAATTTTAATTAATTAGTAATATTGGAGCTAGCTCATATTTGTTTATAAGACATTCATTTAAGAGTCTTATATGTGTAATGAAGTAAAGTAAGGCGTAATAGGCAAAATAAAACCAATATAGATGATTCTTGACGAAAACATACATCCAAATCATGTAAATTATCCAAGTGAATTAATTATTATTATTTTTTTAAAATTCTTGCCCAAATTGATTCTTTCACAACAATCATCGACTAAAATGACCTAAATCACAGGGAGAGGGACTGTGGGACCCATCTAATATGCAACTTGGGTCAAGGCGGTGCATGCCTCTAGGCTGTACCAAAATCAAATCAAATACTTCTCAAAACTCAAAAGAGTTCCACAATCTAGCAAAGCGAAAAGGCTGTGTTTTTAGGCACTCACACAATAATTACAGTGCGAGTGAAAATCTTACAAAGTTATTTCCATCACCACTGCTACTGTTTATATTATGTGGGCTAAAGTGCACGTGTTAGGCTTGAAGGACAATGAACCTGGTATGGTATGAATGACTCACTAACTCTAACTATATATGACCCAACTTGTTGGGACCCACTAGGGACCACGCGTGTAGGACCCACAGGTGGACCCCACCACACAAACTTAAACTAGAGTCTCAGCCAAACCAAAACCATCCAAGTTGCGAGCTCAATGATAGTGGCTAGCCCACGCCGGACCATAAGCCGCCAGGTACAGAGTCTCAGACTCAGGGTCAGGGGCCATCATTTCCTACTGTGGGACCCACGTTCCACCACACTGTACTGTTCTGGAACCAAAAATATTGGCTCGGCTCGGCTTGTCAGGCTCCACTTAAATAGCTAATTAGCCAGCTTTGTAATTTGGAGCACTGTCTTATTCGTGATGCCCCATATAAAAGTCGGTTTTGTTGTGGGACCTATCCCATGAAAAACCACCCGTGAAGACCCAGTAACTTCATGGGATAACATTAAACAAACCAAAGACCTATCAAAATGAGCCACGTATATAACCACTGACGGTATCAGAAACTCATTTCCACAAATATTTCTAATATAAAATTCCGTAATTTTTAACTATTACACCTTTTGTGTTACAATGTCACTAATTATCTGTTACTTTCCTATGAATTCATTATATTTTTTCAATTACTTATCATCAATTATTCCAAAATTGTGATAAAAAAATTGTATCCACGAACACTCTCAATTCATTTGAAAACTAGGGTAGGACGGGATAATTGGACAAAACGGTGGGCTGTTGGAACGGGGCTTGGGGCTCCGTAATAGTCGACTCAGTGAGAGAGATAGTAATAGTATAATGTAATGTATAATTATGACAGTGGAAACGTATTGCTCAAGAGCAAAATTTGGTACGTTGAATAAAAGTATATGTTATATAATATAGGGATAGGCTTATAGTTATAGGGAATTGAAGGGGGTAACATTGGTAGTGAAATTAATTACTCCGTAGTTGATATATACTTGATAGGAGAGTGCTTATTTGTATTCACCAGCAATCATTTGGATGTTTTCCTAAACCAAGGTTACCAACTGACAAGTGTTGAGGTTGGTTTTCTTTTATCAGTACCTAAATATTGTGTTCAAAATGACTTTGGCATATATGTTTCTCCTAGGGATCATTTAGACTACCACCTTTTGAGAAGGACTCATTAGATTGTGATGCTCTTGGTTTTACCTAACAATGAATCTGCAGTCAATACTTCAATTCTGTCAAAATTGTGACTTACAAGATGTTGTTGAGTTTTGCTTGAAACATTTGTTCTACATATCATAAAAAGTGAAGAACAAGAAGTAAGTCAAATCAGTTTATTAGGGGTTAAAATCCATTTTTGGTATAGATTGTTAGTAGAATGAGATATCTTTAGTTACATGAAAAAGAAAGAGGAAAGATTAAAGGAAGTAAGAAATAATTGTAATTAGTAACACACTCATTCGATCATGGATCATATTATATGTTTTGAAGTGGAGGTGGTTAACTCAATTATGTCACTCTCTATCTCTTGAGATAATTATTTATTGGAAAATGCTAACAGATACCTTTAGAACAATAGTTAATAATTTATTTAAAGAAAATTTTTATGGGAAAAGAAAAAAAGTAATTGATGTTTTGATAGTCTTTTCCATTTCTTATAAAAGTGATGTCAAAATTTTCCTAAAATTGATTGTTAATTATTGCTCTTAAGGTACTCGTTAGCATAACCCTTATTTATTTATGAAAAAAAACACCCCCAAAAATTAGGATAATATAAATTTCTTTTTCTCAACCATATTTTTGCACACTATATGACTATTTGTGATAATTGAACAAAATTGTTTATCCCATTAAAAATGTTCTACTTTAAGTTCCACAAATTAAAATATGGTTTGTATATGATTTTGTGTGTGTGTGTTAACCTTGGTGATTCTAAAAGAAAAATAAAAGATCATGTATCAAATTTTAGTTGATGGAACATATACATGGGGATATAGAATTTTGATTTGCTAATCAATCACTAAAATTGATCAGACTTCAATAGGCCATAAAAACTAAACAAAATTCAAACACAAAGTTTGATGATGGGATATCTTATCCCAAATTTACGGTAATTATTAGAGCGATATAATACTATAATAGCACTAATGAACAACCTTGTTTACCTATATTAATCTAGAAAGGACAAAAGAACAACAACTATATAGGTATAGACAATGTCATCAATGTCCAAACTCCAAATGTTGATGTTGGACCAAGATTGCACGAGAAATCGATGAGACCAATAAATGGTCATGACCACCCCTCCATCATCTTCAACATCATCATCCCAATTTTATTACAGTTAAGACTTCAAAGAGATGGTGGAAATGGTAGGGACTAGGAATGGGGTTCTCGATAGTAAGGTCCACCATGCCCCATTTTGAGAGAGAGAGAGAGAGAGAGAGAGAGATGGGTTTGTATTGTAGGTGACTTTTTGGCTGGTGGCTGCTTCATTACGTCACCACCAATATCATTCTATTTTATTCTCTCCTTTTGGGGTCTTTCTGGAGTCCTTTTAATATTGCTGCTTGGTCTGTGCCGTTTAGTTCTTTCTTACTTCTCCGTTTGCTTCTTTTCTTGAACAAAATATATGACACTAAACACAGACACGAAAGAAGTTTTCTCTTTCACATATATATTTTGCACAGCACAAGAGAGAGAGCATTGAAAGAGAAACATATCAATATTTCTCTTGTAACTCTCGGTTGGGTCTCTATCAGTTGCGGGTAGAGGTGGCAGTAGAGAGTGCATTCCTTCAATCCTTAGCTCTCTCTCCCTTCAGCCAATTTTTGCGCCACCTTTTTTCCCGCCCAAAAAGCTTTCCCACCAATTCAGCTTATCTCGATAATGAGAGACAATGATATAGAAAACAAGCTATAGCTATAAGATAATCCTTGATTTTTTTACAATTGTTTTGTCATTAGGGTTTTTTGGTTTCTGTTTTTGTTTTTTTGTGCTTCTTATTTAACCCGACTTGTTTTCTATACATTCTTCCATTCTACGGCCTTTCCTTATTTTGATGTGCTTCGGGATTCGGTCATAGACAACACGACAGCCTTTGAGACAGTTTTTTGGTACAAAAACAGTTGGGGGTTTAATTCCCGAGGAAGTACTTTAAAAAATTACAACTCTTTTGTATTTTTGTTGTCTTTGTTTCTTGTCTGATCTAGCTCTCTAGCTAGGAGCTTCCTCTAGTGAAGTTGAGAGAGAATACCCAGATCATAAATCTCAATCTACTTTTGGAGAAAAAGGGATTTCTTGGTTGTTGGTGAAAGATTGACTCAGCCACTTAGTCACCTCAGATCTGTGGGTTACAACAAGAGCTAGAGACCATTATTCTTGCTTGATCTGTGAGCTCTCTTTTCTTCTTCTTGTTCTTTTTGATGTTTTACATTTTATGGGGTATAATTTGATACAATGGATCTTTGTGTGTGAGACTTGAATGTGTATGAGGTTGGACAGCACGTATTTGGATCAGGAATCTTGACTTGCAGATCTAAAATGTCAAGGAGATTTCTCTTCTACTACCACATAGCTATTGATTTGTTAAACAAAGAAATAATATCAAAAGCATTCGCTTTTTTCATCATAGACACTTCTTATCTCCTATTCATTTTTTTCCTTCTCTTAATTTGGTCTGTATTTTCTTTTTTCTTCATTGCACTCCAGCCATTGTGGTGGGAACAACAATGAGTGACCCTCATAATTGGATGCCACTTTGTATTTTCATTCTAATGCTAGAAATGTCTATTGTCTTAGAAACATGTATGATGAGTTTCCCAACATATCACATGCTTAGTCAATTAATCAGATAAATGTTTCACACACACACACACAATATGAAATTTCATGTTGATCTATATATTATGTTTTCCATCAAGAAATTATCTTTTTATGAACGTAGTAGTAAAGAGAAGATTGGAAGCTATGGATCATTCATGACAAAGGAAGGTCAAAAGAGTTTTTTTTTTCTTTAAGATCATTCAGCTATAGTTGATAGTTGATAATTACATGCCACTTTTTCATTACTACATGGGAAATAATATTCCCTTCTTCCTTCATTTAGTCAAATGTCTTTTAGGGATCTTTCTTATTTATCTATTTTTCCTCATGCCGAAAATGACTTTTAGAGATCTTATGGACAAAATATTAACCCCAAATTCCGGTCTATACCAGTATAATTTTATTTTGTTTGGAAGTCTTACTTCATCATAATATATAGGAAATATTATTGCTCATATTGTCAATATCTATTGATAAATTAATGATAAAGGACTTTTAATGGATTGAATCTAGCTTTAAAAGCGAGAATTACTACTTGGTTACAAAGGCTCGTATATAATCAATCAAATTATATGATTATGCAAAAAAGAGAATAAGTTGGATTTTATAATCATAGCTTCATTAAAAAAAATTTTGCATATGATGTTACAAAACATTAAGGTGCAATAAAAAATTGTTTTGTGTATTTGCCTTCGATTGTGATTGACTTTCCCTGCATCAGATGCCTCATGGATATATGTACTTTATGTCAATTGTAAAAGTAGGATATTAAATATACCTGTCTTACAAATAATCTGGTAAAGTAAAAGGGAACACAAGTTTACTATGCTTGTTAATACTTTACTTGAATATGTCTTGTTATATTTTTAGGTTTAATTAGTTCTCTTTTGATAATGAACCTTTATGAACTTCCATTTTGATATCATGCTAAATTCAGAGTTCCAACCATTGTGTATGAGATATTGTCATTTAATTTATACCATTGATTTGAATACTGGGTGAAACATAACATTTTATACCTCTTTCCCCCATTCATTTGAAGAAGTGAATATGAGCAATTTGGATAGTTTAGGAATTGTCTTTCTGTCTTTTTCTGCCTTTTTTTCCTTAGATCTATCCCTTGGAAGCGACTATGAAACTAATTCAAAATTTCCCATAACCCTTGTGGCAATTCTGATAATATGGATGATTAGCAAATTTAATTCAACAATTTTATCATATCTGTTTCGATTTTATTGTCATGGTGCCCATACAATAATCTAGCACTTTGTTTATATAATCTTCCCATGAATAAGGACTCAATGTGCTCAACATACTCATGACAGTCCTTTTTAGATTGGTTTTACTTTTTATCATTCAATAAATGGACTCTCATGCATCTTGTATCTGATACAAGTTATAACCAAAAATTGAAAATCTATTAGCTGAAGATAGTTGTGGCATATTTTTATGCCACTGCAAATTGGCTGATAATCAAATTTCTTCAGCTCCTTCCAGAAGAATTATGAGAATTGACGTTGGAGACAAGAACTAGTCAATGTAGAATTTCTATCTAAATCTTTAGAAGAAACGTATGCATTTGATACAACATACTTATGATGATAAAAACATGTAGTATTCCTTCAAGGCTTAACAGGAAATTATCTTGAAATGTAAGTTTGAATATCAACTAATGATGGTGACAAGATAATAAACAAGATTCCAATTTGTGAAATTTAGTCAATAATTTCTTTTTTTTTTAGAAAAAAATCATGTGTTACACGCTTTGTTCAAGGAAGAAGACTTTTATTGGGGTAATGATACACATTGTACTATACTAATTTTACCACCATGTGAAAGGGCTACAATGTTGGTACATCTCATGCATTACTTAGGTTTTTATTTTTATTTATTTATTTTTCCATGTTTACCATCTCTTTAATTTTGTCTTTCCTTTCCTGGCAAATAAGCTCTACAATGAGAGCCAATAATACGTCTTGTAATATCTAGGTTCATCGTTACCAATACCAACTGAAGAATGAAAAGATTGAACAATCACTTCAATAACTCTTACAACAGTAGCCTATGCTTAATCTTTCTTGAATTCACATCCTTTCAATTTGATATTACCTTTTTTGTGGTCATTGAATACTTTGCTTTGTGTTGATGAACCTAATGAGATAGAGGAAGTTACTCCTTATTGTTAGAATCAAAAGTAATGTATCATTTTTTTTTACACATTTTAAGTGGGAGTGAAGGGTGTCAATATTGAATATCTCCATTAAAAACACACACCAAAAAAAGTAATTTAACCTAAAAGTCATTGTCAAAAGTAATGTGTAATGTATCTTTGGTTAAAGGAGATGCCTGAAATCAAATGAACTTGATTGCATCCAATTAATATTCAACCTCCTATAATTGATAAATTTGGAATGAAAGGAACATGCTTATGAGTATGCTTCATTTATGCAGTGCAGGACTCAAGACGTAAGTGGGGAGAATATGAATACTTTTTCTCATGTTCCACCTGGTTTTCGGTTTCATCCAACAGATGAAGAACTAGTTGATTATTACCTTAGGAAAAAAATTTCTTCACGAAGGATTGACCTAGATGTCATTAAAGATGTTGACCTCTACAAAATTGAGCCATGGGATCTTCAAGGTATATAATACTGATTTCATAAAATTTTCAATTTCCAAATTATTTTTTATGAGATTAGACAATCAATTAAATCTTGTTATTTTTGTACATTCTTGCAAAATTTGGAAAGAGCTATGCAGGATAGGAACAGAAGAGCAAAATGAATGGTACTTTTTTAGCCATAAAGATAAGAAGTATCCAACAGGAACTCGCACAAATAGAGCCACAACAGCAGGGTTTTGGAAAGCAACAGGAAGAGACAAAGCTATATACTCTAAGCATGACTTAATTGGAATGAGGAAGACCTTAGTCTTTTACAAAGGTCGAGCTCCAAATGGACAAAAATCAGACTGGATTATGCATGAATACCGGCTTGAAACTGAAGAAAATGGGACTCCACAGGCAAGTACTACAAAACCCTAGGAGTTTAATTAAATTTCCTAACTTTCATTAACTTCAAATGCTCATGTACCTTTTAAAAATATGTTTTCCTTTGTACTACGTAGAAAATTCAACATAAACTACCTGTCCTCATGCATAGTTTCGGTCTTTTAATTTATGGTCCCTCTTATGAATGTCAGCCAACTTCTTAGTTTCAGAACTCGTTGTAAGAATTGCAATATAACTTAAAAATTCATTAGGCCGTCTATATCCATCTGAAGTATATTAAGCTATTTATCACCGCAATAAATTCAGGAATTAACAAATATTCACAACTTTTTTAATAATTGTTGAAGTGATATATTGAGACTTGAAACTAGCATTAATAAAAGTTATGTTAATAACGAGTCATGTAAAAAGTGATGTTGCTCTAATTATAACTTACCATTATAACAGTTGTAAATACATTGACATCGACATCACTCTTATCACCATACTTTTCCTTCAGAATATAGCAAACCTTTTCACATTTTCTTGAAATTTTTGGGTTATTTTAGAAAAATATAGGCCATATCTTGTTACATGGATACCAAGCGGTAGAGACAATACTTTTTTATTATTACGACTGCTTTAATTTTTGCATTACTTGTATGTTTCAGCCATATTTCAATGAATTATAGACTACAGACCTTTTAGTACTTTACACTACTTAATTGTCTCAGAAACATTATTTCATGTTCAGTTGTTTGGAATATTGGTGCATATATATATAAGCATGAGGTCAAATACAGTATAAGTGTTCTCTCTACTAACTTTCAATCTTCCCCATAAGAACTAGAAAGGAAAATCTTGAACATATATATTATGAACCAATCTTTCTACGAATCGAGCAACCCCCAGAAATTGAATTTTTTTCATCTCTTCAATGTATTTTAACACCTTACTATGTTTTAATATAATATGCAACATTGGCATATTTATAGGGATATTAGATACTATCTAAGAGTATTGTAATTAAGTGCGTGGTATCATACAGTTCTTACTATGACAAGAATCAGGGTTTGAATCTCTCTCTTCACCCTTTTAAAGCAAAAATTAGGTTGTTATTTGGAATCCTAATGTCCTAACAGATTTGGAGAGAAAAACAGCAAACCATCTTGTTCATTTTCAGTTTGTCTTTTGGGTATAATGAAATGAGTACCACTTTCTTTTGGTTTAACCTATGTAATGGTGTTCATCATCTGAAAGGAAAGTATATATTGCAGCAAAATTACTCATGTAATCTTTTTGTGCAACTGATCAGCAGGAGGAAGGTTGGGTGGTCTGCAGGGTATTCAAGAAAAGGATAGCAACAGTGCGTAAAGTAAACGAGCAGGGATCACCCTGTTGGTACGATGATCAAGTCTCATTCATGCCTGATTTAGACTCACCTAAGCATAATTCCCAGTCTAATTTGGCGTACCAGCTCCCTTATTGCAAGAAAGAGCTAGATTTGGTACCATACCATGCTCCACATGATCACTTCCTTCAGCTCCCACTCTTAGAGAGCCCAAAGTTGCTCCAATCAGCTCCCACTATAAGCTCCAATTCCTTAGCTCCATATGTTATAGACATCAACCATGCCACCACTTTGCAATCCTCATCACTCTCACAAGAGGAACAAATTCAACATCAACCCCATGAACAAAACTTTTATGTGGCTTATGCTAACAATAATTGCAATGAGCAAGCAGTGGAACAAGTCACAGATTGGAGAGTGCTTGACAAATTTGTTGCTTCTCAACTAAGCCATGAGGATGCATCCAAGCAAAATAGCTACTCAACTGGTACCAACAACATCTATCACACATCAAACAGCACCAATGTATTTGTCCGACGTATGGATAAGCAAGAAATGGTGCCAGAAAGTGTGTCTATGTCAAGCTCTAGTGGTCAAATTGAGTTGTGGAAGTGACATCTACTATGCTGATCATAGAATATTGAGTTTGAAAAGAAAAAAAAGGAAGTAATGTTTCAAATTTCTGTACATAATGAACTAAGACAGTGTAACTTTAACAGTTGGTGAGCTTCTGGCTCTCCTACTAGCTAGTATTAAGTTAATACTACGAAATAGTTAGTGAAAAAATATTTGTATTTCTTTGTATGATGAAGATATATCCTTGGAGGGTACTATGAAGCTAGCTGAGTGTAATAGATGGAACGTGGTTTGTGTGTAGTGAGCTTTGTTATTTCTTTTTATAAGTACAAATTAAGGGCTTTATTGTGTAGCTTAAGGACTTACAGCGTACATGTGCTGTTTATGGAGTCAGCCAGGTGGTCGATCACAGTTGTGTTTGTATGTTCAACTTCATGAATTAGTTTTAGAATAAATAAGATATAGCTTTTTGTAGTTTATTGAGTTCCTATGATTATGCCTCAATAGATTGTTTCCTTGTTTCCATCTTTGTTTCTTTTCTTGATTTTCTTTAGTGTTCCATTTGATAGCAAAAGTAAGCCTAAGGAACCAAAGCATGTGATGCTCAATATCCTATGCCCCATCTCAAAATCCTTTCAAATTTGAATTATTACAACTATCCTTACAACTCCAAAAACTAAGGACTCCAAGTTTCGTTTTCTTGTTTGTATCCTATGTGAACTAATTACCAGTTACTCTAAAAGTAAACGCTTGGCTAATTGACTAATTACTCTAATACCCCTGGTTGAGGAGAGAATATCTTGAAGAGACTCCAGTTGAGATGTTAATATAATATATAAGGATACGATTTAAACTAAAAGTTTAAACTTATGAATTTTGATCCAACTTTATACGTTATATTAACTATTCACCCATGCCATTACATTTCATATAAAACATTACTATTCAACTAATCACACCACTCAAATGTGAATATTTTACAACAACAAAAAAAATAAAAATAAAAAGTAAAAAGTTAAACATGCACCTTTGCTAGCCATATGTATCATGACAAGAAAATAATAATAATGATAACGCAATGCTTTGCTGCAAAGTTTTGCAAACTCACATGTGCATTCTATTCTTTATAGGTGTAGAAGGCAAGCAAGTGGTCATCTAGAATATGCTAATAAAGTTTGGCAATAAAAGAAGATAGCTTTTTGTTGCTTTCTTTCCTGCCACGATGAAAGCTTGTAAAATGAAATTGTAATATCTAGCAGGAACAGCTCTAAGCCTCTAATTAACATGTACTCTAATACCTTGATGCCGAGCATGTTATTCATGTAATCATTATCAAGAGCTGAATTATGTGGAGGATATTTGACTGCCACGAGACAGAGAACCCGTAAAAATGGCCATGACAAAAAGAATATTCTTAGTTAGAAAACAATCACAACCACATAACGAGGAGACCGCATTGTCCAAATAAAAGTTATTTATCCTACTAAAAACATTTCACTTTATACTTCACAAATTACAATGATTTGCATACAGCATTTGATTTTTTTTTTTTATATGAAAAAATGTAATAAACTACGATTAGTGAAACATAGAATATAGAACACACTAAGAATCAGTGATATTTATTCACGTTATCCCTATTGTTAATTTTTTAATAAAAAGTCAAAGAAATCCATTCCTTCAAAAATTCATTTTAATCCTCTTACCTAAGTTACCTTCATCAGTATTTAACTAGTTGCAAAAACAAAAAGAAAAAGATGCATTCTAGACCAAAAAGAAATGGAACTTCTAGGAGCTCATGTAAAGAAATAAGCTCTTTTTGCTGATGAAGTACCATACACAGAAAACAAAGGAGAGAAAATTAAAAATAAAGAATAAAAAGAGAATTCAACAAACTGTGTACCATTCTTTTCTTATTGTCATCACGAAGATAACGAGTCAAAAATTGAAACAAATTGGTGACCTCAAAAACACAGCATCCTTATGGAACTTGAAGACTTCCAAGTCCCAAACTTCACTACTATTGCTAGTTAGAAGCAAAAGAAAAGCTGAACTATTTTACTTCCAGTATTGAAACAAGTACCTGCATGCATGCCAAGTAGTTTGAGCCATTGCAGGAAACGAATGCAAATGTAAGAGCACAAAGGGTAAACGAAAATGAGTGCTGAACTAAAATATTTCACGGATTCGTTGAGTATGGTTTAGAAAACAATCTTGGACCTAGCTAGTACTTGTGGTAATATAGAAACGAAAGCTTTTCCAGCTATTCATAGGCATTAGAAATGTTAGGACATTTATTAAGTGGATAGGTCTTTTACTTGTGGTGAAGTCAAGTTTATTGAATGCCCCTTTTAAGCAATGAATGTTCTAGACAACGTACTCATTCGCCATGTTCGAGAGAGACTTGATTAACGTATGGAATCCTAGGAAAAAAAGGTTAGTGAACAAAGTCCTTATTGCTACTTTATGACTTAATGTGGACCTGCATTTCCTTCCCGGGCTATGTTGGAGGTACAATATTTCTAAAAGATGTCCACATATATAACTTATATGTTAATTATAATAACTTTGTAATAAACGCAAAAACAGTGTCAAATTTGTCAATAATAGAGCCAGATAAAAGTGATATTAGTAATATTATTTCAATTACAATAATTATGAAAAATTTATTGTATACGTAGCATTAGTCTTTCCTTCCTTCCAACGAAGAGAGAGAGAGAGAGTCCTGCAAAGTCAAATTAAGGATAGCCTTACGCATGACAAGAAAAGCAGCTGGGGTTGACAGGATGTGACCGAATAATTAAGGTCATTATTTCTATTAATTGTTGTTTGAGAGAGAAGGAAGATAGCATCATGCACCTCCTGAGTCAAGTCCATTATGTGACTGCTATTACATGTGTCCTTTCCTTCCAAACATCCACCCTTGTGATGTGCATTCTATTCCACATATCTTTAAATATACTTATTACATCAAAACCCTGATTAGACCTTTAAGTATGGCATATTGGTTGCTACAACTTGCTAGTGCAATACCATTTGCTAGCTAGGTGCTAGCAACAACATTCTCTTTTAACTTTGCTTTCGAAAGTGGTATACTGTCATAGCAACCAGTATTTTTTATGAAAATCTTTTAACAGTTTATCAGGAAAGGTTAGCTAGCTGCAAGCCTGCAAGTGTATGCATGAGAGAGAGAGAGAGAGAGAGAGAGAGAGTTGATGTATTAACTACATACTTTCCTCAAAAAAAAAAAACCCTACATACTAATACAAATCTTAGCCAAAAAATTTATGAACTCAGAAGGGTTTAATGGATATATTAATATACAGCCAAAAAAAAAATAATAATTAGCCAAAAAATGTTAAGAATATATTTCCTCAAAATATAATACTGTCTAGAGAATAATTTCATCCACAAGAAGCATTTTCATGTGAGAATTTGCAGAATTTTGACAATTCTGTAAGCAGATATAGAAGAAGGGTTTAATGGACTGTAGCCAAGGTGATCTATACAGCACCCAAAAAAAAATAATAATAATAATAAAGGAAATGTTAAGTTCACAACACTTTCATAACAAATTTTAGATGACATATTATTATCGGTGAGTAAAAAAAATTATGTCAGTGCTGAACTTAGATTATAACCAGTAACACTTTATAACCTAGGATTTGTTGTAAAAATGTCGTAGACATAAAAAACATTATTTTATTGCACTCTATCCTCCCCTAAGACTTTATGTATTGCATCAAGAGTCTTGCAATTGAATTAATTGTTGTTTTCAACAAAAACATCCAAAGTTTTGTTAGAACATATGTGAATGATGTTAAGAATATATGTCATTTAGAATTAACTAATCCTTTGACAAATCTCATTTTACTTGTAATTAGTAGATTTAGGATGTGTTTAATACTTCAAGGAATAAGAGTTCAAGTTTAAGTATTGAAATCATGCAAATCTGTCTAAGAAACAAGTGAAAAAGTGCTAGATTTTAAAACTTAACAAATAGCATCTATCGAGATTTAAAAGGCTTGTTTAGCCCGATACCCAACAGTTGCTCGATAGATACCTTATCTATCGAGATTTATGAAAATCAGTTTTTCAGATCTGATTTCACTCCAATCCGTGTGTACATGTTTAGGTTTTCTTTTCTCACAACCCTAAACATATATAAGGATTATTTTAAGAGTCGTCAACGGTGGCACAAGTGTGAAGCAAAGTTTTGTTCATGCAAATTGTGACCGGAGACAGAATTTGCCCTAGTTCATCTTTCTCTTGAAGAAGCTGTTGTATTTGTACGCCGTTGAGTTTTATGACCAAGGAGTTTCATGATCTTCATCATATTGATGAACTGAAGAACTTTGCAGCCAACATCTTTCTCAAGTTGGTGAGTAAGCTGCGTACTGGGATCTACGCCTCTATTAATTGGTTAGTCACATACTAGGAGCCGTGCATTGAAAATGAGAAATTGTCACTACAGAACAAGTTTAGTTGTATATTGGGGCAAGGGTTCAATTGTAGGTCAGTATAAGGTACTGGGATTCCTTTACTTGTAACTGCTTGTTGTGATAATAGTAGATTCTCGGGAGTAGTGACCTTAAAATCACCTGGTAGGGTTTTTACCTTGGAGGTCTTCCCTATTTGAAAACAAATTATCGTGTCAACTTTATTTTTTGCTGCATATTAACTTAGTTGGTGATTTATTTGTGCTACCACACATTTTGCATGTTAATTGAATTAATTAATTAACTTGACTAATTAATTGGTTAATTTATCGTAAGGAATCAATATATTCTTAGCCTATCAAGTGGTATTAGAGCAAGCACACTCTGATTAGGCTTAATCTTTGTTATTTGATCCATTTACCCCTATTGTCATGGCTGCTATTGGCAAGAAAATATCTTTTATTTCAAATACATCTTATTTTTCTAATCTCTATTTGATTGAGTGTTTGAGAAAATGCAAGTTTAAAAGTTATTTGAAAGTTATCATGATGATGATTGAAAAAGATCTTAATATGACAAAGAAACTAGACTACCTCAGAATGAAATGTGCAGAGGAGTTCATCTGGGAAGAGTGAAGGTTAAAGGCTTTGTCCATAAATGGCAAAAGAAAGAGAACACCATTCCTATAGATTCGTCTTCAAAGCATGAGGTGTGCTTTATGATGAAGTTTGTGTTCTAGGTAATGGACACATGCTTGTGGTACCTTGACAGTGAATGCTCACGATACATGACTAGAGACCGCTCTCTCTTTAAGGTTTTCGAATCTAAGAAAGGTGATAATGTCACTTTCGGTGATGGGAGCAAATCACATATTAAAGGAAAGGGAATTATCTCTCTACCTGGACTGCTAAACATTGCAAATGTGCTATATGCAGAAGGTCTGAGAGTGAACCTGTTAAGCATAAGTCAGATATGTGATCAAGACTTTATGGTGTTGTTCTCAAAAGGGAAATGCATTGTGTTGGATGAATCTGGAAAGAAACTCATAAGTGGTGTTCGCACTCTAGATAATTGTTATACTTTGGTCCCTAATGCTGATATTGTGTGCAATAGTATTCGTTTGCCAAATGAAGATCTATGACACCAAAAGATGGGACATGCTAGTTACAAACATCTTTCAATTGTATCTAAGCATGAATCAGTGTTGGGGATGCCAAAACTCAATAGAGTGAGCAATGCTGTGTGTGGACCGTGCCAGCTTGGAAAACAGACAAAAGCTAAAATCCAGGCACTCAGACATCCACTACATCTAGACCATTGGAGCTACTACATTTGGATCTCATGGGTCCAACTAGAACCGAGTCTCTTAGTAGGAAGAGATACATCATGGTTATGGTATATGACTTCATTAGATACACTTAAGTCATTCTTCTAAGATCCAAGTCAGATGCTCCTGAGCACATTGAAGCCTTATGCACAAGATTGCAAAATGGGAAGAGTTTAAAGATTGATCGAATTCAAAGTGATCATAGTAAAGAATTCAAAAACTCATACATGGAGTCTTTTTGCACTAGATTAGGTATATCTCAAGAATTTTTTGCTCTTATTACTCCTTAACAGAATGGTGTAGTAGAAAGAAAGAACAAGGTTATTTAGGAGATGGCTAGAGCCATGTTGCACAACAAGGATGTGGCTAGAAACTTGTGGGGAGAAGCCACCAACACTGCGTGTCATACGGTTAATAAAGTGTATTTCTAGGGGTGTCATTCTAGGGGTGTCAATGTTTGACCCAACCCGTGAACACGATACGAACTTGACACGAGTTTTTGTGGGTTTGGGTTGGACCTTAGTGGGTTTGGGTCATACGGGTTGACCCAAAAGCGACACGATAAGAAACGTGTCATAAGCGGGTCAACCTGCATAACCCGCAATAGACACGTTTTACACACTAATTTATTTGTGTCAACCCGAAATGACCTACTTAACATAACCTGTTTAACTTGTATAACAAATAAATATTCATTTTATTTTAGATTTTTTAAATACCTTTTATATCTAACATATATTTTTTTTAAAAGAAAAGTGAGTAATTACAAAAACTTATAAGGAATAAAAATGGAAATTGAAATTTTACAAATCCTAGATCTCTAAACCTTACAAACCCTAAATCTCTAAACTTTCTTATAAATATCTAATTCTTTTTTTTTTATTTCAGTTGTACTACTCATTCTACTATCTTATAGACTCATGCTCAATTCTCAAACTCAAAGTCTCAAACCGGTTATTGCTCTCTCTTGCCTTCTCTAATGTGTTTAGTGACTTTTAGAATTAAAGAAAACCATTTTCTAGGTGTTTCAAAATTTTGTAGTAATTTTTTCTGCATAATGTTTTTGTTCAATAAACTTTGAACCCATGTGCCATTATTAATATATGAGATATATTAATTGTTGGTTAAGGCCACAGTTGTAGCTTTTGTCTTATGCCATGTGTTTGTTTTGGTGTTTGTATTAGTGTTGGACACCGTTTGCATATCTTGTAAGTGGGTTTATTGAGATAGTTTATAAACTAGATTTGATGGGTATTGCTTTTAAAACTGTTGGGCATGATCACATTTTATAACTACTAATACTTATATATATATATATATATATATATATATATATTTGGCTTTGAACTTGCACAAATGAAATTGGATGAGCTTGTGGAAGATGTTATAAACTTGGACATCAACAAAAAATCTATGGATAATAATCATAATCGTAGTCATAGTCAAGATTAGTCTATTATTTGCTCTAATTCTTTCAATATCAATATTTAGCATTTGGCCAATTCCAAGGATATTATATTTTTGTTGAACTTAGTTATTTCATTTTTGTTAAAACAATGTTATTTTGAATTTGGGTTGAAGTGTATGCACTTCTTTTAGAGTGTAAAAAATTTATTTCTAGATGAATGTTATATTTTTGTTGAACTATATTATTTTGAATGTGGGTTGAAAACTTGAAGTGTATGCACTGTTTTTGGGATGTAAAAAAAAATTATTTTTAGATGGAAGTTATATTTAATATTATGTAGGTTGAAATGGGTTGTGTTATATTCATGTCAACCCAACACGACTTGTTTATTAAGTGTGTTAAATGGGTTGGATCAGGTCAACGCGCCTTATTAACAGGTCGAGTTAGCGTTGAAAGATCATAACATGATTATTAAATAGGTTGGGTTAGGGTTAAGCCATTTAGTCGAACACCCTTACCTCGACATGACACAAACCTGACACACTAACCCGAATTAACACCCCTATGTATTTCAGACCCGGTGCCAAAAAGATTCCCTATGAGCTATGAAAGGGAAGGAAGTCGAATGTTAAGCATTTCAGAATCTTTGGAAGTACTTATTTCATTCTCAAGGATAGAGAGAATGTGGGAAAATTTGACTCCCAAAACGATGAAGGAATATTTTTGGGATACTCCTCTACAAGCAAGGCTTATCAGGTATACAACAAAAGAACCAAGAAGGTGATAAAAACTGTAAATGTTGTTATCGATGAAGCTTCGGAGTCTGGTTTTGAGAAAATTAGTGAGGAAATCTCCAAAGAAATTCTTCCTCCTGAGCCCAAGGATGTTCAAAAACTTGTTGATCAAGAGCTTGCATCTTCATGTACTCTCGGTACTCCAAGTGTTGTAGAAGGTTCAACAAACATATCTACCTCACCTGATTCTGAATCTTATAAAGAGAAAGGACCCTCTTTCATATTTAAGTTGAATCATCCTCCCAAAATTATTGAGAGAAACATAAATGAACTTACATTAAGGAAACGTACTGTTGGTAAATGTGTTGCCAACTTTTTTTCATATTCTTGTTATTTATTGCAGGTTAAACCCACCAAGCTTGAGGAAGCTCTTCAGGATGAAAGCTAGGTTGAAGCTATACATGATGAACTACTTCAGTTTCAAAGGAATGATGTTTGGACTCTAGTACCTAGACCGGAGGGTGAGCACATCATTAGCATGAAGTGGATTTTTCGAAATAAGACTGATGAGAAGGGTAACGTGATCTGCAACAAGGCTAGTCTTGTGGCTCAAGGATACTCTTAAATAGAAGGAGTGGACTATGATAAGACATTTGCTTCAGAAGCCTGTATGGAGTTCATCAGGATTCTCCTAGCCCTAGCATGCCATTTGAAGTTCAAGTTTTACCAAATGGATGTCAAGACTACTTTCTTAAATGGGTTCCTTAAAAAGATGTGTATATGGCTTAACCAAAAGGATTAATTAATCCCCACTTTCCGGATCATATGTTGTACCTCAAGAAGGCACCCTATGATTTAAAGCAAGCCCCTAGAGATTGGTATGATCAACTCATATAACACTTGGTGTCACATGGGTTCACAAGAGGAAAAGTTGATCAAGCTCTCTTCATCAAAAGGGAAGACAACGAGTTGATAATTGCTTAAGTCTATGTTGATGATATCATCTATGGGTCAACAAAGGATGAACTTGCACATGGTTTCTCCAAACTCATGCAGGCTGAGTTCTAAATGAGCATGATTGGAAAGTGAAATCACTTCCTTAGATTGCAGATTCATTAGCAAGAGTCAGGTATATTCATATCTCAATCTAAATATGCTAAAAATCTTGTGAAAAAGTTTGGTTTGGAATCTGCTAGTTCTGTTAGAATCTCTATAAGCCCAAATGTTAAACTCACTGTTGATTTGTTGGGGAAAAAGTGTTGATCCATCTCTCTATAATAGCATGATAGGTAGTCTTCCTTACCTTACTGCTAGTAGACCTGACATTAGTTGTAGTGTGGGAATGTGTGCTAGATATCAGGCTAATCCCAAAGAGTCCTATATGACTGCTCTGAAAAGAATCATAAAGTATGTCAAAACCACTACCGATTTTGGTGTGTGGTACAGCAAGGACACAAATGATGTCTTAACTTGGTATTATGATGCTGACTGGGCTGGGAATGCTGATGATAGAAAGAGTACTTCGGGAGGTTTTTATGTAGGTAATAATCTTGTCTCTTAGATGAGCAAAAAACAAAATTTCATCTCATTATTCACTGCAGAGGTTGAATACATCATTGCCGGTAGCTGTTGCACTCAACTTCTATGAATGCAAAAACTCCTCCTTGATTATGATATTTGTCAAGAATATCTCACTATTTATTGTGACAATACCAGTGCCATCAATATCTTTAAGACGTAAATGCACTTTTAGTCCTTATATTTTGACTTTTTTCCATTTTAGTCTCTACATTTTATTTTTACCACTTTTAATCCCTAAACTAATTTACGCGGGATATTTAAGTCCTTGAAGCACTATTCCGTCAGCCAACTAACAGTAAAAGCTTATGTGGCTGACGTGGGCATTAAAATATTATTAAAAAAATTATTTTTCATTTTTTAAATGCCAAAATTAAAAAAAAAAATTAATTACTCAATTTAAAAAAAAAAACAAACAAAAAAAATATTTTCTATCAAACAAAAATTTTACATAAGAACATATTTTCTTTTCATTATTTTTTTCAGAAGAACATATTCATGTTCTTTGCGTTCTTCCCTAGTGTTCCTCCCTATAATCAATCTCCAGCAAAAAACAAACCCTAAACCCAGATCCTAACCAAACCCCAAACCCATATCCCTAGTAAAGCAAATCTTAGCCTTCAAACCCATAAATTTTCTTGGCAAACAAACACAAAAAAAAAAAAAAAAAAAAAAAAACCCACTGGAAAAAAAACCCCAAATCACCACCACCAAATCAAAGAACATGAAGATCAAACCCAAGCAAAAGAATAGAAACCCAGCAAGCAACAAAGCACCACCATAAATCAAATCATGCACTGCCACACATCAATGAAACCACTCCCAAACCAAACCATTGAAAGAATAGAAACCCAGCAAAGCACCCAACTCATCCACTCCCAAACCAAACCATAATCAAAGAGGCTGAGATCGGGTGCAATGAGTTTGAGATCAAAAGAGGCTGAGATTGGCTTGATCTAGGTTAGAGAGATGCTGTGATCAGTTGGTACCTAGTGATCTTATCGGACGGTTGAGAATGCAAACACAAAGACACACACACAATGAGTAAATGTAAACAAACCCAACATTACATTTTTCACCTGTGAGAGAGAAAAAGTTGGTACCTAGTGAGAGCGAGCGCCGAAAACGGTGGCCGGAGATTCCGATGGAGGGACTTCTAACCAGGTAAGCAGATCGGCAGTGGATGTGTGAGGCTTTCTCACTGGTGTGTTTCTCTCCATCTCTCACTCACACTTACTCACAGAGTTTCTCGCTCTCTCCCTCTCTCTCTCTCTCTCTCTCTCTCTCTCTCTGTGAGTTTGAGATATTTTTAAAAAATTGGAAATTTTCAGATCAATAAAAAAATCTTGGATGGTGTAAAAATATCGTCCACCAGACTTATTATTATTGTTTTTTGCCATTTGGGTTTGCTTGGGTCTGTAAATTTGAATTAAGGCGTGTAAGGACTTTGGGTTTGTTGAAGGTATTTTGAATCAGGTCTTTGTGTTTGTAATGGGAATGTGAAAGAATGAAAGAGTAATTGTTGAATGTTTTTGTGTTTTGTAAATCTGTGTTTATGTTTATAAATCTGACTGATTTTATGGGTTCCGTTGCTAAGGAAATATAAGAAAAGAGAAAAAATTTTGATTTTTTAAATTTCTAGGCAAGGTTTGCTGGAAAGAAAATGAAGAACATAATTAACGGGGAAGAACACATGCTCTAGATTCTTCTTGTTCTTTCCCAAAAAAGAGAAACAAAATTAATTTAATTTTTTTCTTTTCTTTTTTAAAAAATAAGAAGGTTAGAAATTTTATTATTATTTTATTGATCCATTAGCTTCTCCGTTAGTTGGCTAACGGAATGATACTTCAAGGACTTAAATGTCCAGCGTAAATTGGTTTATGGACTAAAAGTAGTGAAAATAAAATGTAGGGACTAAAATAGATTAAAGTCAAAATGTAGGGACTAAAAGTGCATTTACGCCTATCTTTAAAAATCCTGTTCAACATTTTTGAACTAAACATATAGAGATTCGACATCACTTCATTCGTGAGCTTGTTAAAGATGATACTCTCACTTTTAAGTTCATTCACACTGATGATCAGAAGGCTGATTTGTTTACCAAACCTCTTGATAGCAAACAGTTTGAATTCCTTTGTCAAAACATCGGTGTTATCTCCATGGATTGATCTTCTCTTCTTCTCCTCCTTCCTCATGCATTTGCATCTAATTTTATGTTTTGCTTTGTTTAACTTGTTTTTGTTTGTTTATTTTCAGTTTTGCTTTATTTTGTTTTTCAAAAATTTAAAAAAAAATTGAAAAATCAGAAAAATACAAAAACAGCGTGTGTTTGTATACATTGGTACTTGTGTACTTTGAATGGCCATTAAAACAAAATTTTCTAAATTTTGTATCTTTTGTACCTTAGATGAGCATCTTTATGCACAAATAAGTAAGTGAGCTTTGTGGTTCATATTTGTGACGAGTGAGATTAAGTAATCTTTTATACCTAACACTCGTATCACTCTTTTTGACAGAAAAATCCTAAAAGAAAGGCATAAATAACCATCTCATCACTGTTGCCCACCAATCATGAAATGACATTTATATGCTTTGGCATATCAAAAATGCAATATAAAAAACTTAACATCATTGGGTATTTCTTTTCTCTCTCTTATATATCCATGCATGGTTTACTTAAAAGAAAATATGCAAAGAAAAATTAAAGTAAAAAGAATCAAAATGCTTTATATATGATTGTAAGCGTGTCTTCTAGGAGATGTGGGAGTTATAGGATATACCTCGAAGTTGATAGTCCCCATCAAACAGTTATGATCGTGTGTGAGTTAAATTGATTTGTTCATATCTCAAATCGTCATAATATGTAGACACTTGTGCAATCTTGGAATATTTTTCACACACAACACGTAACATTCTTTGCTACTTTTGATACATGTATACGTACAATGTGATTTAATCATCACAAGAAATAAATGTGTTAATGTATGCCCACTAAACTGTCTTGACTTGTTTTTGAAATACAAAATTGGTCAGACTTGTTTTGTGTGTGTGTGTGTGTGTGTTTTAGATTTATATGCTTGACATTTTTTTTTGTTGGGAGATGTTTTTGAGAGTTTAAAATGTTGTTTGGATCTTTTGTTGAGTAGCATGTTTGATTGCAATCATGTCTGTGTTTTTCTCTTCTTTGAAAAATTATTTTTGAACAATCTCGACAGCTTCTCGATACGTCTCGACAGCTAGACTATCTATCGAGCCTCTTGATTTTCCTCTTGACAGCTGTTATTGCAATTTCGATCTATCGAAGTTTTTGAGAATTTGTCTCGATAGCTTTTCGACAGCTTCTCGATCCATCGAGAAAGTTTCTATCTCTTCCATAGCTTCTTGATCCATCAAGGACTCTTTACTGTAGAGACCTCTCGATAGCTCCTCAATAGCTCCATCTATCAAAATTTAAAGCTCAACACCTCTCGATCCATCGAGCTTTATGATTTCTATATATAGGATTCAACACGATTTTCTCTCATTTCTTTCCAATTTCTCTATATAGAAACTATCTTTTCTCTCTCCCATACACTTCCCACTCAACCTTTTCATCTTCCCCACTCAATCTTCGGTCTCAAGGGTGTTTTCTTCATCTGGTATGATTTTCATTCCTTCATATATCATGCATTTCATCTCTCTTGATCTAACTTTTGAGGTTTTTGAAAATTTTTGGGGTTTTTGAAAATTGATGAAGTTTTTGCAGGATTTTTGGGATGAATTTTGTTTAAATAATCTTAAATTTTCATGCATTACATCATAATTGCATTTTAACAATGTTTCATGCATTAGATGTGTGTTTAATTTGTTGCAATGATGTGTGCTAGTAGGTTTAGATTAGGCTGAGCCCATGATGTTTTTATTGCTACATGTCACATGTTCAAGCACTCTTCATGCATATGTACCTCCTTTTTCTATCTTTTTTATATTAATTGTGTTTGATGCTTTTTTGCTTATCTCTCTCTCTCTCTCTCTCTCTCTCTCTCTCTCTCTCTCTCTCTCTCTCTCTCTCTCTCTCTCTCTCTCTCACTCAGTTAGTTGCTATATGGCACCTAAACGAAAATCCACTCTGCCCCGCAAGTCTCTTCAATCCGGGGCATCTACTTCTAATTCTACCCCCTCTCACGTTCAGTTTTGTAATGAGAAAGCCTGCAAGGACTTCTCAGAGAACTTCTCTCGATGAGGCATTCATTCGAAACGCCAAGTCATCCTATCAAACTTTTCCGATACTGACCTTCCCACTGTCATCTATAGTAGGGGTTAGAAGTCACTGTGTGACGTCCCAATCACTTGTCCCTACGTGATCATACATGAGTTTTACTCCTATATGCACGAATTTGATTACTTTGTGCCTCATTTCATCACTCGCGTTCGAGGTACGCACATTGTAGTAACTCCGGATCTTATATTCAATGTGCTACACGTACTGAGAGTAGCGCATCCTAACTACTCCGGTTGTGATCGTCTTAAGACTGTGTCTAAAGACGAATTCGTATCTCTATTTCGTGAAACACCTTCTTCTTGGGGTAGTCGTCAAAACACCCGTTGCTTGACTTTTGCTAGAGGTCCGAGGTTCCTTAACGTGGTGATGACATTCATTTTCCATCCATTGTCTTACTATAACTCTATCATAGAGCCTCGTGCTTGATTTTTGTTATCCCTCTTAAAAGACCTTACTATAGACTTCCTTTCTCAATTCATTCTTTCTCTTATAGATGTTTATAGGGATACAGCGATCCGTGATAAGCTAATTTTTCCTTCTTCTATCACGTGAATCATTCGCTACTTTTCTGTCTCCTATCTCGAGTTAGACCACTTCTTCGTCATGTGTGCCATAGATGAGGCAACCATTAGACAGAGTGAGGCCCAGTTTCGACAGAAGCGGCCACGGACTGAGATGGAAACACCTCCAACCTCTTCAGCTCCATCCACCCCTGCACCTTCCCCCTCCGCGGGTGGTGTGACTTTTGAGATCGTCATTTCACAACTTGAGCGCATGGATGCTCGCCTCAATACATTCACTCATAAGTTGTATCAGGTGAACACCCGTGTTGGTCATATCGCACGACGACAGACTGTCATGGGTGGCTTCATAGTTTCTCCCTCTCCTTCTCTAGAGGCATCTGAGGACGAGGACAACGATGGTGACTCTGGTAGTGATGCTAGTGCTACTACTGATGAGGATGAGGTTTCTAGCTCTTCTAGTGACGAGGAGATGACTGCTTCTCAGTGACTTACCCTTTGTTATTTGTGACAAAAAGGAGGAGTAGTTTTGGGTATGAGAGTAGTAATATTCTTAGGGGAAGAGTTAATACAGGAGATATTTTTGTTAGGGGGAGTGCTTAGTGTTTTTATCTTTGAGGAATGTAGTGAGGACTTTTTATATCTTTTCTTTTCTTTCTTTTTAGATACATTGTTCTCACATTGTGATAGCAAACCTTGTACTCATTATTGATATATATATATATATATATATATATTGACTTTGCTATTACAGTTTCACTTATCTCTTCATGTGTTGGTTCTTTTCTCTCTTTATGCACATGCTTCTTATACTTGTATGCAATATTTTATTTTTGTTTCACACTAAGATGTTTTGATGAGTTTTTTTTAAAGTGTTTCAGAAATACATATTGTCAAAATCTTTCTTTCCATAAACTCTTTTCTTACAAAATTTTTCAAGAGTTTGTGTTAAGATAGATTTTATTGTATTCAACAAGTGAGTATGAGTTGAGTGATTTATGACTTCTCTCATATGTTCATTTGTTTGTTGTGGTTTTGTTACGGATTGCCAAAGGGGGGGAGAGATTGTTAGGACATATGTGAATGATGTTAGGAACATATGTCATTTAGAATTGGCTAATCCTTTGACAAAATGCACTTTACTTGTAATTGAGTAGATCTAGGACGTGTTTAATACTTCAAGGAACAAGAGTTTAAGTCCAAGTATTGAAACCATGCAAATATGTCTAAAAAACAAGTGAAGAAGTACTGGATTTTAAAACTCGACAACTAGCTCGACAGATAGCATCTATCAAGGTTTAAAAGGCTTGTTTAGCCCGATACTCGACAGCTGCTTGATAGATACTCTATCTACGTGATTTATGAAAATCAGTTTTTCAGATTTGATTTCACTTGAATCCGTGTGTACATGTTTAGGTTTTCTTTTCTCATAACCCTAAACATATATGAGGATCATTTAAGGACTGTCAAAGGTGGCACGAGTGCGAAGCAAAGTTTTGTTCATGCAAATTATGATTGGAGACAAAATTTGTCTTAGTTTATCTTTCTCTTGAAGAAACTGTTACGTTTGTACATTGTTGGGTTTTGTGACTAAGGAGTTTCGTGATCTTCATCGTTTTGATGAACTAAAGAACTTTACAGCCAACATCTTTCTGAAGTTGGTGAGTAAATTGCGTACTAAGATTCATGCGTCTATTGATTAATCACGTACTAGGAGCCATGCATTGTAATGAGAGATTGTCACTATAAAACAAGTCCAATTATGTATTGGGGTAAGGGTTCAACTGTATGTTGATATAAGGTACTAGGATTCTTTTACTTGTAATCGCTTATTGTGATAACAGTGGATTCTCGGGAGTGGGACCTTAAAATCTTCCAGTGGAGTTTTAGTCTTGGAGGTTTCTCTATTCGTAAACAAATCACTATGTCAACTTTATTTTCCATTGCATATTAACTTAGTTGGTGATTTGTTTGTGCTACTACGTGTTTTGCATGTTAATTAAATTAATTAATTAACCTGACTAATTAATTGCTTAATTTATCACAATGGACCAATACAGTCTTGGCCTATTTAGTTTTAATCTTTCTCCCACTATCAAATTTTACACACACACACACACACACACACACACACACACACACACACACATATATATATATATATAAAGACTTTATATATTGCATCAAGAGCCAGGTTAGTCAAGCTTACGGGTTGGGCCATGTTACTTTATATATTTCATCCAAACTTTAAACACAACTTTAAAGTTTCTTGGATCATTATAACATTGGACAATCCCAGTTATAACTTTTACTGGGTTGGGCTAGGTTAGTTTGTTGAAATTTGGGCTTTACAGAGTTCATCAAGCAAAATAATATTCATTAAATCCATAGAATTTATTATATAATAATTGTTGGTTACCATCATACCAAAAATTATTTAAATTCAGTTGTTTATTCAACAACAAAAAACATTACTTGTTAAGTAAATTAGAACCCACACGTACTCTATATCTATATCTACATCAACAAAAATATCAATCAAAATCTGTATATTATTAATGATACAAATTATATTCACAAGAAAAATCACAAACGAGCCTTGCGGTGGGTGTAGTTCCCAGGCCACTAACATTGTCCCACTCTCATTAAATGCTCCCACTACGGAGAAAGGAGACTGGACCCTCTCCTCCACTGAGCAGGAAGACAATCATGCAGTCACTACAGCCTGGCCTATAAATATACGAGGAAGACTCAAAACAAGTGGGTGGCAACTGGAGTGAGGAACGAGGGGTAGAGAGACAGAAGTAAGGGTCTTGATAGCTTTATCAGTATTATGCAGGACTGCCCACTGTAGGAAATACGAAAGCCCACTTAACAAGTAGATTGTGAGTCCAAACACGTGACAGGCCCAAGCACTGCGCGGCACGCACAATTGGCGCCGTCTGTGGGAATCTCCTACCAAGCTGCGATCCTGTGTAGCAACACTCGGAGAAATGTCCGGAAGCAGACAGGGAAGCCAGGTGAAAAGCGGTTCTGGTGGGTCCTCGCGAGGCTCCACGTGGCGAGAAAGAAGGCAGAAGAGGCTGGAGGACCGAAGGAACCAGGAGGCAGTAGAGTCCGGGCTCGGAGACGAGTCGTACCAGACCCTCCGGACAGCGTCTGACGTCTCAGGGCTCAACCGCCGAGACTGGAGAGATCAGGAGCTTGAGCGGAGGGATAAGGAGTTGAAACGCTTGCGCAGAACAGTAAGGGATTTGGAGTAGCATGGACGGGAGAGGCGTAGGAGAAGAGATCACGCGGACCGGGCGGAAAGGTCGGCTAGCGTTGGAGAGCTGCGAGCGGCGGGGTCCTATCAGTCGGGATCGCGACGGCAGCGTGAGCGTTCGAGAGATCACGCAGACCGTGGGTCGGTTTCCCCGGATGGGGAGCGACCACGGGATGCAGCCATAGATGCAATGGGCCGAGCATTGCGACAGGCAACCCGGTCCCCATTCACGAAGGACATCGAGGAGGCGCCTATGCCGAGCCGGTTCACACGACCCCCGTTCAACTCCTACACGGGAAAAACCGACCCGGTTGAGCATGTGAGTCATTACATTCAAATGATGTCCCTCCACACGCAGAATGACCCGCTGATGTGTAAGGTCTTCCCTTCAAGTCTCGGACCCACGGCCTTAAGGTGGTTTAACGGCTTAAAGAAGGGCTCCATCCGTAGTTTCTCAGAGCTGATCCAGGAGTTCGGGGCGAGGTTTATGACGTGCAGCCGGATTCCGCAGCCGGTGGACGCGCTGTTGTCAATGAAGATGGGGGCTGGGGAGACCCTCCGCAACTACGCCAGCCGGTATTGGGAGTTGTATAATGAGATCGGCGGGGGTAACGAAAAGATCGCGGCCAGCACATTTCGGATGGGACTACCAGAAGAGTCCGGACTAAGGGAATCATTGACTCTGAGACCACCCGAGGACATGCGGCAACTAATGAGGCGCATCGAGGAGTACAAGCGACTGGAGGATGACAGGCTCCAGTCTAAGGGGAAGGCCCCGGTCGTCAATTATCCTCGGAGCTCAGCCTTCACCAGACCGAGGAAGGATCCAAGGGTCCAGGAGCACGGTCATGATAATAGGGTGGTCAATGCAGTATTTAAGGAGCCCGTGCACAAGATTGTCGACAGGATAAAGAACGAGCCGTACTTCCGGAGACCGAACAAGATGCCGGGTGACCCTTCGAGGAGGAATCAGAACTTGTATTGCGCCTACCACCGGGACAAAGGGCACACCACGGAACAGTGCAGGGTGTTGAGAGACCATTTGGAGCAGTTGGTGAAGGCCGGACATCTGAAGGAATTTCTCGCCGATCATGGGGACCGAGAGACAATGCCAGCAGACCGGGCGCGCCGGGACGCCCTCCCTCCTCTAGGAGTGATAGAGGTCATCCACACCGCACCCAGGCGCCCGAAGGGCCTGATCAAGGGAGGAATACTGACAGTGGTATCCACAGACGGCAACAATAATGAGCAACCACCAAGGAAGAAACCGAGGTATCCTCAACAACCCATAACATTTGACGACTACGACCTGGAGGGAACTGTTCAGCCGCATCAAGACGCTTTAGTGGTCTCGGCCCGTGTAAGGGGTTTCCATGTAAAAAGGATCATGATAGGCCAAGGGAGTGGGGCCGACGTGATGTACCCGGACCTATACAGGGGGCTCGACCTGAGTGAAAAAGACCTGTCAGCATACGACACGCCGCTGATGGGATTCGATGGTCACCTCATGAGGCCGGAGGGGCAGATCTCGCTCCCGGTTAGCATGGAAGGCAAGGAAGTGGTCGTAACATTTATAGTAGTGGCCTCTTACTCCCCGTACACGGCAATCCTCGGGAGACCCTGGATACACGACATGGGGGCGGTGCCGTCCACCTTGCACGTCAAAGTCAAGTTCCTGACCAGTTACGGGGTAGCAGTGGTACGGGGCAACCAGCAGGCAGCCAGACAATGCGTGGTGGCCGCGGCCCATAAATAAGCCGAGGAAAGGACCGGAACCAAGGAGGATGTATTGTAGCAATTACAGCAGAACCAGCCGGAAGGGAAGGGCCCGGCGGAGGGGCTGGTGAAAGTAAGGATACTGCCGGGCGAGGAAAGGAGATTCCAAATAGGGGAAAGCCTGGATGACCGGGCAAGGGTAGAGCTGCTGCTTTTCCTCATACAAAATTTGGATGTGTTCGCATGGAGTCCGTACGATGTGCCCGGCGTAGACCTGGAATTTATAGTTCACAAGCTGAACGTGGATCCGTTATTCACCCCGAGGAGGCAAAAACCGAGAAGGTCCTCGAAGGAGCACGTGGAGGCCGTCAGACAAGAAGTCGGGAGATTAAGAGGAGCGGGGGCTATAAAGGAAGCCTTCTTTCCAGAATGGCTCGCAAACACGGTGGTTGTAAAAAAGAAGAGCGGCAAGTGACGAGTATGCGTTGACTTCACGGACCTAAACCGGGCGTGCCCAAAAGACCCTTTCCCGATGCCAAGAATTGACCAATTGGTAGACGCCACATGCGGATTCCTGAGGATGAGTTTTCTTGATGCCTTTCAAGGGTACCACCAGATCGCACTAGCCGCCGAGGACTAGGGGAAGACGGCGTTCATAACACCTGATGCCAACTACCACTACACGGTAATGCCGTTCGGCCTGAAGAACGCGGGAGCAACCTATCAGCGAATGATGACGAGGATGTTTAGGGATAAGATCGGCCACACGGTTGAAGTATACATTGACGACATGGTGGTGAAAAGTAGACGGGAAGGGCAACACATAGACGACCTCAAGCAGGTATTCGAAGTGCTTCGACGGCATCGTCTGCGCCTCAACGCCGACAAGTGTGCCTTCGGAGTAGCGTCCGGCAAGTTCCTAGGCTACCTAGTCACCAAGAGAGGGATCGAAGTCAACCCCGATCAGATCATGGCCGTACAATGCCTCAAGACACCGAGCAATCCTAAGGAGGTGCAGAAGTTGACGGGCATGCTGGCCGCCCTCAACCGATTTATTTCCAAGTTCGCGGATCGATGCCACCCGTTCTACCAGCTTTTAAAGAAATGGAGGGGTTTTCACTGGGATGAGGAGTGCGATAGGGCGTTCCAAGACCTTAAGGAATACCTTGGGCAGGCACCAACGTTGACGGCACCAGAACCAGGGGAGGACCTATATATGTACCTCTCGGTTTTCGAGCATGCAGCCAGCGCCGTGCTACTAAGGGATAATGGCGTGCAACTCCCAGTATACTACGTCAGCAAGACGTTCGTCGACGCCGAGACCAGGTACCTGCCGTTGGAGAAACTAGTATTGGCACTTGTGCATTCAACCAAGAAGCTGCCACACTACTTCCAGGCACATACAGTCCACGTCCTCACGGAGTACCCATTTCAGTCGTTACTAAGAAGGTCAGACTTCACGGGAAGGATAGCAAAATGGGGAACTCGGCTAGGTTCTTTCGACATCAGGTACAGACCAAGAACCTCGGTGAAGGGACAAGTGCTTGCGGACTTCATTGCCGAGTTCACGCCGAAGGCCGCAGATATGATTTGCGTCGCTGAAATCCATCCATGGAAGATATTTGTGGATGGCGCGTCTAACGCGGCAAGAGCGGGGGTAGGAATTGTGATCATTACGCCGGAAGGACTTAAGCTGAAGCACTCTTTCAGACTGGGTTTCAGGGCCTCCAACAATGAGGCCGAATATGAGGCCCTGCTCGCCGGACTCAGGGTTGTCAGGGATCTGGGGGCTATGGAACTCGAGGTTTTCTCAGACTCTCTGCTAGTAGTTAACCAGGTGCTTGGAAATTTTGAAGCTAGAGACGCATAGATGATGGAATATCTACGGGTTGCCAGGCAAGTCTTGTCCGGTTTCTCGAAAGTAAAGGTAGAGCGCATAGCACGGGGCCAGAATCGGCACGCCAACTCTTTGGCAACGCTGGCATCGTCGATCGCCGACACGGTACCCCAACTGATCAGGGTAGAATTGGTTGTCGAGCCGAGCATAGTGCCCAGGGTGCCGATTGCACAGCTGACGGCCACCGAGGATTGCTGGATGGATCCCATAATTGGCTACCTCGCGGACAACCGTGTTCCGAATAATGAAAAGGAGGCAGCGGCTGTACGGCGCAACGCCCCTCGGTACTGGTTGTCTCCCGATCGCAAGCTTTATCGGAGGTCGTTTGGGGGACCGTACCTACAATGCCTCGGCCCTACTGAGGCCAAGGAGTTGTTGATTGAGCTTCACGAAGGTGTGTGCGGGAGCCACGTGGGGGGACGGTCGTTGGCTCACCGAGCGATGACACAGGGGTTTTGGTGGCCGCGAATGAGAGAGGAAGCAACCGAATATTCCCAAAAGTGCAGGCAATGCCAGATACACGCGCCGCTGATCCACCAACCGGCCAGGAACCTGAACCCAGTCAGCGGTCCTTGGCCATTTGCCCGCTGGGGGCTAGACATAGTCGGGCCGTTCCCAAGGGCCACAGGCAACCGGAGATTTGTGCTAGTGGCCGTGGATTACTTCACCAAGTGGGCGGAAGCGGAGGCGCTGGCAAACATCCGGGATGTGGATGTCAAGAAATTCGTATGGAGGAACATCGTAACAAGGTTCGGCGTGCCGGACACTCTCGTGTCAGATAATGGCCTTCAGTTCGATAGCAAAGCTTTCCGGGCCTTCTGCCACGGCCTCGGGATTAAGAACCGGTACTCTACTCCGGCTTACCCACAGAGCAACGGCCAAGCAGAAGCAACCAACAAAGCCATAGCGAGCGGCCTGAAGAAAAGACTAGAGGGCACCAAGGGAAGGTGGGCCGAGGAGTTGCCGAGCGTCCTATGGTCCTACCGAACAACCCCGAGGAGGTCCACGGGGGAAACGCCTTTCTCCCTAACGTACGGGGCTGAGGCTGTCATCCCGGCTGAGGTAAACTTGTGTAGCGCTCGGGTAAACGGGTACGAGATAGACGAGAATGAAAGGTTGATGGCAAGGGAGCTGGACCTGCTGGAGGAACACCGAACAACGGCCAGCATTCGGCTAGCGGAATATCAACAAAAGCTTGCTCAGAGGTACAACCGGATTGTGAGGAAAAGAGAGTTTGTATCAGGAGATCTGGTGCTTCGCAAAGTGGCAGGGAATACGCGCGACAGCAACGCTGGGAAGCTGGCCTCGACTTGGGAGGGGCCTTACCGTGTAATGGCTATCGCTGGAGCCGGGTCGTACTACTTGGAAGATTTAGAAGAGAAACCACTAAGAAATTTTACTATTAACAGGCCAGCACCAAAGGTCGTGAGCGGAGTACAGCCCCATTCGCTAGAATCAGAAATGTTCGAACTATTGTATCCGTGACTCTTCTCATCTCATGCTGTAGTATATGATCGGCGCTCTAGTCGAACTTTAAAGCAAATTTAAAGGACAGACACCTCACTCGGTTCGATCCCTATCACCGAGCAGGTGAAAACCTTAATGCACACCTAAGGACAGAAACATCGCTCGGTTCGATCACTATCGCCGTGCATGTGAAAACCTTAAAGCAAATTTAAAGGACAGACACCTCACTCGGTTCGATCCCTATCACCGAGCAGGTGAAAACCTTAATGCACACCTAAGGACAGAAACATCGCCCGGTTCGATCACTATCGCCATGCATGTGAAAACCTTAAAGCAAATTTAAAGGACAAACACCTCACTCGGTTCGATCCCTATCACCGAGCAGGTGAAAACCTTAATGCACACCTAAGGACAGGAACATCGCCCGGTTCGATCACTATCGCCGTGCATGTGAAAACCTTAAAGCAAATTTAAAGGACAGACACCTCACTCGGTTCGATCCCTATCACCGAGCAGGCCAAAAACCTTAATACAAACCTAAGGACACACCTCACTCGATTCAATCCCAATCACCGAGCAGTTAAAAACCTTAACCTAAACCAAAGGGCATGCGCCTCGCTCGATTCGACCCCTACGACCAATCATATGAAGTCCGACTTCCATAGCCCGAGCAAGCAAAAAAAAAAAAAAAAAAAATGCAAAACAGGCACAATCGGAACAAGCTCATACATTTTAAAAGTAAGGAAAATGTTCTGACGCCACACCCCAGCGCCATAGGGCAATGTTCAGAACAAACGTGCACGTTGCATAATGTAACCAAAAAACGGGAAAATAAAACAAGTTGAAGCGACAGGCAGTCAGTCACACGGCTGGGCTTTCTGGGCTAGGAGAGGGGGCAAGGCTCCTTGGCCGATCTCGGGGCGATTGTGCGGTGGCATTCTCAGACTGATTATCACTAGTGTCTTCCGGATCAGCCGTCTTCCCGTGAGCGTCGATCTCCCGCACTAAGTCAATCATGCTCGGGGTATCTTCGCCCGAACTCTCCGCTTGATCACCAGCAGGGAGCGGAATGGCAGGGTAAGGAACCTGCGCGGGATCCCACAGTGGAGAATCCTCGGCCAGCCCCACAGCCTTGAGTGCGGCCATCCACCCTTCCGCGAACCCGTGGTGGCGCGCTTGATGGATGATCGGCTCAGCGGAATTCTCGGCGTCCGCGAAGCCCTTGTCGTACCACTCGCTCTTAGAAGCCTCGAGGGACCTCTGCAGATCACCGATTTGAGTGGCCTGGGCCAGCACCATACTATCTGCCGTCGCCAACTTGAGCACGGCCTCGCCCAGCTTCGTTTTCGAGATAATGAGCCTGTCCTCGGCGGAACGACGGGCCATCTCAGCATCGACCGCTTTCCTCTCAGACGCCGCGGCCGCTTCTTCCTTCTCCCAGGCCGTTGCCTCGGCCACAGCCTTCAAGGCCTTCTCCCGGTCGGCAACCTCGGCCGCATCTTTCAGCCTCCCATCCACAATGCAAGTCAGTTGCGCGGCTTGCAACCAATCCCATAAAGGGTTAGTATGGCATCTAACAAAGCCGCCCTACGAAAGCATATACAAAGGAGGGAACGGGGACTTACCACAATAGTATGCCATTGGAGCCGCCGAGCGAGCGTGTCATCGTTGCCACACAAATAGTACGCCGCATCCTCGGGCAGCATCAGCCCCTGCGTCAGGCTCTGAGCCACCCGGCCCCCGTCGTCCCTATCCTACGACTGAGCGCTTACAGTCTCGGGCAGGGGCACGTCGCCCAGAAGGAAAGTGGGGGCCCAGGGCGCCTCGGGCCGGGAAGAGGAGGCCACGTCCGTCCCGGTCTGGGGAAGAGGGGAGGTAACAACCGGCGCTTCCTCGATCCACAGTCTGCCCATGGGACGGGGCGGAGTCTTTGGCAGAGAATCGCCAGGAGCGGGAACGTTCTTCTCAACCGCCCTTTTTCTCTTCCTCCCCTTACCCATGCGAGTTGCACGGCTCGTCCCGAGCGGGGACTTGGGGGAAGCCTCCTGCCCGACACCTGGAATGAACTGTGTGAGGGTCATCTCCCTACGCTTGACCATCTTCTTTGCAGGGATGAAGCTCGCACCCGAGGCCCCTTCCGGTTCAGTCAGCCCTCCCTCGGTAGCTAGAGCAGCGACACCCGGACCCTCGACCGTTTCGTGTCTCTGCCACTCTTGGGACACACGGTCGGCAGACTCGTCTCGCACCGGCGCTATATCGTCTGCTGTAGTGTAGCGCGGGCCGGCCTCTCGCGCCTCGCCGGTGGTAAGGGAAGGAGGAAGGAACCGTTGGTGCCGAACGTCTATGTAGGACAGAAGCGGGCTGTCCACCAAGAGTGCCTGGCTGAAGTTTTGCCAGGTGTTGTACGTGGGATTGACGCTGAGGATCAGATGGGAGGCCCTGAGCTGCCCGTCGCTGTTCACGAATATCTCGGAGCGCAGGACGAAGTTTAGGTCACGCGCGTGTATGACCCGGGAGTCCGGCAAGAACCTTCTTGAATCTGCAAGTAAGCAATAGTATTAGCAACAAAGCAATGGAAGAAAAGATAGAGCAAGAAAAGAAAAAGTGACAAGTCTCGGTACTGACCAACGTCACGGGGCGAAAGTGGGCAATGTAGCTCGCTGCCGAGCCAATTGCCGCGCACCCGAACGAATTCTCTGGCCGAGTTTTTATTCGAGTCGGGAAGACAAGAGATAAGGCGGACTCGCATATCTCTCGTCTTTAAGTAATATCCCTTATCAAAGTTACCGCACAGCTTATACATAAAGTTGATGTCATGATGGTTCAGTTGAAGGCCGAACAATTGGTTTAGTCGGCTTACACAACTAACTACCCTATAAAAATTGGGGAGAAATTGATCGGGGCAGAGGCCATAAAAACCTAAAGTACTGATGATGAGGGGATCCACGGGGAACCTAACTCCACCCTCGAGAACAGCCATTAATGGGAAAAAACCGGCACGCTTGTCGGCAGCCCTCTCAAATGCTATATCGCCCACGTTGCAGTACGCAACGTCGACGTCACTTGGGACGCCAAAGCTCTCCCTAAAACTACCCAAGGCAGCCCCATCGGTAAGGAGGTGAGAGTATCCCATCCCAAAGGTGCGACACAGGTAAAAATGTGAGAAGAAAAAGGGGCGGAGAAAACTTACTTGAGGATCTAAGGAGTGGGGGGGCAGGGAAGATGTTCTGGTGCAGAAGGATGCTCGGCAGACTAAGATTTGATGGACAAGGAGATGCAAAAAGTAAAGAAGAGCCCGACGGGAGTTATGCCCATATATATACCCCAACTCAAGCATTTAATGGGGCGCGGGGTGGGGAGAAAACCACCCAACTACCTTGTCTTCTTGGGAAACCCCCACACACGTAGGCGCAAGTTACGAACTGTCAGACGGTTCGCCAGCCGTCAGACCAATCCATCTACCCCCGAGCTCTTATTGCAGATGTGACAGCCTGGCATGGCACGGCCCCCGAAGGGAACATCAACAGTCACGCCGACCTCACGCGACGGGCGCTCGGCGACCCTAAAATCACCAGGCGCTCTACAAGATCCTTGATTCACTACAGACGTCCGAACATGAATCAAGGGGGGGCTAATGTACGGGCGTCAACCCAGTGTAGGTTATCCAGCCACGTAAGCCCGTCACTACGAGGCCACGTGGCCGAAAGCACTCGGCCAGAACTTATGGACGCCCCGTGTAACATCTCATGCACGGCTGTGCCCGTTGCTCTCGCCGGCCAACAGACCCAGCCGCGGAACTTGTCCCGATGCTATCACTTCCGCCCAACCATCCATTAACATCCACTTCGAAGGAATAGCATTGGACCTCCTTTTCCATTGCTTAGGGAGCGGCTCCGCTGTGCAAAAGACCCAGACGGGGAGCTAAGCCCAATGCCATTATCTACACCCACTCACCACCTAATGTCCACTCTGGGGCAATGTCATTGGACCCCCGCCTGCACTGCCTAGGGACGACGCCGCCGTGCAACAAGCCTTGCGGTGGGTGTAGTTCCCAGGCCACTAACATTGTCCCACTCTCATTAAATGCTCCCACTACGGAGAAAGGAGACTGGACCCTCTCCTCCACTGACAGGAAGACAATCATGCAGTCACTACAACCTGGCCTATAAATATACGAGGAAGACTCAAAACAAGTGGCTGGCAACTGGAGTGAGGAACGAGGGGTAAAGAGAAACAGAAGTAAGGGTCTTGATAGTTTTATCAGTATTATGCAGGACTGCCCACTTTAGGAAATACGAAAGCCCACTTAACAAGTAGATTGTGAGTCCAAACACGTGACAGGCCCAAACAGGCCCAAGCACTGCGCGGCACGCACATTATTGATGATGATTCTCCTATGTTGAACAGCTTTCTACACCTTTAATAGGAGTTAGGAACAGCTTTTTAATTTGAAGTTTTTCATTTTATTTATTTTTTACCCTTTGCAATTCCATGACAAAACACCTTATACAAACTCAAGAAGTAAATGTGAGTTGGAAACACAAGAAGCAACTCTCTTACAAGTCTATAGTCTATTCTCTATTTTATTTTTATTTTTTTCTCTTTTTTCCTATGCATTTGGTATGCCTCATTTCCACATCTGTTTTTGGCTTTTTGCAGAAACTAGCTGCTATAGGCATAGGGAAGGAATCAGAACGACCATGTTAATGTGCCAATTCCATTGGTTGAAATGTTACTGTGATGTGGACAAAACACTCCTAGGAACCCCTAACCCATTGGGTTGAAATGGGACAAGGTAATTATTGTAGCATGTCTCCATCGCAACCCAATAATTTTTACTTGGCGAAAAACTCATTTTAATCCCTACATTTTCACGCGATTTTTACTTTGGTCCCTAACTTTTTTTTTTCATCGACTTTAGTCCCTGTCCTAGTAAACGCCTCTTGTTTTCGTCCCTGACGTTACATCAAAGACGAAAATTACATAGTTGGCAAACAGCACAGTACTAAAAGCTGATGTGGCCATTAAAATAATAATAAAAAATGTCACGTTAGCATTTAAATTAAAGAAATTAATTTATTAATTTTAACTAAATAAAAAAATTAAAAAACAGAAATTAAAAAAAAAAAAAAAAAAAAAACCAAACTTCGAGATCAAACCGTGTCTTGAACAAGAAAAAATAAGAACCCAGTTCTAGATCTAAGAACAAAGAAAGAAAAAAACACTGACAAAAAACCCACCAAATCACTGCCACATCCAACTCATCCGAACCCAAAAGAAAAAAAAAATCAATTCATGCCTCACTGCAAAACACACACAAAACCCACACAAAACCCAGATCAATTCCTCTAGATCAAAACACACACACAAAACCCAGATCTAAACCTAGATCACTGCCACATCTAGCCACCGTTGCCACTAGAGCAACCCATCATCGGAGCAACCCATCATCAACACCACTACCATCGCACGACTACCATCTCACCACAACACACAAAACCCAGCCCATCATCGATGAGCTTGAGCAACCCATCATCGGCGAGCTTGGCAACCCATCATCGACGAGCTTGAGCAACCCATCATCGACGAGCTTGAGCAACCCATCATCGGAGGCAAGGTTGGCAACCTATTAGAGGACCACGCCACCGAAACCACCAGACCCACGGCGCCACCAGATCCACACTGCTGCCAAACCCACAGCGCCACCAGACCCATTATCTAGAATGGGTTCTTATTTTTTCTTGTTCAAGCTTTGTTTTTAAGCTTTGTTTGATCTTCGATTTGGAGATTGGACTAGCTTTCTTTGTTCTTAGATCTAGAGATTGGACTGTTCGATCTCAAGCTTTGTTTTTTTTTTTTTAATTTCTATTTTTAATTTTTTTTATTTAGTTAAAATTAATAAATTAATTATTTTTAATTTAAATGCTAGTGTGGCATTTTTTATTATTATTTTAATAGCCACGTCAGCTTTTAGCACTGTGTCGTTTGTCAGCTGAGCAATTTTCGTCTCTGATGTAACGTCAAGGACAAAATCGAGAGGTGTTTTCCAAAACAGAGACTAAAATCGGTGGAAAAAAAAGTTAGGGACCAAAGTGAGAATCGCGTGAAAATGTAGGGACTAAAATGAGTTTTTCGCATTTTTACCTTTGACCCAAAGTTTTTTTTTTTTTTTTCCCAACAATAGTATGTGCTATTTTTTCTCATTAATTTTTATAGTAGATATTATGGTCTTATAAATTAAATATTGGGGTTTTTTTAATTGATTTTTTTAACATTAATTGACTAAACAAGAGTATTAAATAAATAAATCATATATTCGATAATAAATAAAACCCCACATTTGATTGGCATGAATAGTCTAAAAGAAGAAGAGACTTAAAGGGTGGATAATTATCTCATTTACATGATGAAAAACATTATTAGTCCACAATCCATAAATATTAAAAGAATGATTGTCAATGGCCTTGTAGCCTAAATGCCTAATGGCCTAATGGCACCTACCCCTCTAACTCCTATGACATGTTGTGGACTTGACGTGCCTCCTCTCTTGGAAAAAAAATTAAAATGAAAATAAAATCCATATATATATATATATATGGATGGTAGAAATAGAAAATTTCTTATTTAGAAATTAAGGACTCATGCCGGAACACCTTAAAAAAAAAAAACCATGCATGAAAAAAATAAAATAAAAGGGACAATTTCAGTAACTTTATTCATACTAAATATAACAAGACTGGTAAAGAGAAAGTAGAGTTATTATTGAAGTTTATTGTGGGAAAAAAGAAGAAGAAATAAGTATGATAAAAAAAAAAAAAAATGTCATAAAGATAATTTATCCTTATGAACACCTAATTAACCAAATTGAGAGAGTCTACATGCTCTCCTCTTATTTGATCCCCTCGTCATATTCCATCGTACAAAGTACTCATTTCTTTCCATCTTTATCCGGAGAAACGAGATTTTACAAATTCGAACGTACTCCTTGCGAGGTCCCACCCTTCATGTATAGCCTCTACGGACGCCCTTCCAACCCTTAAAATAAAACGGCCCGGTATGTTCACCCTATTAATCCCTGCAATTAGACGGTCTGGTAGGTTCGCCCTTCCGCCATCCGAGGGAAAGAAGAAAAGTGCCAAAATAAGCAGTATTAGAAAATGGCTAATAAACATAAATTTATTGCTTCCATTAGAGGCTGCCATCTTTCTTTTTCTTTTTCTTTTTTCTTTTTAAGTACGAAGAATGAGCTCAAGGTTATGGTTGTGACAGTGGTTCTGGTGGTATATATACATAGCATAGGTGATTAAGTCCGCCATAAATGAAATTAACTGAAGAATTTATATTTAAGTTATGTGGATTGCTTGTAACTACTCAATTAACTACATTGAACACAATTAAATTTAACATGAACTGACATATTTCCTCAAATGACTTGCAATTAGTTTTTTCTAATAACCAAAGGAACACAAATACTAATTTTCCTATATATTAATTGCATATGGCTTGCTTTGATTTAATTGCTTAATTTTAGTCTTGGAGAACTGGCTCTGTACCTTCAATTTTGTTACCATATAATTTTACAGCCTGCTAGGCATGTTTCTGGCATAAAAAATGTTGTCCATTTTTTCTTCCAATTTTGTTCTTTTATTTATCAAAGAAGCTAATTGTCTATATTGATGGATTCCATCAAAAGCATATATGCTTAAGTGGTGTTAGGCGGCTTAAATGGTAAGTATACGTATACTGATTTACCAAACACCTTAAGACAAGTGTATGTTTAGTATAACTCATTTTGATCAGGAAAAAACAAATTAGACTTGATAAACTACACCTAAAAAGATGAAATTTTCAATAGGGTGTGTACTTAACAAAATAATTTAATTTACAAATTTAACAATCATTAACATTTTATCAGTAAAATTAAATGAAATGTTTCTGGTAATCTATATATAATTTAAAACAACGATCACTTGGGTTAAATTCAAAAACTTGAAAATATTTCTTTCTCCACCACTTAATTACAAGTTACAACTAGTCACATTAAAGTTGTGACATGTCCAAATATTTTCTCTCTTAAAAAGCAATATTGACTAATTCTACTAATTTAGTACTTGAATTCGTCATGTCTTTTTTAGAAACCAAAGAATACTAAATAACATACATCAAATGACTTTTGAGGTGAGAGTGATGTCATTTTATAGATTTTTGTTTAAGCTAGAGCACAGTAATATGTGTGAGTGATTAATTTGCCTGGGAGAATTACCTTCCGACATATCTAATTTCACAGTATGAGCTTCAAAATATTATTGTACGAATACAACAATGATGGGCTCACTATAGTCTTCAATTTAAAAATTTTTAATACAGTAATTTGGGAATATAAATAAAAGTGAATATTTTGTTGCGTTAACATTATTCTTTTTTCTTTTTTTAATCTTCGGTTGCCCACTGAAGGCATGTTTGTGTATAGCTTTAGCTTTTTTCTTTTTTTTTTTTTTTTTTTTTACCCCTCATGTAAAGCGTTTGGGAATGTAAACTGTTAAAAATTCGCATATGGGGGGAAACCAAAAACCAAATCAAATTGAAGTTATTGGTTGCCTATATAGCACTACCCCATGGCTTGCCCATTTTGCATTTTTAATTTATAGAATCTCGATCTTATATTAGAACTCCTTTTCCTTGACACATTGATCACCATCATTTCTCGGCCATTTGGTCTTTCCTATATACTATATCTCTCTGCCATCCCCTCTTCCTCTCTTTGTCAGAAACCCAGAACAATAAGAATAGTCATTATTCTTATTGTTTTTTTTCTTCACCAACTCCATCCAACCATTTATTATGTTAAATAACTTTATACTAGTTTTTAGGATATTTTTTAAGTATCAAATATATATGATATAATATATATTAATTTTAGAATAACTTATATAAACTTTCTTTTATCTAAGATTAAGATATATTATCCTCTTATTCAGCAAAAAAAAAAAGGCGAAAAACCCATTTTAGTCACTACATTTTCATGCGATTCCCACTTTGGCCCCTAACTTTTTTTTCCACCGATTTTAGTCTCTATTCTAGAAAACGCGTCTCGTTTTAGTCCCTGACATTACATTAGAGACGGAAATTGCACAGCTGGCAAACAGAAAAAATTAAAAATATTAAAATAATATCACTGTGTCCACGTGGCTTTCCACGTCAGCCTCTAAATTTTATAAAAAAAAAAATTTAAAACAGAAATAAACCCAGCAACAGATCAACCAAACCCAACAACAGATGAACACAAAACCAGAAACCCAAACCCAGCAACAGAACTTAGATCTAAGAACACAAAGTTGCTCCACGCTCAGAACCGCCCTTCGCCAACCTCCCCACGCAGATTAACGGCCCTTATCCTCGCCAGCTACCTTCTCATCGGTCTCGCCGGCTTCGTCTTTGGACTCGCTGCGCTCCTCAGTGCGCCACAAAAATGCGCGAACTCCGAGCCAAAATCGATCTGAGTCGTCTGGGAGCGAGTTGGAGACGGAGTCGTCAGTGATGGCGACGTCGATGGAATTGTCGTAGATCCGAAGAGGAGGAGGTAGAAGGTGATGGGTTTCGTCGGCATTTAGACCGGGTTCGAATCTGTGGGACGCAGACGCTCTTTGCACCAGACTTGGACGCCATCCAATCCCCAATCTCTTCAACGGTCAATATATCGATTTTTTTTTCTTAACAATTTATTTGTTTAATTTAGTGTTGAATTTGAAAAATGGCTTTGCAGATTGGAAGAAGCAACTGGATTGACATTCAGGTTTGTGATTGGTAAAACCAATGATAAATCGAAGATGTTAGAACTAAAGAAAGAAATTGCAGAATATGATGATTTCTTAGATCTAAGTTCTATTGCTGGGTTTGTGTTGTTGGGTTTGTGTTTGTGTTGCTGGGTTTGGTTTTCTGGGTTTATGTTCATCTGTTAATGGGTTTGGTTGATCTGTTGCTGGGTTTTTTTTTGTTTTTGTTTTTTTTTTTTTTTAATTTAGAGCTTGACGTGGAAAGCCATGTGGACATAGTGGTATTATTTTAATATTTTTAATTTTTTCCGTTTGCCAGTTGTGTAATTTCCGTCTTTAATATAACGTCAGGGACTAAAACGAGATGCGTTTTTCAAGATAGGGACTAAAATCAGTGGAAAAAACAGTTAGGGACCAAAGTGGGAATCGCATGAAAATGTAGAGACTAAAATGAGTTTTTCGCCAAAAAAAAAAAAGATATAGCATACTCCACTTTAAAATGATGTCCACATTGATTCTAGTCAAAGTAGAGATGTAAACGAACCAAGCCATTGATGAACAACTCGGACTCGGCTCAATAAAAAACCTGTTCATGTTCGTTTGTTTACAAATAAGCCAAGCTTGAGCCTTAGTTTTAGGCTTGTTTAATAAACAAGTTGAGCTCAAGCAAAAAAAATTGTTTGTGAACAAGCTCATGAACAATAAGGTTCAATACAAAACACGCCGAGATTAACCTTTTTTATAGCTTGATATATGTTTACTAAATAAACTTATTATTATGACATTACACATGTTTTGGAATGTTAATTTATAACTTGTTTATTCATATATGTTTTGAAATGTTAATTTATTAGGATTTGTAAAAATTATAGTTATACAAATGACAAATGTGGATGTAAAAAATTGTATTTTGAACAATTACTCAAGCTATAGACAATAAATGATGATGGATGGATTTGATTATGTAAAGTTATAATGTGAACAAATTCTAATCACGGGTGTTAGAAGCATGATAAAATTAGTATATTATATATATAAATATATATATATATATATATATATATGTATATGTCTGTATGTATTTTTGTTTACTAGATATTTGGTGATATAAGCATTTGATGATGCAATTTTTTTGGATTCCAAGCTTAAGAAATTGACTTAAGCTTGAGTTTGAATTTGATATTAAGCTCGAGCTAGGCTTGACTAATTAATCAAGCCAAGCCAATTCGAGCTCAAGTTTTTTGGCATTTTCACAAGTTCAAGCTCAAACATTGTTTTTAGACTTGTTTCAAACTCAAGCCAAGCTTGAGCATTTGATTTTTACTGACGAGTCAAGTTCAAACACACACTACTCGGAAAAGCTTGACTTGTTTACAACCCTAAGTGAAAGTAATGTTCCATTTAACCAAAAATAAAAATCATGTTCCATTAGTCACAATTTATTATAACCTCCATGGAATATTAATCTCTCTACAGCTTTACTCTTATGCCACGTCCCAAAAGGCAAGGGTGAGTTTAAGTAGTAGTGAAATATATAGCATGTAGATATTGCAGAGATAGAGACATAGATAGAGACAAAATAGAACAAATTGGGGATACTGTACAAAGGGGCATTAATTCCTATTTCTATTTATGTTCTTACGTACTTATGCGCAATAAGCAAGGACTACAACTTATTTTATCTCAATTTGCTATGTGACAAGTTGTGAATAATTGAATGTAGACTCATTATTTTTCTTCTACAACGTATAACTCGCAACGTGACAAATAGTCCCAAAAATTGTACAATAAGTGGTGATCCTAGCATTTTTCCCACAAAATTAACAAGATACAGCTGACATCTTTGTCCTTTTTCCTAAAAGTTCTACCACTAACTTGTGACAGTAAAATAATTCACATATTTTCTCTTTTTTTACATCATCACTCATCTAGAGCTATAGAACCGCTATTAGAGCTCATGACACACTCATTTTTACTAAGCAATAGGTATAGAGAATTACTATTCCACTCACTCATTTACTGATTGAGCTGTATATGTATAGAACTCCACTAGCTCATTTACTCAAATCTGATCACATAGAGCTTTAGAATTTAGAGCCACCCATTTTGACCACCACAACAAACACAAAAATAAAAAAGGAGCTAGCAAGACTCATTTTTTTCCCATGGAACCTAAAGCAAGTTCATCTCGCTCGAGTACTATCCAATCACCCTCACACTTCTTCAAGATCATCCTCCACTCCACCATTGAAAACATGAAGCGGGTAATGTATATACCTAGCCTCCATTAGTTGTATAAAAGGGTGTTGAATTCATATTATTTGCTTTGTGATTTTGTAAAGTATTAAATTTCACTGTGGAATGTGTTCTTGTTATATTTGTATGTTTTGCATGCAGTTGCACTTTTTTTTGTGATGGGTTCGTCGAATTGTCGGCTTTTGCCATCAGATCCATCTTTTTTTTTTTTTTTTGCTTTTGCCCTTTTTTAATGGGTTCCTCAAATTTGAAGGGTTTTTTTTTTTAAAGAGATCCATCTTTGTTGTGTTACAGGTTGGGCCTGTTGAGTTGGTTACTTAGTCATAAATAAATTATTGTGAACAAATTTTATAATTTAATTTATCGTAGCTAGTGTTGTTCTTTACAATGATTTTTTCTTTGTTTCTAAATTTGAAAAAAAAAAAATTTCCTTTTTTCCTCTTTTTTTTTATTTTATTTTTAAAGAAAGATATATTAATATTTTATTACCTCAACTCAAGTGCTTTTACATCTTCATTTAGTTGGTCCATCAAATAGCCTCGGGCCTCCTCTACAAACAAACTTTTCATTACATTGTGAATATATATCTAGCAAATTTATGAGCTGATTTGTTGGCCTCCCTCCTTATTTCCATAGCCAACTTCCTAGTAGCAAAAATGCAGTACTTTTTTCTATACAATCACATTAGCAAGAACAGTCCTAATCCTGAAAAGTTGCTATGTCAAATTAAAATTGGTCTTAAACTCATTAAAATAGTCACTTGCTTCTCGATCTGGCTACATCACTTTGTGGCCTGTTCCATTGTTCAAACACCACTTTGATTTCTGTCACACCATATCCTCCAAGCTGTCATGAGAAATTGCTTTTGAAATCTAGACACTACTCCAATTCTATCTTTTCAAGATTTATTTTATTGCAGGAAGGGATTTTTTGGAACTTATAACTCTATATTGCATGAACTTCATTCATTTTACAACTTTAATGATTTGAACCCCTTTTATCTACCTCATGGAAGTACATGTTTCCTTGATTTCACTATATGTAATGAGAAAGTAATACTTAATTTGATGGTTTCAAAAAACCCCTCCAAAGCTTGTGCTAGATTTTGGGGATGAGCTCTCCACTTCAACTACACTCATTGTTCCCAACAATGGTACTTGGAAAGTGGGATTGTTGAAAGCTGAGGGGAGCATTTGGTTTTGTGATGGTTTGGAGGATTTTGTTGAGTTCTATTCTATATCTATTGGGCACCTTCTGGTCTTCAGATATGAAAGAAATTCAAATTTTCATGTTGTTATATTTGATAGGACTACCACTGATACTTAATATCCACCCAACAATAATGTTAATTTGGAAGATATTGTGGACTTAACCGAATTAGATGAAATAAACATCTCCAGGCATTACAAACAACCGTCTGACACTTCTTCAAAAGGAAGAGAGAGAGCAATCGAATTACAAATAGCCTTTTGACACTTCTTCAAAAGGAAGAGAGAGAGCAATCGAAGCAGCCAAAATGTCCATGCCTAAAGGTCGTTCTTTTATGCCTGTCATGCAATCGCATAATATACGGCTTAATTATGTTGTAAGGCTTGTATATATACACATGATTTTATTATGAAGTTCTTTAAATACGGCCTTGAAAATATATGTGCTTAAGTATTGCAATTATTCTTTCTTGTGTAGTATGTGCCGAAGGAATTTGCTAACAAGCATATTGCTTGAAATCAATTTGTGGATCTTTAGACTTGTGGAGAAAAACAATGGCACATCCGATGCTTTTGCCATACTGTAACATCTTCAGCCATGAGAATGGGGAAAGGATGGGCTACTTTTTCAACAGAAAATGATTTAGATGAAGGAGATGTTTGTGTCTTCGAGGTGATCAAGACAAGTCCTGTTTTGCTCATGATGTCCACATTGATTCTAGTGAAAGTCGTGTTCCATTTAACCCAAAAAAAAAAATAAAAAAGTCATGTTCCATTATTCACAATTTATTATAACCTCAACGGAATATTAATCTCTCTACAGCTTTACTCTTATGCCATGCCCCAAAAGGCAAGGGTGAGTTTAACTAGTAGTGAAATATATAGCATGTAGATATTGTAGAGATAAAGACAGAATAGAACAAACTGGAGAAACTATACAAAGTGGTATTAATTCCTATATCTACTTCTGTTCCTATGTACTTATGCACAATAAGCAAGGACTACAGCTTATTTGTCACAATTTGCTATGTGACAAGTTGTGAATGATTGAATGTAGACTCATTATTTTTCCTCTGCAACTCATAGCTTGCAACATGACAAATAGTCCCAAAAATTGTACAATAAGTGGTGATCCTAGCATTTTCCCTACAAAATTAACAAGATACAGCTAACATCTTTGTCCTTTTTCCTGCAAGTTCTGCCACTGACTTGTGACACTAAAATAATTCACATCTTTTCTTTTTTACACATTATCACTCATCTAGCGCTATAGAATCGTTATTAGAGCTCATGACACACTCATTTTTACTGAGCAATAGATACATAGAATTACTATTCCACTCACTCATTTACTGATTGAGCTGTATATGTATGGAACTCCACTAGCTCATTTACTCAAATATGATGACATAGAGCTTTAGAATTTAGAGTCACCCATTTTGACCACCACAACAAACACAAAAATAAGCAAGGACCTAGCTTTCCCATGGAACCTAAAGCAAGTCCATCTCACTCGAGTACTAGCCAATCACCCTCACACTTCTTCAAGATCATCCTCCCTTCCACCATTGAAAACATGAAACTGGTAATGTATATACCTAGCCTCCACTAGCTGTACAAAAGGGTGTTGAATTCATATTATTTGCTTTGTGATTTTGTAAAGTATTAAATTTCACTACGAAATGTGTTCTTCTTGTTATATTTGTATGTTTTACATGTGGTTGCACTTTTTTTTTTGTGATGGGTTTGTTGAATTGTTGGCTTTTGTCATCAGATCCATCTTTCTTTTTGCTTTTGCCCTATTTTTAATGGGTTCCTCAAATTTGTAGGGTTTTTTTTCAAGAGATCCATCTTTGTTGTGTTACGAGTTGGGCCTGTTGAGTTTGTTACGTAGTTCTAAATAAATTATTGTGAACAAAGTTTATAATTTAATTTATTGTAGCTTATGTTGCTCTTTACAATGATTTTTCTTTGTTTCTAAATAAATAAAAAATTATTTTCCTTTTTTCCTTTTTTTTTTTAATTTTATTTTCAAAGAAAGATATATTAATATTTTATTGTCTTAACTCAAGTGCTTTTACATCTTAATTTAGTTGGTCCATTAGATAGCCTGGGGCCTCCTCTACATACAAACTTTTCATTACACTGTGAATATATATCTAGCAAATTTATAAGCTGATTTGTTGGCCTCCCTCCTTATTTCTGTAACCAACCTCCTAGTAGCAAAAACGCAGTGCCTTTTTCTTTACAATCACGTTAGCAAGAACAGTCCTAATCCTTAAAAGTTGCTGTGTCAAATTAAAACTGGTCTTAAACTCATTAAAATAGTCACTTGCTTCTCGATTTGGCTACATCACTTTGTGGCCTGTTCCACTGTTCAAACACCACTTTGATTTCTATCACACCATATCCTTCAAGCTATCATGAGAAATTGCTCTTGAAATCTACACACTACTCCAATTCTATCTTTTCAAGATTTATTTTACTACAGGACAAGATTTTTCGGAACTTATAACTCCATATTGCATGAACTTCATTCATTTTACAACTTTAATGATTTGAATCCCTTTTATCTACCTCATGGAAGCACATGTTTCCTTGATTTCATTATATGTAATAAGAAGTAATGCGTAATTTGATGGTTGTGGAGAATCCCTCCAAAGTTTGCGCTAGATTTTGGGGATGAGCTTTCCACTTCAGCTACACTCATTGTTCCCAATGGTGGTACTTGGAAAGTGGGATTGTTGAAAGCTAAGGGGAGCATTTGGTTTTGTGATGGTTGGGAGGATTTTGTTTAGTTTTATTCTATTTCCGTTTGGCACCTTTTGGTATGAAATAAATTCAAATTTTCATGTTGTTATATTTGATACAACTACCACTTAGACTCGATATCCATCCAACAATAATGTTAATTTGGATGATATTGTGGACTTGACCGAATTAGATGAGATAAACATCTCGAGGCATTACAAACAACCTTCTGACACTTCTTCGAAAGGAAGAGAGAGAGCAATTGAATTACAAATAGCCTTCTGACACTTCTTCAAAAGGAAGAGAGAGCAATTGAAGTAGCCAAAATGTCCATGCCTAAAGGTCATTCTTTCATGGTTGTCATGCAATCGTATAATATACGGCTTAACTATGTTGTAAGTCTTGTATATATACACATGATTTTCATTATGAGGTTCTTTAAATATGGGCGGCCTTGAAAATATGTGCTTAATTATTGCGATTGTTCCTTTTTGTGCAGTATGTGCCTAAGGAATTTGCTGACAAGCATATTGCTTGAAATCAATTTGTGGATCTCCAGACTTGTAGAGAAAAACAATGGCGTGTTCGGTGCTATTGCCATACTGCTACATCTTCAACCATGAGCATGGGGAAAGGATGGGCTGCTTTTTCAACAGAAAATCATTTAGACAAAGGAGATGTTTGTGTCTTCGAGGTGATCAAGACAAGTCCTGTTTGCTCATGAGGGTCTCAATATGTCATGTCAATGACTATGCAGCTAATTAATTGTGTCTTCAGCTATTTTGTAATTAGAGTCATGCAAAGTGCCCTTCCAAATTGTCGGTTACAAGCTAATTTTGAGTAAATTATATTTATTTATAGGAAAATTTGTGCATTTAAACTTAGAAAATATAAAAATGCTTAATTCAAATTTATTTTATATATATAGGATTAACTCTGTTTGCACAAATTGCCAAAATTTCTAAATCTATTGTCAATGAATAATGTGTTACAGCTACATTGATTTTCACTACTTCTGATAAATGGCATATTAAAAACTAGTTCTTGCTGCTTTTATATATATATATATATATACACACAAAGACTTTAATTGTGATTATTCTAATTTACCTGATATATAAGCAGTCTATTGCTTTTTGCCGCAGGACCTTAATGAATTTGGGCTTTTTTCAGGCCCACATCCCATAGCGAAACCCAGAATAGCCAGCACAACTCCTGAATGTGTCACTTGTTCTATCATTAATATTGGAATTAGCTGTTGCAATTTGCAAAGGGCACTGCTTCTTTATTCTTATTTGGATCCGTGTATATAATATATACAGATATTATAAGTTTTTTTTTTTGAGAAACAATTTTATAAGTCTTTTTTTTTTTTGAGAAAGAAGAATATTATAAGTTAGTTATTATCTTTTCTCTGAAAAAGAAAATGTTAATTTTAATCTTAATGATCACGTTCATTGTTTATAAATAATTAAAATATTGTGTAATTAAAAATACATGTAACTGATTAGTGAATAATTAGTCACATGTTAGACAGGATATGACATAAATTCCTTTGGAATAATTTTGAGAAAAACTTTATCCGTTTTATACAAGTTAAAAATAACTTGAAAGCTTGTTTCAAATTTGTATTTGTTAAGTTATTGTATCTGTTGACTTAATTTAGTGCCAAATTTACTTCCAATTCAACTCATTTCTTTGTATTTTTGGGATAACATTGTGATTGGATAAATGTACTCGAGCCCTAGTCACTGGTGCAAAGCAGAGCATTTTGCTCATGCGAAATGCATGTTGTTCCTGTGATGTCCGCGTGACAAAAGAATCAGCCTCTGTGATGACCGACTTGTGGGCAACTCATGAGATGTTTCACTACCACGAATTTGTTAAGGTCACAACATCTATTTTATTCTTATCCTTTGGCCTGCTCAATTTCAATCCAAATCTCGTGTACCATTTTCCATTGAGAGATCTATATACTTACCATTTTCTCTCTTCCCCTTCCCTTTCACTATTGACATATCAATGAGAGGAGATTGTATCCATTACTATCAAAATCTTGCATCCATTACTATCAAAATCATTCTTGAGTGTTTGAGGGTTGATCGGAGCTTGGAATCATTTGGAGCAATACCACAAGTCCTAGGAGACTAGGTGGCTAGCGGTTGGCGGCTCAACGCCCATTTTTTAGAGACTAGTTAAAGAAAGGACTTGATGAAGTTGGTCGTTAATAGGAGCCTGGAAGGCTTGAGTACTAGGAAAGCTCTTAGGCTTGGAGGCTTGTTATGTATCTTGTACTACAACTACTCACTAGTGGAAGTTTTTAATATTACTACTGCAGAGAGGTTTTTCAACCTGATTATTAGGTTTTTTTCTTTGATAACACGTCATTGTTATTGTGAGCTTTGCATTTCTTTTCCACTATTTATATTATTTTGCTTTAGTGGTTTTATTTCATCCAAGCAATATGAAATTGGTTAACCACTTACATTTGACATTCAAGTTAGTTTATATTTAAAAGTGTTTAGGTGGTAAAATTTGGAATTTAGGTCCAAATACATACCTAGGTTGTTAGGGATATCTTTCAATTTTACACTATGTAGTTGGCCCTAAATAAATAGTAATAAACTAATAGTAACAAAAGTAGGGAATTTTTTTTTTTGAATTGTTGTTTGGGGCATTGTTGAATTTTACAGGAGTTGTCACAATGATATTTGTCATGGGCTTTTTTGTTGTCTCTTGTTGTGATGGGCATTTTCATCTAGTTGGCCAAATTTATGAATGAGACACTTGTGGAAACTAAAAATTTTATGGTAAAATATTATTTTGATCCTTAACTTTACCAAAAGTTTGTTTTATCTAAAATTTTAGTTTTTGCAGCTATTTTAATATCATCTGTTTATATATTTTCTTGATAGTCATGAGAATTGAAATAAGAGTATAATGTAACATTAGGTGTAATTTTATTTTTATTTTTTAACGATTGTTGTTGTAAGCTATGATTAAAGGCACCAATTACAACAATTCATTTTCATAATTAATTATGTAAAAGATTGCAATAAAAAATTGTGCTGATATTAGACGAGTTTGATATATATATATATATATATATATATATATATATATTTAAATGAGTGAGGTTGAGATAGCGTAAATTCTTCTACATTAATCTTACAAATTGATGAGTTAATAATAAATAAATAAAAAAGCATTGAAATGTTTATATATATATATATATATATATATTGTGTCATTCTTATTGTGCTTATATTAATTAGAGGTTTGATTTTATTTATTTTTTAAATAAGTGGGGTAGAGATAGTGTAAATTCTTCTACAATAACCTTACAAATTGATGTATTAATCATTCAAATGTTTATATAGAGCCGTTTGGGGTAAGTTACAAGTTTAAGTTTATTTGAGTTTTTACATTCTTTTTGGTACTATTTTAAATGAATGGGGTAGAGATAGTGTAAATTCTTCTACAATAACCTTACAAATTGATGTATTAATCATTCAAATGTTTATGTAGGGCCCATTTAGGGTAAGCTACAAGTTTCAATTTATTTGAGTTTTTAGCTTCTTTTTGGTATTATTTTATAGGTCTCATTGTATTCAATTAGATTTAAATTTTATTTCTTATACTTTCAACAAAAATTTGTCAATTTCAACTAAATTTCAACTAAATAAACTGTTTCTAAGCGGACATAACGGATCATTAAAATCGATGATATATATATATATCTGATGTTAAAATAGATGGTATGAATCTATAAACATTTTTAGTTCTAACATTTCGTAGGTTTACTTTTTAAATCTTTATATCTATTTCGTTCAACAGGTATGAGATCCTGCATCTTCCCAAGAGTACTGCACTTGCGTGTTCTTCTATATCACTGCCAAAAAGCTATGGAGACTTGACAAATGACAAGTAGTCAAGTACACCATTTAGATATGATAAAACAGTCACAGAGACAGATTTGAGAAAACCGAAGATTTGGTAAAGATGCACAAGGAAATGGACTGGAGTGCTCACTACTCAATCTACCCTTATACTGGATTTACTCCATCATATACTCGTATCCGTGTATCTTTAACTCTGTTGGTGTATTATTTTATATAGATACAATTCATACAAACTCATCCAAACCACGCAAACCAATCACTCATTCACTGAAAATCCATATGGCTCCAAAAGCAAAGACTCGCCAAAGTAGAGTGGGGCCCAACTGGGACCATCACCGACCGTCAAGGTGTAGACATTCACACTTCTTCAAGATAATACTCCCTTCTACCATGCAGGACATGAAACTGGTAAATGGTAATGTATTACATTACTATCTGAAATCACTTGCTTCTTTTTTTATTTTTTTATTATATATTTTTCATTTCCCTGCTGTTCTTTGTTGCTATATATGAGTCTTGTGCTTTTGTATGCACCAGCAGCACCACTGTAAAAACGGGTACCCTGGTTCTTGTTGGTCACTGACCCCTGCTTTGTAATGTCGGAAACACCTTAGAAAGTGAAATGTATCCACTATCCAGTTAGATATGTTGCTATTTCTAATATATTGTTTGTCTAGTTTGAAATGTTTTGATGGTTAGGAGTTTTGTTCATTTAAAGTGAGTCAAATTAAAGCCAAGTTTCTTGACCTGTCACAAGGAAAGTTTATTCTCACAAAATTCAATGTTGCATGTGATAATGAATTGGAACTTGGAAGCATTGTTTTGAGTTTATTTTATGGTAGAACAACTGATTTTCTTATGCAAAATTTCAAATATATGGCTAACCAAAGTTTCTAAACTCTCAAAAAAAGCCAGAGTGGTGGTCAATGATTAAAATATTGGAGAAAATGATGAACCATGAGATAGTTAAAGAGTTTCTCTAGATCACATGTTTTCCTAATAACTACATCATTGTTGAACTACGTGTTTGTCAAATTTTTATTGATTAGATTGTTCTGTAACTGATTTCATCAAAGCAATTTTGAGTATTTGATCGGACTAAGAACAAGGACATTTGGTAAAACTTATAAAGAGGGTAAAAGCCTGAAAGCCTGGTCAACCTCTAAAATGTTTCATTCAAGTTATGGTTTGTTGTAGCATTGCTACAAAGATCACCAATGTTGCAATTGTGATGATCAGAAGCCCTTGATGTAAACCTTGGAAGCACAGTTTTCTTGATTTAATTTTATATTGGAATTAAGAAAATGTAGCTAGATTTTGTATCCACAGAGGCTTCCTGAAAAGTTTGTAAGGGAACATGGGGATAAATTTTCTGGTGTTGCTACACTTGCTGTTCCTAATGGCTGCACTTGGCAAGTGAGGTTGGAGAAGGCTAACAACATATTTGGTTTCATGGCGGCTGGAGGGATTTTGTCAAGTATCATTCTATCAATTATGGGTACTTCCTAGTCTTCAAATACAAAGGGAACTCAAAATTCAATGTTCTTGTGTTTGATATGACTACTTCTGAGATTAAGTATCCATATAATGGAGATAAGAAAAGGCAGGGCAGTTTGAATGAAAATGAAATGTCTACTCCACAAGAGTTGTGTGTAAAAGAGGTAGTAGATACTGACTTGATCGTTATAGAAAACCTTCCCGTGTCTTTAACAAGAGGATCTGTGTTATCTGGAGGAGGAGAAAGGGCATTGCAAGCAGCCAGAATGTTCAAGCCAAAAAATCCTTCTTTCATCCGTGTCATTCCGGCATATAGTTTAAAACGCAATCTTGTGGTGAGCCTTTAATATATATATGATTAGCTCTTGACAGTATTTTAAAAGTCAACTTGAAATATGCTTATTTGCAATTCTACTTTCTTGAGCAGTATGTCTGTCCTGAATTTGCAAAAGAGTATGCTTGTGGGAAAAACAACGTCAAGCTTCAGGCTTCTAGTGGAAAATGGTGGCCTTGCCAGTTTTGTTTCAAAAATGGTACAACTTCACCTAAGACAATCGGCAAGGGATGGAAACCATTTGCTAGAGACAATGGTATAAAGGAAGGGGATGTGTGTGTCTTTGAGTTGATCAACAGGGTGGATGTTGTGCTGGAAGTTTCAATATTTCGCGTAGCTGAGTACGCATGACAAGTAAACCAACCTTCAGGCTTGGACAACTTGCCTAAAATTGTGGTAGGTGATTTTGATGTGAAACTAAGCATGGTACCTATTTTCTTTTTGGGATTTTGATTGCTAGAAGGACTATGTATCTTAATGCCAAGACCTTTACTAGATCTTGTTGAAAAAAGTTTGTAATTCCAAACTATTGTTATTAATGCTTAAGCTAAATTTTGTAATTGCCTCCACTTTAGACTGTAGAAAGCTGGGAATTATGCCGTACAATCTTTGAACAATTAGCCTATCAGAAGGCAATTAGAATCCTTGTTCCATCAAAACATAACCGAATTAAAGAAAGTGCTATGGAACCACAGCTCAGTATTGCAAAAACTAGATGGTGAAATTATTGTTGCTTTCAGAAATTATATATTAATGTACAATCAAATAATGTGGATGATGCAGAAATCTACTCCAAACCAAATATATCTTGTTCTAACAAGCTTTGAGAAGGTATGTGGAGCATGTAATATATGTGAGAGAGTAAAATAGACGAGGAGCATTAGATTAGTAGAGAAATTATGGTGCTAGAAAAAGAGTTCTGAATTCTAAGACAAATAGATTAGACATTGTCACATATAGCACGTGATTCAAATCTTTGTCACATGTGCAAGGGTCATTGTCACTTTTTTAGATAAATAGATTAGTATGCTCACTCTAAAATTTGATAGAGACAACCAAAATCTGAGGAGCAATGCTACAGACACAACAGTTTTGACAACAAATTTCACACTTGTTGAGTTCGCAATTAATTATTGATTTTTACATAGGCTCACCATTGACATTACTTTATCATTCACCATTAATAACTTGTCACCTCAAATATGTGTGAAATTTGTTGTCAATTCTGATGTGCCTCTAGACATATTGAAATCTGAGATAGGAGAAATTAGGAGCAAAATGAAAAGAAATTGACCTTTACTGTGCCTTGAATTGATATAGAATTCTTGTACAATTGATTTAGGAACAAATTCCTTCATTTCTTGTTCCTTAAGGCCTTTCTACCAAATACCAAAAATATTTTTGTTCATTCCCTTTTTTTTTTTTTGCTGAATTAAAAAATGAGTAGAGAGTATATTTCTAAGTTAGCATCTTCCACCTAAACATGACCATAGAGTATTCATCCCATATATAGAAATATAAACTTCCAAAAATGACTAAGAAATTATGTGTCTCGATTTGATGTGATAGACTTTAGAATACCATGATGCTTAACCACTTAATTGAAAGATTTTGCAGGACAGTCCACTAGCTTTACTAGAAAGATTTGCAGGACAGTCTCCTTAGCTTAGCTGAGCCACTGAGCTAGAATGACTTTGATGTGGGTTTTTCGACTCCTTGTTTAAGGGGACTATGCCCCATATCCTTTGTTGGATCAAATTTTATACCCTTTTCTTTGGGGAGAGACGGAGGTATCAATTTTGTTCTTTGTGCATCCCTAAAAATAAGTTACCAAAATTTTCCTATTAATTTGGACACTCAACAATTTTAAAAATGAAAGCAAATTCTTGATAGACAATGTTTTCGTCCAAACCTATGTAGAGGAATGTCCTTCAACTCAATTAATAAAATTATTCGCATAGATTAAATCACATGACTCAATAAATAAGGTAAAATCTACAAATTTTTTAAAATTTAGGAAAATAATAAAATATAGCATATACACCTTTTCAAACGAAATAGATTGCTATTTTAAGACAACCAAATATGGGGGATAGTGGAAAAAGCAGATATGCCATGTGAGTGAGAAATCTTTTTGGAAAATTAACTTCTAAGGCTTCAATACAAAATTGAAGTGGAGGAGGGGAGGAGTTGGAGGGTGATGGGGCATGGGGTATGGCACAATTCAAATTCTAAAATAATGACATATCCATAGTTCAATAGAACCCATGGTGAAATGTCCTCTGTTTCCAGTCCACTGCCCCAAAACAATTACACTGGAAAAGCATGTGAGCAAAAACTAGAAACTTTATTATAATTTATTTATCCCAGTCATTTGAAGCACATACCGCCCATATTGAATAGAATTATTACCCAAATGATGACAAAAGATGTCCATTTTAAATCAAATAGCATTGCATTTGTGTGCTATATTACGAATTCAGTAGACCCTCTTCTCAATAAGACCAAATAGATAGAGCACATGCAGCACAATCATTTAACAGAGGACATATCAGATTTAGAGTATGAAAAAAAAAGTCAAATGGTATTAAGAATGAATTAATCATAATTAGTGTAACCAAAAAAAAAAGACTAGAAGAAATGATGGATAACCAGTTGCCTAAATTACAAGAAATAGGTGTAACCCCAATAATGTTTTTTCAAAAAAAAAAAAAAGAGAAAAAGAGAAGGAAATAGTTGTCCTTTGGACCAGAAAATTTTGTACTGACAAAGGTTTGCACACCTAAACTAAATATGTCTCACAAACAACTCCAACAATAACATCACACCTGCAACAGAGTCTGGACAAAGCCGTCACAATTTGGTATCATATTTCTCACCAATCAGCAGCAAAGTTTAGCTTGAAATGTTAATCAAAGCAAAGAACGCCACCAGCAAAATGAAAAGCAGATTTGAGTTTCCTCTTAAAACTGATTCTGCAGAATTGTTTTGATCCCTAAAAGTGCCAAGAAAAGAAGAATTAAAGAAGTTAGTGTGTATGAATGTGAGTGCACTAGAAAGAGAGAGCGAGTTTCTAAGTTTCTAGACATACTTTGCTAAGTATTGGAGGGCACCACAATATAAAACATTGTCAGGTAGACCCATTTCCGTTGCACCATTTTCCTGCGGATTGATAATTTTCATATAAGTTTCTTGGCCTAGATACCATCTATCAAGATTTTCAGTTCTAATGTTCCACACTCCAACGTTGTCCAGAGAAATAAGGACTGCTGTCCATCCCCCAGGGAAAACCTACACAACAAAAAAACTTTCAACACAAGACATACAACTGGGCCACACAGAAACCATCATTAGCACTATAAGTACACTAGCATTTCTCAATTCTAAGAACCTTAATTTCTTATAGAAATTTTAAAAATTATTCACATTAGCTCCATGATTCCCTTGCATTACATGAAAAACGAACCTGTGTAGTGGAGCGAGAAATTGCATCCCACTTGTTATATCTACTTCTACTGTCTACTGTCCACTCATCAGTACCCATCCTGCACTCAATCAATCAATTTCTTACAATGCTTATACCTTAAGGCAAATGAGATATTATATGAACAAAGGAAAGATTCTTACCCAACCATAAAAAATGAATAGCCATCTACATGAAAACTCTGCATCACGGTGTCATTGTTCTGAAATATGATTTCTATGAATCCCTTATATGTAGCATTAATAACAGATCTGTCCACCCGGGGTGTTCTGTTTAGAGGCTGATCTGGAAAATCAAGCTTATAAGCACCCGTCACATTATAATTGTCAGCAAGCCTGATTGGTGTGTCAGGCTTGACAAATGAGATCCCGTTAAGTGTGGTTCGAAGTGTCCCATTAATTATTTCTGGTGGCACAGTCTTTATCACATAGGTCTGAGTCACATTAATTTGACCATAGTGAAAGGAACCTTGAGGATTAGGGCGAGCTCCACTTGCAGATACATTTTGCCTAAACAATATAGAATGGAATCTTTAAATATAAGCATATTAACAATTAAACTTCTATTACAAGAATTTCATTAAAACATAAATCAAAAAGTAAAGGAGGGGAGTGCAACTAAAGTTGCTGCCCCATCATTTATCTGCATCGACTTAAAGCATGTATTACACCTAACTGCACCATCTGCAGATACTCAAAGAAGATTCTGTAATTTTTGGGCATAAATTACACTAACTGCCCCATCATTTATATTAGGCTTGATTACTGCTTGTGATGTGTCATGACTTATGAGAAACCAAGCTATCCAAGACATCATACTCCTAAACGAACAAGGTGTTATGAAAACAAACCTGATGCTTAATGCTTGGTTCATTGACCATGACTTGTCATAAACATCATTTGGTGGGTCAGGGAGAGGACCAGTTGCTGGTCCTTTAGAATTGGAATAGTGTAAAACAGCAACACCGGTCACTCTTTGCCAAAGAGATTCATTCACAAATCTAGCACTTGCCACGATGTAGTAATCAGAACTTGCATTCTGGTCCATGGTAACCAAAAACGAATAAGATTGTCCAACATGAATATCTAAGGAAGTAAAATTTTGTTGCGTTGTATAGTATCCTTCTGTTTCTGCTAGAAGCAGAAAATGGTTTTGAATTCTAAAGTTCAAACTAGTTGAAATTCCAACATTGTGCACGCGAATTCGATATGTTTTGCCTGCAAAACATAATGCTATAGCCAATTAATATCTGAAACTGCTAAAACCATTTGCAAGGAAACATAAACAACAAAGATATCCATATCATAAAATCAAAAATGAAGAACTAAAATAATATGATGTAGTATGGCCATTCTCCATATGCACGTCTTTGTGTGTTCTACAAACCTCTACAATCTCAAACTGATATCAGTAATTTTATGAGTAGCACTAGATTGGGCTTACTATGGGCCATTGGAAACCAATGAAACTTAAAGATTTAAATTTAGTAGGCATAAAAATTAAACAAAACAAGATGTCAAGAAGTTGATTGAGAAAAATGACTTCCAAGTTCCAACAAAATCACTAAACTGAAAACATTAAATAAAAAGAGGGACTCAGGCATTAACTGATGACCAGATACACAATAGCTACCCAAGAGAAAATAAAGACCAATATGCCGTGGAAAACAAAATTTTTGTGAAAACAAAAACAAGAATAAAAAGAAAGCAAATGGTTTAACACATTTTCCCTACCAATGCTGAAAAAACATTACCTGGATCAACTTGAATGGTTTCATACTCAATGCCATCAGGTACGAGGGTGTTGTTGTATCTGTAAGGCCCCTTTCCATTGATGAGAACTCCATCAGGCATCGCAAGACCTTTTCCAGCATCAAGAGCTGATCGCAGTGCCTAAAATTTGAAAAAAGTTGAATCTACAATCCCACTACAATGTCCACAAGCAAACACCAACATAAAAACAAATACTGACCGTATGGTTCTGGATATACCAGTCACCTATTGTAATGGTGATATCCCCATCTGGCTGTGCAAAAGGAATTGCGATTATAACCCGATTATTAATAATGATAGGACCAAAGCCACCAGATGCTCTCTGAAAATTGAGAGATGGGAAGTAGAAAAAGCTCCCAATTTGATCCTTCATTTGAAACTGGTAAGTCCAATTCCTTTTTGAATGAATTGGACAATTTGTGCCAAGAACACCATCCTGCCAAGAGTCACGCCGCATCTGAATCCCAGACCTGCCACAAACATTAATACCAAATATGTCAAAGGCCACTCCAAGCCAAAATTAATGTTTAAAAAAAACTAAAATAATATTATATTGTGCTGAAACCAACCAGGTCATCAGGAGATCTTCATCCAAATCATTATGCACATTGACATTAACATTGTCATTAGTAGTAGAATTGATTAGGGGACCTGGAAACTTTCCATTAACCGCAATAACCTGCAAACCATAATTTAATAAAATAGGTAAAGTCACTCAAATTTTGATCAACTTCAACATTACTCTTTCTAATTCAACAAAAATCGGGCCATAAACCTTTGAAGAAAATCTAAAAGGAAGCAGGGAACAAAATCATGTAATTGCATTAAACAAATATTAATTAGAAAAGAATCACACCAACACAAGCACAGTTCTTGAATGGTGAATCATAATAATGACAAATGAATGATAATAGCAACAGTGACAAGAACAATAATATTGATAATTTTTTTTATAGGTAGATTGTAGATAGTGGGGGAAGGGGAATGGGTTTGAACCACATACATGAGACATCACAAAGGATTTCCACAATAAATTGATAATTAAGAATGAATAGTTGAAACCAATATAGCATCCATCAAAATACAAAAGGATCCCAAATCACAAAAGGTAACTGCAGAAAGAGTGGAGAACAACAAAAACACAAGCCCCACATTGTAAACATCGTCTGTATTTGTATTAGTCTACTTCTGTACTTCACCAATAAACTCTCTCTCTCTCTCTCTTGGGGATTGTTCATTTACTTCACCTACTACTCAAAGCACAATATCTGATAGAACTAAATTAAAGTAATCAACTTAAAAAAAATTTAAAAAAAAAAAAAAGGAACAACCCAGAAAAAGGGAATATATACAATATATACAAAACCATACAAAAATAAAAATTTTACAGTGACACTTTTGTATCGTAATCTAATTTCAATAATAATCAATTCCCACTATCAGATAAACATATACGATATAAACATAGCTAACAATAGGAAAGAGAAAAAAGCATACATTACCTACATACATACGTACATACATACACACACACACACATACATACATACATACATACATACATACATATATATATATATATATATATATATATATATATAATCTAAAAGCCCATATAGAAAAACCATCTGTAATGATATGTTTGGCCCTTAATCTACTTCAATCAACTTAAACCTCATTCTCCAATATACATAGCCTAAACCATACATTGCTAACAATAAACAACACCACATAGAAAAATCATCTCTAATGTCACTTCAAAAAGATTCAAGCCACAACAAAACCCTTTTTTTATATTAAAAAAAAAATCAAAATAGACTCCCATTTTTACAATCTACAAATAAAACAAAGCACACCCACATGGAAAAAACCAAATCTTTATAAATAAATAAAAAAGAGAGAGAGAGAGCTGAGAAGTGAACCTGTTGAGGAACGCCGAGAGGTGATGCAGTGATGTAAGAGAGACGAAGGTCATAGAAAATACTTGGGTCCGCAGCAAAACAGAGGCTTGGAAACAGAGCAATGAGTAGCAACGAAAACAGAGTAAACAGAGAGACTCCAAACAGAGCCATGAAATTTGAATGCAAAATCTTGGGTTTATGGAATAGTAATAAGCAGAGCAGAAGAACAGATACTCTATAAAGATTTTAGTTTGGAGTTTACATAATAAGCAAACAAAGACGCACAAAACAGAGAAAGTGTGTGTGTTTTTTTGTGTGTGTGAATGTATGATAGTATTTTCTGAGAGTTGTTCTGTTTTTCTTTTTCTTGTTTTTTGATCTGTCTGAGACTGGTTCTTAGTCTGTAAGAAAGAAGGAGAGTAACAAGTAATGTGAAGAGAGGACTCAAGGCGTTAGTCTTTAAAACGTTTCTTTAATTATGGAAAGTTTTGAGCGTAGTCTGCGTGTGGTGACAGGGCACTGGCTAAGCCGGTTCAGTCTCTAGTGCCTCTGTTTGTTTGTTTTGTTAAGAGGATCTCTTTGAAATTTTTTTTTTTTTTTGGTTTGTTTTTAATAGAAAAAAGTATCAAAATTTCTTCAAGTATTTGATTATCCTCTCAAGTGTATAATATTTTCATCCTACGCTCAGATATGATTGAGAAGAGTCTTTTGAGAGTGGTCCCAAGATGTTGACAACAGATTTCGATCTTAGGATTTCATTAATATCATATGACTTTAGAAACGGCTTAGTCAACCTTCTTTGAAATTAACTATCTTCACTCTATTTTTTTCTTAATTTAGTTTACAATGAAATAATAATAATAATAATAATAATAATAATAATAATAATGACAGAAAAGAAAAATAATAATAATAATAAGTAAGTAACAAAACAAATTTTAAAAGAAATGGAATATTATACTTGTATTTGGTATAAAATTAAAATAGTATCATTGGCTGATTTTTATGAAATTCATATTGCACTAATCACAACTTGCCTTCTTAATAAGTTATGTAACATGTTGTGTGAAATTTTTCATTTTCTAATTTTATTAAAAGAGGGGTGAGGGTAAATTATACTTTTAGCTCTTAAATTTTGGTGAGAGTTAGATTTTGGTCTCTCAATTGTTCAAAGTTCATATTTCGTCCATGACATTAAAAAAAAAAAAAAAAGGTGATTTGATTCCTTCATATATTTTTATATTTATATATGATCAACGGGATTTTAAGAAACACGATTTTCAAGGACCAAATAGAACCAACCACATATCTAAAGGGTTAACAATAAAACAAGCCTCTACATGAAGGACAAAATTATTCTCTTTTTAAAATTTTAGGGATCAAATTAGAATTTTAAAATTTTGAGGACCAAAATCAAATTTGTCTCAGATTTTAGGAACTAAAATTACAATTTAGAGGAAAATAAAAAGGATCATTCAAATCAAATTAGCAGCATTTTTTTTGCTGGGGTCTATTCCATAGACACGAGTGAGAGTATAATGATTGGATAATAGAAATTATGAATTTACAATGGTTTTAGAGATTAAGAACCTTAAAAATGTTAAGGTCAAGATGCCTTGTGATATGGTGCAGTAGTAATCAAAGTTTAAAAGATATACGTCCCGTTGGTGTGGGATTAAAGACTTGTGACTTTGGGTTCAAACTTGTCATTGTCTAACTACTAATTTACAAACATTTTATCTTATTTGAATAATATTTTGGTATGTATGCACAATGTTAAAATGGTGTTGTCACATTTTATTTTACTGTATTGCAAACCAACCAACCTCAATATTGTAGATATATATCTACAACAACAGCTAAAAAATAATCTTTTCTTATTCGTTTTAGGAAAGTAAAGGGCTTTAATTCCTTTATTTAATTTATTTGTATCTTTTTCAATATCACAATCTAGGTGAAAGAGTTCATTATCCTTCAAATTATCAATATTTACATCAAAAAGTAGTTAGTAGACCAATCACGTCTATTGTGCAACATTGACAAGTAATCATCCTTTTTATCTTAAATAAAGTAAGGTTTACCATCCCAATGCTTTTATATTTTTATTTTGCAAAACCATCCTAATGTTCAATGTTCACTTTTTTTTAGGTAGGACCATTACAAATTAACTCGAAACTTAAAATATATATAAGCCAAGCAAATACCAAACCAACAATCCAAGAACCACATAATTTTTTTCCTTTTGATATAACCAATAACTCTAGCCAAACAATAGTTTCTAAAACCACCATGTATTTATATATTAAAAATATACCCTTGACCCTTCACACTTGTATCTATGGTGAAGAGAAAGAGCACAAACAAATCTCTCTCTCTCTCTCTCTGTATATATATATATATATATATATATATATATATATATATATATATATATATATATATATATATATATATAATGGGTGAAGCAGAGAGAAACTCCAATTACAATTCTAAATTAGAATTCTAATCTATATTGTGCCACGTGTCAATATAAATATGAAATTGGAGTATAATTTCTCTCAATTTGTTGTAATTCTGATGTGTTTTTTTTCTTTTCTTTTTTTTCCACACTTACGTATTTTCAGGTTCACTTTCTTTTTTCACGCCCATGTATTTTCAAGTTCACCTCCCTTTTCCACACCGATTCAGGCACCTTAATATACAACTCCCCTCTTCTTCCATCAATGCTATCTAATTTTAAAAGAATCTCTTGGTATTAATGCATGTATTTGAGTATTTCTATATCTTATATAAGAAAAGGTTCTCTAGATATTCTGATTGTACTTGTCTTTACAATTTTCATAGTCCTAGTTTATGTTCTGCAAAATGACTTCCAACTATTTCTAAGGTTTGATTGCTACTTTCTTTCATCTGTCTATACTGCCGTTCTTTTTTGTGTAAATTTTTTATTGTTTAATTATATATTTTTGTGGTTTTCATATGATTGATGTTGCATGTTTATTTTCTTTCATCTGCCTATACTTTCTTTCCTTTTTGTCAATAATTTTTATTGTTTAATTATAAAATTGTTTTGTTTTCCTATAATTGATGTTGCATGTTTTTTTATTTATTTTTATAACACGTTATCAGTACGAGTCTCTACCCAATTTCGAAAGGAAGTTGTAATCTCATTATTCTTCAAACATCAAAGATTATTTGTGTAGTTTTCTTAACTCACTGTAAGTTTTCTTTTAAGGAATTAGCATTTATTCTATTTGTTTGTCTTTACATTTTATGCTCATAATTTTAGTGATTTTTAATTGATTAATTTTTTTTTATGAGATTCATGTTATTCTATTATTATATATTGTTATGAAATGCACATTATGAGATTCACATTTAATTGATTAAAATATTTTGCTAAAAGTGGTTTGTAATAAAGTAACTTAATCATAACTATATGTATCGTGTATGAATCAATTTTGAATATATATGTCTATGTAGCATTCTTTCATTAAAATTTTGTATGATAAAAATATTTGTTAAAAAATTACATAATGCTAAGTTTTATTAAATATGAATAAATTAAGTCTTTTAAACATAACCAAACTCATGATTAATAAATAAATAATAAAAAAACCAATAGTATCACTTAAATAATAAAATGCAATATATTTATTTTCATTGTTTTATTAAATAATATCCATTCTCGTACTGTAGCATGAGTTACATACTAGTAATTATTAATCAATAAGCCATGTTTATGTACAATAACCAATCATATCAAAACCATGAGTCCATGACATGCAAATGATATAAACTCAAATCACAACTAAAGAGTGACATTGGTTCTCACCTAAAATTGTTAAAGACTTAAAAGTACTAAACAAAACAAAATTTAAAATGAAAATACATTTTTAACCCTATAGTTTAGAAACGCAACAAATTAAACCTATATATTAAAAATTAATAAATTAAACCTCTAAGGACGAAATTACAATGAATAAGAAAATTGTAAACCAAACTCAAGTTCTTCTCCATTATATAGTTAAATTTGTTACATTTTTTAAATCTTAGGGGTTAATTTATAATTTTAAAATCTACAATCTAAAAAAAATTATAATTTAATTGATTACAACTACATTTTTCATAAAATAAAATAAAATAAAAAATTTGTAAATCAAACTAAAAAAAAAAAATTTCTTCTCCATTATAAAGTTAAATTTGTTACATGGTGGCTATAGATTAAGAGTTTAATCATTTTTTAAACCTTAGGGGTTAATTTGCCATTTTTAAATCTACAATATAAAAAAATTATTATTTATTTTAATGAGAATAAAAAAAATTATTTGATTACAACTGCATTTTCCAAATTATAAGGTATAAAATAAATAAAATAGGTATGCTAGGTATGGTATTACAAGTAATTTTAAATGATACTAAAATGTTGTATTTACCGGCTACAGCCGGTGACAGGTGGAGAAGAAGAATGGGGTGAGAATCATGAGTAATCTGTGAGGAGTGGCAACGAGGAGTCAGCTTCCACTGCATTCTTTGCACAAATTTCGGCGCCTTGCTTGCTCTCAGACTTTTCTTTCTAGATTTTCTCTAACGTTCACATTTTTATTATTTTTATTCATTTTTTTTATTATTATTTTTCTTGAGAAATACTATTATTTTTATTTTTGCTCTGAAAAAGCAATCACATGCACAGCGCCATAGCCTGAGAACCCACCTTGATGTGGGCCCCTAAATCTTAGTCTCTTTTCAAAATTTTGTTTGCCTAGTTGGCAAATATTTGTATGACGTGCCCCACCAAATCAATGGGTTAGGTTTAGGTTGTTTTTGGGGATTTTTTTTTCCTTTTTGGTTGATCAAAATCTTACAACTTTGTACTCAACATTTTTTGTACTTTTGTACAACACAACAATTGGAAAATTTTAAATAACTAATCCGAAATTCTTGCAATATACAAAAAAGAAAAAATCAATATAATATAATTTTTTAGTATTTATTCATTTTTTAAATATTAAATTTGATAATTATAATAATTATTAATAAAAATTTATTATGATAGTCTATTTGGTAGATATTTATTTTCAATTTTTGTTGTGTCTATGACATTACTCAAAACTATATATTCTAACATTTATAAAAAAAAAAACTTTATATTCTAACATTATTTATGTATTTATTACAATTGTGTTTGTACATGAAATTATATGATATACTATTTAAATAAAATTTAATGTACCAAGATTTTAACGAAGAGTTTAAATTAGAATAAAATTTAAATTTAATTAAAAATGTATATTAGAATAACATGTATAATTGTGAGGCTTAAAAAATTTATTTGTTACAATATAAATATTAAAAGATAAAATCAAAGTAAAAAATATATATATATATATATATATATATATGTCTAGAGCAATTCATGCAGTTTTTCAACTTTGGTAAGGATTAATGGCTGACCCGATTTGTGGATTCAATTGATTTGGTTGTTTATGCACTGGAATAAGTGCTATACGAAATATTCTCTTTGATTTTTCTTTTTAAGAAATATATTTTCTTAGATTTTTTTTTTTGAAAGTTATTCTCTTCTTTTCTTAGATTTAGATTCAATAAAACCCTTCAAATATATTTATCATTTCTCTCTAAAAAAAATTATCATCAAATTCGTGCAAATTTTGAAACAAGTAAATATGTCGATAGGCCAAAATCCATTTTTACTCATTTAAAATATATGGATATTATTTTAGGAACTTAGCTCAAAGACTCTACAATATCCTAATCATTCTTTTTTTGATGGCATCAATCAATAGTTATTATATGTGTGTGTGTGTTTGGGTGGGGGGGGGGGGGGGTGTAGTCATGGAATAATTATTACTTCAATAGAAAAAAAAAATGTGTTAATTATGTTCATTTTATAAAGCGTAATTGTAATGCTACATACATAGTTATTTTTACAACATTTGAGTTAATAGACTTTTATTGATTCTCACTTGATCCTACTGTTGTCATCACTTTATAATTTCCTATTAACAATATGCTAACTTGATTGTTATTACATTTTTTTTTTTGTATTTTAGAGTTATTCTTTTAGAGGAAAAAAAAGTTGAAGTGGAATATTATTCATGTAGAATAGGAGAGTAGCTATTTCTATCTCTTTTCTTTTCTTTTCGTTTTTTTTTTTTTTTTTTGTGTGTGTGTGTGTGTGTGTGTGTTGAGAATAGCTATTTCTATCGATTACTTGTGCACTAATTCTTTTTTTCTTTTTCTTTTTTTTTCCTTGACATAGTAAAATAAACCATATCTAGAGGGAATAATTATTCTGTTATGATTAAGTAACTGACTTAAAAGTTGATAGGAATTGTCTACGCAGCTACGGCTGTGTTTGTTTCAACTGAAAACCAATTCCGGAAATTATTTTCCGGAAAATATGGTGTTTGGTTCATGCAGGAAAATTTGTCAAACTGAATTTGTTTTCAGTTTGACCGAAAATTGAAGCTGGAACGACTGAAAATGATTTCAGTCCAAATTTTCACTTCAAACGGGGAAAACACACGCGAGACAGAGAGAGAGAGAACACGAGAGGGAGACAGAGCACGACGAAGAGAGAGAGAGAGAGAGAGAGAGAGAGGACGTCGATCTCGCGCCGGCAATCGCCAGATCACGCCGGCGATCGCGAGGCATCGCCGTGATCACGAGATCGCGCCGGCGATCGCGAGGCCGCGCCGCGATCGCGAGATCGCGCAGCCTCGCGATCGCGATCTCGATCGCGAGATCGCGCCGCCTGGCGATCGCGATCGCCAGGCGGCGCGACGTTTGGCGCGAGGCGGCGCGACGCCTGGCGCGAGGCGTCGCGATCGCGAGGCGGCGCGACGCGATCGCGAGATCGAGGCGCGATCTCTCCGCGTTGACCTCGTGCCGGGCGAGATCGACAAGCGATCTCGTGCCGGGCGAGATCACGCCGGCGATCTCGCCTCCCTGTCTCGCCGTCCTCCTCCCTGTCTCGCCGTCCTCCTCCGTATGACAGTTTGACTGAATAGTTTGATTAATGTAATTTTCCGGAAAATGTTTGAACAAACCAAACACCTGGATACATTTTCTTTTACGGAAAAATAACTTTTCCTGAAATGATTTTCCTCTCGGAAATTGATTACCGTCGAGCCAAACACAGCCTACACCTCAGAATAAGTGCCATGAAATTTTTTTTTTTTTTTTTTGAACAAAAGTGCCATGGAATTGGAGACAATATGAAAAAAGACATGTCATGCCCCTTCCACCTTTTAGTTTTATCTTGCCATCCTTTCATATACAGTCCTGATCTGTAATGTCATATAAAATGTTCTTAGGAATATGCTCTTCTTGTATTCCTTAAACCTCTAGCAATAAACTTTTCATATTTCTAATGGTAATATAAGATTTTCAAATTTATTAATATAGAAATTAATAAATCGCTTAGCCATTTTGGTTTATTATAATATAACAAAATTAACTAAGAGGGTCAACCAAGATTGAACCGGTGATTACTTGATTTGCAGTCAAATGCTCTCCCACTAAGCTATGGACTCAATATCATGATTAATGATTTTCATAGATTTTTAAAAAAAATTATTACTATACACATGTGTTATAATAATAATAATACTCCCTTCATCCCAGTTTACTTGTCCTCTATTTTATTTTGGGATGTCCTAAGATACTGTTTTATTTCTAAAAATAAAAGTTATTAATTTACTAGTGTTCCTATTATACCCCTACTTTAAATTCAAAACTATTTGAAAAGAAAACTAACAAATATTAAAAAAAAAAAAATCAATCTTTACTAGGGCCCTCATTAAGAATAACTCTTTTTTAAAAATAAAATGATAAATTTATTTAAGGGTAATTTTGTAAACTTATATATTTTTATAAGGCATATAAGATAATAAATGATATTTTCTTAAAAGTTTAACTTTTCACACAGGACAAACAAATTGAGACAGATGAAGTAATCATTATTGAGAAGATTGCCTTCTCTATTATGATTTTCCAACTTTTAATGCTTATTAAAAAGCATCTAAAAAATGCTAATTGACAAATAGCATGAGGAAAATTATTAGATACTCATAGAGTACCATAAATGGGTACTCCTTCCTCTCACATAAATAGTGGGTCTCATGATAAATTTAATTAGTAGGACTCACAATTCATGTAAAAAGAGGAAGTGCGCATTTATGGTACTCTAAGAGTACACAATAATTTCCCGTAGCATGACTATATTGGTTAGCTTAGTTGTAAAATAAGATTTCAAATTCATTAATATGTAGATCTTTATAATCATTAATTAGAATTGCTAGTGAAAATTAATAGTAAAATAGGGCCCAATCGGGATCGAACCGGTGACAACTTGATCTGCAGTCAAACACTCTACCACTGAGTTATGGACCCAATTTCATAGTTTATAATTTCCATTGAATATTCTTAACATTTCTTATTTGCCATGCATGTGTAGTTAAATTGTTAGTGGATACCACAAAATCACCATTTAGCAACAAATCTTAAATAAGTTACCATTAAATTGCCTTCATATGTAGATCTTATAAATCTTTTCATTGGTATGAGCTACATGTTGATGCATGTAAATAACGTGACAATCCTAACGTTATTAATATGTTTTTTAAACTGTATGCTGTTTAGAGCATCAGCAGTGGAAAGGGGGAATGCCAAATGTAAGTCTATTTTGTCATTCAAGCCCAAAATGCCCACTCCATTAGAAGTTGCAAAATGTAACTATTGCCCAAAATAAAAAAAAAAAAAAAAAATTTGTGCTACAGTGCGATTCTAAATGTAGAATCGCACTGTAGCTCAATGGTAAAAACAAATTTTTTTTTTTAATTGGTTTGGTCTTCTCTCTCCTCTCTCATTATTTCATAATTTTCATTATCTTTCTCTCTCTTTCGTTCTAGTCTCTCTTCTTCTTGCTCTCTCTTCTTCAACGACATGGAGGCAACGACGTGGAGGCTCGATCAGCTTCTGTGGTGCAGGCGTGGAGGTCGTGAGTTTGTTCATGGGTTTCCGGTGTTTGGGTCAGATTTGGGTGGTGTTTGGGTTGGCGTTTGGGTGGTTGGATTTAGGTCTAGTGGTTGTGATTTTTTTTCGATAGGTTGGGGGATTTGTTCCGATGGGTTTGATGGTGGGTTTTAATGTTTGCTAGGTTTGTTTGGTAGTGGGTTTTGGTGAAGATGATGATGATGATGAGGAAGAGTTGGTGAGAACGGATGAGTTTGGGATGAATAGAGACAACGATGGTGACGGCAGAAGTAGGCAATGGCGACGATGGCGGTAGCAACGACTTGAAGACTAGTTCAGTAGCTATGGGTTTGCTTGGGGTTTGGGATGAGCTTCTGTGTTGGGTTTTTTTTTTTTTTTTTTTTTTTTTTTTTTTTTATAAATTGTGTTGGGGTTTTGGGTCTTCACGATGGTGATGGAGGTGATGAGAGAGAGAGAGAGAGAGAGACATAAATTAGAGAGACATAAATATATTTTATTGTATAAATATATTATTTTAATGTATTGTATAAGAAAATAAAAGTTAGGATGCTAAGAGTATTGTAAAATGGTATGATATAATTAATAAAGTAGTTTTTTGATATGGTAAAATAAAATAGGATGAGAGAAACCATTGTAGATGCTCTTAGAGCCAGGCTATCCAATAAGAGGCCCCAATTTTGAACTCTTGGTCAAAGTAAGTATTGTTGGATATTAATAGCCTTTTAAAAAAAAAAAAAAAAATAGGGCGGAAGAGATTGTCTGACCATGCCATGTTTAGGTCGTTTATCATGACAATGTGGTTTGGATGAGTTCATTTTATGATTTAAACAAGGAAATTCCCCGAATCTCGTCTATAATGGCCATAACTAAGGTGTTAGGTTGTTCATCATGATAATGTGGTTTGGATAAATTCACGTGGTGTGAACAAGGAAATTCCCCAATCTCGTCTATAATGGTGGCCACAACTAAGGTGACAATTATAATTAATAATATAAATCATCAACAAACCTATAAATTTAGGGTCTCACAATGTGTACGCTAAAAGAGTATTTTCTCTAGTAAGATTACCGTCTTAAACATTGGTGCTTCCTAAGTTGAACTCTATGTCTTGCAGGTACTCTATCACTAGGTCAATCACATAATCAATTTATCATCTTAGATAATCTTTTTTTTTATTACAACAAGTGGGTAAAGAAATTCGAAACTATTTTATTTTTTTATTGGAAAAATCATACAATACCCTAGTGTGTGTTATTGATGATTGAATGATGGCCACAAAGATTGGAATAATGTACTTTATTGTGTGGGAGTTTTAAACAAGATCAAGTGGTGTCTTCACCAAAAACATCAATCCCCTCATAAGCAATGTACATTCAAGATTCATCCATGCATAAAGATCATCTGATCTACCTAGGAAATCGGTGACCATTTACCTATTGTTGGCTTTTGATTTGAGATCGGATTTTGTAGCCTTTTGAGGAAGAAAGAGGAAGCAAAAGAGAGATACGCATTATCAATACCAATGTTTTGTAATACACAAACGAGCTTTTATTATTTTCTGTAACTTGATTTTGACCTACATTTGTCTTATTTGTACTACGTATATGACAATAAAGGCTATGGTGAACATTACATGTTCTCAGAGTACTTAGGAGACCAAGGGTTTGTGGTGGCATGTGCAATTGTATTATAAAATATACACAATTCTTCTTCGATTTTACTATAATATATTTGAAGTATAGCTCTCTGGCACCTACCAAAAGAGAAAGGATTATGCGTGGAATGCAGCCAATATATAGGCAACAAGGATCTGATGATGGGTTTGCACTTGGCAATATAATGCTGAAGCAATAAAATTTAATGGGTGCCAATAGTAGTGGATAAGGAGCATTATGATTTGAGGTAATGAAAACATATCGTGATTGGTTTTACTGATATATATTGCTTTAGAAATGTTAATGAAGAGTCGGTAAAAGTCACAATCATGCCCTTAGTCAAATGATTTTGGTGGGTGCTTGGAAGACTCTTGGTATGGTTTCTTCTCTCTCTCTCTCTCTCTCTCTCTCTCTCTCTCTCTCTCGGGTATATTATTCCATTTACCGTTGATACATTATTTCTTTTCTTCTTCTTTTTTTTGACAATATATTCAACGTAAAATTACTCCTTTCATAATCATTTTTTTTTTATATTCTTTTTGGTAGGTTTACACGTGACTATTTTAAAATATGTGTTGTGTCTATTTACGTATATCAAACCCTTTCTATTTTAAAAGAAATTGGGGTAGAAGTGAACTTCACACACACTATAATAATGCTTTATATTTCTCTTTTCATATAATAGTGTTTACAATTCAACTCTACAAAGTTTTCACAGCAATTAATTCAAGGTTAATTAATGAATCCTTCTCAATGACTCTAATTCGTCATTTTTTTTTTGGTTGTTATTTTATCAAACCAATAGAACGGTGAAGAGATCTCTTTATCCAAAAATCATGTAAAAGTATTTCATAATAGGGTCATGCTAACGAATGCCCTTAGGGCATTGGTTAATAATCCATTTTAGGAAAGTTTAAACACCACATTTATGGGAAATGAAAAAAGTTGTCAAAACATTAAGTGCTTTATTTCATTTTCCCATAAAAACTTTCTTTAAATGGATTGTTAACCAATGCCCTAAGGGCATTCGTTAGCATTTTCCTTCATAATATGTAATAGTTTTTCATAATGATTAATGTTGTCTCTCTTAAGGAATTATGATATCATATAATGGATATATAATATATCAACTCCCATTTAAGAGATAAGATATAAGGAAGCTTCCAATTCAGAGACCATCTTCCATTGTTGAGAGAGAGAGAGACTTTTTGTATGTGATCAAAGACTTACAAATCTGCTGTCAATGGCAGTGCTCATTAATGGGGTAGTGCTTTGGAACACTCGAGCACAAATTGACATTTCATTTCAACGAAACTTTTTTTTTTTGGCTGAATATTTCAACGAAACTTCTTAAGCCAATTCAAAGGACAATCAATGATAGCATTTGGGAATACAACAAGGTGATAAGATATTGAAATTCCTAATGGGTCGCATACACCAATATGCAGTCTACGGAAATAGCTTTCGCAAAACTATTTGATGGAAAGTGTCTTTTTATTATTTTGGCAGAGTAGCTAATTTTGGCACCTACCAATAAGCCCAATAGGCTTCCAGCTGTGTTACAATGGCTGCCATGAGTTCTATCCCTATTCTTGACTTGCCTCCCTCTCTTCCATTGGCGAATGTTGAAATTGGGTAAGGGACAATCCCTCTTGTTATTGTTTCCTTTTAATTTAACAAAATCTTTATTAGGGAAACAAAAGAAGGAAATGACCCTTAATAATTAAGGAATCTAATATAATGCAAATAAAGAAGTGCACGTAACTTATTTTTATAAATTATTATAATATGTTGCTAATCTTACAATTTAAAATCTTTTTCTCTAAACCTTCAAGAATTTTGTGCATGAGAAAATGCCAATTTAGCTATAAAGCCCTTACCCGTACAAATGTACATAACTTTTCTTATTAAGCATAAAACTAAAAAAAAAAAAAAACCCTAAGAAAACTGGCTTTTGTGTTGACTTTGAATATTGGAGCAACTATCAACTCGCAAATGCAAGTTAGAGAATTTGTGGTCACATATCCTCTCTCTTTTCTTCAATGTATGTTGGCCCATAATTTTTTTATTTAAGAAATTGGACTATTGTTATGGGACCGTTTGGTGATGTTGTTCTAATAACGTTATTTATATTTTTTGAAAATAAGTGTTAGTGAAAAAGTGTGTAGAAATATATGTAATGTTATTTAAACACTAAAAACTATTGCTCAAAACACCCTACCAAATAGCCCCTATATTTTTAAAATGATACAAGTAGTATTACACATTTTACTATAGAGTTCTTACAAACTAATATGTTACCAATTAAAAATAATAATTCAAATGAGGTGACACTAATCACACTCAATATTACATTAATTAGTAAGTTTTTTATTTTACAATAAAATATATAATACATTTAGCATTTTTCTTATATTTATTTGTTTATGTATTTTTTTGAATTCCTTGTTTGTAGGGTTCAGCATGCGTGTCCCTATTTTCTGGTCCTATGTCGTGCTAACCTTTTCTTCAAAATGACACAAACTCTTTGAAGTATAATATATTTTTTAGCCATAGTACTGGAGAATGGTTTGGTATATATAATTTATACATGGCCGGCTTCCGCAGCAACCTAAAATACTAAAAAAAAAAAAATCATGTCACTCATGAGTCTTGCCTTCTAGCTTTTGTAAACAAAACGGTTGGAGCTTTTTGTTGATCTATTTTTTTATTAAAAGTGGACAACGTTACAATTTCACCTTAAAAAGGTATTAAAAATTTATATTTATTTATTAAAAGTGGACAAAATTACAATTTTACCTTAAAAAGTGTTACAAAATTATATCACACATGAGACACTACCAAAAAAAAAAAAAATGTTATTACTATTGACCTATCACTTGAATCTTATTATTATGCATGTTAAATTAAAATCTTGGTGTCAAACAACTGTTTAGTAGTCTTAAATATCATATTATAGTATTCAGTTAATTAAAATATTGGAAACAAGACATTTGACCTTTGTTGCTTTCAAGGCCTCGATTAGAGCATTCCCATCAGCCCATTTAAAGTCTTCTAAAATAAAAGAAAGAATAAAATTTGCACATTTTGAGAAAAAAAAACACCCACATCAGTGGGTGTTAAAAAGTGCAAAAATGTGAAAAGAGATAGAAGGCTACAGTAACCGTGTAAATATACACGGTTACTGTAACTCTTTTAACCTTTATTTTATTATTTGTTTTTCTCTCAGCTCACAACTCTCCTCTCACTCTCCACTCTCCTCTCTGCTCTTAACTCTCTCACCTCTCTATCGTTTCATCTCTCCCTCAGTCCACCGATTAGTCCACCGATCTCACCTCAGGCTGCCGATCTCACTGATCTCACTCTCACGCCACCGATCTCACTCACCGCCGAAGAGAATTCAACAAGCAAACGATGCCGTGGTGGAGCTTTGATGGTACAATCTCACTCGCACGAGACCTAGAAATGAAGCCGTGGCGGAGCTCTCGGGGATGTGATGTGTGGGTTTTGATCCGTGGGGTATCGGGTTGATGGTAGGTTTTGATGGGTATTGATTCGTAGGTGTTGATTGGGTTGATGGTGGCTGAGATTTTGATCGGTGGGTTTTGATCTTGATCAGCTTGTTTTGATCTTGATCGGTGGGTGTGGCTTGATCTTGATCTTGATCGGTGGGTGTGGAAAGTTGAAGGATGGGTGTGGGTATGGCTCGGTGGGTGTGGCTCGGTGGGTTTGTTGAAGGATTTTGTTGAAGGGTGGTTGGGTGTGGCTGTGGCTGTGGCTCGACGAAGAAGACATAGAGAGGAGAGGGAAGGAAATAATAAAAAATGTAAAAAGAATTAATATTTTATTGAATAAAATGTGTAAAATAGATAAACTGGTGTGGGTGTTTTGTAGGAGTGGATGTGTAAAATTAAAAAAGTAAGTTTTTTCGTGTAAAATAGACAGAAAGTTTACACGAGCTGATGTGAATGCTCTAAGCAAGTGATCATATAGCATTGGTCACTTAATTTTGTGTTCGAATGCTAAGAAAGATGGGGGAAAATATAATACATTACTACTCTCTTAACTCCAAATTGTTTCTTTCTCAAAAAAAAAAAAAAAAAAAATCCAAATTGTTCGAAATCTCTCACTGTTTAGTCCAACATTTAAACAACCACTAAGACATTAGTGTTAAAATATTCCTCAAAAGTACCGAGGGTTTTATGACTTATCTCCTTATATATAGTTGAATAAAGATTTTCTTTTACATCGGATGCTGCCTCATGAGCATCCGAAGAAGGGTCAAATATAATGTAAACAAAGGGTGTAAAATAGTGAACTTTTTGGATGCCTAGAGAAGGGAAACAAAGAGTTATGGATAAGAATGTGAATAAATAATTACATTAAAAAAAGAAAAAGAAACAAAAGACAAAAAGTAGTGATTAAAAATTTGAAAGCAAGGGGCTTCCATGGAGAACCCTAGAAGATATGTACTATTATATATTTGGAGCATAGCAATAGTCCATAAATTTAGTAACCAATTGGTTGCGTTGATCCGTCCAAAGAGAGGAAGCATTATAGCAAAGTCAAATCCATTTAGAATATTTAAATAAAAAATTTGTAAAATAAGCTAACGGTCGAATTCCACTTCCATTGTTGTTGCCAGGACATAAGAAATTAAATAGAACATGGAATATCACACAGAAGGTTTAGCACCTGATCGACCAACATATATCAGACCCAGACAAGGGCACAAGAATTTTGAAATGAAGCAAGGATTTTGTAGCTTTGCCTTCAAAAGGGCACCCAAAAAAATGGAACAAGAACAAGAAGACAAATTATTTGAATTTCAGTTTCTATGCTAGTCTGTGAATCAAGACAATAAGTGCACTAATTGAATGTGGGTTGTTTTACTTTTACACAAGCATCCAAAAAATGATCTATTATTCATTTGTTTTATCTCCATTTTTTTGTGAAATGACATGACTATCTTCTTTAAGTGGGGAGATTTAGATGTGAATAAATTGGAAAATAAAGGCATGGATGGGTGAAAGTTCTTCTCTACCGTATAGCTTTTTGTTATGTATATTGAACATATAATACATATGGCATAACGATTAAAATTAAGTGGGTATTGAATCTTAAATTGCCTTCTATTGCAATTTTATAGATGATTACAGGCCTTGATGTCCTTCTTCCAATACATGTACCCCAAGGCCCACTCTAGAGGAATTGGAAATTAACAACCCACTCCTAAAGTGGACGGACCCAGGTGGGGGCCCAGCCCCCCGGGTCCAAATTATTATTTTTTAATTATTACATATTTAATCTTTTTAGTTGTGGCCTTCTAAAACCTTAGGCCCTTATTTTCCTTAATAAGCCTAGTTAGTCTCACCCAAATAACAACTATTTAATTCAAAACTTATATATATAATATGTATTCATAATGGTGATTGTATCTTAGCAAAAAAAAAAAAAAAAAAAAAAAAACTACTTTACCACCCAATAACCAAAAAATTATGCGTTGTTGGAGAAGCTAAAACTAAATTTTTTGCAATTACAGTAAAATGGTATAAATATTGGTGGATTATAGTAAGTTGTTAAAAATAAAATACAATATTTTATTAAGATTATATCTCTTTCTTTAATTAAAAAACTTAAATTCTTCCTCTTCCTTTATTATTTTAATGAGTTGTTTATATTATTTTAAATGAAATGATTAAAAATATAGAACATTTGATATTGAGTGTATTGTAAAGTAAAGTAGAAAAATAGATAAAATAACTTTTAATTTTGAGGTGTTAAAAGCTAAAATTTGTAACAATACCAGCATGAATGCTCTAACTTCAACAAAAAAAAAAAAAAAAAAAAAACCTAGCCAATCTAGTATTAAAAAAAAAAATTTTGTTTTTTGTTTTTGTTTTTATTTTTATTTTTTGTTTTTATCTTTGTTGGTAAATGGTTTCATCTTAACGTATTTAGAAATGACGATTTTGTGTATTTATAATTTTGTAATACTGGGTCTATCCCTATATTATAAGGATAGAATCATATCATCGCCTCCCTCTTATGATGAACAACAATCTCATAAGCAACATACTATTCACAAAATTAAGCTATTTTTAAATTCATTCTCATGGTTAATATTATGGTTCATAATGTGACTAAATGGACCCTTTTGAATTCTTTTGAGAAATTGAATCATCTCTTCCTTATTAGATTTTTTCCCTGGATATCAGAATGAAGATGGGTTTAATATTCCATCATTGTTTAATATATTTTTATGTTTCTCTTTCAATGAAATTTATTCTTACTTAGCACCAAAATAAAAAATCTCAAATTACATATTTGTTTAAATTAAAGATGTTAATGGGATATAAAGTAATCACTATCAGCCCTAAAGTTGAAGCCCATAAAAGGGAAAAGAAAGTGGAAGCCCAAGCAGTTACTTAGGCCCAAGTAGAAACAACAATTGACAACCTATCAGCAGCTACTGCGTTTGGGCTCAATCCCCCATCAAGAAATCAGCTGTTAGTTATTTGCGGACACTGAAAAAAAAGGTCAAAATCGCATTTCGGCTTAATCCTCAATATTGAAATGAGTTTAAAATTCCTTTAATCCTTTGCCCAATTCGTTAAATTCATTTCCACCACACCCCTACTTTTAAGATTTTTTATTTTTTTTATTGAAAACACTACTATAAACATATATACAATAATATATTATGTGTTTTTCATTTGAAAACAAGAACAATAGGAGAAAGGAAACAAATGATGAAAATGTGGATTTGGTTTTGTAAGATTGAGATGTGCTTCTCAAGATAAAAGATTGTCATCCAATATTCCACCCTTATCGAAGTTTGTTATGCATTTCAATGTGGTCACAATAGTACTCTCACTTTTCCTTCTATTTTGTTACTCTTTTGGTAGATTTTTCATTGTTTCTACTTTTCCCCTCTCAAATAATTCTTTCCTTAATTACAGCTTACCAAAGTACAATTTGATCATATTATAATACATTCATGATCACAGGTTCTCTCTTTTTATCATTTTGGTTTTCTTAGAGTTTTGTTTAATATTTAGTTGTTATTGGAAGTGGGTATTTAAGTTTTACGCAATATTTGAATATGTTTTTCAAATACCAACTATTGGATTAATTTCCTAGGACAGGACATAGACTTTATAGATTTCAGTAAAATTCTTGAAATTATTTGTAATGTTAAGTTGTCTCTTTTTGAGCAAAATAAATAAATAAGTAAATGGGTTTGAAATGAGTTTGGATTCATCAAATATATGTGAAACCAATTTGAGATAAAATTGCTAAAATTTAATAGAATTTGGAACAAGCTTGAGATCTATATTTTTTTTAAAAAAATTAGAATTTAAAATAAGTACTTTGAAGCCAAACCCGTCTTTACTCATTCTTAAGTAAGTGCACCAAAATTGATTGAAGTGGACCAAATTGAACCAAAGTGAATCGAAATAGACCAAAGTGGACTGAATAGACTAAAGTGGACCGATTATGAAAACATTTGTAAAAATATCTTAATTTGTTTCAATTATTTTATTAGCAATCTCAATTTCAAATGTGTCAACTATGCATGTCATGTGCCTTGTAGGCATTTTCCATTAATGAGTTGATGGTAAGAACCAAATTTGACTATAAGTTGAAAATAATAGGGTCCAAATTGACTACTACTAAAATACAATGACCAAATTGATAATGATTCCAAAATGATACTTTTCCCATACAAAACAGGTAATGATACAATTACAAATTATTTTACAACATTTCAGCAAACTATGGATATGACAAATTCTTACTATTCTAATTTAGACCCTTTGCTAATATCACTTTTTTACTTATCAATAACTACTCATTATATCAGCAATTTATAAATAAATAAAAAATTGTGGCTTTAGCATTTTCTATATATATATATATATATATATATAAAACCAGTTCAACATTACTAAATCGATCAATACATGGTAAAGACATCTTACCCCTCAAAATTTCCATGTAAGGCTGAGTGTGGACCTGGCCAACCAACCCAACCGCTCAACTTAAAGGGTCTTGGGCAAGTTGAGGAGATGCTTGGGTCGAGCCTAGTCCAAATATTCATGTATGTTATGGGTGTTGGGTCGGTCTCGAGTCTAGCCCAATCCGCTCAATCTTAAAAAAAAAAAACATACACACACACCCACCACCACCACCACCACCACCACCACCACCACCACCACAACAACAACAACAACAACAACAACAACAACATAACATAGATCAATTGAGTTGTTAAGTAGATCTAAGAGCTTGAATAATAACCAATAAGTGTTTGGGTAAGAGTTATTTGAGAGAGAGAGAGAGAGAGATATTAAGGAAAAAAGCAAAGTGGAACGAATAGAGTTCTTGTTCTTCGATTTCTATGTTCTTCAATTTCTATATTCTTCTTTGCTATTATGACCGATATAACTCTTAAAATTCCTGAACAAACAACTAAACATAGAGTAACTTGATATAGAAATAAGTGAAATTTGAAATGTCATTAATTTTTTTATAGTAGCACAAATTATTAAATGGACAGTTAAAAATAGAGCAATTTGATATAAAAATAAAATAAAATAATATTTGTAAAATCGTTTACCTTGGGAAGAGACAACTACTAGGCTTCCATATGTAATTGAGGTATTCTTTACTAGGTCTATTCATAGTTAGTAAAATACAATATGTGTTTGATACGGTAAAGATACGGAAGTGTTTACTTTGGCATCTTTCAAGAAGAACGTTTCAAAAAATTGGCATAAAAATATGGAAATGGAGAAAGAACGATACGTGTGTAACACGGGTATATTGTGATTATTTGTAAAATATTCATAACAAAAATATGGAAACATATACCTATAGTTTTTAAAGATAAATACAATAATTTTTGTATCATGACTGTTAAGCTTTAACTCTTGCCAAGTGTGATTTAAGCCTTACAACATCTTAACAAAATTAATTTTTTTTAGTGATGCTAGGGAGTATATTACAAATTTTTACTATATAGATCTAACGTATTTATGTGTCATCTATCATGAAAGATAATTCAAAGTTTCAAACACTCATGTATCTTTTTTTTCCCCTACAAAAAATCATTGTTCTATCATCCTATTGAAGTGACATTAATCGCGTTCAATATCACATTAACTTATACACTTTTTATACTAAAATTTATTATAGTTCTATCTTTTTTTAAGAACTAACAATGGTTATTTTGGCAAGCTTTTATTTTTTATTTTTGAATTTTCGATTTTAATAAAATAGATTATTAACCACAACAAAACTTTCATTCAAAACGTAGCAAAACCTATTATTGATTTGCATAAGGTAAGATTGTAATCGGTCAAGGATAAAAGGCTCTGATAAGTAACCACTATAGCTTTGAAGAGTTTTTAAATATTTTATATATAATGTTTGACTTTTGATAACCACTATAGCTTTGAAGAGTTTTTTAATATTTTATATATAGTATTTGACTTTTGATGCCAAAAGCCATTAATTTTCATTGGATAAGTTTCACCTTTTAACAAGCTCTTTTTCTTTTTCTTTTTTCTCTTTTTTTTTTTTTTTTGGTTGCTAAAATACAAACTCTATCTTTTATCAAGCCATATTTTGAAAGACTGATATATACATCTTCTGTTATAAAGGCTTATTGTACTCTCAATCTCAAAATAAGATGTAAAGTTCCATAACATTGCAAATATGACGAGACGCGAGTTTTTTTTTATTGATTATAGATGTACATGATCTATACGCATGTTACATGTATTAACTAATTAAGGATCTACCATTTTTCTTGCAATTAAAATAAAACAAATTTGTTTAGGTAGAAAGAAATGAAAATAAAATTAATTTGTTTAAATAGAAGGACATGAATGTATATAAGGGTATATGATACATTTTTTATATTGTAATTGGTCAAAGAATAGTATAATGGCATGAGCAAGTTAAGGAGTAATACTGCTCATTTATGAACATATTATGTATTTTAAGGTTGTTTGACATGAAAATGGTAACAAACATTATTCTTAAGATATATATATATATATATATATATATATTTTTTTTTTTTTTCTTCTTAAGTTATAACATTATAAAGAGTTATCATTATGAGCGGATGTCATAGGTTTAAACTCTCTAAAAAAAAAAAGTTACAATATTTTATTAATTCTTTGCCGTCTATAATCATCTTTTGAAATTTTCCTAATGCAAATCTTTTGGAAATTAAACTTTCCTTTTTAGTCATGTCTTCCTCTGTTAAACATTGATTCCAAATTTTGAATCCCATTTTGAATTTGGCATACATCACAGATTAGGAAATTTGGCTAAATTGTTGCCAAGTCAAATTTAGGTCAAGCAATTTAAACTTATACCCATCCAAAATTCCCCTTCTTGTCATTCTAAAATTAATTCCCCAAATTCATGGGATTTGTTTTTGGAAAAGTTTAGTTATGAAATTGGTTGTAGCTTAAGGCTACAACCTAACTCAATATCTTTTTATTGGACTTGAATTTTAACATACCCACCATTAAATTACATCTTCTTCTTATATCTTCTATGCTTACAAAATTTATAGAAAATTGAAGATCAATAACTATGTAATCAATAAATTGTTTAAATTGCAAGTTTTTATAATTTAAAATTATGCATAAAATATAAGTTTATAGATCATATAGTAAATAATATTTGATTGACACAAAATTTGACATTGTATTAAGAGTGTAAAGAATGTGCTTTTTTTTTAGTAAAGAGAGCGTAAAGAATATTCAATTCAATAGTTAGATTTTCAAAATATGTATTAATGTTAAATATTTATTGAATAAGATTGTAGCCTAAGGCTACAATCAATTTCATAGCTAAATTTTGTCCTATGTTATTACAGTCAATCCGAGTTTAACAAACTAAATGAAATCCACAAAACAAATATTAGATGACATTGTAGAATAATTTAACTCCTTCTTGTGGTCTAAACTATTCAAAATAGACATTGAAATCTAATTATAAACCCTCAAAAGTCTACCTTAGTGTGTGTTCGAGAAGGTTCTCGAATCTGCCAAGTAACCCTTCTATCTTAAAAAGCCTAACGTTTCATCAAATTGTGACCTAGTAAATTTTTTTTGCTGATCTCCCTAACCTTGCCTTCAATCTCATTCACCAGTTTTTTGAGACAATTCTCACTATTCCTCAAATTCTCAAAAAATGAGCAACTTAGCAATTGTTCGGCTGTGGGCCTGCTTTTAGGATCCGGACTCAAACATTTTTTCACTATTCCATGGAGTTCATCGTACAATCTTTTTGAATTCTTAATATAATTCTCATACCCGTCTGGTAACCCAATCCCTTCTGTAATTTGTTGTAGCAAATGCTCTGACTTAGGAAGGGAAGTTATGGGAGAACCACCATGGAATAATTCCGAACCACCATGGCATTGTTATTACGTCATCGTGAGTTTCTTACCTCTGGTGTAGTCCAATATGGCAACGAGTCTATGCCTTTCAAATACTTGGAACTTGAGTTCGAGCTACCAAAGTCTTTAACGGATCCATTCGTCTATCAAAATATTAGATGGTTTCAAGTTTCTATGAACTGTATTCTTCTTTTCGTGAAGAAAAGACAATGCCATTAGAGTTGGTTTCAAAATAATGGCAATTTGTCACTCATTTAACCCAGGAGGCAGAGGCAAATAATCGCATGTCGATCTTAAAGAATACATGAATAGAAATACCACCCAAATACAATCATTAGATCTAAAGAAATAGTTGGCAGTAAGGATGTTTTCGTGTGAGATACTTATTGCATCACGTAAAACACTCTTCAAATTTGAACCCAAATTTTCATGATGAATTATTTTGATTGCCACTTCAGTGCTCAAATACTCGGCCTTGTAAACAGTGGAACTAGCACTGCTAGAAATTATACTAATCAATTTGTAGAAACTAGAAGTTGATGGGTATTAGACCCCTCGATCAGCCATAGTAGAGAAGAAGAAAATATAACAGTTCTTGAGGGTTGAAGAATAAGAATCTTCAAGAAAAAAAAAAGTGAACTTCTTGTTTAGCAGCAAAGTAAGAAGTTCTCTAAAGAATAAACCTAATGCATGAAATCTGAGGGTAGTGTCTTGGTGGGGTGGGCATTTATTTGCAATTGGCAGTGTTTTTGTAGTGCACTACAAAAATGTGAACTATAGCCGCGCTTTTTTTTAGCCACGTTTACAAAAAACGCGACTATAGCTAACCTATAGTCGCGTTTTTAAGAAATGCGGCTATAAACTTTACCTATAGCCGTGTTTCTAGCCACAGTTTTTTGGATAGGGCCTATTGTTGCGATTAAAAAATGTGGCTATAGGTCCATCTGAATAATATATTTTTTAAGGGAGGACCAATTGGCTGTGTTTTTGTAGTGCACTACAAAAATGTGGCCTATAGCCGCATATTTTTTTAGCCATGTTTACAAAAAACGTGACTATAGCTAACCTATAGCCGCGTTTTTAAGAAATGCAGCCATAAACTTTACCTATAGCCTTGTTTCTAAGTGTTTCTAGCCAAGTTTTTTTGGATAGGGCCTATTGTTGCATTTAAAAAATGTGGCTATAGGTCCATCTGAATAATATTTTTTTTAAGGGAGGACTTATAGTCCCGTTTGAAAAACGCATCTACAGCTCACCTATAGTCATGTTTTTACAACGCAACTATAAGTTAAGTCTAAAGTTGCGTTCCAAAAGTGCAACTATAGGTCTTGCCGAATAATATTTGTTTTTTTTAAAGGAGGACCTATAGCCGCATTTAAAAAAATGGCTAGAGCTAACCTTTAGCCGCGTTTATAACGCGACTATAAGTTAAGTCTATAGCCACATTCTAGCAGTGTGGCTGGGTGGATTCTAATGCTAGGTGGATTTTAATGTTGTCTAATTCTTAATTTCATAGCTATTTTTGCAGACATGCCACAAAAAGGTTTAGTTCAAAATTGTGTGATAAATTTTTTCTCCAATTAGACCCTTTGTCTCTACAATTGTAGGCCAATAGTGAAAAGTTTAATAACAAATACAGAGAAGATTGAACATGAATGACCTAATTTTATTTTATTTTGAAGAAGGCCTAAGTGTATTTTAGGGTCTATTTGTGATCCACTTATTTTGTTAAAACTGAAAACTTTTTGCTGAAAGTACTGTAGATAAATGTAAAAGGTTACTGAAATAATACAGTGAGACTCATGAATAATATCAAGAAGTGCAGTAGGATCCATGAATAATAGCAAAAATAAACTAAATAGTAAAAGAAGCTGGCAAATTTCCTCCATGCCAAACACACACTTAATCTTGCAAAATTAGTTAACAAATTACATAACAAGATATAGGCTATGTAGCTAACCTTTGTATTTATGTTGATCTAAACCACAAATTAATACATTATGCACTTCACAGAACCATGGTAAATGGCAAGTAACCTCAAGAAAAATGGCAAGTGTCATAAAACTTCTTCTTTAAAAAAAAAATAAAAAATAGTTATGACTTATGAGATCTCTTATATAGACTTAGATGACAATTACTTATGTGTATTGACGGGCATGTAAAAATTATCATGGCTAAACCCCAAAAAATTAAATGTTAGTATAAATTAGAGATCCAAATGACATTTCTACATATCTAGGCTCATTTCCTCATGAAGGTATCTCTTGTAATAAATATATGCATTTTTCTCTTTAGAGTCTTGTAAATCCCATCTAAAACATTAATATTTTTCATCAAGTTTGTTTGTTTGTTTGACTCATTTGTGTATACGTCATTACATAATGTATTTATTGCAATATTCTTATGTTTTTTTGCAGGATGCTAATATTGATTCTTAATACAAAAATGACATTTTGTCCACAAGAAAGTCTATAAAAGCTTGGTCTAGTTCTTAGCTTGATATTGTTATGTATTGTGACATGTAGCTCTTATCTTTACCCACATGTATCATTGTTGTGTCTTATAAATATCTACATTGTATTCTTCTGCATTATGTATGGCACTTCTATTTGTTTAATTTTATAGCCCTTTATTTATGCTACTTCCTGTTGGTTTGAATGTAAACAGGTTGACTATTGTAGATAGGAATTTGTGATTTGCCTAGAAAGAAAGGAAAAAAAAAAAAAAAACCTATATCCATGATTTATAAACATGGATATAGCCAAATTAAAACAAAGACAAAAACAAAAACCCCATAGCCGCATTTTATAGGTTGAGGAACTATAGCAGCGTTTTTTAAACATGGCCAATGTACACCTTGTAGCCGCGTTTTTAAAACTAAAATAAGACTTATAGCCGTGTTTGTTAAATGTGGCTAATGTACACCCTATAACCGCATTTTTAAAAACTCAGCTATAGGTCATGTTTGGAGAAACACGGCTATAAACCTGTCGGACCTATAGTCACAAGGAAAAGGCCACACTTAAAAATAAGCTCTAGAAAATGCAGCTATAGACCAAATGGGGCTATAACCACGTTTTTAGGTGCTATAGCCGCGTATTAAAAATGTGGCTATAGCTCGTGTTTCTTGTAGTAAGTCGGTCTCATTAAAAAAAGTCAATTATTTATAAATTGTACGAGTAATATGTGGGTTCTGACTCTATATCTGATTCTAATTCCATTTCCTTGGCTTAAAGCTCACGACAATGACCAAAGTAGGCCACCACTTAATTCTATGCATTGTTTCTAGGTCTTTTAGTTCTCTTAGTCTAGTTTGTATTTCTTAGTTCTTCTCCTATTGGGTTTTCTCTCCTTCCTCAATTTATTTGTTCTACCTTTTATAGCAGGGAAGTTCCTAACAGGAACTATCAAACGATGCCGTTTTAGAGTTATGTTTAATTGTCTCTATATGGTGTTGTTTGGTTTAGTAAAGAGGTTGTTATGTGTGTGATTCAAACTACAACTTTTGAATCAAAGCAACAACACCGTATTGACAACATGAGCAACCCAGTCTTCTTCCTCTCCTCTGTTCTTCTTCACTTTCTCTGAAGTTCTAGATATTTTTTCTCTTGGAAATTTAGTTCTTTAGATTATATTTCTCTCTAACATAGTTTTATACTTTTCTCTCTACTAGTTTCGTGTGATTCCTCCATTGAAGAGCCTTCTTTTCTTTCAGTTATCTTCAATATATTCAATTTATTTGTATGGTTGTTCTGCCGTGATTATACTTGTTCGTATTATCTTCTCTGTTGTTTATCAATTCCATTCTTCCACTAAAGTTGTTCATGTTGATATTAGTTTGTGTTTTTGTTCCACTTTCTTTGTCTCCCTATCACTGTTCACCGATTAACACTTCATCCAAAATTCTGTCATTGTTCGTCTTTATTTTATATACTAAATTAACACTTTGTGTTTCTTTACTTCATATGTTACATAATGATTTTATCATTATGTCTCTGTTTGACGACCCGACCCAACCATAAATAATGTTGCATGGTTTTTAATGGGAGATTTTTTGAGGCTTAGTCCATAGAGTGGAGGCTTGGGCCGATAAGCCTAAGCAGCCCATTGTAAATCTTGTGTGCAGGATATTAAAACCACTGTTTTGGTGATTAGGGTTTCTGGTTGTTTTTTTTTTTTTTTTTTTTTGAATGAATAAAAAAAAACTGTACTGTCGCACTTTTTTTCCCTGATAATAGTGAAATCCCTACAACTCCGTGGGCGTAGGCAAATTGTCGAACCACGTAAATATTATCTTATGCATGTGATTATTTTTCTTTGGCATGTGTTTTCTCTATTTTTTGTTTCTCACAGATTTGAGAATTTTGTGTTAATTCCCTACAACTAGTATCAGAGCCTAAGGTTAGGTTTGAGTGGGTGCAATGGCAGAGGAAGCAGGAAATGTGTTTGGAATAGAAAAGTTCGATGACACGGGCTTTGAATTCTGGAGGATGCAAATCGAGGATTTTCTTTATGGGAAGAAGTTGTCTCTACCGCTTCTAAGGGAAAAACCTGCAACTATAAAGGATGAGGAATGGGCTCTTCTTGATAGACGAGTATGGGGAGTTATTAGGTTAACTCTATCTAGGTTTATTGCACATAATGTTGTAAAGGAAAAGACCACAGCAATTCTGATGAAGGCTTTGTCTGGTATGTATGAAAAGTCGTCAACAAACAACAAGGTGCATCTGATGAAGAAGCTGTTCAATCTGAAGATGGCAGAGAACACATCAGTAGCATAACATCTGAATGAATTTAACATTATCACAAATCAATTGTCGTTTGTAGAAATTGATTTTGATGATGAGATCCGTGCATTGATTGTTTTGGCTTCTTTGCCAAACAGTTGGGAGGCAATGAGGATGGCAATAAGCAATTTTATAGGAAAAGAAAAGCTGAAGTACAATAACATACGAGATTTAATTCTGGCTGAGGAGATTTGCAGAAGAGATGCAGGTGAAACCTCAAGATCTGGTTCTGCCCTAAACCTTGAGACAAGAGGTAGAGGTAATGATAGAAATTCAAATTGGGCAGATCAAAATCTAGAAATTCTAATTGGAATAGAAGTAAATCTAAATCTGGCCAACAAGTACAATGCTGGAACTGTGGGAAAACAGGTCACCTTAGGAGGCAATGCAAAAGTCCTAAGAAGAAGAATGAAGATGATTTTGCTAATGTTGTAACAAAAGAGGTACAAGATGCATTACTTCTTGCAGTAGACAGCCCACTTAATGATTGAGTTTTGAACTTATGAGCTTTGTTTCATACCACTCCATACCGAGAAAATCATACAGAATTATGTTGCAGGTGATTTTAGTAAGGTGTATTTGGCTGATGGTGCAGCCCTGGATGTTGTGGGTATGTGAGACGTCTGGATATTGTTGCCCAATGGGTTTGTTTGGTTACTGAAGAAGGTTTGACATATTCCTGATCTGAGGAGGAATCTGATTTTTGTTGAGCAACTTGATGATGAATGTCATGCAATACTGTTTATTAGTGGTACTTGGAAGGTTACAAAGGGAGCCAGAGTATTGGCTCGTGGAAAGAAGACCAGTACTCTATATATGACCTCAAGTCCAAGACACAGACTTGGTTACATGAGTGAAAAGGGGATGAAGATGTTGCTGTCAAGAGGAAAACTACTACAATTGAAGTCCATTGATTTTGACATGTGTGAAAGCTGCATCCTAGAAAAGCAGGAAAATTTGAGCTTCTTGAAAACTGGCAGGACACCGAAGCCTGAAAAATTGGAGTTAGTGCACACTGATTTGTGGGGGCCTTCTCCGATTGCATCCCTTGGAGGTTCAAAGTACTACATCACTTTCATTGATGACTCAAGCAGAAAGGTATAAGTTTATTTTATAAAAAATAAATTTGATGTATTTGAAACTTTTAAGAAGTGGAAGACTATGGTTGAGATAGAAACAGGTTTGAAAGTAAAATGTTTGACGTCAGATAATAGAGGAGACTACATAGATGGAGGGTTCAGTGAGTATTGTGTTGCATAAGGAATTAGGATGGAGAAGACCATTCTTGGGACACCACAGCAGAATGGTGTGGCTAAGCACATGAACAGAACTTTCAATAAGCGTGCTAGGAGTATGAGGTTGCATGCTGGACTACCAAAAACTTTTTGGGCTGATGTTGTTAGCACTGCAGCTTACCTAATAAACCAAGGACTATCAGTTCCTATGGAGTCCAGACTTCTTGAGGAGGTTTGGAGTGGTAAAGAGGTAAAGTTTTTCCATTTAAAAGTTTTTGGTTGTGTTTCTTATGTTCATATTGATTCTGATGCTCATAGTAAACTTGATGCAAAGTCTAAAATATGTTTTTTCATTAGCTACGATGATGAATAATTTGGCTATAGGTTTTGCGATGAACAAAACAGGAAAATCATCAGAAGTAAAAAATGTGATTTTAATGAACAAGTTATGTATAAGGACAGGTCAACTGTAGTGTCAGATGTTACAGAGATAGATCAAAATAAATCTAAGTTTGTCAACTTAGATGAATTGATTAAAAGTACTACCCAGAAAATGAGTGAAGAAGATAAGAAGAATGTAGATTCACAGGTAGATCAGAGTACACCTGTAGCTGAAGTCCACAGATCTTCTAGGACCATTAGACCTCCACAACATTATTCACCCGCTCTAAATTATCTCTTGTTGATTAATGGTGGTGAGCCAGAGTGTTATGATGAAGCCCTGCAAGATGAGAATTTAAGCAAGTGGGAATTAGCCATGAAGGATAAGATGGATTCCTTGTTGGGGAATTAGACATGGGAACTAACTGAATTGCCAGTAGGAAAGAAGGCTTTGCATAACAAGTGGGTATATAAAATAAAGAATGAGCATGATGGTAGCAAACATTATAAGGTCAGATTAGTTGTTAAAAGGTTCCAACAGAAGAAGGGCATTGACTACTCAGAGATATTTTCTCCAGTTGTGAAGATGTCAACAATTAGATTGGTATTGGGAATGGTGGTTGTTGAAAACTTACATCTTGATCAGTTAGATGTGAAAACGACATTCCTTCATGGTGACTTGGAGGAAGATATTTATATAATTCAGCCAGAAGGGTTCATTGTTTAAGGATAAGAGAATCTAGTCTGCAAACTAAGAAAGAGCTTGTATGGCTTAAAACAAGCTCCTAAATAGTGGTACAAGAAATTTGATAGTTTTATCCATAGAATTGGGTTCAAGAGATGTGAAACTAATCACTGTTGTTATGTTAAGTCTTTTGACAATTCTTACATCATTTTACTATTATATGTGGATGATATGCTTATTGCAGGGTCTAGCATTGAGGAGATTAATAATCCGAAGAAGCAATTATCAAAACAGTTTGTAATGAAGGATTTGGGAGCTGCAAAGCAAATCCTTGGTATGAGAATTATTAGAGACAAGGTTAATGGTACATTGAAGCTTTCACAATCAGAGTATGTGAAAAAAATTCTCAGCATATTCAAAATGAATGAAGCTAAACCAGTGAGCACACCCTTGGGTAGTCATTTCAAACTAAGCAAAGAACAGTCATCGAAGACAAAAGAAAAAATGGACTATATGAGCAAAGTGCCCTATACCTCAGTTATTGGCAGCTTGATGTATGCTATGGTATGTACAAGGCCAGACATTGCACATGTAATGGGAGTTGTGAGCAGATACATAAGTAGGCCAGGATAACAACATTGGGAGGTAGTCAAGTGGATTCTGAGATATTTGAGAGGTTTATCAAATACATGTCTTTGCTTCACAGGTGTATGTTTGAAACTGCAGGATTATGTAGATGCTGATTTCGCTGGTGATATTAATAGTAGAAAGAGTACTATTGAATTTGTATTTACTCTGGGTGGTACAGCTATATTTTGGACTTCAAATTTACAACAAATTGTTACTTTGTCTACCACAGAAGCTAAGTATGTTGCAGCAACTGTAGCTGGAAAGGAAATGATTTGGCTACACTGCTTCTTAGATAAATTGGGTAAGAAGCAAGAGATGGGCATTCTACATAGTGACAGTTAAAGCGCAATTTTTCTTGCTAAAAATTCAGCTTTTCATTCAAAGTCGAAGCATTTACAAACAAAATACCACTTTATCCAGTACCTTGTTGAAGATAAGCTGGTAATACTTGAGAAAATTTGTGGATCTAAGAACCTAACAGATATGTTGACTAAGGGTGTCACTATTAAGAAACTGAAGCTATGTGCAACTTCAGTTGGTCTTCTAACTTGAGAACATGAGGATGAGTTGCAGGGATAAGGGATTTTTTTTGGAAGATAGCGGCTGATTTTGGTAATTGAATTAGTCTCCAAGTAGGAGATTTGTTGGGCTTTGTGGAGCCTAGTTGTGTTTGATCCAGTTGATGACCCGACTTGACCCGGCCCAAAATAATGTTGCGTGGTTTTTAATGGGAGATTTTCTGAGACTTAGTCCATGGAGCGGATATAGAAACCGTTGTTTTTTCGTGATTAGGGTTTCTGGTTGTTGTTTTTGAGAGAGAAAAAAAAAACTGTACGGCCACACTTTGTATTTTTTTTTCTTGAAATTGTGAAATCTTTGGAATTCTATGGACGTAGGCAAATTGACGAACCACGCAAATACTGTCATGTACATGTGATTATTTTTCTTTAACGTGTGTTTTCTCTATATTTGTTTCTCACAAGTTTGAGAATTTCGTGTTAATTCCCTACATCTCTAACTTCTATATTATCCATATTCCATTTATTCTGTCTTCTAAACAGTAACTGTATTTTTGTATTAGCTGATTTGTCTAATGGATTGTGTTGATAATTTTTGTCTCAAGATAGGGAGAAAATCTTCGTGAATTTCAGTAATCTGATTATTTTGGTCAGAACAAATGATAATTGCGCAATTTAATTATATCTATTCGCTATGATAAATCTTACAAGTTACAAGCCTAGAAAGCAATTTAATTACTGTTTACGTTGAGGCTATTAGTCCGATATTTGCTATAGAAGTTTCTGTGGCTAATAGTTGGCATTGTTTGGAATGAAAAATTGGATATTTGCTCTCTCTCTCTCTCTCTCTATTATAGAAGAACTTCATTCTTACTTGGTAACAGCATTAATCAATATGTTCAGTTCATTATGTTATGTATCAGGTCAAGATGCTCTAATAAATGATTTAGTGGACTTCCTTAACTACTGCCCAAATAGCTGAAAAACTTGAAAAGGACACAGGTAATACAACTGATGGTGATGAAATTAGAGCTTAGAAATGAGATTGTAAATAATTCTTTCATGAAATGGTTATACTTACACACACGATTAGCGGGTTTTGAACCCACAACCTCATCCTCCACCAACTCTTGCGAGGAGAGAAATTGCCATTTGAGCTAAAGCTCATTGGCAAGAAGTTGTCCATTAGATGACAAATTCTAAAGCTTGGTTAAGCAAGAAGTTTGATAATTTCAATTTCAGCTCCGTTATTTCACTAGATATTCATGAACTTTTTCTTCTGTGACTTTGATTGGGATTCTGCGAGGACAATCCCATATTAGAGTGGTCAATGTTTCCTTGGAATTTTCCTTGTACAATAGGTAAGTAATAATAGCCTGGAATATGCATATGTAGCATTCCCTATAATGTATCACTGGTTTACTGTCTTCCTTTTCGACATGCTCGCAGGGGTCACAAAGACCATTTTTCTCTCATTTCTTACTATGATACCATGTTTTTATGGTTGAAATGCAGCTTACTGAAGAAGTATTTTCACAAACTAGAAAAGGAAATAAGTTTATTTGCTTCTGTGCTTGACACACCAGCTAACGGGGCTGTTGCATAAGCACAACTTAAAATGACATTTGGAATGAGCTTAGTTGATGTTCTTTGCATACATGCTAGAGTAGGAATGCCAACTTCTGTGGTGTTCCAATAACAATGTATATTGTGTTTTGAGACATAATACTCAGCTTGACCCAAGAAAAATCAGAGAAGTCAATTTTGGGTAATGCTAGAGATATCACAAATTTTTACTACATAAACCTTATAAACTTATATGTCAATTTTTAAAAACAAGACAAAAAAGTAATTAAGAAATTTATTTATATATTTTTTAGATAAAAACAATCACATTTATTATCAAATTAATTTGTAAGCTTCTTATAATATAATTGGGAATAACTTTAGAATTTCCCAATAATTTTTGTACATCTTTTAGCTTGGCTCCTTCTTTTTCATTTCTTTTAAGGAGACGGAAGCCATAGTGAACAATCTTACAGAGAGACAACTAAATAGCAAAACTCTTAATATTTCAAAATCATTATTTGGATCAATTCCAAAACATATCGTTGTAGGCTACAAAGTACAAACTCGCAAACCAACCAAAAAATGAAATAACATAAACTAATACTCATCTGATTGCTGTATTGCAAGATTTCACATTTTTGGCCACCAAAATGGGGCAATGAAAGAACTTAATACTATAGGTTCAAAAGGGTTGCAATGGTTTCACTGTATCTATCTGGTCCAAGGGAAAAGGGTGAATAAAAGCAGAATTCAGCTGCCATATCTTAAGTGTGGCCTTAACATTCACCCCAGTTGCATTATTGAACAAAAATAATCTTGCTGCCCCATAAATTGCTTCTGTTGGGTAAACCCTTGATGTGATCACTGTCCTCCCTCCTTGAGCAAAGCTTTCCACAATTGAATGGTCAACCTGATTTAGCATCAAGAACCCAAAGTAAAACAAAGTATTAGGTTTGTGTTCTGTAATTTCATCATAACATTCTTAGTTTTCTGTGTTATATGAATTAGGGGCCTTGAGCCCAAATGTGTTGTAAGCACAGGACTTTTGTAAGCTTGTACTTGCTGGTCAAGTCATCTCTGTTTTGCAGGACAAGTTACTTAGTCCTACTAGGATCATAATAGGGTAGTCTAGGTTCCCTACAAATACTTTCTGATGTTTATCATAATATTGTGAAATATCAATTCAGTTTTGTCTCTTTGAACATTCTATGAAGTGTTCTTGATGACATTCTATCCGGACCTTGGTTGCAAATGCATCTATGCAACATATTTTACTCATAGAACCCAAATTTTTAGTTCCTAATGATACTTGTTCTTTTTCTGTGTTTTCTTGGTAACCAATTCAAAAGTGAATCTTTCAGCTAGATTCTCACTCACCAATACTCTCATAGAAAACTTTTCATCATCAAGCACCGGAACTTGGCTTCCATAAACTTGGTTGAAAACATCATTTGCCTTTGATGACCTGCATTAATTAATTAACATCTCATGTTACATTTCTTTCTCACAAGCTGTATCCTTAACATTTGATTATAACACAAGCTGCATATTTAAGAAGGAATTTACTAACCATATACCTAATGCTAAAAAATATGAACAAAGTTCTGCTAATGATCCATACTAGAGAACACATGTCATCATTTACTTCTTTTTTAATCATTTTATATTTGAAATAATCAACTGTGCGTTTGAATTAGCTGTTAATAATTTGTTGAAAGTGGTTAAATGTACAGTTTTACCTAAAAAAAGGACTACTAAAAAATTGTACTACAAGGGAATAAGCTAATAAGCTACTGTCAAGAAAACAAGCATACCTTCTTTCATCAGCACAGAAATAAGTCACGAGACCACAATCACTTCTATTAGTAGGACGGAAATAAATAGGGGTTAGTTCAGAAAGTGTTTCATCAGCAATAACCAAAAGGCCAAATGGTCCCAAACTGCTTCTGTCAACGGCACCACCACGACAACCTCCATTGGCTTCATTAGTCTCCTCCAATCCTAATGATTCTATTTCAAAATCGGCGAATATGTCTAACTGTCAACATGTTCAGAAGAAATATGCTAGTGAGCAAAGAGTTATTAACAACAACAACAATAAACAAGTCTAGTCCAAAAATTTTTGAGTCGGCCATGATTTTTCAACAGACTAATTAGGTTGGCCACATTTTTTTTTCCGCGATTCAGGGAGATATTTTTATTACCATATAACTAAAATGATGTGTAACAAGTTCAAGTAAAAGCTAGACTGATTAATTAACCTGTGTTGCTGTGCCAATGTTCAGCTCCACTACTGATCCAGGTTTAACCACCACACCTTCAAAGTCTGTGCTATTCAGTCTCAAGCTCTCCACCTCTTCTACAGGCCATTGAAGTATATTGATTCCGGTCTTATTGTCAAACAACACAGTCCTTGGAATGGTCTGTAGAATTCAGAAATAAGTTGTGTACATTAAATTACTTTGCCTTTTCATTTCTAGTAATAATTGTATAAAACTTAAAATCCTTCCTACTAAAAAGAGCTAGGAAAAAATGTAGTTTTTTTTTGTTTTTGTATTTTTGTTTTTTTTTTTTTTTCAATGTAGTGTAAAATATATATATATATATATATATATATTGCTAAATCAAGGTAGTGTAATATTGTAGTTATTACTATATTTGTGTGTGTTTCTCAAAAAAAAAAAAAAAAAAAAAACTTAAAACTGATATGTCTACTTTTGAACACAAAACAAAAAATGTAATTTAAAATTTTATTTTTTATAGTAAAATTGGTAGTAAACATTTTATGACCAAGACTTGAAAGAGATCAATTCTACTATTGCTTTTGACTTTCCTCGCATTTTTAATTTATATACGTGTAACATGTGCATATATGTTCTTGTAGAAGAAGATGACCTTTATTGATTTTTCAAAACAAAAACAAAAGATGATTACCTTAATATAATATGATATATCTTAAATAAAAATGGACATACATTACGTGACGTTTTCTCTTAACTTGACGAGTACATTTTCTTGTACCAAATGGTCTAGAATTCCAGATCACCCATTTGGACTAATTTCTCATTTAATAAACATGGTTTTCTATAGTTGCAGTACCGTATTTGAACTCTTATTTTATATAATATAATATTGAGATCTCTTATTATATTAATGTTTCTTTTAATTAGTATCTCAATTAAACTAATTAAATTAAAAAAAAAAAAAAAAACTATGAAAAGTTCTCAATTGAAATAGGATTTATTAGTATTACCTGAAGAGATGCCCATCCCTTTGCCAAGTCTTCATATTCAGTATCAGTTTCATTAATCCAACCCCACAGGACCCGCCTCTCGAATTTCGGGTCATAAAATGTTTTTGAAGCATAGTATCTCCCATAGTCATATTTCAACCCGAGACCCACATCCTCAGCCGGGTTATCGGGTACCCATGTATCATTATTTTCAAAATAGGTCCCAAGTGCATAAACATCAACCTTTGTATCATCCAAACTTGCCTTTAATAGATGTTTGATTCCCGGGCCATTTACTGAAGTATCCAAACCCGTTGACCCATTAATTGCAACCGGGTAAAAGTCCACACATTCCCACATACCCGTACCCGGAACCTCATGCAAGTAATTTTCCAATAACTCATATGTGGTAAAGTTTGTGGTTTTGTATACAAGTGAAACACCCGCTCCATTGACCTTAGACCCGATTGTGACCCGCCACTTTCCATCGGGTCCAAGCCATGCAGTGGTCGGGTCCCGATACTCATCTATTGCAATTCCAATTGGGGGGATCAAGACCGGGTTTTCCGGGTATTTGACCCAATCCAAGAGGAGGGGATCAGATAGGTTGGCAGGGTAGGCAAGGTTTTGCACCTGCACAGCATCAACAGTATCACCTGTGTAGAGCATTACGATTTTGCCATCTGGCAATATCGTAGCGGACCCGGTCCACACACCATTCGCATCATACCATTGATCAGGGACCATTGCGAATGGGAGATAGAGCCAATGGATCAGGTCCCTTGATACGGCATGACCCCATGTGATGTTGCCCCACACTGCTGAATCTGGATTGTATTGGTAAAATAGATGATACCATCCCATGTGATACAATGGACCTGCAAGTACACAACATTATTCAACTTTTAGTGTTAAAAATATTTTTAACACGAAAAAAAAAAATTAGTATCCTAGTGGCATTGTATGAGTTCAAAGTAAAAAAAAAAAAAAAACTGTAAACACTGCATTTGAGGTTTTGTTGGTGCTTTTTAAAAATAAATAATAAATAAATAAACAAAATTGGCAGATCCATTAATTTAGACCGACCAATTATTTTGTCCCTACTACTAGAAAAATCAGAATTTTACTATCTAATGGATCTCATTTAATAAATCAATAATAATTAATTAGTTCATGATTAATTTATTATTTTTTGATGAACCATGATTAATTTATTATATGTCTACTAAACTGGATCCTTTATATGATATATCCTAATAGTATTTTGTAAGGAAAATGCTATGTCCACAACATTTTCACAACATTTTTACAACAAATCCTATGTGGCAAGTTGTTACGGGTTATTAATGATGGGGTAGAGAAGTAATTTCATCGATAAGTTCAAATTTAAACCAATAACATCTAACCACCTCTGATTTGTTGTAAAAATGTTATGGACGTAGCACCTCTCATTTTGTAATGTGATGTGAGTCATATGTTTACCTTGGAATACTATGCATTATTAAATCATGTTAATAATGCTTTAAAAGACCGGACTGTGTACCAACCAACCCTTACCAAGAAGTCAAAGAGTAATAAAATGAAAAAATACAAAGAAAAAAAAATAGAGTATTAGATTTTTTACCTTTACATAGAGTTTGACCTAATATTCTATATCAAAAGAGGTTTGAAGCTAAATAATTTAATATGTTTATGCTTGCGTAGGAAGAATAGTTAGAGAATCTCGGCTAAATTGTATAAACTTAAGGAAAGGTTAGTCACATTTTCGCTTACATCCTAAAATGATTAGTTAAATTGAAATTTAAACTCCTTATAATCATTTATAAACTCAATAATCACCTAGTAAACACCCGATAAGAAATTTAGTACACGCCCACGTAACACCCATTCAAACAACCCAAACCAATTAAATTGGTATGACTTAATGCATACCAACTGTATGGATTTTTGGTCCTGATCTAAACAGTAATTTAATGAGCGTGGAATACATGACAATGTTTTAATTTCAAAATGCTAGCTAAGTATGATAAGACATGTTTTTGAAATTACTGGACCAATCAAACTAAAAGAGACCCCACATTCATATCAATATTCAACAATCCATATCCACAAATCAGTGAGTCCATCCCAACATCCATGATTTGCCAAATAGACAAGGGCACAGATAGACCCTCGAGCCAGGAAATTGGCCAGCTAGTCTTGGCAGGCCAGGACATGCTCTCCTTATTTGTCCACATGCCTAAAAGCACTCTCCATTTCTAGCAAAATTGTTTTTTAATAAGTACACCTTTTCACTCATTTCATTTTTGTTTATTTTGGGCCAGAGAGGTTACCAAACTTTCTATCCACAAAAAAAAAAAAAAAAAAAAAAAAAAAAAAAAAAAAAAGCTCAGATACAACCATAAATTTATGGGAATCAATCAATTGGATGGTCTAGATCAGCCTACCATTCAAGCTAATAGGATCAACTTTTATTGGATCAGAAGGTGCCACGACACACTTACGTGTATTTCCAACTAACTTCATAATAAGTACAATAATAATATAAGAGAGACAAGCTAGCTTCAAAGAACTAGATGTGTTTTGGTTAATTAAGAAACAAATAATGGAATTTGCATATAATAAAATAATGACATGACGTAACTTTGGATTTGATTAAAAAAAAAGGGTCTGTAAAGGCTTACCATCAGGATCTGAAGCGAGACCAACGAGAAATCCCCGAACAAACAGCAAAAGAAAATGACAATAGGAAGGAAAAAAAAAAACATTGAAGAGTTAGTATCATAATGAGAATAAAGGTTGGACTTGGAAGTAAGTCATATGGTTAATCATGCATAAAGCTAAATCTTACCTACCATTAAAAGAAAAAGAAAGCATTGAAAATCAACGTGAATGCTCTTTTTATCAATTTGAAAATATATATATTGTGTGTGTGTACCTACCATTCATCCAGTTTTTTTGAGGTTGAAAGTGGTAGGCAGTTCTTTGCCAAGAAAACATAGCATTTGTCCAATTGTAAGAAACTCCATGATGGCCGGAAAGAGACGGGTTTGATTTGGCTGATACTCCTTGTGCTACCCCTCTGGGCAGCACCACCGGGCTCGTCGAAATGTTGTAAAACGACGTAGGTTTTGTCGACAATGGTCGGTCCTTTTCGGGTTTTTCTAAGCTTGCTGGTTCAGGGCTTTGGATAATGATTAATGTCACTAATGACATGAGGAAAATCATGGAGGCAAAGATCACAGCAAAACCCTTTAAGGGTCTCCGGGGACTTGGTTGAGAGGAGTGGTCCGGTAAGGGAGAATAGTAAGAGGAATGTTCATAATGAGAGGTGGTTGTATGGGAAGGATTGGTCTCCATGTTGAGATAGTTGAGGGACTAGATAGAGTGTGACAAGAAAACGAAATGGGGGTGCTTAAATAGAGAGGGTATGAGAGAGATGAGAGAGAGATGAGAGAGATATGTGGGTTGGTGTGTAAAAAGCCCATTTGCTTGCTAGATCTTGCTAGGGAAGGACTATATATAGGGAATTGTGGATGGTGTAAATGAGTAATTCTGTTTTTTTTCTTCTTTAATTTTTATTTAAGGTTGGAGGAAAATTCTAATGACTGTTGTTGAATAGTATATTTTTGTATGCGCTTTGCTAATTGTTTATGGATTAAAGTCAAAAGCGCTATTGAGAGAAAGGAAATAGACTTAAGCCCGCCGAAATATATTTAAAAAACTATAAAAATGAACTTCTTTTTCTATGAATTTGTCAAATAGTTTCTGCATCATTTAAAATTGGAAGGTCATGTTAATTGATGTTTTTAGGACAATTAGTTATAAACTATTTTAAGAAAGTTTTGATATCACTTTTATGAAAAATATAAAAAGTTGTTAAAATAATTATTTGCTTTATCATTCTTCTCCAAAAAATATTTTTCAAAATAACTCCTAAACCAATACTTTAGAACATCTATTAACTTTTAGCAAATTTTAAATAATGCAATAGTCTAAATACTTATTAGATCCAAAATGACAGAGAGAGCGAGAGAGAGAGAGAGAGAGAGAGAGAGAGAGCTGAATCATGTGGAAGGGGGTGGGGGGGCAAAAAGAAAGTTAAGGCCAATTTCGTACATTGAAACATATAAGTGGGATACAAATAATTGTTTTGTAATCAAACCTTTTTTGTCTTGATCTGTTATTTGTCTCAGCTGATCTAGATCTTGTTGATTAATCTATACCTTTAAACAGTGCGGCCATCAAATTTGGATCGAGCTTCATCAACCAGGTAGAACCTGAGCTTCCTCATAAAGCCTTATAGAAATTACTTATTTTTATTTGACGAATACATTCTTTATTATCCACCTTCTTTATTTTTTAGAGTTCTTACATTACATTAATAGCTGCATCATAGAGTTCTTAAAAATCCTACTAATTTATTTTGAAATGAAAGTAGTTTGAATTTTACTATGTTAACAACTAAAAAACGAACTCTTTTTTTTTTCTGAATTTGCTAAATAGTTGGGAAAATTTCAATTAGTTAGTTATCACCGATCTGCAATCTATTTAAATTGTCGATAATTTGGTGAATTCTAATCCATTCATTTAATAGTTGATAGATAGAGGGCAAAAATTTTAGAGAGTTATAATACGATAATAAATAAATATATAAAAATAATTATGTTCTCCTGAAATCACTTGGTCCAATAGCAATTATTATCATGAATGGTAAGTTGTAGCTTATGTGGATCATAAAGGAAAAGTTTAGACTTTAGTCCAATACCTGAAAATTTAGTAACCAGTACATGGTGATATAGGTCCACTACTCACCTAAACAACTGAGGTACTACTGTACTAGCCTATCAGGTCCACTCATTTTAACTACTGAGGTGCTATTGGGAGGTCTTATCTCTTATTTAATATAAAGTTATTAGTTAATTTTATAGTTTCAATTTAAGTATTAAACACTTACAGTGGTGAACGTCATAAATTAAAACTCTTTAAAAAAAAAAAACATTTGCAGTTTCACAAAATATATTTGTCACAACTTGAAAAGCTCTTGTTAATTTTGAAATTGAAAGAATATTTTGTGAAAGAATTTAATGCATATATTATACTTTTAAATATAAAAAGAACATATTTATTTTTCAACTAAAAAAAACTAAAAAGATGCTTTTCAAAGTATTTTTTTTCCTCTAGAAAAAGTATTTTATTTTTAGATAAAATAACATCGAACCTTATGATTTTGGATTATAACAAAATAGATCCAATAGTTTCAAAATTAATAAATTAAATCCTAAAATTTTTAAAGTAACAAATTAAACACTATAACTTCAAAAGTAATAAGTTAAATCCTAAAATTTTAAGAATTAACAAATTAAATCCTCAACATTTATTATTTAAACCCCAAACACAATGTTATTCCACTTAAATGGATTATAATTAATTAATTTATTACTTTTAAAATATCAATTTTTTAATTTGTTATTTTAAAAATTATAAGATTTAATTAAAAAAATGAAATCATATAATTTCTATAGTAATAAATTAAATCCTAAAATTTTAGGAAGTAAGAAATTAAATCCTTAACCTATATTAAACCTAAAAAAATGTTAATGCACTTAAATGGATGGTAATTAATTTAATTTATTAATTTTTGAAATTTCAGAATTTAATTTGTTATTTTTAAAATTATAAGATTTAATTTCTTACTTTTTAAAATCTAAGCTTTAAATTTTTTCTTTTTAAGTTATGAAACTTTTATTTAGATGTAAGACATGTGGTATTTAAAAATTAAATAAATGTCACACATGTCAACCTAAAAATGTGAAGAAATTTCAAGTAACAAACTGCAACTTCACAAATATATATTTTTGTTAAATTACGTGGAAGGACTAAACTGCTTTTATATTGTTTAGCAACAAAAAAAAAAAATGCTTTTATATTTTATATTTAATTATTCATTATTTATTTTTAATTTTCAAATTTCAATATATTTTTTATTGACCACAGGCAAACACCAAAGAGTTGGGTAATTCAGTTTCGTACACCAGACAAATACGCTAAGGATTTGTAGCAATCATATCCTTAGCAAAGACGTGCACATGGAGTAGAGTAGGGTCCTCGCGCGTGAAAATTCCCAGTTTGTGTGCTTCACTCAACAAGTAATGTTAATCTTTGTGGTGGTAGTTTCGTTTATCTAAAAACCCACTTTACCATGGGTACCGTGACCTATATGTGGGTGATGTATGGCTACGTACGTTGAAAATTTTCCAACAATCTTGTACTAATTTGCAGAGATATTTCAAGCATTGTTTGGATATGATCAAAGAATGAATTTGTAGAGATATTTGTTTCGATATGATTAAAAAGAATGAATTTGCAGAGATATTTGTAAAGTAGGTCACCCAAGAGAATTTCAAGCCAATCTCTAAAAAAAATACGTAGTTGTGAATTTCAAATGGGAGATGTCGGAAGATTAGTTAAATTTAGAGATGCAAAAATGATACAACAAGATTTAAATTTATGATATTATTGGATTTCATTTTAATGTATGTCGACCAAAATGCCAAAACACTTTTTTTTTTTTTTGAGAGTCAAAATGCCAAAACACTTGTTTGTAGTAATAAAAGACTTTATTAATTATTTCTAAAAAAAAAAGACTTTATTAATTATTTTTCAAAAAAAAAAACTTTATTAACTAAACCAATTGAAATATACATTGAAATAAGTTATGTAATAAAGAGGGTCAAAGTGGGGTTTTATCCCTTTTTGCAAAATTTTTCAACAAAATGTCCCATGTTTGAAATTATTTAGAGATATGCTTTTGTTTTGAAACTCGATTTTTAGAAAATCAAGTTTCAACAAAAAACTTGATTGGCCAAAAATCAAGTTTCGTTAAAAATTCTGCAAGGAACTCAAGTTCCATGACATTTTTTTTTTTTTTTAAATTTGATAGCCTATAACTCAATTTTCACCAAATCAAGTTTTTCATTGAAATTTGCACAAAGTCTTGTATAGAAAATAGACTCAAAACTTTTTTATTCTCATATTTTTTATCAATAATTCAAGGTTGTTATTCTTTTTTTATTTTTATTTTTTTGCTGTATTCATTTTTATTTTGTTAAAGTACAATTTAATTTTTTTTTTTTTTTTAAAAAACGTATCCTTGTGCAATTCGTATTAACTTGAAAATGAAGCTATGAAATAGTGATTTCGTGGTCGGCAAACTTGGATTGCTTGCCTTGCTCGTCTTTTCACCTTGCATTGATTGAAGCCCGGACAACAACTGAAGTTTGTATTTTTCAATAAAACAGTGAACCATTTAATCTATCAGTGTTTCTACAATTCCACTCTCTCAATCATCATAGGCACAGACAGCCATTATCTGTGTATAGACATGTCGAAACGAAAACCAATTGAAGCATTCAAAACGTTAAACCAATTAAAGAGCATCATGTTATTTTGGAAAGTCACGAAAACCAATTGGGGCATTCAAAAGGTTAAACCAATTAAAATGCATAATGTTATTTTGGAAAAGTCACGTAGTTGGGTGGTCAAATTGTAAAGCTCTAGAAAAATTTTGGGGTATTGGGGAGAGGAGTTGAATTATATTGTTTGAGTATTTTTAATATATGTATGGATGAAATAATATATGTGTAAATATGTGTAATAATGTTTAAAATATGAAAATGTGAGTTAAAACTCACTCACCAAACAATGCCTATAAAGCTCTAGAAATTGTAGCTGTAGTTTCAATGGAGTGATTGACTGATTGACTGATTTTGATTATTTGTGAAAAACGAGTACAAGTAATGAGGCATAAAGTATAAAACTCTAACATTTAACAACTTGGGGACAAGTTGATTTGGTTTTGGAGTAATCCGAGTTAGAAGAACTCATAGTATTTTCTAAAAATATTGTTAAAAAAAAGGAAGAAAGATAAGGTTCATCTTTGTGATTTTGTCTCTTCATAATTATTGTAAGCTCATCTACAACTATCCTTTTGTGTGAGCCTTTTTGCAAATGTTAGGTTGGGTAGCCTGCTGCTACACTAGGCCTAAAGATTTCTAGATCAAGGAGTTGAGATCGGTCCAAGAGCAACCATCCTTGGTCCGGCTTGTGCGCAAACGATGCTCCTGTTAATCAGGCTTTAATCACATGCCCATGGCAAATAGAACTGCTACATTAACTACGACAAGCAGATATAATAAAGATAATAATGAAAATTCCTTTATGATTCAGACAGAAGTAAATAATGAGTTTTGATAAGGAATGCCCGTTTTATGAAATAGCAACAAAGGGGTAGGTATTGAATGAACAACAATTAGCTTATTAAAAGAAATAAAGATCAGTTTGCCATATCAAGTTACGTTGCTAAGTCTAAGTCAAGAAGGGGAAACACCTCTTCAACACAATTAACCTCTCTGAGGGAGAAATTAACTGCTTTGAAGGGGCGAGCCTGAATGACTTGTGTTCAGTGAGGTCTTTCTCCATGCTCATCCAAATTCTGCCCGTTGCTCATGTGTCTGCCGTGATCTGAGGGTCAATTTGCCCAGCTTGCTGTTCATCTTTGACTTCTTACAGCATGGGCTGCTTTCCCTGACCCCTCATTTATGACTTACTTCTTTAGGGGCTGGGCCTTGCCTGATTGTGAGCTTTCTCGTACTTTTATTCTCAGTCTTGTTTTCCTGCCACACCATTCTGTTATGCCTACCGTGAAGTTTGCTTGACCTAGGGCTGCTGGGCCTCTTCAGGCTTTACTGTTCATTCCTTTTTTGATAGCCCAATAAACTCATTGGGCCCTTTATTACTTGTGGGCTCTCTCGTCCCACGTACTTTCTTTTGGGCATCCTTGGCTTATTTACTTTCTTGAGGGGTTCTCGGCCCTTTCCAATTCTATGCTTCCCATGGGCTTTTACTAACTCCTTGGGTTTCCTTGGCCCAAGTGTTTCAAATTTTATCTTTGGAGCTTATGAACATTGCCCCCTACTTTCTTTGCTTACATTGCTTCGAGCTTGCTATGATAGCTGTGACCCATTCTCACTTTTCTACATCTATATTGCTCATAAGTTTGCTATTTCTTTCTTCCGAGCCTTCTTAGGCCCATTTACTTCTTTAGGGTCTATTTGTTTGCCTTATGGACCCATGATCCATTATTCTTGCCACTTTGGGTTTAATGGTATTTCCATTCCACTCTCTTCTGCCTAAGTCTTTGGGCCTTTCCTCCTACTGGGCTTCTAAAAAATGAGTATCTACACCTTTCATGTGGCTCATGCGATTAAAATGGTCGTGGGAAAAGAAAAATATATATATTTTCCCTTGAATCAAGTCATGAAAAAGCTAAGACCATCCATCCAACCAGATTTCAATAGTTATATATATATATATGAATGAGAGTATCTAGATTTCTTTCAAGTATATGCAGTTTTTTTGTTTTACACGCATCAAGTTATTACAAGTACAAATTCCTTAGAGGTGGCCCCAAGATAGGGATAAGAGGTTTCGGACTTAAGATCTCATAATTATCATGATACCTTATGAACTACTAAGCTAACTCCTTGAAGTTTACAATCTTACATATTATTGGGCAAAATTTGCAAAATAATATATATATATATATATATATATATCTATATTGTTATTTGAATTGTAATTGGTTTGAAGTTAAATGAGAATCTAGAGTTTTTTTTTTTAATCGTATTTTGGGAAAAAAAATGTTTCAACACTTAAAAGCAATGTATTTTTGTGTGAAATCATGTTTTCAAAACAAGATTTTTAAAAGAAAAAAAAGAAAAAGAAAAAGAAGTTACGACCCAAGTAGTTTCAAAATGATGCCAATATAATTAGTAATGATTAAAATGATATTATTTTACAAATTTTGCCCTTGTTATTGGGATTTAATAGATTTGAAAATTTTTCCATTTCTTATTATTTTTACGCATTTAATATCTATCTTTCTCAAAAAAAAAAAAAAAAAAATCATTTAATATCAACCTTAAAAGCAAAGAAATAAATGGACTTTATTATTGGGGCCGCTAAATTAATTGGGGTTACTTTAATTTTCTATTATAAGTAAGGTACTAGTTTAGGAAATAGAGTAATGCTGTAGTCACAAACTATTTTATAACATTTTTACAAAATGTTGATGTAATTAACTTTTTATTAGTTTTCATCTAAACCTACCAGTAATATCACTTTTTCATTTACCACATCAACAATTTGTAAAAAAATTTATAAAATAGTTTGTATCTTTAGCATTATTCTTAGGGAGTAATATTAAAATTGTTAATGTAGAAAAGATAAAATAATGTTTAAATTTATAAAAATAAGAGAAATATATGGATTTTAGGCCGTTTTTTTTTTTTTTTTAATTATCTTTAATTACAAAATAGTGAGGAGAATTTTTTTTTAGAAACAAAGAATGATCCGTCCTACTTTGAAGGAAACTCAGAGATTGTCATAAATTCCTTACGATGTGACAATAAGCTCTCTTCTTATTTTGGTCTTATAATTAGAGATACTTTTTCTCCCAATTGTTGTCAAGTTGTTCTTTCTCTCACTCTATTAAGCAAGGTAATGCGGTTGCTCATATCTTAGCAAATATTAACTCTATTGTTATAGCTGATTTACCAACTTCGTAACAGAAAGTTTCGATGACCTCCTATAAAAAAAAAAAAAAAAAATGATCCCTGTAAAGAGGATTTGTGAATTTCATTATACATACATGTATGTATAGACGAAGAGAACTGAACAGGAACTCTCTTCCATTTGCAATATATATATATATATATATGAATTTTTATGTTTCTTCATTTGGCCATGTGGAATCTTGTGCCTAGAAGATCTGGAGTTCGATCTATAGATTTTGCCTTTTCACTTTCGGTTTTTGCCACCATTCTCATGGAGACAGAATCCACATTCATATCGGTTAAATCCAAAAAATTACCATGACTTGATTTATTTTTTTTTTTTTTTTTTTTTTTTTTTTTTTCCTGTTGCTAATATGGCTTGATTTAACTTAAATTTGAATCAATGTTTAGAAGAATTGAAAATAAAAAATTATGAATTAATTTATTTAATTTTAACATTTTAATAATAATTGTTATTTATTGAAGAATAAGGAAAATTATCGATTACGTTATGGTGGCTTGATCAAGTTATATTTGAGCAAGGAAACCTATCCAATTCACTTTAGAGCGACCCTAGCGAAAAAAAAAAAAAATAGCAATTTTCATTTTTTAACTTCTGTTACAAGAATGGTATTTTCTACTCAATAAAGTGGTCTAAATAAGTGACTAAAAGTAAAAGAACAATAATATTTTAGATCAAACCCCAAAATGTATTCAGCCAATACAAACCCCCAAAAAAATCACTTTCGAAAAGAGCACCATGCCTTATCATATTTGCTCAATATTAATTTCACTTGGATGCATATAAGAAGCACCACACGATTTCACTTTGGAGTTTGGATGCATTTACGTTCTGTTTGTTTCGATGGAAAACTTTGTGTAAAAATAGTTTTCCGTGTTTTTTATTATTTGGTAGCATAAAAAAAAAATGAGTAAAAGGAAAATAATCTTTAGTCAACATAAAAAGTATGACTTATTTTTAGAAATTGTTTTCCATTAATTTTTTTTGGAAAACAACTCTATCTCACAGTAAGCTAAATAAGGAAAGTTAAGAGGTTACTTTTCAACTTATTTAAAGTTACTACCAAACATTAGAAATTAAAATAATTTTATAGAAAATACTTCTTGAAAAATAACTCATTTTCTAGAAAACAGCATTGCTGAAACAAACAGAGCGTTAATATAACAATATGTCAACAAGCAGGCACAGACAAGAAAGTTGAAAACTTGAAGTTGTGGACTTAAATGTACCTATAATGTAGAAGAGCAATTTCTCATATATTTAATACATGTATCGTCTCTCTCATAACATGTAAATCTCATATAATTTTAAAACTTACATATATACCAGAAACATAATATATCTTCTCAAGATAGAGGTGGGAAGTTTTTGTTTCTTTTCGTTTTTTTTAATGAGTGCATATAACACAACTTATACATATGTACAGTATTTGTGTGTGTAAACATCAATACAAGATTAAATTTGTGATTTCACCCACCCTTTCTCATTAATTAAGGAAGGAGATACATCAAAGTGGTCAACTGAATTTGAAATTAAGGTAAGATGGGGGCATGTGACATGTCTAATAATATCTTAACCAAACCAGTCTAAATCAAGTATTCCTTTTGTGATCTGAAGCACAAAAAAGATGTAACATATCTTGACTAAGCCAGTCTAAGTCAAGTATTTGTTTTGTCATTTAAAAACCAAACGAGGTGCTCAAGCTCCTTTGCGAATTATTGCAAAGCTCCTGTAGGAATGGTAGGTGTAAAAAGCCCTGAAGACTGTTAGCAAAAGAATCATTGGATCCTAGGACTGACATAAGGTCTTGTCTATTATTTTGACAAATGTGACAACCCTTTTAAATAGTGCTTGTAGCTGTTTATTCCTCCATCTTTGTCGAGTTCATGGGCACGGATCTAGCTTTGTGCAGAAAGCATATGGATGCGTCTTCTTCTAATTTTTGCGTAAATTACTCATTTACATGTACCACTCATGTGGTGAACTCTTAAAATACATAACGACTATGTCGTTTATTTGTGACATTTACGCCTATTTGGTTTGCTTTATGAGACATTTCAGTTAATTTTGACAAAATTTGATGATGTAGCAATGTTAATCTTTGTGGGGTTGCTTCAATTAGCAAAGCCACTTTACCATGCGTGCCGTGAGCTTGAGCTATATGTGGCTGATGTATACCTACGTTGAAAATTTTCCAACAATCTTGTACTAATTTGCAGAGATATTCCAGCATTATTTAGATATGATCAAAAATCAAAATGAATGAATTTGCCGAGAAAATATTTTCAAATATGATTAATTATTGTATGCCCTTAGGGCACACATTAACAAAATTCAAAAAAAGAATAACAAATGTTGATTTTTAAAGTCGGTCATGGAAGAGAGTTTCAAGCTAATCTCTAAAAAAATAATTGTGAAGTACAAATTGGAGACGTTAAATATTTTAGAGATGTCAAAAAGATACGATAAGATTTAAATTTATGATAGCAATGGATTTTATTTTTAATGTAGGTATTGGGAAAACAGATAAATATTTGAATTGAAATTTAGTATTGCATTGATTATAAACGAAATGGTACAATTATATATATATAACACACATATATATACACAACATAGATGGAAAACAGAGGGAGTAACTAAGGCAAAATTTGCCAAATAGTATAATTCTAAAAAAATTTTAGACGGATAACATGCGTTCAAATTTTATTAGTTAGTTGGACTCTTTTTTGGAAATCGAGTATAGCAAAATCGACTTCCAACCAAAATCGAGTTTAATATACTCGGCTTCCTACTGAAAATCAACTCTGAGGTGAATAAAAAAGAAAGTCGAGTATAATAAACTCAATTTTGGTGGTGATTTTGGGTAGAAGTTGATTTTTCTGTACTTGATTTCCAAAAAAGAGTCCAACTAACTAATAAACTTTGAACACATGCCATCCGCCTAAAATTTTCCTAGTATTATACTGTTTGGCAAATTTTGCCGAGTAACTAACTAATTGTTTTTCCCTCCAAAACTTAACAAAGCTAACAAACTCTTCAGACATGCCATCCACACACTTAACACTTAACACTTAACATACATATAGTACTCTAAAATTACATGTTGTTTTACATAACAGTTATAAATCAACTCTGTCGTTTAGGCTTGACTTGATGATTTTCTTCTTTCCTTTATCTTTGCCTGTGTCATTCTTCTTGCTATCTTGACAATAGGTCGGACCAAAATGTCAAAATTTTATTAATTGACCTAATTGAAATTTATAATGGAATAAGTTAGGGGTGTTCACCAAATCACATAAACTGCACAAACCGCACCAAAATCGCACCGCATCATATGTAATAGTGCACCGTACCACACCGCATGGTGCAGTGCGGTTTGCGGTTTTACAATAAAAAAACCACAAAAACTGCACCACACCGCACTCTCTCTATATATTAATATATTTAATTATTTTTAATATTAAATATATTATTAATAGTTTAATAACCCTAGTTTTTTTATAAAAAAAAAGTTTGATAATCCTGACAAGTGTTGATTTGAAAAGCTAGCCCAAAATAAAGAAAAACTAGCTCAATAATTTAAAACTTGGACAAAAACAAAGGGAAAAACTAGTTTTGGGCTGGATAGAGAAAGCCCAAAATTTGAAAATTATACTAATTTTAAATCATTCAAACAGCATCTTATACACCGCATCGCATATTTAACCGTAAAAATGAGGTGCGGTGCGGTTATGGTTTTTACTAAATTTTAAACCGCACCGCACCATGCTACACCTCACATGTGACCGCAAAAAAATGGTGCGGTGCAGTTATGGTTTTAGCTAAACTGCACCATAAAATGCAGTGTTAAAAATGGCCAAAACTACACCGCACTGTGACCACCCCTAAAATAAGTTGTACAATAAAAAATAAAAATAAATAATCCTGTGGGTGGTGAGATTTTCTTTTATTTGGTAAACCCCCCTGCAAATTAAGTGGAAAAAAAAAATGATAAACCCCCTGCAAAGAAGAGACTTTGAAGGACTTGATTGTTGGGATTTAACATTTTGTCTATTGTGATTTCCTGTGAGTATAGACAGATCATCATGTTCCTTCTTGGTAATCCCACGAGGGACTGTCTAGAAGACTGATACCAAAGCTAGCAAATACGGTACAAATTATGAAGTTTTACAGTTATGAAATTGCATACCTCTCCCTTGATGTATTTTATGTTCCAAAGTCTTTGGAAATCTTTCATGTTCCAAAGACTTTCGAAATCGTTCTTCTTATGATTTGACCCTTGTACAATTAGATGCCCTCAAGCCCATCAATCGTTTAAAGAAGTGGTTGAGAATGCCATTTATATAAATTAGATTTTTAGAGTGTCCGACACTTTTGCTGGTTCTTCCTGTTATGATAATGTACGGATTACTTTCTGTTAGCTGAGGGTCCGTTTGGATAGAGCTTATTTTTGCTGAACTGAAAACTGAAACTGAAAACACTGTAGCAAAATAATTTTTTAATGTGTGAATAGTACTGCGGGACCCATTTTTAATAAAAAATTGCTAAAAAAAGTACATGAATAGTGCGTGCACAGTGCGCGCACAGTGCACGCACAGTGCAATCCTGCACTTCTTGTCCCCCACGCGCCAGAACCAAAAAAAAAAAAAAAAAGCAAAACTTGAAAAACGCAAACGCTGAGTTGAAAAGTTGTATCCAAACCGGCACTGAGTGTCCGTTTAGATCCGGCGTTGTTGCATTTTGCATTTGGGTTTGTGTTTTTTTTTTTTTTTTTTGGGCAGCGAAGGACAAATTTTACTGTTTATAATATTATTTATAAACAGTAGTTGTATTTGACTTTTCAGCTCCTTTTATTACATTAGTGGGTTTCGTATACTGTTTATGGGGTTTATAAACTTTACTTTTTAGTAATTTTTTTATTAAAAATCCGTCTAATGGCACTATTCATATATTTAAAAATTATTTTGCTATAATGTTTTTAGTTTTCAATTTTCTGTAAAAATAAGTTGTATCCAAACGAACTCCAACTTTATTAAACTACTATCCTTATGTCCCAGACATCCGACCTCATGACTTCGGATTAATTCATTCAAGTATGGTTCTCAATTGTGGATCTCAAGCTCCATATACTTTAACAGACCAAATCCCCAATTTCTAACATTTTTGAAGTACAATATATCCTCCAAAGGCTTTGAAGTTATAACAATGAAATTTGCACAAAATCTTGCATAGAAAATAAACTCAAAAGTTTTTTATTCTCATATTTTTGCTCAATAATTGGAGGTTGTTAATCTTTTTTATTTTGTTAAAGCACAATTTAATTAAAAAAAAAATGTATCCCTCAGCAATTTGCATTAGCTTGAAGATGAAGCTATGAAATAGTGATTTCATGGGGTTGAACAAGTAACATTCGTTATGATTTTGAATGTCTTATAAAAAAATTCTATGTTAGAACAATGTCACCATTGTGCATTTTTGGTACAATGGTTACTTCACAAGTATAAGTGCTTGTGGAAGTGTGCATGGGAGATAAGAAACCGAAGTTCAATTCTCTAAGAGGGAGCTTTATACACAAATATACTTAAATTAAGTTAGAATTGAATTTATATCTTGTAAAAAAGAAGAAGAAAAACATCAAGAATTCAATGTTATAAAATTAATTACACTTCTTTAACAAAGATAGACATTAAGAATGATCCTTCTAAAACAAATTTGGGCTGGGAGAGTTGTGTTGTTTGCTCAAGAAGTAGGAATCAATCATTCATCTTTTGAAAGAGACTCAGAGATTGTCATAAATTCCTTACGATGCGTTGATATGTTCTCTTCTTATTTTGGACATATAATTAGAGATACTTCGTCTTTTTCTAGCTTGATGCTAAGTTGTTCTCTTTCTATTTTGCTAGGCAAAGTAATGTTGTTACTCATGTCTTAGTTAGGAGAGTAAGATTGTCTTTTCCACTTTTTATTTAATGTAGACAATTCCTCCAAACATTAACTCTATTGTTGTAGCTGATTTACCAACTTTTTAATAAAAAGTTTTCAATGACTATTTCGCTTATTTGTGACATTTACGCCTATTTGGTTTGCTTTATGAGACATTTCTGTTACTTTTGATGAAATTTGATGATGTAGGAATTGCCAACAACGCTTACTGGGAAAGAATGTAAAACTAAATAAATAATTGAATATCTATTTCTCTTTAGCTTTCTCCTTTATAATTGAATAATTGTCTTTAATTAATTTTCAATGAGTGTATTTGTATGTTGGTTCTAATCAAATCATAAATTCTATTATAATCAGCTGAAATGTCTCATAAAACAAACCACTAGGAAGGAGATTGAGCAAGAGAGTCTTTACTGTGCTTCAGTACTGCAAGAATTGACATGTTTTTGGCTTGATAATCTACGTACACAATAGAAAACATTTAGTGGTTACATATTACTATAATCTAGCATGTAACCCATGAAAATACATAGATGTATTTAAAATTAGACACAATTTTTGTAATAAAAATATAAATAATTAGTCAAATGATTAAAAACAATAACATGTAACACATGCATACGTATAGATACATTTAAAATTAAACACAATTTGAGACTTAAAAATATAAATTATTTGAGATTTTTTTTTAAAGTAAACGTAATTAGTCATATATTAGAATTCATAAATAAATTTAATACTGCTTATGATTATTTTTTTTCTTCTGATTTTTAATAAGATAGAACGTATGGTGATTTTTGTTGTGTGGTGATTTTATTAAATATATGTGATTGATTTTTTTTTTAAAAATTAGTTCATTAATATTAGATTTTTAGTATTTTCACCCGTTAGCTTGCTGACACAAAAATTAAAAAATTTAAGTAGATACATGACACAAATTTAAGTAGATAATTAAGACGTAGTTTTCACCTAAATTTAGACACATGACACAAAATTAGAACCTAATTTCAAATTCTAATTCAACTTTTTTCTAAATTATTTCTATTAATATATATATATATATATATATATATAAAAGATTATGATTTCTTTATTTATTCTATTAATACATAAACCTCAAAATAAATTTGGACCTCTCTAATGACAATCACAGATGAACAAGCATGTGTTAAAAGATTCTATGATTCCATTGTAGATGTCAGAACATAAATCAACATGTCGTACTGTCCATGATTGAAAAAGGCAGAATGATGTAACAGAGATCCAATCTTAATAGTTGAAGTTACAACATTGGCAAATTATTAATGGCATTTATCTTTCCTTCATTTGTCGCCACTCCCCACATCGCTAGGATTCTCAGGACCATTATTAATTAACTGTTAAAAATGTGCTTACCTAAACCAAAAAACAACCATAAATTCAGTTGCACCAGACGATAATAAGGCTTTGATATAATAATAATAATCATAATCATAATAAAGGCCTTGTCAAGACTTTTTTTTTTTTTTTTTGAAAGTACCTTGTCAAGACTTTTTGAAACATACGAGTCTTGTTATTAATTATTAAGAGCATTCTAAAGGAACAATTTAAGAAATAAAAATAAATAAATATTCAAATTATAATACTTAATATTGTTAGAGATATATTAGTCTAATGTAATGGGCTCAAGCCCAATCTTTTAATTTGTACAAGTCAAGTCTTCTACTTCTATTAGAAGTTAATTGGTTTAGGATTTAGCCTATTATGTGTTTGTTTGGATTTGGTGTCTACGTTTTCCAAGTTTGTGTTTTTGGATTTTTTATTTTTTTATTATTTTTTTTAAGTCTAGAGCCTATCGCAATCAGGCATATAAACAACAACTAAAGTTCAAACAGTAACTTTTTTATTATTTTTTTTATTGTTTTTAATTTTCAATTTTCAGCAAAATAAGTGGTATCCAAACGCACACTATATATACCCATGTTATGGTTTATTACATCACAAGATTTGTACTGTACTCTTATATATTAAAGATACAACCCTTTAGGGATTCCTCTGCGACTAAACCACTTGTTCTATATTTTATACTTAGCTTATGCATCTTTTTTAGTATATACAATATGGTAAATCGATGCTAATATTTAATGAATACAAACATGTCTTTTATACATATTTATTTAATTTTTTTAAATGTATAGAAATATAATATTTGTTCAATATTAATGGGAGATTATCGGGCTAAGCAATATCCTATAGTTAGACACTTAGACTTTTGTTTTTTAATGAATCTATTTGACTATTACGATTCTTGGTTCTCAGTTTTTCTCATTATTCATAGGAACTGCCAAGCTGGTGTCAAAGACAACATGCTTCATCAGTGAAAATTCAATCCAATCCATATTCCACTTACCTTTTTTTTTTTTTTTTTTTTTTGTGTGGAAATTCCCTGCTGTATGCTTGAACTTCATATGTTACAACGCTCATTGGGAAAGAATCAAGGGGGAAAAAAAATCATTGTTCCATTGTAAATCTATTTCTCTTTAACTTTCTCCTTCAATCTTTATTTGGGTAAGTTCACAAGGCGCAAACAGGAGATTGTCTTTAAAACAAATCACTAAGAGCTAAGTGGCACAAAATAAATCACAAGATATTTCAATGCTTTAAGAGTATACCATAGAGATAGAATCTACAATTTACCCTTAACTTTTTGTTTCTATTAATATTTTTTTCTTCTCTTCTATCCGAGCCCCATGTTTAACTGTTTACCCTATAGTATAGGGTAAATTATAAATTACATCCCTAAATTTTGAGGGTATTTGAATTTTTTACTTCCTAAAGTTTGTGAGTATTTGGATTTTACATCCTAACGTTTTAGAATTTAGATTTTATCTCTTAAATTTTAGGAATATTTGGATTTTACTCCTTAAAGTATTTGGATTTTACTCCTTAAAGTTTCGGGGTGTTTAAATTTTATACCATGAAGTTTTAGAACTTGGATTTTACACTCTAAAGTTTGGGTTTTTTTGAATTTTACACCCTGATATTTTAGAATTTGGGGTGTAAAATCCAAACGCCCTCAAATTTCATAGGGTAAAATTTAAATTCTGAAATTTTAAGGTATGAAATCCAAATACTCAAAAACTTTATGGATGTAATTTACAGAGAAAGAAAATATTTTGATTCTTTAATTTCTTGGCCGATGGCTAAAAAAACAATTTTTTTCCTTTACCTTGTCTTTTCAATTTAGTGAATTTACACCCTTCCAACTTCTCTTACGTATTAACCTTGTTTAAATAGTGAGGAAAGGAAATTAAGATAACAAGAACTCACACTTTATTTGTTTTATTAATACGTAAATCTAAAATAAATTTGGACCTCCATAACAAGTATAGAACAAGCATATGTTCATAGATTATTTGATGATTCCAGTGTAGATGTCGAACATATAAATATCAACATGCCGTACTGTCCGTGATTTTTTTTTTTTTTTGGTAAAGGACGATTTCATTAAAACTCAAACCAAACCAACTAGCTCAGAACAAAGTCTGATAGAGAACACACCATTACAATCATCCTCCAAAGCCTTATCTAAACCCACAGGCGGGCTTGAAAACAAAGTGAACTCCACATCTTGATCAGCCCCTAGTCTAGCCATCAGATCAGCGCAACGATTTGCCTGCCGGTAACAATGCTTCAACTGAACTTGTTGAAATCTGGTCATCAAGTGCCTACAATCATCCAAGATAGGAGATATAATATGATTTACATAGGTAGAATTATGAAAGACATCCACAATCTCTTTGGCATCTATCTCAACAATAAGACAAGTGATATTCAAGTTGCTGCACAACAGCAGCCCATCTCTATGCCCCCAAAGCTCAGCAGCAAAAATGTTAGTTGCTCCTACATGTCTTGTGAACCCAGCAACCCAATTACCATGCTCATCCCTAATAACTCCTCCACAGCCAGCCCGTTCCATACCCCCTCTAATCGACCCATCAGTATTCAACTTTTTCCACCCTATCGGCGGTTTCTCCCATCTAATTCTCTTGCTCATTTTACTGGTTGGATTACGAGGAGAAGCGACACAAAAAATAAACTCTGCAGCTTGGTTGTAGATTTCCCTACAAAGATTCAGATTAGACCTATTTCTGTTAAAAACAACAGAGTTTCTGCTCTTCCAAATGCTCCACACAGCAAAGGTAAAAATGATTTTCCAAGGAGGCTTCCCTTCAATAAGACTACAGCTCAACATCCCATTATGATTCAGCCAAGAATGCAGATTGCTCCTCCAAAACACACTCCTATTTCCCCTCACACCCAACTGACTCCAAATCTGCTTTACCCTTGGACAATCTCTAAGGGCATGCAAGATGGTTTCCGGTTCTCTAAGGCAAACCGGACACCCTACATCATCCACAACCCCTCTTCTAGCAAGGCAAGCTTTAACTCCTATGCTATTGTGAACACATCTCCATAAAAAGGTCTTTATTTTAGGGAGAGTATCTAGCTTCCAAATCCAACCAGCATCTATAATTCCCTCATCACCCACCTCTCTAGCAAAAGAATAAGCACTTTTGAGATCAAAACAACCTCTACCATTGCCTTTCCATCCTATCCTATCCCTTCCACCATCTACTAAAGAAATAGGAATGGCTTGGATGAGCGATTTAATTTCAGGAGTAAAAACAAAAGGAATTCTATCCCAATCCCACCCTCCACTCATCAAGACATCTTTAATCTTCCAATGGCTTGCTTCCCGGGTTAAAGGACCATGAATGAGGCTCCGAATAGGACCTTTACAAGTCCAATTGTCCAGCCAAAAGCTAAGACTATTGCCTCTATGCACCACCCACATACTACCTTTGTTGAAAGTTTCCCTGCCCTTTTTAATGGCTCTCCAAGTCTGCGAGCAAGGCAGCCTATCCATATTCATAGCATTTAATCTCCTATTGCTGCAATATTTCCTTTTTAGCACTCTTACCCACAGCGCATCGTCTTCCGTATGAAACCTCCAATTCAACTTGGCAAGGAGAGCAGTGTTTCTACCCTTCGCGTCTTGCAAACCTAGCCCACCTTCTTCTTTAGGTCTTGTTACTTTCTGCCAGCCAACCCAGTGGGTTTTTCTCGTAGTCTCCGAAGAACCCCACAAAAAATTTCTATTAACCCGATTTAAGCCATCCAAAATTCTTCCTGGTAAGTAAGTGCCTTGCATGACATAATTAGGAATTGTTGACGAAGAGGCTTGAATCAAAACAGCCCGACCAGCCAAGGAGAGCATATTTGCTTTCCACCCCGACAACTTTTGTTTAACTCTATCCAGAATAAAATTAAACTCTTGAGTGGTAGTACCTGGATGCTTGATGGGAAAACCAAGGTATTTCCCCAAAGAGGCCGTGGAAGCAAACCCAAGAATATCACAAAGCGATTCTCTTGTATCCCTATCTACATTAGGAGAGAAATACACTCTAGATTTGGTAATGCTCACTGATTGCCCCGACATGTTACAGAAATCATCAAGAACATCCCTAATAACAGAACAGGTCCTCCCATCTGCCTTCCCAAAAAGAACTAAGTCATCCGCAAAAAATAAGTGCGAAAAGGAAGGCCCACTTTGCGAAGCCTTAACAGGCTGCCACAAATTTCCCTCACATTTTTCGTGGATAAGTTGTCCAAGAAAATCCATACACAAGATAAACAAATACGGGGAGAGCGGGTCTCCTTGCCTAATCCCCCTCGAAGGATAAATAGGGTCCAAAGCCTCACCATTCACCAAAATTGAGGTCGAAACTGTGGAAACACAGCTCATAATGAGCTCAATCAAATCAGTAGGCAAATTTGCTCTAATAAGCATGCCTCTTATAAAGCTCCACTCAATCTTATCATACGCTTTCTCTAAATCCACTTTGATAGTCATATACCCCACTTTCCCCTTCTTCTTGCTAAGGGTGTGAACAATTTCTTGCACTATAATTGCATTATCAATACCTTTCCTCCCCGGAACAAAGGCAGTTTGAAGCGGGGATATAAGTTTCTCCATGTAAGGCCTAAGTCTAGCAACAATAATCTTTGTAATCACTTTATAGACTGTATTGCATAAACTAATAGGCCTATAGTTGCCCAACGTCTCCGGCCCTTGAATCTTTGGAATAAGGACAATGTGGGTCCTATTCAAAAAATCAGGAACCTTCCTCTCACCAAAAACTTTCTTCACCAAATCGATCACAGAGTTGCCAACAATCAACCAAAATCTATGAAAAAACCCTGCATGCAACCCATCCGGCCTCGGGGCCTTAAAAGCCTTGAGAGATCACAAGGCATTCTTAATTTCTTTCACCGAGGCACCCCCACTAATACTCTCCCTTTCCTCATCAGCCAAAACGCCTTGCCAAGTAGTAGTAAAAGGAATAGACCTAGCAGCACTCTCTAGAGAGGAGGAATACACTTCATTGAAACCACTCCTAATGTAATTTTTAATTTCCTCTTCCTCATACAGCCACTCCCCTACTGAATTTTTAATCGCTAAAATCTTATTCCTTTTCCTCCTAACCAAAGTAGAAACATGATAGAAGGCAGTATTTCAATCTCCTTGGATCATCCAATTCACTCTAGACTTTAAAGCCCAAATCTCTTCCTCCTGATTCAGCACATTATCAAGCTTCTTTAGCAACTCACTCTCAAGATTAAGGAGGAAATTTGACGGCCTAATCGCTACAGCCCTCTGGATACCATTCAAGCGAGCCATAATATTCTTTTTCCTAGCAAAAACATTCCCAAATTGCGTTCTATTCCACTTCTCAGCCTCTTTAGTGAAACAGTCGATAGCATCCGCAAGCATGGGGTAGTGTCTCCATGCTTGAGATACTATGTTGGGAAAGGTTGGGTCAGATAGCCAACAAGTTTGGAACTTAAAAAGTTTATTCTTATTAGCAGCAACTCTCGGCTGCAATTCCAAAAGCACAGGGCAATGGTCTGAATGACATCTAGTCAGGTGAACCACTTTTGCTTCAGGGTACATGAGGCACCAACTGGGGTTCACAAAGAATCTGTCAATCCTCTCTTGAATGAGAGCTTGCACATTTCTTTTGTTAGTCCATGTGAAACGCGGACCAGAGAACCCAATGTCTATCATACTACATTTATCCAAGCACTCCTTAAAAAGTAAGGACCTACTGACACTGACAGCCCTACCCCCAAATTTATCACCCTCCAAAAGAGGCTCGTTAAAATCACCAGCTAACACCCAAGGCATATCATGCATCTCAGCAACTTTTATTAAATTATTCCATAAAACATGTCTTTCTGCTGTTCTAGGACTAGCATATATTGCAGTAAACAACCAGCTAGTGTTAGAATTTCGTACCTTTATCACGGTATGAATTTCCTGTTCAGTGTTGGCTAATGCCGTAACCTCCACCATTTCAGAATTCCACAGCATCCACAAACCACCCGCATACCCAATGGTCTCCGTGTGAATAGCACTATCAAAAGGCAGCCTATCAGTAATCTCCCTAGCCCGCTCACCCCCAATTTTCGTTTCCATCACAACCAAAATTTCTGGCTTATGACACCGAATCAACTCTCTGACATTTCTCTGAAAAGAGGGCTTCAGAGCGCCCCTACAGTTCCAAGCTATAATATTCATGATGATTGAGAGCTGTATGGAAGGACTATCCTCAAAAGGCAGAAGTACCTTCGCCTCCACCCTCAAGCTCCATCCGAACCAGATCGCCATCTCTTTCGTCTGCCTCTCCATTGGAAGCATAGACCACCGGAAGTTTAGGCAAACCATTGAAACCGCTTCGCACCGGCTGGAAACTTGAGCTATCTAAGGCAGCCACTCCCAAGAACGATAGCTCATCTCCTCCACCTTCAGCAACTACACCATAGGAGCCCACCATGGATTTCTCACTGCCTCCCACGCTAGATCTGATAGAGCCAAATCGACCACCATCGCACTCCTCTTCGTCAGAGGAAGGTTGGAGTTCCATACCGGTTCTGACCATTGGTTGATCCAGCCCATCTTCGGAGATGGCCGCGGCTTGATTTTTATTGAACCCACCTCGAACCTTGATTTTAGCCTTCGATCCGGATGAGAATTGAAACTGCATCTTAGAACCCGGAACCTTGCCATCACTACCCTTCTCTTCATCATGCGAAGGCACCTGTGCGTTTAGAAGCACCGGCGCACCATCTGCTCTCCCTTCCTCACCGACACTAAAAGGAGAAATTTGAGATGCTTTATTTCGGGCAAGACCCTTCTTACCCTTAACTGAAGCTACCGGGTTGTGCGGGTTGGGCTTACCAATTACACTCACAGATCTGCCTCTATTGGGCTTAAAAACAAGACCCTCCTTCCCAGGCCTACAACACCCTTTTTCAACATGCACATCACCTGGGCCTGCTTCGTTTGGATCATCAGGCATCTTCGGACCCCCCTTCGCAAGTTGCTGGATTACATTAGCCACCTGAAGCCCATCACTAGCTCTATGAGGAGAGTGCTTCCTTTTAATATCTCTATCTGACCCAGAACTCAAATCTGTTGCAACTGAGAACATAAGGGACCGTGTCTCTTTCCCTGCTCGTGGCTGGCCATGCGCCATCCTCATTGTGGTCCCCTCGCCTCTTTGTTGTTTTGTCCTTTGGTTCTTGCGCATTACCACAACCCAAGGTCCATACGTACTCTCAGGTACATCCTCCTGCGCACTACCATGCACGTTCAAACTGGGTCCTACATCTTGCTTGGCTTTGTCAGGGTCATGCGAGCTGCATGCCTGACCCTCCGTCTCTCCATCAGGTAGGTTAACCTCCATTCCCGGCGGTGATGGCTGACGGATGACATGCGGACAATGCTCCCTACGGTGTCCTAATCTTCCACACTCGAAGCATAGCTTATGAATTCCCTCATAAGACACAGGCTGCTCGCGTTTCCCAATCAAAACGGCCGTGACAAGCGGTTTCTCGACATCAACTTGAACACAGAGCCTAGCAAATCTACCTCTAGATTCAGAGGCTGTATGAGTATCCACCCTCAACACGTTACCAATCGCTTTCCCTATCTGCAGCAGCGCCTCCGCATGGTAATATTCTATTGGGAGTTCGTTTAACCTTATCCAAACTGCCACTGAGTTGACATTCGCCGTTGCCGGAGCAAAATCTGGTTCCCAAGGTCTTATGGATAAAAAGTGCTCTCCAATGAACCAAGGTCCCTTCTTCAGCGTTGCTTCATAATCTTCTTTCAGAGAAAATCTTGTAAGGAAGAACCCATGACTTAGGTCTACGCAGTCCAGCCTTCCAGCCGGCTTCCACATAGCTAGCAGTTTATTTTGTAAAAAATTAAACCCCACAGTCCGCCCATACACTTTAACTATGAGGGCTTTATACCAGGGGCTGCGAATCTTCTGTTTAAGCTCCTTAGAGAACTTCACTGCCACCAAACCGTCCCTCAGGGCTTCTACCTCCTCGTCAGAATCAGCATCATCTTCCATGGGTTCTCCAAAGTTAAAAGCTTGTGTGAAAGCACCAGGGATTTCACCGATCAGTTTGTCTTTGAATGACGTGGCTCTACTCCAAGCACCTCCATCATTCCTCGGAGAAGAACCAGCTGAGTCCAGCCCTTCTTGAAAACCCGCATGGCTTACGTCTTTAACTTTTTTCTTACTGCGCACTAGTTCCTCCTGTTCCTCCCTGGAGAGAAAACGAGAGCAATCCATTTGAGTGCCGTTTTTCCTAAAAGGTAGACTGACGTAAAAAAAACAGAGGTCCAATCTTAATCGTTGAAGGTACAAATTTGGCTCTTAATGACAGCTATCTGTCCTTCATTAGTCCCCACATCTAGGGGGTATTCATGACAATTACTAAATAACTGTTAAAAATATGCTTATGTAAACCCAAAAAAAAAAAAAAAAAAAAAAAAAAAAAAACACAACCATAGATTCAGTTGCACCAAACAATCATAAGGCTTTGAAATAATAATAATAATAATAATCGTAAGGGTCTTGTTTAAGAATTTTTGATAGATACGAGACTTGTTATTAGTGAAAATCCAATTTAAGCCATGTTCCCCTGATCATAATTTTCTTTTGGAAATTCCCTATTATATGCTTGAACTCTCTACATTACGGATTTCTTGGATCTTATTCTTATCAATGGTTAAGCACTCAAAAATTGAACTTTAAGACTTGTCTTTTGGTTGTTGAGCTAACTCAAAGCTAGGATAAATCTTATTTTTAGATTCTTATAACATCACTTAGTTTCTTTTTTTTTTAGAGATAATTACATTATGTAGTTAATCATTTACAGTTCGAAACATTTTTCTTCTTAGATCCCTAAGCACTCTGTGCATAAAAAGGTGTCAATTCAGTTAAAAGCTTTTGGCAACATCATCTAGTTTTAGGTCTTATCTGTTCACAAATTGAGGTGATCATTCTATATATTCGATGCATGAAGTTCATAGTTAATAAATTCACAATACACACACACACACACACATTATTTTGGTCATATCATATTGTTCAAGTTATATATCTGGAATGTTGTGTATTCCTTTTACATTATTCTCTCATCATGTTGTTCATCTTCATGAAGATCTTGTACATTATATAAGGTCCCTGATCCTCGATATATTGGGGTTCATTGAATGGACCTACAAAAAGTAATAGTGTGGGTAAAAAAATGAAGAACGTAAGAGGAAAATCTTTAAGTAGGTCATGTTCATGATCACAACATGATTAAGTATGGGGCCTCTAATCCCTATCGCTGCCTCCTCATCATTTGTCTTTCATATCTTATACAACATGGACCAATAGAGAAAATTGGGAGGAAATAGATAGAGAGAAGAAAGAAAACCATTAACAATAATTGAAGGCGTGCCAATCTTCACTTCTAACACCACCTATCTCTTTTTGAAGGGTGGTTGCAAGGGCAGCCAAAACATAATCTATATGAGAAGTTGAGAACCATCAAAGGAATATGACGTGAAAACTTTCGGCTAATAGGAAGGCTCATCTAGGCCCAATCCTAGGAAGCCTAAGCCCATTGAGAATGGCCCAAAACTATATAACCCTTGGTTGACATGAAGGCATTTTGCCAATTGCGGCTCCATGATTTTTTTCTATGATTTTTTTCTAAAGCAGTCAGTAAGAAGATACATTTTAAACAAAATATGAATCTTATGGCGTACATGGTTTCCTTATTACAAATTTGTCTATAATACATACTAGTAATAGAATAAAAAATAAACAATAGGTTCATTTGACATATTTTTTCTTAATGTAATAAATATGTTAATTATTGTTGTTAAGTGAATTTAAATTATTACTACTTAAAATACTTTAATTTCTTAGTTTAGGACTATTATATATTTACATTGTACTACCAATATAAGATTTATATTATAGATAATTATACTATATACATTTTTGCAAAAATTATACAATATTGTACACATTTGTTTAGAAACAACGTATATATTACAATGATAGTACAATGTAAACTATGAATTTTTCATTAGTCCAAATTTATATAGGGGTTTGGTCCTCTTGAATTCCTCATGTTCCAAGGTCTTTGGAAATCGTTCTTCTCGTAATTTAACCCTTATCCAATCAAATTCCTTCAAGTTCATCTATGATTCCGAGAAGCGGTTGCAAATACCATTATGGTAGATTAAATTTACTCCAATTGGCTCTTCTTAACTTGATAATGTACGGATCACTTTCTATTATCTGACTTTACTAAATTACTATCCTTGAATGTCCAATCTCATGACTTCGAATTAATTCATTTAAGTTTGGTTCTCAATCATGGATCACAAACTCCTCTAAATACATTAACAAACCAAATCTCCACCTTCTATCATTTTTAAGTACAATATATCCTCTAAAGGCTTTGAAGTTGGAACAATGAAATTTGCACAAAATCTTGCATAGAAAATAGACTCAAAAGTTTTTTATTCTCATATTTTTTATCAATAATTCGAGGTTGTTATTCTTTTCTTTTCTTTTCTTTTTTGCAGTATTCATTTTTATTTTGTTAAAGCACAATTTAATTATAAAAAAAAATAAAATTGCACAAGGATACTTTTGATTCCTGAAGCTATGAAATACTGATAGAGAGAATGAAGCTATGAAATACTGATTTCGTGGTCGACATACTTGGATTGCTTGCCATGCTTGTCTTTTCCCCTTGCATTTATTAAAGCCCGGACAACAACTGAAGTTTGTATTTTTCAATAAAACAGTGAACCATTTAATCAATCAGTGTTTCTACAATTCCACTCTCTCAATCATCATAAGGCACAGCAGCCATTATCTGTGTATACTGTATAGCGACATGTTATTTTGGAAAAGTCACGAAGTTTGGTAGTCAAATTGTAAAGCTCTAGAAATTATAATTTATAAAGCTCTAGAAATTGTAGCTATTCTTTTCAATTGAGTGATTGACTGATTAACTGATTTTGATTATTTGTGAAAAATGAGTACAAGTAATGAGGCATAATGATAAAAGTATAAAACTCTAACATTTAACAACTTGTGGACAAGTTGATTTGGTTTTGGAGTAATCCGAGTTAGATGAACTCATAGTATTTTCTAAAAATATTGTTTAAAAAAGAAAGAAAGACAAGGTTCATCTTTGTAACTTTGTCTCTTCATAATTATTGCAGACTCATCTACAACTATCCTTTCAGATGCCCCACGTGATTAAAATGGTCAGGGGAAAAGAAATATATATATATATATATATATATTTTTTTTTTTTTCCTTGAATCAAGTCATGAAAAAATTAAGACCATCCATCGAACCAGATTTCGATAGTTATATATATATATATATGTACGGGTGTCAACCTAGCTGGGGTTATCCAGCCACGCAAGCATGTCACTACGAGGCCACGTGGCCGAAAGCGCTCGGCCAGAACTTGTGGGCGTCCCGTGCAACGTCTCATGCACGGCGGGCCTGCTGACTCGCCGACCAGTTGACCCAGCCGCGGAACTTACCCGGATACTCTCGCCCCCGCCCAACCATCCGTTTAACCTCCACTTTGAAGAAATAGCATTGGACCTCCTCTTCCATTGCTTAGGGAACTAAGCCCTAAGCCATCAACTACGCCCACCCACCGCTTGGTGACCACTCCGGGGCAATATTATTGGACCCCCGTCCCCACTACCTAGGGACGACGCCGCCGTGCAACAGGCCTCGCGGTGGGTCTAGTTCCCAGGCCACTAATGTCGTCCCACTCTCATTAAATACTCCCACTACGGAGAGAGGAGACTGGACCCTCCCCTCCACTGAGCTAGAAAACCATCATGCGATCACTACTCCCTGGCCTATAAATACGCGAGGAAGATTCAAAACATGGGGTTGAAGAAAAAGGGGGGAAGAGGAGAGAGAGAGAGAAGCAGAGGTACGGGCCCTGACAACTTGAATGAATGTTATATGGGATCGCCCATTGTAGGAAGTACAAAAGCCCACCTAACAAGTAAATTGTGAGGCCCAAGCACGTGTCTGGCCCAACAGGCCCAAGCGTACGGCGGCTCGCACGAACTCATAGTATTTTCTAAAAATATTGTTTAAAAAAGAAAGAAAGACAAGGTTCATCTTTGTAACTTTGTCTCTTCATAATTATTGCAGACTCATCTACAACTATCCTTTCAGATGCCCCACGTGATTAAAATGGTCAGGGGAAAAGAAATATATATATATATATATATATTTTTTTTTTTTTTTTCCTTGAATCAAGTTATGAAAAAATTAAGACCATCCATCGAACCAGATTTCGATAGTTATATATATATATATATATGGATTCAAGTTACACCTGGTGTAACTTCAAAAGAGTTTCATCTATTTTAAACTATTGATTTCTTATATATCTAACGGGAATCCAAATCTTCTGTTCCACTTTTCTTGCTCCGCTCTATATTCCACCAATAAAAACTTGCCACGTATTCACCTAATTAATTAAATACTTAGTAGAACAGAAAAAGTGAGACAGAGTGAGACAGAAGATTTGGACTCATCTAATGGGAGAAAAAAGGCTACTATTTATTGTTTTCCAACTTATCTCATCTAATTAATAATAGCATTTTTGTCTCTCTCTCTTGTTTATTAAATATAACCATTTATAAGCATCTTATAATAACGTAAAATTCAGCTAACTTCTCCAATCTCTATCTCTCTCGTTGGTACCATTAAAGAAAAAATATTTCTTAGTTAACTCTCAAACCCAAATGCAAGAATTTATCAATGTCCATCACAAGAACATTTTCAATGATTCTCAACAATTTCAGTGAAATCAAGAGCCAATATTTGCGACTATCTCACTGACTACATGCCCATGGCCCAAATATTTAATAAATAAACACCAAGGGAAAGGGAAAAGCAAGCCAAAGTCATTACCGCCTTAAGGTGGCTAGGAAGACCATGCTCAAGTCCCCTTGGTAGGAGAAAAATCAAATAAGGTTTGTTTAGATCAAACATAAGATAAAAAAGGAATTCTTTGGTACCCAATAAAAATCCATTTACAAAGGCTCTAGCAAAGTTTATGTTGAAAAGTCGTTATCTTTGTTTTCTCTCCCTACCTGATACACTTAACTGAACCTACATAGCTTCACAATTTCCTGTTTCATTGTTTCTTTAGTTTTGGATGTAATCTAGGTTCATAGTTTTCGGTGATTTTGCAATTCTTTTTTATTTCCCTAAAGGTTAAGATGCTTCTAAATGTAATAATACTTTGGGTTATGCTAACAAATGCCTTAGAGCATTGGTTAACAATCCTTTTTAAGAAAGTTTTTACACCACTTTTATGAGAAATGAAAAAATCTGTCAAAACATTAATTACTTTATTTTATTTTCCCACAAAAACTTTCTTTAAATGGATTGTTAACCAATGTCCTAAGGGCATTCATTAGGATTTCCCTAATACTTTTTTTATCTCTGTAAATGTTAAGATACTTATAAATGTAATAAATAAGAGAGAGACAAAAATGCTAGTTTTAATTAGATGAGATGAGTTGGAAAGCAATAAATACTAGCCTTTTTTTCTAGAGAAATGATATATCCACAACATTTTTACAACAAATTCTAAGTGGCAAGTTGTTACTGGTTGTTATTGTTGGGGCAAAAAAGTAATCTTAATGTTAGGTTTAGATTTAAACCAATAACAACTAACCACCTGTGATTTGTTGTGAAAATATTGTAAAAATGTTGTGGACGTAGCATCTCTCTTTTTTCTATCGTTAAATATGTGAGAAATCAATAGTTTAAAATAGATATAACTTGAACTCATCTTTTATATATATATATGAATGAGAGTATCTAGATTTCTTCTGAGTATATGCAATTTTTCTGTCTTACACGTATCAAGTTATCACAAGTACAAATTCCTTAGAGGTGGCCCTAAAATGCTGACAAGAGGTTTCAAACTTAGGATCTCATAGTTATCATAAAACCTTATGAACCACTAAGCTAACTCTTTGAAGTTTACAATCTTACTTATTATTGGGCAAAATTTGCAAAATAATATATTTTTTTATTATTTATTTGAATTGTTATTGGTTTGAAGTTAAATGTGAATCTAGAGTTTTCTTTTTTAATTGTATTTTGAAAAAAAAATGTTCCAACAGTTAAAAGCAATGTATTTTTTTTTTTTTTTTTTGTGAAATCATGTTTTCAAAACACAATTTTTAAAAGAAAAAAAGAAAAAGAAGTTAGAACCCAAATAGTTTCAAAATGATGCCAATATAATTAATAATGATTAAAATGATATTATTTTACAAATTTTGCCCCTGTTATTGGGATTTAATAGATTTGAAAATTTTTCCATTACTTATTATCTTTAAGCATTTAATATCAATCTTTCTCAAAAAAAAAAAAAAAAATCATTTAATATCAAACTTAAAAGCAAAGAAACAAATGGACTTTATTATTGCGGCCACTAAATTAATTGGGGTTACTTTAATTTTCTATTATACATAAGGTACTAGTGTAGGAAATAGAGCAATGCTACAGTGACAAACTATTTTACAACAATTTTACAAAATATTGATGTGGCCAACCTTTTATTGGTTTTCATCTAAACCCACCATTAATATCACTTTTTCATTTACCAATAATCACTCACCACATCAGCTGTTTGTAAAATTTTTTATAAAATAATTTGTATCTCTAGCATTATTCTTTGGGAATAATATTAAAACTGTTAAAGTAGAAAAGATAAAATAATGTTTAAATTTATAAAAATAAGAGAAATATAAGGATTTTAGGCAGTTGGTTTTATTTTTTTATTTTTTTTTATCGAGTTTTAATTATCTTTAATTACAAAACAGTGAGGAGAAATTATTATTATTTTTTTTAGAAACAAAGAATGATCAATCCTACTTCGAAGGAAACTCAGAGATTGTCATAAATTCCTTACGATGTGACAATAAGCTCTCTTCTTAATTTGGTCTTATAATTAGAGATAATTTTTCTCTAACTTGTTGTCAAGTTGTTCTTTCTCTAATTCTATTAAGCAAGGTAATACGGTTAACTCTATTGTTATAGCTGATTTACCAACTTCATAATTAAAAGTTTCAACGACCTCCTATTTAAAAAAAAAAAAAAAAAAAGATCCCTGTAAAGAGGATTTGTGAATTTCATTATACATACATGTATAGACGAAGAGAACTGAATAGGAACTCTCTCCCATTTGCAATATATATATATATATATATATATATATATATGAATTTTCATGTTTCTTCATTTGGCCATGTGGAATCTTGTGCCTAGAAGATTTGGAGTTCTATAGATTTTGCCTTTTCGCTTTCGGTTTTTGCCACCATTCTCATGGAGACAGAATCCACATTCATATTGGTCAAATCCAAAAAATTACCATGACTTGATTTATCTTTTTTTTTTTTTTTTTTCCGTTGCTAATATGGATTGATTTAACTTAAATTTTAATCAATGTTTAGATGAATTGATAATAAAAAATTATGAACTAATTTATTTAATTTTAACATTTTAATAACAATTGTTATTTATTGAAGAATAAGGAAAATTATCGATTACGTTATGGTGGCTTGATCAAGTTATATATGAGCAAGGAAACCTATCCAATTCACTTTAGAGCGACCCTAGCCAAAAAAAAAAAGAAGAAATTTTCATTTTTTAACTTTTGTTACAAGGATGGTATTTTCTACTCAATAAAGTGGTCTAAATAAGTGACTAAAAGTAAAAGAACTATAATATTTTAGATCAAACCCCAAAATGTATTCAGCCAATACAAACAACCGCCAAAAAATCACTTTCGAAAAGAGCACCATGCCTTATCATATTTGCTCAATATATATTAATTTCACTTGGATGCATATAAGATGCACCACACGATTTCACTTTGGAGTTTGGATGCATGTAATATAACAATATGTCAACAAGCAGGCACAGACAAGAAAGTTGTAGACTTAAATGTACCTATAATGTAGAAGAACAATTTCTCATATATTTAATATATGTATTGTCTCTCTCATAACATGTGAACCTCATATAATTTTAAGACTTACATACTATGAGAGAGATTATGAATATGCCAGAAACATAAAATATCTTCTCAAGATAGAGGTGGGATGTTTTCGTTTCTTTTCATTTTTTTTAACAAGTACATATAACACAACTTATACATCTGTAAAGTATTTGTGTGTATGTGTGTGTGTATAAACATCAATACAAGATTGAATATGTGATTTCACCCACCATTTCTCACTAATTAAGGAAGGAGATTCATCAAATCAAGGTATATAGGAGACTTCAACTTGATGCAAACACTACAAGTTCAGCAAAGTTGTCAACTGAATTTGAAATTTAGGTAAGATGGGGGCATGTGACATGTCTAATAATATCTTAACCAAACTAGTCTAAATCAAATATTCCTTTTGTGATCTAAAGCACAAAAAAGATGTAACATATCTTGACTAAGCCAGTCCAAGTCAAGTATTTGTTTTGTCATTTGAAAACCAAACAAGGTGCTGAAGCTCCTTTGCAAAATATTGCAAAGCTCCAGTACGAATGGTAGGTGTAAAAAGCCCTGAAGACTGTTAGCAAAAGAATCATTGGATCCTAGGACCAACATAAGGTCTTGTCTATTATTTTGACAAATATATGACAACCCTTTCAAATAGTGCTTGCTCATGTTTATTCTACCATCTTTGTCGAGTTCAAAGGCACAGATCTAGCTTTGTGCAGAAAGCATATGGATGCGTCTTCTTCTAATTTTTGGGTAAATTACTCATTTACATGTACCACTCATGTGGTGAAATCTTAAAATACATAACGACTAAGTCGTTTATTTGTGACGTTTACGCCTATTTGGTTTGCTTTATGAGACATTTCTGTTAATTTTGACAAAATTTGATGATGTAGCAATGTTAATCTTTGTGGGGTTGTTTCAATTAGCAAAGCCACTTTACCATGCGTGCCGTGAGCTTGAGCTATATGCGGCTGATGTATGCCTACGTTGAAAATTTTCCAACAATCTTGTACTAATTTGCAGAGATATTTCCAGCATTGTATAGATATGACCAAAAATCAAAATGAATGAATTTGCAGAGATATTTGTTTGGATATGATAAAAAAGAATGACAAATGCTGATTTTTAAAGTCGGTCATGGAAGAGAGTTTCAAACTGATCTCTAAAAAAATATTGTGAAGTACAAATTGGAGAAGTTAAATATTTTAGAGATGTCAAAAAGATACGATAAGATTTAAATTTATGATAGCAATGGATTTTATTTTTAATATAGGTATTGGGAAAACAGAGAAGTTTTTGAAATGAAATTCAAAATTGCATTGATTAGAAACGAAATGGTACAATTATATATATATATACACACACACACACAACAGAGATGGAAACAGAGGGAGTAACTAAGTAATTGATTTTCCCTCCAAAACTTAACAAAGCTAACAAACTCTAAAACTACATGCCGTTTTACATAACAGTTACAAATCAACTCTGTCGTTTAGGCTTGACTTGATGATTTTCCTCTTTCCTTCATCTTTGCCTCTGTCATTCTTCTTGCTATCTTGACAGTAGGTCAGACCAAAATGTCAAAACTTTATCAATTGTCCTAACTGAAATTTATAATGGAATAAGTTGTACAATAAAAAATAAAAATAAACAATCCTGCGGGTGGTGAGATTTTCTTTTATTAGGTAAACCCCCTACAAATTGAGTGGAAAAAAAAAATGATAAACCCCCTGCAAAGAAGAGGCTTTGAAGGACTTGATTGTTGGGATTTAACATTTTGTCTATTGTGATTTCCTGTGAGTATAGACGGATCGTCATTTTCCTTCTTGGTAATCCCATGAGGGACTGTCTAGAAGACTGATACCAAAGCTAGCATATACGGTACAAATTGTGAAGTTTTTCAGTTATGAAATTGCATACCTCTCCCTCGATGTTTTTTATGTTCCAAAGTCTTTGGAGGTCTTTCATGTTCCAAAGTCTTTGGAAATCATTCTTCTTATGATTTGACCCTTGTACAATTAGATGCCGTCAAGCCCATCAATCGTTTAAAGAAGTTGCTGAGAATGCCATTAATATAAATTAGATTATTAGAGTGTCCGACACTTTAGCTGGTTCTTCTTGTTATGATAATGTACGGATTACATTCTGTTAGCTAACTTAACTAAATTACCATCCTTGAATGTCCCAGACATCCGACCTCATGACTTCGGTTTAAGTTTGGTTCTCAATCGTGGATCTCAAGCTCCAAATACTTTAACAGACCAAATCCCCCTTTTCTAACATTTTTTAAGTACATTATATCCTTCAAAGGCTTTGAAGTTAAAAAAAAAAATGAAATTTGCACAAAATCTTGCATAGAAAATAAACTCAAAAGTTTTTTATTCTCATATTTTTGCTCAATAATTCAAGGTTGTTAATCTTTTTTATTTTGTTAAAGCACAATATAATTTTTTTAAAAAAATATATATCCTCCAGCAATTTGCATTAGCTTGAAAATGAAGCTATGAAATAGTGAATTCATGGGGTTGAACAAGTAACATTCGTTATGATTTTGAATGTCTTATGAAAAAAATCTATGTTAGAACAATGTCACCACCGCGCACTTTTGGTACAATGGTTACTTCAGAAATATAAGTGCTTGTGAGGTGTGCATAGGAGGTAAGGACCGAAGTTTAATTCTCCAAAAGAGGGGCTTTACACACATATACTTAGATTAGGTTAAAGTAGAATTTATATCTTGTAAAAAAATTAAAAAGAAGAAGAAGAAGAAGAAGAAGAAGAAAAAATCAAGAATTCAATGTTATAAAATTAATTACACTTCTCTAACAAAGATAGACATTAAGAATGATCCCTCTAAAACAAATTTGGGCTAGGAGAGTTGTGTTGTTTGCTCATGAAGTAGGAATCAATCATTCATCTTTTGAAGGAGACTCAGAGATTGTTATAAATTTCTTACGATGCGGCGATAAATTCTCTTCTTATTTTGGACATATAATTAGAGATACTTTGTCTTTTTCTAGCTTGATGCTAAGTTGTTCTCTTTCTATTTTGTTAGGCAAAGTAATGTTGTTACTCATGTCTTAGTTAGGAGAGTAAGAATGTCTTTTCCACTTTTTATTTAAATGTAGACTATTCCTCCAAATATTAACTCTATTGTTATAGCTGATTTACCAGCTTCTTAATAAAAAGATTTCGATGACCTTTTCCTTATAATAAAAAAAAATTAAAAAAAAAAACCCCTGTAAAGAGAATTTGTGAATTTCATTATGCGTACATATATAGACGACATAAGGTCTTGTCTATTATTTGACAAATATACGACAACCTATTTAAATAGCACTTATTCCTGTTTATTCTTCCATCTTTGTCAAGTTCAAAGGCTCAGATCTAGCTTTGTGCAGAAAGCATATGGACGTGTCTTCTTCTAATTTTGTGACATTTACGCCTATTTGGTTTGCTATATGAGACATTTCTGTTACTTTTGATGAAATTTGATGATGTAGCAATTGCCAACAACGCTTAGTGGGAAAGAATGTAAAACTAAATAAATAATTGAATATCTATTTCTCTTTAGCTTTCTCCTTTATAATTGAATAATTATCTTTAATTAATTTGCAATGAGTGTACTTGTATGTTGGTACTAATCAAATCATAAATTCTAGGGTAAATTCCACAAACATACCCTGAGGTTTGGCATGATACCAATTAAGTCCAGAGGATTTAAAAACTGATCACTTCAATCCTTAAACCCAAATGGTTTCTAATGCCGTTACCTATTTTTAATTCTATTCCAAAACTCTTCTCTTTCTCTCATCTATCTCCTTCAGTCTCTCTCCTCTTTGTCCCAGAGCTCCTTTCTCTTCTCTCCATATGGCTTCCTCATCCCTTTCTCTAACCTCTCTTTATCTTTGGCATTTGTGGCGAAACGAACCCAAATATCGATGTGAGGATCTAGGTTTGTGTCGTACTTAGATCGAATATCGAACTTTGTGAGTTTGTGAGCCTTGTGTAGGAGCAGGGTATCATTGACAGCCCTGTTGAAATCTTCTAAGTATTCGAAGGAATCAGAGTCGAAACTAGGAGAGGGAAGGGAGGTCCAAAGAGAGGCCCATGTTTTGGATAAAACGCCTGTTTTGATAGCGTCGTTAATGGGCAAGAAGCAGAGGATGCTAAGGAGGATCGAGTCAAGGTGTTGATTCGATCTTTTTCTAGGATTGGTGCGTGTTTGCTTCTTTTGGTTCGTTGATCATGGCTCAATTCTTCTTCTTCTTCTTCATCATAGTAGTTATTGGAGATTTTTCATAAAGATCCAAAGTTTTTGTAATGGAGTGAGTTGCTTGTGCTGGAGTTTGACATTTTTGTGAATTTGAGAAGATTTTTTATTTTTGGGGGTTTTGATTTGTTGGGTTTAGATTTGGATTTGAAGCTGAGATTGGATTTTGATTCTGTGCTGGAGTTTGACATTTTTGTGAATTTGAGAAGATTTTTTTGGGGGTTTTGATTTGTTGGGTTTGGTTTTGAATTTGAAGCTGAGATTGGTCTTTGATTTTGTGTTGATGTTGATTTTTGGTATGGTTCTCGATGGCAGGTTCTTTGACTTGGATTTAAATATTCAAATGAACTGGTTTGTTGTGTTTTACTCTCATTAAATGAAAATTTGTTTTGATTGTTGGTTCCATTCAAGGTTTTTTTTTTTTTTTTTTACTGGGAACGTGTTCTACAATTTCTTCATCTTTTTCTTGTTTGTTTACTGAGAAAGCTTTGAGAGTCGGAGAAAAAGAGTAAAGAGACTGAAGGAGACAGATGAGAGAAAGAGGAGAGTTTTGGAATATAATTAAAAATAGGAAATGGCGTTATAAGCCGTTTGGGTTTAAGAACTGAAGTGGTCGGTATTTAAATCCTTTGGACTTGATTGGTATTATGCCAAACCTCAGGGTATGTTCGTGAAATTTACCCTAAATTCTATTATAATCATCTGAAATATCTCATAAAACAAACCACTAGGAAGGAGATTGAGCAAGAGAGTCTTTACTGTGCTTCAGTACTGCAAGAATTGACATGTTTTTGGCTTGATAATCTATGTACGCAATAGAAAACATTTAGTGGTTACATATTACTATAATTTAGCATGTAACCCATGAAAATGCATAGATGCATTTAAAATTAGACACAATTTTTATTATAAAAATATAAATAATTAGTCAAATTATTAAAAACAATAACATGTAACACATGCATACGTATAGATAAATTTAAAATTAAACACAATTTGAGACTTAAAATTATAAATTATTTAAGAAATTTTTTTTTAAAGTAAACGTAATTAATCACATATTAGAATTCTTACATAAATTTAATACTGCTTATGATCAATTTTTCTTTTTCTGATTTTTAATAAGATAGAACATGTGGTGATCTTTGTTGTGTGGTGATTTTTATCAAATATATGTGATTGATTTTTTAAAAAAAAAAAAATTAGTTCATTAATATTAGATTTTTAATATTTTGCACCCATTAGCTTGCTGACACAAAAATTAAAAAATTTAAGTGAACACATAACACAAATTTAAGTGGATAATTATGATGTTGTTCTCACATAAATTTAGACACATGATACAAAATGAGAACCTAATTTCAAATTCTAATTCAACTTTTTCTAAATTTTGTCTATTAATATATATATATATATATAAGATTACGATTTCTTTATTTATTCTATTAATACATAAACCTCAAAATAAATTTGGACCTCTCTAATAACAATCACAGATGAACAAGCATGTGTTAAAAGATTCTATGATTCCATTGTAGATGTCAGAACATAACATGTCGTAATGTCCATGATTGAAAAAGGCAGAATGATGTAACAGAGATCCAATCTTAATAGTTGAAGTTACAATATAGGCAAATTATTAATGACATTTATCTTTCCTTCATTAGTCCCCACATCGCTAGGATTCTCAGGACCATTATTAATTAACGGTTAAAAATGTGCTTACCTAAACCAAAAAACAATCATAAATCCAGTTGCACCAATCAATAATAAGGCTTTGATATAATTATAATAATAATAATTATAATCATAATAAAGGCCTTGTCAAGTCCTTTTTTTTTTTTTTTTTTTGAAAGTACCTTGTCGAGACTTTTTGAAACACACGAGTCTTGTTATTAATTATTAAGAGCATTCTAAACGCGCAATTTAAGAAATGAAAATAAATAAATATTCAAATTATAATATTTAATATTGTTGGAGATATATTAGTCTAATGTAATAGACTCAAGCTCAATTCTCAATTTGTACAAGACAAGTCTTCTACTTATACTAGAAGTCAATTAGTTTAGGATTTAGCCTACTATGTGTTTGTTTGGATTTGGCGTCTGCGTTTTTGGCCTTTTTTTTTTTTTTTTTTTTTTCAAGTCCAATGCCTGTCGCCATATGAACAGTAATAAAAGTTCAAACATTAACTTTTTTATTATTTTTTATTGTTTTCAGTTTTCAGCAAAATAAGCAGTATCCAAACGCACACTATATATACCCATGTTATGGTTTATTACATCACAAGATTTGTACTGCACTCTTATATATTAAAAATACAGCCCTTTAGGCCTCGCTTGGGAGGAGGGAATGGAATGGAATGGAAATGAATGAAAAGAATAATTTTAGAATATTCTTCCCTTCCCTTGTTTGGGAGTTTTAATGGAGGGAATGGAAAGTCCATTCCCTCGTTTGGGAGTTTAAGTGGGAGGGAACGGAATGGATAGGAGGGAACACTCATTCCTCTCTATTCCCTTAAAACCTCAAATTTTCATTCCCCCCGAAATTGGGAGGAATGAGAGGGAATGGAATTAGATTTAATGAATTTTTTATTAAAACTCCCAAAATACCCCTATTTATTCAACCATTTATTTTAAAACAGGGGTCTAATAGTAATATTGCAATAAAATGATTCCATTCCATTCCCTCCATGTTACTCCCAAACAAGATTACTTACATTCCATTCATTTTCATTCCTTTCCATTCTTTTATTTTAAAACATCCAATCAAGGTTACTTAATTCCATTCTATTCCATTCCATTCTTTTCCCTTACTTAAATTTATTCCATTCCATTCTTTTCTATTCCCTTATGATCATTTCATTCTATTCCATTCCCTTCTCTTATGAACTTCCAAGCGGAGCCTTAGGGATTCCTCCGTGGCTAAACCACTTGTTCTATATTTTATACTTCGCATTTGCATCTTTTCTAGTATATTCAATATGGTATATCGATGTTAATATTTAACGAATACAAACATGTCTTCTATACAGATTGATTTAATTTTTTTAAATGTATAGAAATATAATATTTGTTCAATATTAATGGGAGATTATCGGGCTAAGCAATATCCTATAGTTAGACACTTAGACTTTTGTAATTTAATGAATCTATTTGACTATTATGATTCTAGTTTCTCAGCTTTTCTCATTATTCATAGGAACTGCCAAGCTGGTGTCAAAGACAACATGCTTTATTAGTGAAAATTCAATCCAATCCATGTTCCACTTACCTTGTTTTTTTTTTTCTTTTTTTCTTTTTTTTTTTGTGGAAATTCCCTGCTGTATGCTTGAACTATATATATTACAACGCTCATTGGGAAAGAATTAAGGGGAAAAAAAATCATTGTTCCATTGTAAATCTATTCTCTTTAACTTTCTCCTTCAATCTTTATTTGGGTAAGTTCACAAGGCGCAAACAGGAGAACAATGACTGTCTTTAAAACAAATCACTAAGAGATAAGTAGCACAAAATAAATCACAAGATATTTCAATGCTTTAAGAATTAAGTGTTTAAAACAAATCACTAAGAGATAAGTAGCACAAAATAAATCACAAGATATTTCAATGCTTTAAGAATTAAGTGTATACCATGGAGATAGAATCTACAATTTACCCTTAACTTTTTGTTTCTATTAATATTTTTTCTTCTCTTCTATCTGGGCCTCATGTTTAATTGTTTACTCTATAGTATAGGGTAAATTATAAATTACATCCTTAAAGTTTGAGAGTATTTGGATTTTACACCCTAAAGTTTCAAAATTTAGATTTTATACCTTGAAGTTTGGGAGTATTTGTATTGTACATCCTGACGTTTTAAAATTTAGATTTTATCTCCTAAATTTTAGGAGTGTTTGGATTTTACTCCTTAGAGTTTAAAAGTGTGTAAATTTTACACTATAAAATTTCAAAACTTGGATTTTACCCCCTGAAATTTGGGGGTATTTGAATTTTATACTCTAACGTTTCAGAATTTGAATTTTACCCCCTAAATTTTATAAATGTTTGGATTTTACACTCTAAAATTTGGGTTTATTTGAATTTTACACTTTGATATTTTAGAATTTGGGATATAAAATCCAAGCGCCCTTAAACTTTTGGAGGTAAAATTCAAATTAAAAAAATGTTATGGTGTAAAATCCAAATACCCTCAAACTTCATTGGATAAAATTTAAATTCTGAAATTGTAAGGTGTAAAATTCAAATACTTCAAAACTTTATGGATGTAATTTATAGAAAAAGAAACTGTTTTGATTCTTTAATTGCTTGGCCGATGGCTAAAAAAACAATTATTTTCCTTTACCTTTTCTTTTCAATTGAGCGAATTTACTCCCTTTCAATTTCTATTATGTATTAACCTTGTTTAAATAGTGAGGAAAGGAAATTAAGATGACTAGAACTCACACTTTATTTGTTTTATTAATGCAAAAATCTAAAATAAATTTGGACCTCCACAACAAGTACAGAACAAGCACATGCTCATAGATTAGTCGATGATTCCAATGTAGATGTCGAACGTAAATATCAACATGTCGTACTGTCTGTGATTGGAAAAGGTAGACTGACGTAAAAAAAAAAAAAAAAAAAAAAAAAAAAAACAGAGGTCCAATCTTAATCGTTAAAGGTACAAACTGGGCTCTTAATGACAGCTATATATCCTTCGTTACTCCCCACATGTAGGTGGTATTCATGACAATTACTAAGAGCACCCACAGTAGATGTGGGATATGTGCCAAATGGTAAATATTTGGCACATATCCCACACCAAACATCATTTGTGTCCGTTTATCAGATGTTAGAAATGGTATATTTTTTGCAACATGCTACAGTAGAGTTACAAATTTCCCACGGTACGGTAAAGATGTGGCATAATGATTTATTAATTTTTAATTCCTCTTTCTCTCATATCTCTTTCATCTTCTGCTTCAGCTCTTCAGTATCCACCGCCTCCATTTCCACTCTCCCAAACTCTTTCTTCTTCCCTCTTCCCTCTTGCTCTATTTCTCTTCCCATTCATGAATATGAGCCACCACCGATTTCCTCTCTACCATCACTGATCTATAACATCTCATTCACCAATTTTTTTTCCCCTTTTGTTCGGTCTCTTCTCTCTGTTCTATCTCAGAGTCACCTATCGGCGTGGGTCTGGTTGTGATCGGCGTGACTTCAGATTGTGACTTCGGATTGTGATTTGCGTGGGTCTCTGGGTCGCGGTGAGGTGGGTCGTTGCGAGGTGGGTCACGGCGAGGTGGGTCGTTGCGAGGTGGGTCGCGGCAACCTGGGTCGGGGCGAGGTGGGTCACGGCGAGGTGGGTCGCGGCAGGGATTGGTATCAGTGGTGATTGGTATTGAATCGGTGGTGAGGTGGGGCGAAGTGGGTCACGGCGAGGTGGGTCGCGGCAGGGATTGGTATTGGTGGTGATTGGTATTGAATCGGTGGTGAGGTGGGGCGAGGTGGGTCACGGTGTGGTCGGTGCTGAATCGGTGGTGATTGGTATTTGCTAATTTTTTTTTTCCCTGTTTTGTTGGTGGTTGCTGCCTTGCTGGGGTGTGTGGTGGTGGTGGTGGTGGTGGTGGGGTGGTGGTAGTTGCTACCTTGTTGGGCATGCGTGGTGGCGAAGTGGTGGTTGTGCCGGTGGTGGCTGGTCGGTGTTGATGCGGCAGGGACTAGAAAATATATTATTTTAATGTATAGTAAATATTATTTTAATGTATAGAATTGAAGGATAGAACATCTGATAAATAGGATGTTGTAAAATGATGTGGTAAAATAATAAAGTAGGGTTTTAGTGTTGTAAAATGGCATTTTTTTTGCCACAGCTGCTACGGATACTCTAAATAACTGTTAAAAATATGCTTACCTAGAACCAAAAAAAAAAAAAAAAACAAAAACAACAACAACCATAGATTCAGTTGCACCAGACAATCATAAGGCTTTGAAATAATAATAATAATAATCATAAGGGTTTTGTTTAAGAATTTTTGATTGATACGAGACTTGTTATTAGTGAAAATCCAATTCAATCCATGTTCCACTAATCATAATTTTCTTTTGAAAATTCTCTATTATATGCTTGAACTCTCTATATTAGGATTCTCTTGGATCTTATTCTTATCAATGGTTAAGCACTCAAGAATTGAACTATAAGACTTGTCTTTTGGTTGTTAAGCTAACTCAAAGCTCGGTTAAATCTTATTCTTAGATTCTTATAACATCACTTAGTTTTTTTTTTAAGAGATAATTACAGTATGTAGTTAATCATTTACAATTCAAAACATTTTTCTCCTTAGACACCTAAGCACTCTGTGTATGAGAAGGTGTCAATTCAATTACAAGCCCTTGGCAATATCATTTAGTTTTAGGTCTTATCTATTCACAAATTGTGGTGATCATTCTATATATTCGATGCATGAAGTTCATATTTAATAAATTCACAATATATATATATATATATATATATATATATATATATATATATAAGGTCCTTGATATTCCTTTTACATTATTCTCTCATCACGTTGTTCATGCTTCATGAAGATCTTTTACATTATATAAGGTCCCTGATCCTCGATATATTGGGGTTCATTGAATGAACCTAAAAAAAGTAATAGTGTGGGTAAAAATTGAAGAACAGAAGAGGAAAATCTTTAAGTAGGTCATGTTCATGATCACAACACAGTTAAGTATGGGGCCTCTAATCCCTATTGCTGCCTCCTCATCATTTGTCTTTCATATCTTATACAACATGGACCAATAGAGAAAATTGGGAGGAAATAGATAGAGAGAAGAAAGAAAACCATTAACAATAATTGAAGGCGTGCCAATCTTCACTTCTAACACCACCTATCTCTTTTTGAAGGGTGGTTGCAAGGGCAGCCAAAACCTAAACTATATGAGAACCATCAAAGGAATATGATGTGAAAACTTTCGGCTGATAGGAAGGCTCATCTAGGCCCAATCCTAGGAAGCCTAAGCCCATTGAGAATGGCCCAAAACTACATAACCCTTGGTTGACATGAAGGCATTTTGTTAGTGGCATCTCCATGATTTTTTTCTAAAAGAGTTAGTAAGAAGATACATCTTAAGTAAAATATAAATCTTATGGTATGCATGGTTTCCTTATTACAAATTTGTCTATTATACAAACTATTAATAGAATAAAAAAAAACTATAAGTTCATTTGACATAATTTTTTTTAATATAATGAACATGTTAATTATTGTTGTTAAGTGAATTTAAATTATTACTGCTTAAAATACTTTTATTTATTAGTTTAGGACTATTATATGTTTACATTGTACTATCAATGTAAGATTTATACTATAAATAATTATACTATATACATTTGCAAAAGTTATACAATATTGAATACATTTGTTTAGAAACAATGTAAATATTACAATTATAGCACAATGTAAACTATGAATTTTTCATTAGTTTATTTTAAATTTATTAAGATCTAAATGGGCTTTTTAAAAAGATTTTAGATGAAAAAAAATTACTTTATTGTTGGGCTTACTATTTCTCCCAGATTTTAGAAAAAATTGGTTTGTTGTTAGGCTTTTTTTTTTTTTTTTTTGTATTTAAAAAGATAAAAAAACATTGTTTAGAGAATCATAATTAAACTTATTTCAAGTGGATTTTAAAAATTTTAGAGTCAAGAGTGTTCAAATTTTTATTTAGGAGGGTCAAATAAAAAAAAAACAAAAAATTATATATATATATATATATATATATATATATATATAAATTGCTAGCTCAGAGGGTTCATTTGAACCCCTTGAGCTATACATGGTGCTGTCCATGCATTTTGCTAATCTTAAGAATGATCAAATCTCCAAGCATAATCCTTTAGGCAAAATAGCCAAGTATAACCAGACTTCGCTCCAAAATAACCAAACCCCTCTGATTTTTTTGATGCAATTTACATTAAGCCAAGATTAGGAAGGCTTATATAGAGATCGGATTTCGATCTCATATGCTTTAAAAGGAGTGTTCAGCAGAAGGATATCCCTTATTACATTCAACATTAATTAAGGATCACCACATTAATAGAAATCTCTTGTATAAGATAGTTTCATTAGACCTATGTTTCAATGACATTTGGGTACTTATGTCTCAATGACATGTGGGTCACACACACGTAGAACCCACATGTCATTAAGACATAAATCTCATGAGACCGTCTCATGAGATAATTCTCCACCCCTCCCCTCCCCCCCCCCCCCCCAAAAAAAAAAAACCTTTAATGTAAAGTAATAAATCATCTCCCTTGCAACCATGAAGATGCCCTAGGGCAAAATTCATCTCCCTTGCAACCGTGAAGATGCCCTAGGGCAAAATCCCCTCATGATATGTTGTCAAAGTCTCTTCATGATTGTATGGGGAAGCATCAATCAACCTCCATTGAAAGAATCAATGCCCATTCTCGAAAACCAAAACAAAATAAATAAATGTGAGAGAGAGAGAGAGAGAGAGAGAGAGAGAGAGAGAGATAAGTATGCACACCATTTTCTCTACCCTTTGTATACAAGCACCTAGAAAAATAATTAATTTTTTGACAAAAAGAAAAATAAATTCAAACAATAAATATGTGCATGTATTACACATATGCATTAAATAATGTGAAATATAAAGTAGAATAAGTAAAATTTAGGTACAGTACTTAGATACTACTTGTGAGGATCCGAGGACCCGAGGATAACGGACCCGAGGATCATTAAACAACTTAAATGAAATCCCGCCTAGGTCGGGGGCCGAGGACCCGATGATACGTGAACAGTTATTATAGGCCTCCACAAATATCTGGAAGCAATGAATGCTGGAGATAAGACTTCCTGACCGTAATAAATAAGGAAACGACAGCTTTACTCTCAACATTAATAAGGAAGTGACCTGAACAGTGAAGAGGATCTCTAGATATTTTACCACCATTATTCTCTGCAAAGGAGACTACAAGTGTCGCCAAAGCAAAGAGGAACAGAAAGGAGATGAAGGGCTGGGATGATAAGAAAAAAATGTATAAATAGGAGGAGGAGAGATAGAAGGGAGGGGGGGGAGAAAAAAGAGAAACAAAAGGACAGCCGAAGAGAGGAGAGAGATAGTAGTTTGGAATTGAAAAGAACAAGGATCATAAGAGTCCTCGGGGCCAGTATGTTTCTATGTTGTGTGTTTCCATCTCTACAAAACTTTATTGTTTTGGGCCAAGATTCGTAATGGGCCTCAGCCATCTATAATTCTGGTTTGGACTTAGGGCTATTAGGAAAATTTGGACCTTACAATTGGCGCCGTCTGTGGGAACAAAGTAGAGCGTGCTGTCTGGAGGACAAATGGTAAGTGCAAATCAAGATAGGGAAGAGTCACTAGGTTCGCAGAACGAAAATCGCCGAAGGAATGGTACGCCAAGTGTAGTAGTGGAGTCACACCCTGGTGGACAAGCACGGAGAAGCCTATCGTCTACTGGAGATCGAACCTCTCGTGATGATGAAGTGCGAAGAATGCAATCAGAGATAGAGCGTTTACGGAGAAAGTTAAAACGGAAACGAAGGGCTAGGCGAAGTTCCTCCTCTTCATCCATTGATGGTTCTGAGGCCGATGAGGAGGAAAGCGATGGCCGAGGGTTTGAATCCTCCTCGGATAAGTCCTGCCCTAGTGCAAGCACGTCTGGCCGAGTTAAGGGCAATGGGAATAAGCATGTCGGGGGGTGGTCATATCAGGGCACGGGGAATGACGCTATGAGTAAAGCCTTGAGGCAGATTTCCAAATCCCCATTCGTGAAATGGATCAACAGGGCTAAGTTGCCCCACAGGTTTTCACAGCCCACCTTTACTATTTACAATGGTAGGACTGACCCCGTGGAGCACGTAAGCCACTTTAACCAAAAAATGGCAGTTCACTCGCGCAATGAGGCGCTGATGTGCAAGGTTTTCCCGTCCAGTTTAGGACCGGTGGCCATAAGATGGTTTGACGCTCTGAAAGAGGGATCATTGGGATCATTCGAGGAATTAATGAAGGCGTTTGGCGCACGGTTTATAACATGTAGCAGAGTACCAAAGCCTCTAGATGTGCTGTTGTCGATGGCCATGAGAGAAGGCGAGACTCTTAAAACGTATTCAGATAGATACTGGGAGACATACAACGAAATTGATGGCGACGTGGAAGACGTCGCGATGAGGACCTTCAAGGTAGGACTCCCGACAGAGCATGGTTTGAGAAAATCTCTGGTGATGAAAACGGCAGTGAATATGCGCCAACTTATGGATCGAATTGATAAGTATAAACGGGTGGAGGAAGATCACATGCAAAGTAAGGGTAAGGCAAGAGTATTTCCCGAGAAGAAGGTTTCGAGGGGAGGGGGCTTCCAGGGCAATCAACCCAGGAGAGACTTTTCGGGCCATCCGCAATTACCTAGGACGCCCATGGTTAATGCCTTATTTAAAGAGCCGGTGTATCAAATATTGGAAAAAATACAGAACGAACCCTATTTCCGTTGGCCTAACAGGATGAATGGAGACTCGTCCCAGAGAAACCAGAACCTTCATTTTCATTACCATCAGGATAAAGGGCATACCACGGAGCAGAGCAGGACGTTGCGTGATCATTTGAACCAATTGGCTAGAGCAGGAAAGATTAATCACTTTTTAGTACAGCCGGGAGGACAAGTGCAGCGTAATGGAGGGGCCCGACCTGATAATGTTGCCCGGCCAACTTTGGGAACTATTAATGCAATTTTAGCCAAGCCAATGGGAGAATGCATAGCCCCTTTTCGGGTCATGTCAGTGCAGAATAGTTTGGAAGGTGGCGCCGAATGTTTAGATAACCACGTCAGTAAAAAGATGAAGTTGGCCCCAATTCCTACCTTGGGATTCTCCGAGGAAGATAAAAAGGGAACCATTCAGCCGCATGACGATGCCTTGGTAGTCACTGTTAGAATCGGTGGATTTGATGTCAAGCGAGTCTTGGTAGATGAAGGAAGTGGGGCTGAGATCATGTATCCCGATCTGTTCAATGGCTTGGGATTGAAAGCCGAGGACCTCAAGACATACGATTCTCCACTAGTTGGCTTTGATGGGAAAACAGTAGTCCCCCAAGGAACGATTAATTTGCCCGTCCGGGTAGGAGACGAGGAGGTACAGGTTAATTTTATAGTTGTCAAGGCCTATTCGCCTTACACTGCGATATTGGCTAGACCATGGCTTCATGCTATGGGCGCGGTATCATCTACTTTGCATGTAAGGATTAAGTACCCCACGGGTGGACGGGTAGGAGTATTGTTAGGCAATCAGTTAACAGCAAGGCAGTGTCTAGTGATGGCACTTACGAAGATGTCAGGAGGTAAGGAGGAAGAGGCAGGTCGGAAGATTTTGTTGCAATCAAAGAACTTCGTCGGGGTAGAAAACCCTTCAGGAGATAAGGATTCTACCGAGGACCTTCAAGAAATCTTAATAGGAGAGGAAGGGAAATATTTTCGCGTGAGATCTCAGTTACCCGACACCGAGAAAGCTAAGTTAATGGAATTCTTGAAAACCAATATAGACGTCTTCGCCTGGACAACTTACGAGGTTCCAGGAATTGATCCAGACTTCATTTGCCATCATCTAAACGTTGATCCTAAGGCCATCCCCCGAAAACAACATTCTCTGCGAATGTCCTGTGAGCATGCTGAGGCTGTGAAGGAAGAGGTAAACCAACTAAAATCGGCGGGAGCCATTAAAGAAATTTTCTACCCGGAGTGGCTTGCTAACACGGTGGTGGTAAAAAAGAAAAACGGCAAATGGCGAATATGTATAGATTTTACCGACCTGAACAAGGCATGTCCAAAGGACCCTTTCCCCATTCCCAGGATCGATCAGTTAGTCGATGCCACCGTGGGGCATCCTCGGATGAGTTTCTTGGATGCGTTCCAGAGATATCACTAGATTCCTATGTCATTGTCCGACCAAGAAAAGACAGCCTTTCGGGCTCCTAGCGGTAACTATCATTATCGGGTAATGCCTTTTGGTCTCAAGAATGTAGGATCCACTTACCAAAGGATGGTGACCCGAATGTTTGAAGGACAGTTGGGACGAAATATGGAAGCCTACATCGACGATATGGTAATAAAGAGTAAAAAGGTAGAGGACCACTTGGATGATTTGAGGGAAACTTTTTCAGTGTTGAGAAAACATCAGCTACGCCTCAATGCCTCTAAATGTTCTTTCGGTGTCAGCTCGGGAAAGTTCCTCGGGTATATGATCACGCATCGAGGGACCGAAGTTAACCCCGACCAAATCAAGGCTATTATGGGCTTGCATCCACCCCGGAATCCCAAAGAGGTGCAGAAGTTGACCGGGATGGAGGCAGCTCTAAACAGGTTCATTTCTCGATCCGCAGACAGATGCAGGCCGTTTTATCAACTCTTGCACAAGTGGAGAGACTTTCAGTGGACAGATGACTGCGTCCGTGCTTTTGCCGATTTGAAACAATATCTTGCTAGCCCGCCAATATTGTCTCGGCCCGAGAAGGGGGAGGTGTTATATGCCTACTTGGCAGTCACGGGATACGCCGTCAGCTTAGTCTTGGAGCGCAATGCAGATGGAGCTCAAAAACCTGTGTATTATATCAGTAAGTCCCTGCAAGAAGTAGAAATGCACTACTTGCCTTTGGAGAAAACGATTCTAGCTGTTGTACATGCTACAAGAAAACTCCCTCATTATTTCCAAGCTCATACCGTGATTGTGCTCACTCAACTGCCGCTGCAGGCTCTTATGAGAAAGTCAGACTACACGGGCGGGTCGCCAAGTGGGGAACAAGGTTAGGGGCGTATGACGTCAAATACATGCCTCGCACTGCTATTAAAGGACAAGTCCTTGCTGACTTTGTGGCCGAATTCACGGATGTTGGCCTACAGCCGGAGAGAATGGTCCTGACAGTTATGGCGGCCGAACCCAAACCAACTCCTCCTTGGGAAGTTTATACTGACGGAGCATCCAACCGAAAGGGTGCTGGAGTAGGTATTGTGATGGTCACCCCTGAAAAATTGATTATGGAAAGATCATTGAGGATAGGGTTCGTGGCCACTAATAACGAGGCCGAGTACGAGGCTGTCCTAGCTAGTGCTCAACTAGCCAAACACTTGGGAGCCGAAGTGGTGAAATTTTTCTGTGATTCCCGGTTGATCGTCGGGCACATTAATGGAGATTTTGAGGCTCGGGATGAAAGGATGCAAAAATACCTTGAGAAGGTGAGGGCTGTGTTGTGCTTGTTTAAAACTATTTCGGTCGAGCAAATCCCTCGAGGGCAGAATGCCCACGCCGATTCGCTGGCCATGTTGGCCACATCTTTGGGGTCCAGGCTTCCTCGGGTAGTCTTGGTGGAAGACATGATGACCTCCAGCCTAACTGCTACCCCGGTTGTGGGAGTTCAACATATTCACGCGGGACCAAGTTGGATGGATCCCATTGTGACTTACTTGAAGCAAGGAGTGTTGCCAGAAGACAAAGTGGAGGCGGAAAAGGTGCGACGGGCTACTCCCTGATATTGGCTGTCCGAGGAACAGAAGTTGTATAAACGCTCATACTCGGGACTGTACCTTTTGTGTGTGCACCCCGAAGCCATTGAGTCCATCTTAGAAGAATTGCACGAGGGCATGTGTGGAAGCCATACTGGGGGAAGATCCTTAGCTCACCGGGCTTTGACCCAGGGATACTGGTGGCCAAATATGCAGAAAACCTTCCAGGACTACGTAAAAAAATGTGACCAGTGCCAGCGGTATGCCCCGAATATGCACCAACCAGGCGGGGTTTTGAACCCACTTTCCAGTCCATGGCCTTTCGCTCAGTGGGGTTTGGATATCGTGGGGCCTTTTCCTCGGGCCACCGGGAACCGAAGATGGCTCCTCGTCGGGACGGATTACTTTACTAAGTGGGTGGAGGCAAAACCATTGGCTAATATCAGAGATGTGGACGGAAAAAAGTTTGTGTGGAAGAACATAGTGACCAGGTTTGGAATCCCACATACGTTGATATCGGATAATGGACTCCAGTTCGACAGCAAAGCCTTCCGAAGATACTGCGGGACAATGGGCATCAGGAATGGGTATTCAACGTTGGCATACCCGCAAGGGAATGGTCAGGCAGAGGCTACTAACAAGGTCATCCTGGCCGGGATAAAGAAAAGACTGGATGATCCCAAAGGTAAGTGGGTGGAAGAGTTGCATCATGTGCTGTGGACTTATTGCACTACACCCCGGAGGTCAACGGGGGAAACCCCTTTTTCAATGACATATGGAATGGAGGCAGTCATCCCTCTGGAATCCGTCCTGGCAACGTTAAGGACGGAGCAGTACGGTGAGGAAGAGAATAACAGTTTGTTGCGGGATAGCCTGGACACCATTCAAGAAAGGAGGGAAATGGCCAGTGTGAGGCTGGCCAAGTATCAGCAGAAGCTTAAACAAACATATGATAAGGGAGTGAAGCCTAGACCCTTAGTGCCAGGGGACCTAGTATTAAAAAAGGTTGTTGGGACAGTAAGAAACCCAGCATGGGGAAAGCTAGGGCCAAACTGGGAAGGACCCTACAGAATTACGTCAGTCGCCGGCATCGGGGCTTACCGCCTGGAAGATCTAGATGAGAAAGTAGTACCTCGTCCGTGGAATGTAAATAACTTGCGGCGTTATTATTACTAGTAATGAAAAGTTGGCCGTTTTTGTCAAGAAAGATACATGTTGATTACTTTTTATTTGTGTTGGTGCGATGGGGGACCAAATTCTTTGAGTGTTAAACTGAACCTAGGACTTACCTGGCTCCTCGGGTCACAAGCCTAGAGAAAATTAACATCGTGGCGAAATTCTTTGAGTGTTAAACTGAACCTGGGACTTGCCTGGCTCCTCGGGTCACAAGCCTAGGGAAAATTAACATCGTGACCAAATTCTTTGAGTGTTAAACTGAACCTAGGACTTGCCTGGCTCCTCGGGTCACAAGCCTAGGGAAAATTAACATCGTGGCGAAATTCTTTGAGTGTTAAACTGAACCTGGGACTTGCCTGGCTCCTCGGGTCACAAGCCTAGGGAAAATTAACATCGTGACCAAATTCTTTGAGTGTTAAACTGAACCTAGGACTTGCCTGGCTCCTCGGGTCACAAGCCTAGGGAAAATTAACATCGTGGCAAAATTCTTTGAGTGTTAAACTGAACCTAGGACTTGCCTGGCTCCTCGGGTCACAAGCCTAGGGAAAATTAACATCGTGGCAAAATTCTTTGAGTGTTAAACTGAACCTAGGACTTGCCTGGCTCCTCGGGTCACAAGCCTAGGGAAAATTAACATCGTGACCAAATTCTGTTAAACTGAACCTAGGACTTGCCTGGCTCCTCGGGTCACAAGCCTAGGGAAAATTAACATCGTGGCAAAATTCTTTAAGTGTTAAGCTGAACCTAGGACTTGTCTGGCTCCTCGGGTCACAAGCCTAGGGAAAATTAACATCGTGGCAAAATTCTTTAAGTGTTAAGCTGAACCTAGGACTTGCCTGGCTCCTCGGGTCACAAGCCTAGGGAAAATTAACATCGTGGCAAAATTCTTTAAGTGTTAAGTTGAACTTAGGACTTGCTTGGCTCCTCGGGTCACAAGCCTAGGGAAAAATTGACAACACGGCAAAGTTCTTTACGCATTAAAGCTGAACCAAGGACTTACTTGGCTCTTCGGGCCTCAAGGTTAAGGGAAATTAGAGCGGCCATCGAATGGTCTAAGTAATATGTGAAATTTGGCACAAGCACGATCTAAGTTCAATAGTAATGGTGAAATCATATTTTAGAGGATGATGCGAGTCATCAACGTAATGAGCATTAGCATTACAAGTTATATTGACAATGACTTGAGCATAAGAAGAAGTTTACACGAATTAGATCAGGGCCGTAGGAAAGGAAAAGATAGAGATATTAAAGAGCAGTTATAAGAATATGAGGCAAATAACAACTATAAGTAATCGAGAATATTATTAAGACTAAGTATCCAAGTCCGTGGAGTACAACTGGTGCCAATCTGGGGCTACTTTTTCAAAACAAAATTAAAGGCAAAATAGCTGCCTTAGTACAAAATATTACTAAAACCTAGGATAAGCCTCTCAAACAGAGAACTATTTGCCGTCGTGCTCCCTCACTTCCTTCTCTTTCAGCTTGTCTTTTTTCTTCCTCTTTGTTAGTGCAACCTCGGCCTCTTCTTCCTCATCCTCCACAGCAATCACGATGGACTGGGACGGTAGGGCTTGATCTTTACCTTGGCCTTTTAGAGAAGTGGGCTGAGGATCTTGTTCTGAAGGCAAAGCTGGAGAGGAACGAACAGGACTAGGGTCCACGGGAGGCATGGGGGGAGGAGGAGCCAGTTGCAGCGCAGGAGGATAAATTACGCTGTTCAGGTCACGAAGCTCCGAATCAGCAGAAACTCCTGCCGCGTCTAAGGCATACCCCAACACCTCCGAGCAAAAAGTGCGGGCAACCCCCCGAAGTTGGGCTGTAAGGCTCTCCGCAGCTTTATGCATCCCAGCGTCATAAGCAGCTTGTTCTGCTTCGGCTTTCTCTTGTTCCATAGCCTCTAGCTTGTTGTGCACTTGTTTTAGCTCAACAACCGTCAATGCCAGGCGGTTTTGGGCATTCTTTTGTGCTTCTAAAGCAACGGCGGCTTGTTTCTCAAAGCTTTCGAGGGCAGATTCAGCATTTTTGTGTGCTTTCTCTACCTCGGAAAGCTTGCCCATAACGTCCTTTAGCTTCTGCTCGGCCTCAGATTGAGCCTTGACAGCAACCTCGGTGTTATGCTCAGCTTTCCGGGACAGGTCCAGATAATGATCGACCCATTCTTCAGCCATGAAGGATGCTTGGACGGCCTATAAGAAGCACGAGTTAAAAATACATGAGCAAATGGCAGTTACATAATAAGGGAATGTTTGGTTAGGGAGGAAGGGTATAATACCTTAGCTAAGTCCTGCTTCAACGACAAAAAGACCTCCCTTTTTCGGAGAGATCGCAACTCCGCCATATCCTCGGAAAGGCACAAAGCCTTCTCCAGACACTTGGTAACCAACCTTGAACTCCCTTTCTGCGGGTCTCTTAGGTTGGCGTCGTCAAGAACAGGGTTACCTGAGCTGAGCCCGAAAGTGGGACGCCAAACAGAAGCCCTTTTGGGTTGATCGACTCCCATCTCCTTGGACGTCCCTGTGTGGGTAGATTTCTTGGAGTGGCTCTTGCCCGATCGGGCCTCCTTGGTGGGAGGTTCGGTCACCTCCCCCTCCTCGGGCTCGGTGGAGTGTTTACTACCCTGCCCTTTTTTCCTTTTCTTCTCAGCACCATCAGCATGAGCCGATTGAGAAATTGGAGGCGTGATGGGCCGAGGAGGAACAGTAACTGCTAGAGTGGAACCCCCAGCATGGGATTGTAGTAGAGCGAGTAGATCCGGCTTTTTTTCTTGATATCCCATGGTGCCAGAAGAAGACGGCACTGAAGTGCTGGGAGCGTCTGGTTGGTAGAATACCTCAAAGTCCTTGTCGTGCACCACGACCTGCTGAGGTTCAGGGGACTCCTCCCTAACCCTCTCTTCAGCAACAATAGTGGATGCTCGAGGATGGATGAGCTAAGCTGTCAGGGATGCCGAGAGCTGGGCGTCTTGCACACCAGAAGGAGGGGGGGTGTCCAGCAAAAATCCCGGCACGGCAACGTCTATTTTTTCCAAACGAAGATCTTTAGCCCTAATGACGTTCTTCGGACTTTGGAAACACTTTGTGGATGGCTTATAGCCGAGGATCACGTGAGCAGCTCTCAATTGTCCGTCAGTGTGGAGAAAAATCTCCGACCTGAGAAGGCGGTTCAGGTCCTCAAAGTTCACTAAGTGCTTGGCGGGAGCAGTGTGATATTCGTCTGTCATAAGGAACAAGCTTGGTCAGTAAGAAAGCCAGTGTGGGTATGCAAAAAAAAAAAGGGGAAAAACCTAACGATTTAGTTTCGACACTGTCGGGAGTTCTACCTGGTTCCCCCTCTTTAGTAGGGCAGTGAAACCCGTCGTGCCAATTCCCAGACACGATGAGAAAGTCTTCATCCATGCCCTTGCTTGAATCAGGTAAACAGGAAATGAGCCTAACCGAAGGGACCCTACATTTCATGTAGAATTTGGTCTTTTCCCCCTTTTGGCATCTATATATCCAATTGACATCGTGCCATGTCAAGTTGGTCTCCATTTTTCGGTTTAAAGCATCTACACACCCTAAAATCCTAAGAACGTTACTAGAGCATTGGTATGGGGTCAATCTAAAATTTAAGAGAAAATCTCGGGTTACCCTACCCATAGGAATTTCCATCCCACCCTCGATGAAAGCAATCATCGGGATTATTACCGACCCGGGGGGTCGGGAGGACAGTAGCCATTCCCCCTCCTCACAATGTTTGATATCAACATCGTCGGGAATCCTATATTGGACTTTAAATTTGGCTTTGCCTCATCAGTATCGACTAACTTAGCATATCTACCCATTGAACTGTACAAGAAATAAAAAATTAACAGCAATAAAATGAGCGACAAGGGCAAGCTAGTGAGAAAGCTAACACACCTCTTAGAAACTCTCAGTTCGCTCCTCGGGAGTTCTTTTCTTCTGAATGTAAAAATGAACCTCAGCCAGCCTAAAGTCTTGTATATATAGTGGTAAAAAAAGGGGGCGCGCGAATTTTCCCGCTCAGTAAAAATAAATCAGTATCGTACATTTTCCATCACACCGTAGAACGTGGGCAGACATGGAGCCGCCAGACGCCATAAATGGCAGATTGTGGATACCGAAGCGTCAGGGACGTGCTTTAGTATTCGAAAAGACACCCCCACGTAGGAAGTTGACTGGAACGTCATAATCGGTTTAGGTAAATTAAAACTTATCCTCTGATCTGGAATCAATAGTACAAGTTTTAAGGGGCTATTGTGAGGATCCGAGGACCCGAGGATAACGAACCCGAGGATCATTAAACAACTTAAATGAAATCCCGCCTAGGTCGGGGGCCGAGGACCCGAGGATACGTGAACAGTTATTGTAGGCCTCCACAAATATCTGGAAGAAATGAATGCTGGAGATAAGACTTCCTGACCGTAATAAATAAGGAAACAACAGCTTTACTCTCAACATTAATAAGGAAGTGACCTGAACAGTGAAGAGGATCTCCAGATATTTTACCACCATTATTCTCTGCAAAGGAGACTACAAGTGTCGCCAAAGCAAAGAGGAACAGAAAGGAGATGAAGGGCTGGGATGATAAGAAAAAGATGTATAAATAGGAGGAGGAGAGATAGAAGGGAGGGGGGGGGGGGGAGAAAAAAGAGAAACAAAAGGACAGCCGAAGAGAGGAGAGAGATAGTAGTTTGGAATTGAAAAGAACAAGGATCATAAGAGTCCTCGGGGCCAGTATGTTTCTATGTTGTGTGTTTCCATCTCTACAAAACTTTATTGTTTTGGGCCAAGATTCGTAATGGGCCTCAGCCATCTATAATTCTGGTTTGGACTTAGGGCTATTAGGAAAATTTGGACCTTACACTACTCTTTAGGTTCTCTTTTTAAGATTCTATAATGTAGATTTTTTCTCATAGGAAGGAAGTGCATTTTTTAGTTAAAAACTTAAATAACAGCACTTAAAGTACTGTACTTTTTTTTTTTAGAATGTTAAAGTATTGTACTTAAGTTTTGTTTAAGTAGAATATAACTATATTCTATATAGTCACTCATTTGTTGAAAGGTTTATGTTTTATGGTCCATAATTATTTGGTTGTTATGTCGGACTGGAATTTGCTTCATTTGGATAATCATTAGGACTAGTAATCCTAACGTAATGTCTCCTCTCTCTTTATTTTTTGTTATTTAAGTCATTTTGATTCAACAAATCAAGAAGAATGCATACCACAAAGGAGATGAAAAAATGAGAATTGATCCAGAACTAGAAGTACTACACAAAAAGGCCCAACTAGCTTGCTATTCTCTATGTCAGGTCTCATTGAATCACAAAGTTCCGCCTGCTTATTCATATTGTTGGATGGACCTCAAAGCATATGCATGTGAAACCCATTTCTTATTGCACTAGGGATGCTTCATGCATGTGAGAGACGGAAAGATTAAGGTCGTTGAAGATGTTTGTCAATCAATAGTGGGGAAACAACATATTTCATAAGGTTGTTGAAGATGTTTGTCAAGCAATACTAGGGAGACAATGTTTTTCAAAATATGTTAAAGTGGTACGCTTTTAATTAGAGCTACGTCACTTTCATATATCAACCTATGTATTAGTATGTGATATTCGTTGAGTTGTTTTAAATACACAACCCCAAAATAAATAAATATCCTAGAAGTTGTTTTGGGAATCGGAAGTGAAAAATAAGGGCAAGTTTCATGTGAAGTTCACAAGAGCCCAATATGCTAAAACTTTTAACCAATCTTGTTTCATTTAACTAATTCCTACAACATTATAATTCTTTTTAGGCGTAAATGTACTTTTAGTCCCTACATTTTGGCATTTTCCCATTTTGGCCCCTACATTTTTATTTCACCATTTTTAGTCCCTAAACCAATTAACACGTGTTATTTTAGTCTTTTCCATCAGTCAACCGACGGAAATAACTGAGGTGACTAATGGAGAGCTTAAAATATTATTAAAAATCTACTATAGCACTCATCACTCATGCTCCATCAGATTATAATTTAAAATATTTATTTCTCAATTTTAACAAAAGAAAAAATATGAGTTAAAAATTTCTTTTTTAAAAAAAGAACACACCAGAACATAAGAACAAGAACAGAAGGTGGAGAAGGGGATCTGGTCGAGCATGTTCCATTCGGGTTGGATGTCAACGGAGGATTTCAATGGCTCTCGGTGCATCGTGTTGTTGGCGTTGGAGCAGTTATTATTGTAGTGACAATCGCGGCGAGCGCGTTCCTTCTTTGCCTTGCGCTTTTTGGCTTTAACTTCCTCGTTGCGACGTTGAGGGAGCTAGCGTTGTTGCTGGAACCTCCACTTGGAGCCGAACTTGGGCTTAGGTGGAGGCTTGCCATCAATGAGACATAAGGAGGAGTCATCATCAGCGGCATCGGAGGAAGGGAAGGAGTCGTCATTGGAGAAGTAGAAGGCGGAATCGGAAGGGTTCTTGGAGCAGTTCTGGTTCTGGTTGTTAAAGTTGGCGCGGGTCCAATCGGTGATACGGCCAAACTTATCAGAGCGGGAGAAAGGGGCAAAGGGGACGTTGATAGGGAGATTTAGGTTGAGATTGGAAGAATCAAGCAGGCCCCATACGTCAGGATTGAATGGGACTTCTCCAACTTCAAACTCTCCTAGACTTGATTGTTTGTGAGGTAGTGGATCGGCTTGGGTTCAAATTTCTGGGAATGCATATTTGTGTTGCAAATCGTGTTTTGTATATGTAAATCGTGTAAGTGTTTTGTATATTGAAATGTGTATGTAACCAAGTGGGTTTAGATAAATTTTTTGATTTGGATTTGATTGGAGTTGGGTTTAGATGGAATGGACTTTGATGGTGCTGTCCAAATTTTCATTCTTTCATATTCTTGGCAACCAAACAAAGACTGAAAAAGAACTGAAAAATGATTTTGCTTGGGTTTGAGGATGGGGCCTTTGGAATTTATGATTTTTTTTATAGTGTTTTTATGCTAAATTTTTTGGGTTGATGAATTTTATTTGCTGGAAGTTTCGTTGTTGATTGAAAGATGAGAAAATCTAGGTTTGAGTTGTGATTTTGTATATTTGGGTTTTGTGGTTTGAGAAAATCTGAGAAGATCTACTGCTAGGTTTGTGTTTGTGTTCTTGCTAGAGATTGATTTGTGTTTTGTTTGGCTGACAAGAAAATCTGGGCACGTGTTCTTATGTTTAAAATCTGGAAAATCTGGGCACGTGTTCTTATGTTTAAAATCTGGGTTTGTGTTCTTTGGTGTTCTTGTTGAAGATGAACATAGATCTTGATGTATTTTTGGATTTTAATTTTTTTTCTCAATTTTAAATCTGTTAAAAACTTAAGAAGGTTAAATTTTTATTACTATTTTATTTGATGGGTGTTACAGTGAATTTTTAATAATATTTTAATCCCTCCGTTAGTCATTTCAGTTTTTTTTTTTTTGTCTATTAACTGACAGAATTGACTAAAATAACACGCATTAATTGGTTTAGGAACTAAAAGTGGTGAAATGAAAATGTAGGGACCAAAATGAAAAAAATCCAAATTGTAAAGACTAAAAGTGCATTTACATGTTCTTTTTATTGTGATGGTTGGATTGTATATATCTTATCCCATCATGTTCTCTCTTTGGCACAAGGATGTTCTTTGGTGTTCTTGTTGAAGATAAACATAGATCTTTGTATTTTTAGATATTAATTAATTGGTTTTTTTTTTTTTCAATTTTAAATCTGTTGGCACAAGGAAATGTGCGGAATTCGGAATTCCCTCCGTTAGAGCAAAACAAGATGAAGACATTTTTGCCATCCTCAATTAAATCGCTCCAACACCGATATGACTCTCAGAGAGAGAGAGAGAGAGAGAGAGAGAGAGAGAGAGAGAGAGAGAGAGAGAGAGAGAGAGAGAGAGAGAGAGAGAGAGAGAGAGAGAGAGAGAGAGAGAGAGAGAGAGAGAGAGGTTATGGAAGATGTTAGAAATAGTAATAGAATATGTATAAAAAAATAAATAATATTTTTTAATAATTTAAAGGAAAAGGTTTTCTCCAAATCAGGTTGGAGAAATTTATTTCAACCTATCACGTGGTAAATCATAAGACTATTCAAGTATATTAAATCACATAATTCATTAAATCTTTTGAACCAAGTCATATTTATTAAGTTGTCATATAGTGGATTGAATATGGAACGAGCCAAAAAAGTGCTTGCATCCCTATATATCTCATCTTTTATTGGGAAAAAACCAAGGTTATTAGACTAGATGGGGCTGGTCAAGTTTAGGCTGAAAAATTTTCCCATCCCTATCTACAAGCAACTCCTACACCTGAGCTGAGATGCTGTGACTGAAGTAGTGGCTTGTATAATACTGTCTTTGTAGTAAAAGGGTATCTTTCCTTCTTTTGAGGAAGAGGGTTTGGGATCTAAATCATTATGGGGTGCAAATTGCAATGGGTTTTTTTTTCTTTTTTTCATTGTTTGGGGAAATGAACTTTAGTTAGGAAAAGCATTTTGCTTTACTAGAATAAAATGAGCGTGGTACTAGATCTCAAAAGGATTATTAGCAGCTGATATTGCAGTCACTGATTCTCATTTAAACTGAAAGTACTTCAATATCTGACAGTATAAAAAATCTCTAGCATTGTGTAGAATTAGGCGCATGGGAATATTGATGGTGACACACAACCTTATCACATGACATTAGAAATTATTGGCCTTAAATATGAAAAAAGCTGATGCTTGGTTGAGATTGTGGCTGGCTAAATTTCCATCATGTTGAGAATATCCATGCCACAAGAACCAAAAGGTTCCAAGTTCTACATAGAAATCTACAAAAATGTTTGGTCAGCAATGAGCTGGGCAGCAAAGGGGTCCACTATATGCTTGAAATTGATAGCCAAGATAATTTTCTGAACATTTAAATATATTTATATATTTAAAAGAATTAACAAATGATTAAGGATTAAGGATTCTATACATACCCCTATAGGAGATGTACATGTACTGACCAAAACTGAAGGGAAAAAAGAAATGATTGATACAGACTCATATTTGAGGATATGAAGGCATCCTTAGTGCCAATAATGGGAAAGATAATTAGAGCAAAGAAGGAATATACATTAAGACAAGAAGCTTTGAGCAGGAATTAACTATGGACCAACACTGCTCACTGTAATAAGTTTTCTACGAAAATATGCTCCAAAACCTCTTTGGTATATTCTCTAGAAAACTCAAAACATGTAGTAGTAGCAGTAGTAGGCTGTCTTTATCGTATATGCATGTCAGATGAATTTCTTCTTTTTATTCTACTCCATAAAATATTCATATTGCACTTGACTTTTAGTACGCCACTAGTGACTTGAGAAATTCCATGACCTGCATACCAGAAAAATACCATGGTTAAACCCCTCGAAAAAAAAACAAAAAATTAAGGTTATGCTCATTAAAACAGGACGTGATGTAATCAAAATGGCAGCATCAAGTCATCAACCTAGATAAGCATGAACTAATTGATTGCATAGTAAGAGTGCTATGCAATTGAAGTAGTTGCACAATGCAAACTATTCAAAGCAACTATGTTCACCATTCCCAAAAAAAGAGCCAGTTTCTCAAAATGTAAAGTTATATAGAAAATATTGTAACTATAATCTATTTCATAATGTATGATGGATGTTAATAATTTAAGCATCTCTGATACCAAAGATGATAGGAAATATATTAGATAAACAAAAAAAGTGTACCTCTGATGGGTCCCTCAAAGAGTAAACTGCATTGCTTTCCTTTGGCGCAGAAGAGACTAAAATGCCGTAACCTTGATTTCCCTCTCTTAAAACCTATGACAAGTTCAATTTGATTTGTTATACAATTCAGGACTCCTAAGAGCATTAACTTTAAGGTAAGTTAGATTTTACCTTAAATGCATCCTCGTCTGTCCGGTCATCTCCAACGTATATTGGGAGCACATCATCGCACTTGCTTAAACCTAGAACAATTTTTTCATGTTACACAGAGTGGATGGGAATCAAAGATCTGCAAAACGTATTAAACAATGGATTGAGTTCACATCCATAGCCAAAACAACTCACCAAGTGATTCCAGTAAAAATGTCACAGCTTTCCCCTTATCCCAATCGATTACAGGGCGGACCTCTAAAACCTAAAACACGAGGTAAATTCAATAAAAATTAACGGTATATAAGGCTTCCTGGCTCGAGCAGAATATTCAAGAAAAAAAATAAATAAAATTTGATCAGGTTGGATGTTGGCTCTAAAGAATACCTTTCGACCATGAGTCAATCGTAAACGTGGATAGTCTTTCAGAACATCATCGACACATTGAGCTACTACATTCCAATTCTGGATATAAAAATTCAAAAGTTCCAACAAAAGAGTACATAAATCAGCAAAATATAATTCCCTCCAAGTAAGTAAACAACAAGCAACTGAACAAAAAATCAAAAAGTGTCTGCTTGGTAAAAAGCCATACCTTCTCATCTACATTACGGTAATGTACAGAGACACAGAACTTATTGTTCTCAACTTTTGCTCCTATAATATCTTTGGTACTTTCAACAAGGGATCTAAAAACCTGCTCAAACATTAAAAAGTCAGAATGCTGTATTATGAGAGATACTGAAAGATTGGAACAGCTTTCTAGCACTCCTAATAGACAATTACGGACAAGACATTTACATACCTCATCGATCATTGGTAAAAATTCACCAGCAGGCTGGAACAAATTAACTTCCTTGCCCTATAATCACAATCAGATAAATAATCAATCAAATATATATATATATATATATATATATCTTGATGTGTCTGTTTGTGCGTGTGTGTGTCGATGAGAGAGAGAGACATATGGATGCTAGATAAAATATTAATTAGCCAATTACTTGCTCATCTGTCGACCTAATACAATTTGGGTGGTCACCAGATATAGATTGTCTAACAGGGCCCATGATGTCCATCCCATGACTACCCGCATAATAGAGTTCTGTTAGTCCTACAAAATCATATACCTGAACGCATAGGATTATAGGAAACAATTGTCAAACAAAAAGACCACCGTAGAAGAATATTTAAATGTAAATAAATGAATAATTGCAGAGGAAGATGTTATTGAGATAGACATTTATATAGAAGCCAATCAATTATACCTTGTCACGGCTTCTTCCACTAATTATTGCTGTTGGAAAATATTTTGCTACCTTTTTTACAACAGCACGCATCTGAAAAAGGTTGCAAGTCAGAATGACCAAATGATGGAGGAAAAAGGAGAGAGAAATATAATTTTCAAATGAAAATTTTCACATATGTTCAGAATGAGAAGAGATTCTTACAGCATCAGACATGAAGGCACAATCAGGGTTATCTACAATTGGTGAAAGAGTCCCATCATAATCCAGAAACAATGCTATTCTCTTTCCCTTTGCATGGTTTGCAATTTGCTCAAAAGACGCAATTGCGGATGGATACTTAACCTGCAAAGTTGAAATGGGTGCAGAGAAATGCATAAACAAGAAATTCTCAAAAGAAACAATCCAAAAAAAAAAAGAGGTAATAAAAAATACCAGCCAGGTGTTGTAAGCAACATCAGCGTCGGACAACGCATAATCATTGTTGACATCCTTGGTTTTTATCTTGTGAGGAGGAGATGATGATTTCATGGCATCCAGCCAACTGCTAGAGCGAACATCATCAAGTATTCCAGTCTTCTTCCTAGGGATTGTCAGTAAAAGGCCTGCAGAGTAAGCTGTAGCTGCTGTACGAGAATAAGGCAACATACTAGAATGCACACCTAGTCTTGACTTGTTTATTGGTGCAGGATCAGTAAGAACAGGAGCAGTATGATTTGACTTCAGGTCCATCGGATCCAGATTTGTAGCACAACTTATAATTCAAAAACTATGCAAAATTTAATGGCAGAGTAATTTTATACGGATGCAAGGCAACAGATTAATCTCAGATATCTTCTTCACCCAACCCTTTTATCAATAAAAAACCATTTCTTCAATTGCTTCTTGTCACTAATACTTGGCGAGCAGTCCATCAAGCACAGGGCTCCTGAAATTTAATGATCATAAAAGTGTGTTAATTGCAAAGCAATTGAAACTGCAATGTCAGAATATTAGTTAAACAGAGCCTGGGTTAACTTTGTGCACCTTATCATGTCGCTAGAAATCGTATGAATGAGATGACAGATTGTTATCTGCAAAAAAGGATTTTAGAATAAGAGAACGATTTAGCATGAGGAGAAAATTCCCAGCCTTCTAGTGCAACCACAGAACACCTAAGAATTGTGGTCGTTACAAATCTAAAGAAATTATAGACATCGATCCCACATTGCATTTATTGTAGCAACATAAAAAATTAAATATGCCTTACTAAAAATCAATTGATTAAGAAAACTTAAGAGAGAGACACACAAAAGCGAAGGATTTCATAGTAACTGGTGTTGCCAGATTAATAATCATGTGGCAAGGATGCCAAAGATTCTTTGAATGAGCCATGCCACACAAAAGAGAACTAGAACCACTCAATTCAATAGATTATAAAAAAAAGTCACAATTTTTTGGAAAAATCTTTGGAAGTCTAAAACATAACTGCATAAAATTTTGACTTAAAGAAAGCCAAAACAAAAGCTTACAGTGCATATGCTTGCCTCAGGGATAATGTATACACGTTCATGAATTTGGTAGTGAAAAAGTGTAAAATGAAGAAGTATCTGTTTCTACTTTATGTGGCCTCTGATTCACTATGCTTACTTTTGTTGTTTAGTCTCCTTCCAACTAATTGAAGTTAGTTCCAAAGATAAGGGCTTTGATATAAATAAAAACTATGGTCCTCAGGTTTTTTCAAAGCAGTTAAATTTAAGGGGATTAAAATTTTGTAGCAGCTACTGGAATCAGTTATATATACAAATCTCAACTTTGTGGGTCATCTTCAGTAATGATATTTCACTACAAACTAATGGCACATGTTTTCGAATGTGAGGTCATGAGGTCGAGACCCAATGAAAACATGAATAATTTACGAAAAACAAATAGAAGCACTTGTTTCCAATTTTTTACTTCAAACAGTGGCACTTGTTTGCTTAGCTTTGAAATGAACTAGAATTCAGGGAAAAAAAAATTCTTTTAACTGAGTTTGTTATGCCAAAAGTGTCAATCAATGGGTTGGAAAAAACCTTAGTTGATCACAAAGATGAAGATTGTGATGTTGATAATGAACCTGATGAAAAGAATATTGGCTCAGATGTAAACCTTACTAAAATTATTGACCAAATATAAAAGCAGAGCAATTTTCATTGCAGCATGCATCGTGGTCATGGGTAAACTTAAATTGTCACAATCACAATTCTTTTCAAACTCAACTTGCAGAAACTCAAAAATCAAGGGCCCGGTATGCTAATAATATCATAAAGAAAAAGAAGTTCAACAGGAAAAATATGTAAAAAGTGGAAGCATATATGTCATGCATATCTTTCACTGTAGACGAAAGTACTATAAATAACCTATGCTAAACAGAAAAATTAGAAAACATGTGGATGCTAGAAAATTGAAAATTGTGAGTACATATAGCAGAGAAAAATATAAATATTCTACAGTGAAAGAGACCAGTCCAGAGAACCTATATTTGGTACAGAAAATATGGGCAATAGGTGAGGTAGTTGTATACAATAAAAGGCTCTTCTAAGTTCTACCCCACATAGTGGAGAGGAAACAATACCATATGCAACCACACATTATGGGCCTACAAAGCAGAGGATGGGAATCATTAAACCTATGGTCCCAGCAGATAAAGATTCTGCAATGAAATAAACCAACATTACTGCCAAAAGAAAATTTAAAAAAATATTCAGACATCACATCCTTCTGTAGCAATCCCCATATCCAGTGTGACCACCAGAAAGAAACACAAAAATTTCCAATTTTTTTTAAAAATATTATTTTTGCAACCATTTATTGATCAATCTTTCCTGTCATCTTCTTGGCATGACAGAATAATTAGTGAATTTAAGGTCAATATTTCCATTATGAATAAGGATTACTTGTCAAAAAATATATGTACTCGTATACATATATATCTATGAATAAGGATCGGTTTCTTTTTTTTCTTTTTTTATGGTTTAGAATATTTCAACACCACGTCGAATTGACTAGACGCGTTATGATCCATTAACAAACAGTAGTTGCCAAAAAAGTTTGACTAAAAAAATCAAAGATGAAAACAAACAAAGATTTCACATCAACTTTATAAACAGCTATGAGGCAGACTAATTAGAATCATTGTCGACAATATTGCAGGACAGAACTGGAAAAAAAAAAAACTGAATTAACTAATCATAATACAAGGCGACCAAAGAATAATACATACATACATATACAATCATACATACACCATATATGCGTGTTCGTGGATAAGGAAAAGAATGAAACCCAAAATAGTACAAACCCAGAAATAAGATAAAGCTACTTTTGGAAAAATAAATAAATAAATGACAACCAGAGCAAAAAGGACCCAATTCATGATTTCTCATAAAAAATTTAAACTTGGGGTCTAATTCAAAATCAAATTCGCATAGAATCCAAATTCTAACAAACAAGATTCTAAGTCCTTACCATAAGTAACATTGAAAAAAAAAAATCAATAACAGGAACCATATTATCATTAGCTCAAAAAAAATAAAAACTTAAAAAAGGCAAAGAACCCATAATCAACAAAAAGGTAACCAAACTCTATTCCAAATCCATGTCCAAACAGCATTGTGTGGAAAACTGAATGAGGCCCTTCAAATAAACACACACACACACACACACAAAAGAATACAACCCCACAAACGTACCTGACTTTCGAAAGAAGAAGCTCCAATCAAGAACCAACCCACCAATCTCCAAATTGCAAATATTCAACCCTTCAAAACCAAAAAACAACAAGACCCTTTTCAATACAAACCAAGACAACAAAAAGCAAGCAATGCCCACATAGGCATTAGACCAGCTGAGGCAGTTTTTGTCGAAAAAAAAAAACTCAATCTTGTTTAAGAGGTTCTCTCACAGAGAAGATTTTTTTTTTTTTTTCTCTTTTGAAACCAAACAAGCAAAAGAGAGAAAAAGAATGAGTCATTTAACCTGAGGAAAGAGAGTGGTAGAAGAAAGACCCAGTTGATTCGCAGAGAACGAGGAACGAGAATCAAGCGCAAAATCGATGCCAAACCCAATGAATGTGTGCGTGTATGTATGTATGTATGTGAGAGAGAAAACAGAGAGAGAATATGAGGAAAATGAAAGAAAACCTTAAAATAGAGAGAGGAGTATATATAGAGAAGGGAATTGACAATACAAAATTACAAATACGTGTTTGCAAAGGAACTCTGACTCTGAGCCAGCCTGCGCTGTTGGTTGTTCTATTGGGAAACATCACCAAATCTTCACGGTCTTTTACAACCCACGCGCTGTTTTCCAGGGCGTGGTTTGAGTTTTCTGGTCAATTTTTTATTTTTATTTTTATAAATCCAATCCCATTGCTTTAGGAAACTTATTAGATACTGTCAGTTAACTACTATTTTCAGCTGACCTCATTCTTTGCACCTAAAAAAAGTAATGTGAAGATGGTAAATTTATAGACAAAAATGTTGGAAATATCTTAAGTGAATTTGAATCTTGTTGTTTCCTTTAGAAATACAAAGAGATGCCAATTGAATTACAAAAATAAATTACATTAATAAGTTGAGGTGACTTTATACTTTTCACCTATATAAAGTCATATTAAGAGGGTTAAATGTATATAGATAAAAATGTTGGAAATATAAGGTGAATTTGAATTCCGTTGTCTCCGTTAGAAATACAAAAATATATGAATTGAATAATAAAAGCTTTTAATTTAATAATAATCATAAATTGTATTAATAAATGGATTTGAATCTTGACCGTTTCCGTTAGAAATATAATAAAGGGTTATGCTAACGAATGCCCTAAGGGCATTGGTTTCATTTAGAAATATAATGAAAAAGATAATTGAATTAAAAACTAAACAAAACTTTTAGCTATAATAAAAGATACGAATTGAACTACAAAACTTTTAGCTTATTTGTAACCGTGAATTGTATTTAAGTTTTATTATGTATAAGTAAATGTTTAAATTATTATTCTATTATTAGTGATACAATTATTTATAACAATCAATGATAGACCTATACTTGGGCGCGGGGTTAGTGCCCCCCATTAATGTATGTATGTATTAATTTTAGCAATTTATTTCAATAAATTTGCACTTTTCCCCCTTCAACAATATTATTGATCTTTTTAAAGGCTATTAAAATTTTATTTGATATAAAATCTGAAATAAATTTAACAAGCTCAACAACAAAATTTACTAATAACAAACTTAAGCCCAAATAACACCCCAAAACAAACCCACGCAAGTCAGAAACAAAAAATAAAATAAAATAAGAAATCCCTAAGTTGATTCTAACTAGTCTAAGTGTGAACACCCACACACATCTAACAACATGCAAAAAAAAAAAAAAAAAAAAAAAAAAGAGAGAAAGGATACAAGCAGCTAAAGAGCAAGACATCAAAAAAAAAAAAAAACTTTATAACTGAATGCTTATTTGAAGTTTTAAAAAAAAATTACCAAAAATCTTGTAGCTAAATTGATACTTTTTCATATACAAAATTATTAGAGGTTTAAGGAAAAAGAATTCAACCTATAAAATTAGCATCATATTATACTTATCTCTAAAAAAAAAATTGTTTATATTTTTGGCCACCAGAACTCCACGTCTTGGGTTTGTCTTTGATAAGTTTGGTCTAATAAAACTTACAGCATCTCCAATATTACTTTTTCCAGTTTGCCCACGTGTGAGAAGGAAAAAAGTAAAATAAAAAAAGAAGTACGTGGGCATGTTGAAATTGACTGATATCTCTAGTATTAAGAAAATGGGTAGCTTTGATTGGTTGGGAGGTTTTTAATGATAAAGCCAAAAGTAGCAATAATAATAAGAAGAAAAGGGGGAGGCTGCTGTAACTTTTTGATTTTGGAGGGAGTATCTTGGAAAGACGTGGCAGAGCGGAATATTAGAGGCCAAAGCGCGTCAAGACACGTGTGATCTACTCGGGTCTGACTTGGGACACGTCTGTCACAGGGCCCCTCCACGTATGTGTGTTGGATGTGTCTCTCTGTTTCGTCCTTTTCAACCCTTCACAAGTGGCTCTACGTCCCTTTCTTTGCTTTTTATTTCCTTTTCTTTTTTTTTTTTTTTTTTAAAAAGCCCAAATCTTTAAAGTTTTATTTTTCATAAAATGGAAAAAAGTTAATTATGATTTTTTTTATATTTTTAAAGTATTAATATTTACTTATTTTATAGAAATTTTTTCTTATTTTAAAATTAAAATAAAATTTTACTATAATATAATTTAAGTGTATATTTTTGTAAAAACTTAAACTCCAGCTTATACAATCTAGCATGTTATAAATATTTATATGTATAGTGTAATCACCACGTCAAAAAGTATCTGACTATACTGCTGTGAGTATTTTATAGAGTTTGAATGCAGGGTAGACTTGTGGGGATTTGGTGGGACATAGCTGAGCTGGAGATGGGAACTTTCTTTAATGCTTTTTTTGGGTGAACAGGGGAGAGAAGACATTGTTTATTTTACATTGTCAAAGATGCCATGTATTGCTGACCGCTGAAGTGACAACAGAAACAAATGGGAAACGAGCAAAAGAACCCAAACAAAAGTCTGAGAAAAACTTAAAGCCCTTTTTGTTTTAGATCTGTACTTGGGATATTAATTAATTAATTCATTCATTAATTAAATGGGTAGGTGGGGCCCTGTAACGGTTGGTTTAGTTTTGGAACCCACGGCGGAATCTTCCATTTCAACCCCGTAAAAGGTGGTCAAAGTCAGAGCAAGACTTGCTTTTTATAGTTGTTAGCTTTTTTCTTGGGTAGGGCTTTTCTCTTTTTATAAAAATAAAAAAATAATAAAAATATTACAAATGTGTTTTCAACTTTCCTAATGCATCTACAACCATAATATCTAATCTATATATTTATATATATAATAATAGGTAAAGTAGTGAGAAAATTAAATTAAATTTTAAATTAAAATTTAATTAGAGTCTAATTTTGCGTTATGTGTTTCATGACTTTTATCTAATTTAAATTTTAGAATTTTGTAATTTTGTGCCAAGTGAGTTAATCTAGTATAAAAATTAAATTTTAATTAGAGTTTAATTTTGCGTCATGTATTTTATCTAATCTAAATTTTTAAATTTTTGTGTCAAATTAATTAATTTAGCATAGAAAACGAGGAGTTCAATATAATAAACCATAAAAAACATAATCATATAACCAAAAAATATTCAAATTTATAAGTCATATATATTAATAGGTAAAATTTAGAGAAAATTGAATTAAAATTTGAAATTATAATTCAATTTTGCACCATATATCTAAATTTATGTGGGAATTACATTATAATTATCCACTTAATCTTGTGTCATGTGTCTACTTAAGTTTTTTAATCTTTGTGTTAATTGAGTTAATAAGTGCAAAATACTAAGAATCTAATATTGATGAACTATAAATTTTTTTAAAAAAAAATCACATATACTCAATAAAAATTACCACATGTTTCTCAATAAATAAATAAAATAAAAATCACCACATAACAAAAATCACCACACGTTCTATCTTATTAAAAATTAGAAAAAAAAATTATCATAAGTAGTATTCAATTTAAGTAAGAATTGTAATATGTGACTAATTACGTTTATTTTAAAAAATATTTTGATTAATTATCTATATTTTATGATAAAAATTGTATTTAATTTTAAATGTATCTATATGCATGCATGAATGCATGTGTTATAAGCTTTAAAAAAAAAATTAATTTGACTAATAATTTATATTTTTATAATAAAAATTTTGTTTAATATTAAATGCATTCATGCATTTGCATGGAGTTACATGCTAGTGTTATATAAATATGGCTTTTGTTAACTATTGTTATTATGTTTCTATTTAGGGGGAATTTATTCAGTTTTATTGTTGTTATTATGTTTTTGTCCAGGGGGAATTTAGTCTGTTTCATTGCATTAGGAAATAACAAAAACAAATAAATAAATCATTTTTTAACTGACTTATACGTGACTGCATTTCCAATTTTAACCATTGCATTTAAACACTAATTGTTATCTGGATCCTGTAAATATATACATACACTATATTTAGAGAGAAATTGTATTTTTATTTACTACATAAAAGGTCGAGGTGTGAATCGCATATAGTGGGGTTGTAGGTTTTCACACACTATGAAAAATAGATGTGGTTATTTTCTAATGAAATTAGTTGTTTTTTATATTATTATTATTATTAAAATTCAAATACATTTATTAATTTTAATGGTAGGAAAGATTTGTCATTTTATATTCTATTCAAGTAATTCAATTAAGAATTGAAATTCAATACATTTCTTTTAATACTTTCATTGAAGCAAATAATTTTGCATGGATTTAAACAATATTTCTTCCAACTCTCCTATTGACGAAATCTTTTTTCTACGTTAAGATAGCAAGATATAAATGGTACGCAATCACTTTTTCTTTTATTGGTATAAGATATAAACTTATAGCAAGATATAAAAGTGGTAAAAATTTTAATGTTATTAGACTTATTTATTTTCGGCAATATTCATTTAACATGGAAAGCTTGGTTATCTTCAAGTTTAGAAAGGTTATTGTTTATAATAAGTCTTTTTCATTTTACAAATTGATGTGATTTCAATGGATAAGAAAAGTCTTACTCATTTCCTTTTAATTTTTGACAAATTAAGTGATTTACGTAAAATTTGTTAACTATACCTACGATAGCATACCAAACACGAAACCAATGGGATGCATTATTACACCAAATCAATTGGGAGAAGATGATTACGAGGCATGCGACAGTATTTTATGAACATATCTTCATTCTAAAAAAAAAAAAAAAAGGAACATATCTTCCATATTGGATTTAATCTTCTCCCTTAAAAAGTTTGAAAGAAATATGTGATACACCAATTACTAATGTTTAATGACTGAATTAAAATTGTTAAGGAAACACTAGTTTTGTGTTTTGATGCTCAATTGTATTATTTCACACTGCACTGCGAAATTCAGTGAAACCTACATATATCATAGTTCTTACCATGTGACTCACATAAAGTAGAAACAAAATGTGAGTAATGGTGGTAGGTTTCAGTTAGCTCAACTGGTAAAGTTTTTGACGAAATTTTGCATGAATTTAAACAATATTTCTTCCAACTCTCCTATTGACGAAATCTTTTTCTACGTTACAATAGCAAGATATAAATGATACGCAATCACTTTTTCTTTTTTTGGTATAAGATATAAACTTATAGCAAGATATAAAAGTGGTAAAAATGTTATTGTTATTAGACTTATTTATTTTCGGCAATATTCATTTAACATGGCAAGCTTGGTTATCTTCAAGTTTAGAAAGGTCAATGTTTATAATAAGTCTTTTTCATTTTACAAATTGATGTGATTTCAAGGGATAAGAAAAGTCTTACTCATTTCCTTTTAGTTTTTGACAAATTAAGTGATGTACGTAAAATTTGTAAACTATACCTTGGATAGCATACCAAACACAAAACCAATGGGATGCATTATTACATCAAATCAATTCGGAGAAGATGATTACAAGGCATGCGACAGTATTTTATGAACATATCTTCCTTCTCAAAAAAATAAAAAATAAAAAATAAAATATCTTCCATATTGGATTTAAACTTCTCCCGTAAAAAGTTTGAAAGAAATATGTGATAGACCAATTACTAATGTTTAATGACTGAATTAAAATTATTAAGGAAACACTAGTTTTGTATTTTGATGCTCAATTGTATTATTTCACACTGCACTGCAAAATTCAATGAAACCTACATATACAATAGTTCTTACCATGTGACTCACATAAAGTAGAAACAAAATGTGAGTAATGATGGTGGGTTTTAATTAGCTCAACTGGTAAAGTCTCTGATGGTTGTATAAGAGATTTGTGGTTCAATCTCTATTTACACCCAAAATTGATTGGTGTCTTGGTCTGATAATAAAAAACTATCATTAGGAGCAGAAACTATAAGTTGAAACTTTCTTTAAAAAAATGCGAGTAATGATGATAAATTGACAAGGAAGAACGCAAAACCATGAAATTAATTATTATTTACAATACAAATTTTCAACTAAATACCGCTAAAATTTATTATTTATAATAGTGAGTTATGAGAAAATTGGTTGGAAGGAGTACTGATTCATCCTGTCAAAGTTGCACAACTATGCCTCATTGTTTATAGTCTTTTATGGTTTCACGTGAAGTACATATATTTATATTGCTCAATCCTCACTTTATGTGTTGGTCACCTTTGTTATTATTATTATATTATGCTCCATACAAATCACATTTTAGTTTGGTTCCCTCAGTTTATTGTGCATATATATATTGGAAGGGTAGGTGGGTTTAAATTTAATACAGGAATTGGGGAATGGGTAGGTGTTAATCAGACTAGGAACTGGTTCAACCAATTTTTGTGTATGTTTGATATAATCTATTTTGATTTAGTTGAATAAAAGAACGATTATACTTTAAAAAATCAGGTTATATAAACTCTATAAGTACAAATGAGGTATAAAAAAGTTGTGAATGTGCTTCTCAAAAAAAAAATTTGTGAATGTACCCCAAAAAAAAAAAAAAAGTTGTGTTAATGAATTTCATTTAATTAGTGTGTAACCGTTATAAATGAATCCAACTTGTTTTAATTATTTTATTTAATGAATTTAAACAGCTCTATCATTACATAGAAGGGGGCTCCAAAAAAAGCGTAAAATTGCCTTGCATACCAATTTCTGATACTGAAAGAAAAATGCATACATTCTGAAATAGTTGTAGACATATATATAGTTTATCTGATTTTTTTTTTTTTAGAGAGTTTCAACCTATGGCGTCCGATTCTGATGATAATTCTTTATCATCAGACGAAGACACCAATTAGTTTTTATTATGATATCTTTGTAGTAATAGATAGTTGTTTTATGCTTGTTATTGTAATAGATGGTAAAATAATTCATATTTAGTTATTGAATGATATTTTTTATTGTAATAAGCTATTACTTTGAAATTTTCACTGTAATAGATTGCAAAATATAATTGGTATTAAGTTATTACAATGATTTCTTCAATTTAAGTTATTATAACAATTTTTCTTAATGCAGTTTTGTATTAAAACATTTTTTGCAACTAAAAATTATAAGTTATTGTAACTAATTATTATCAATGTAATAATTTATCACTTTTAAGTTATTATTACAATGACTTTTAATTTGTAGATGTGATATTGTGTCTAATATCACTATACTAATTTTGTTGTATAATTGATGTAATAGACTTATATTGGTGCAACACACAAGTCCTCAAGGTGACTACAAATACCTCAGTAACCAAAAATTATTTTGATGAAGTAGCATGATACCAGTATATCATTATTTTTATCAGTAGGTATGACTTGTGAGGATACAATAATTTTCATTAGTATTTTTTTTTTTTTAAACTGATATTGCTAAAGAAGCTAGTCATTTTGTTATTGGTGGGTGGTTATGATGTTGGTAACTTGAGTTCATATAAAAGTAAAGTTATTCTATTGGAAATTTATCACATCAATATAATTATTTAAAATGATAAAATTATTGTGTCATTTGACTGTTACTCTAATAGACTAGTTGTACAATACTGTATGACTTTCAAAAGGCTGCAAGTTGTTGAGTGTAATGAATCTATGACTGAATCAGAGCCTTAACACAACAACCAAAAGCTCTGCCTTCAGCGACCGAATTTATGTATCTTTAATTGGCTTAAGAGCTAGTGCACAACTTGCTAGTGTGTTCTGGAAAGTGGAAACACAACTAACAAGCATTAAAGAAGGGAGAGAAACTAATAAAATTTTTTTTTTTAAATAATTACATTATGAGGCTAATTTCACAGTTTGAGCTTTTTCTCCTTTAAACCTTCAAGCATATTGTACATGAGAAATTGTCAATTTCACTACAAGGCCATTGGCAACTAATAAGTTTGACTTTGACATGGTTGTTTATATGTTTGCTATGTAAACTATAAAGGCTCTAAACCTTTCCTGTAAATAAAAAATTGGTTCGCACTTAACGAGTGCCATTTGGTGAAAGAATATTTAAAAGTTTTAATATTTTATTAAAAATATAAAAAGTTTTTAAATAATTAAATTACATTTTTCTTTTTTATCATTTAAAAAAAACATATAAATTAATACCCTTATGGTGTATTTGGATGACATGATTTGGGCATTTAGATTTGTATTTGAATGATTAAAATCTAGATAACTTATTTGGGAAGTTTGAAAAAGGTCAATGATTTGAATTTGACAAATCCACTAAGGATTTTAAATCATTAAAATGCTCAGATTTGAAATAACTTCTAAAATCAATAAATTTTTTAAAATCCATTGATTTGATTTGAAATCTATTAATTTAAAATTCAAATCTAAGTTTTCAAATGCAACCTTAACGTATCTAAGAAATCTATTAGATTTGAAATAACTCTTAAAATCAATGAATTTGAAATCTATCAATTTTAAAATCCAAATCCAAGTTCTCAAAGGCAGCCTTAAGCCATCCATTTAAGTAGTGACTTTAGCAGCTGAAATTATGATCAAGGCAGATTTCTCTAAAACTCCAATCTTTTGAGAAGATCTCTAAAACACCAATTTTAATAAAATATAAGCATAGCACTGTCATCTAGGAATTGGAATTAAAATTTATTAATTAGCATTTGGCATTGCACAATATGTATGTATACCCTAATCCAAGACCAGATACCACCTCAACCAACATTATTAAGTATTAACAAAGGCGTGGCCCATATAAACTATTTGTAACTGTGTTAAAAACATGTAAAGAAACTTCACATTAGTCTATGTCAATTATATTGGTTAAAGCTATTTTTTATTTTATGGGTGGGTTAAAACTAACTTAATCATGCTAAATCATATGAATGTACGATGGTTGATATAACAAGCAAAAAACCTTGCTATGACTAGCAAAGATGAGTTTTTATGTTCACAATTTATCCTTTCCACAAAAGGAGGGAGCAATTTTCATAGTAAATGATCCGGATTAGGATTTTGTTGGAGCAAATGTTGAGAGTCCTTGGTGGGAACTTGAAATAGATCAAGGTCTTTCCAATAACATTAAGCCCTTGTTATTTGTTTTCTAAAAAAATTAGACCTTGTTAGTTGTTACTTCATTTGTTAATTTAAGAGCTCGTTTGTAAAAATTAAAAAAAAAAAAAATCTAAAAGAGGAATAAAAACATATTAAATTTGGGACTCATAAATAGTACTAGAGTAAAACTTAAATACAGTACTTTGGTTTTGTTACTCACCGTTACAAGAGACAATAATGTTATTGTTGCCTTGACCTAGCGCACATGGGACCCAAAAACTATGTGCGCGCCACAAAAAAATAAGCTAAGCGCAAGCATGCCAACAGAAAAATCTAATATTGACGTAGGATCCCAAGCTAAACACAAGCGTGCTAACCAAAAAAAGCAAATATTGACGTAGGATCCCAAATGCATACTAAATCTAGATAATTGACATAGAAGAAAAAAGACAAACGATGGCTAAATAAGTGGATCCTAAATGCATACATAAGGTCTATTTAGATATCGTTTATTTTATTAAAAATTAAAAATATTATAGTAAAATAATTTTTAAATGTGTGAATAGTACTGTAAGACCTATTTTTAATATTTTTTCTAAATAAAATAGTTGTGGATCCCATAAACAATGCACAAACAGTGCATAATGTCTCCTAAAAAAATGACTCATAAAATAAAAAACTCTCTGTCAACTTACTAAGTACAAAGTACTTCTTCTCATAAAAATAAAAGGCAGAAGAAGTACAAAGTACTTATCTTAGTTTCAATCAATTTAAATCGTAAATTTTCTCTGTTTTGAACCATTAACTAAAATTGAATCCTAATATACGAACAAAAAACTATAAAGGTATTTATAATAATGTTACATTGTTAGGTAACTAACTTATTTTAATTGATACTGGATCAAGAATGCCAGTGGCAGCGCCACCTTATGGCTAGGGACCATCCTAACCTAAAAAAAAAAAATTTATATATAATAATTTAAAATTTTATATTTATTTTCCTTTAAAAAAAATTTTGGGACCACCCTGAATTTTTTTATGCCAATAAAATTAAATTTAGTCTATAATTTGAGCAACTTAACAATATATTGGGGCCATTCAAGCAAAAAGGAAAAACTCATAAAAAAATTGAACTAAAATCTGAAAAAAAAAAAAAAAAAATATTATAATAAAACTACTATAAACTGGACAGTAGCTTGATTCCTTCGACTAAGCACATTGTCCAATACAACACAATTTTCAACATTTTATTATTTTTTATTACAGTATTATTTTTCTTCACTAAACATATACTACTTACTTCTCATTTTTAATTATTTTTTCTTGTTTATTCTTAACCATACAAGTCTTCTGTCTCATCAATTTTTACACTTCATACTTTTAAATTTATCACATTTTCATCTACACTTTTATATCTACGTTTTGCCTACCTCTTTGTTTGTAACTTTTGTGTTTTCTACCAGTACCAATGCGGCAGTGCATTTTCTCAAGTTTTGAATCTCAAATTTCTCAATATGATTTTTTTTTTTTTTTTTTTTTTTGTACAGGTACCTTTGTTCCTTTCTTTTCTTTTCATTTTTTTCCCTTTTGAGGTTTTTTGATTTACAGAATGCAAATTTGTTTTGGTTTTAAGAACAATTTTTTTTAAGCACAAACTTCATGCCGACCGAATTCTAAATTTCAGCCGATATTTATCGAAACACCTGAAATAGACTGGAATGACCCGAAATTTTTTCTAAAGTGGAATAGGGTGAGTTACTGTTCCGGTTTGTTTACTGGCACCGTATTTTTCAACCTTTACGGCCGGAACGGAATTGAATTAATAACATTTAATTAAACTTAATTATCTAAAGGCTAAAAAAAAAAAAAAATTTGTAATTTATGCTTCCTAAAGAACACATTGAATAAAATTCCTAGAGCTGCCAGTGAAGAATGATGGAGATATGTTTTATTTTTTCAAATAAATTAGTTTGGATTAGGATTTGTTAGATTAGTTTGGATTAAGATGAGTTATTTTTTTTAGAGAGTTTCAACCTATGACATCTGTTCCTGATGATAGCTCTTTATCATCAGATCAAGACACCAATTAGTTTTTGTTAGATTAGTTTGGATTAAGATGAGTTATTTTTTTTAGAGAGTTTCAACCTATGACATCTGTTCCTGATGATAGTTCTTTATCATCAGACCAAGACACTAATCAGTTTTTGGTGTAGGCAAAAATTGAACCCCAGATCTCTTATACAACTATTAGAGACTTTACTAGTTAAGTTAACTAGAACCCACTAAGATGAGTTAATTAGTTTGGTAGTCTATTTTTTATAAATTCAAATGTTTACAATGAATAAAGAAAGGACTGGACTTTCTCAAAATAGCCTATTTATAAAATTATTATTATTATTATTTCATTTTTTTAAAGCTTATTCTAAAGAATAATTGAGAAAGTTATGACAAGGTTGATACCTCTTTTATTGTGTGTATAGTCCGTCTAATTTTCATCACACAACCCACATATTTTTCGACTAAGCACAGTGTTTAATACAACATAATTTTTAACATTTTATTATTTTTTATTACAATATTATTTTTCTTCACCAGACATATACTACTTATTTATCATTTTTAATTATTTTTTCTTATTTATTTTTAACCACATACGTCTTCTGTCTCATCAATTTTTACACTTCATACTTTTAAATTTTATCACATCTTTATTTACACTTTTACATCTACGTTTTGCCTTCCTTCTTGTTTGTACTTCTATGTCTTTTACCAGTACCAGTGCGGCAGTGCCTTTTCTCAAGTTTTGAGTCTCAAATTTCCCAATACGATTTTTTTTTTGTCTGTACAGGTACCTTTGTTCCTTTCTTTACTTTTCATTTTTTTTTTCCTTTTGAGGTGTTTTGGTTTACAGAATGCAAATTTGTTTTAGTTTTTAGGAACAATTTTTTTTTAAGCACAAACTTCATGCCGGCTGAATCTTAAATTTCAGTCGGTATTTACCGAAACACCTAAAATAGACTGGAATGACCTGAAACTTTTTCTGAAGTGGAATAGGGTGAGTTACTGTTCCGGTTTGTTTATTGGCACCGTATTTTCCGGCCGTTACGGCCGGAATGGAATGAAATTAATAACATTGAATCAAACTTAATTATCTAAAAGCTAAAAAGAAATAAGATTGTGTAATTTATGCTTCTTAAAGTACACTCTGAACAAAATCCTTGGGGCCGCCACTAAAGAATAATGGAGATATGTTTTTTATATTCAAATAAATTAGTTTGGATTAGGATTTGTTAGATTAGTTTGGATTAAGATGAGTTATTTTTTTTTAGAGAGTTTCAACCTATGACATCTGTTCCTGATGATAGCTCTTTATCATTAATCCAAGACACCAATCAGTTTTTGGTGTAGGCGGGAAATGAACCCTAGATCTCTTATACAACTATCAGAGATTTTACCAGTTAAGCTAACTGAAACCCACTAAGATGAGTTAATTAGTTTGGTAGTCTATTTTTTATAAATTGGAATGTTTACAATGAATAAAGAACGGTCTGGACTTTCTCAAAATAGCCTATTTATCAAATTATTATTATTATTATTATTATTATTATTATTATTATTATTATTATTATTATTATTATTTCATTTTCTTAAAGCTTATTCTAAAGAATAATTGAGATAGTTATGACAAGGTTGATACCTCTTTTACTGTGTGTATAGTACGTGTAATTTTCATCACACGACCCACATTTTTTTCAGGTGAGATTGCATATAATAGTATTCTATAATGTTTCTTTCAACAAATTGACCATTGTTGGGGAAAGCAGTTGAGTTGAGCCTAACCATGTATTAACTGAATTTTGGACTACTTTACATGGTTTTAATTTAAATAAGAAAATTTCAAGTTGTATTCTTAAGTCTTTACTTCCAAGTTATATTGTCTTGGTTTGACTCGGCCTATATGTTATGTTTCCCACGTTAAGATATACAGAATCTATTCCTTATAAACTAAGCATAAAATGTATCTTTGCCAATAGGCAAATAATGGTTCAAATTATAGAGTTGGAAAAGTATAAAAGAAAGATAGCGCATTAACAATGATAATAATAAATAAATAAAACACAGTGCTATCATGAACCATTTATAATATCATGAAAAATGAAAGCTCAACTTGTCGGGCTACCTAAACTTCAAAAGCATTGGTTTAGCCAAAAAAAAAAACTTCAAAAGCATTGCATCATTACAATATTATAAAAATAATGTTTTTGACCCCTTAAATCACTCACCTTTTTGATGTTCATGTCACGTTAACATATTGCGATTTGTGGATTCTTTTTTATTTTGATTTATGTGATTTTGGTGTTTACAATACATTTATTTGCTCTAAACTAGGGGTGTTAAAATTGGATACAACTCATGAATTTGACACAACATGACACGATACAAAATTTGTAGGTTATGAGTTGAGACTTAGGTTGCGTTTAGAATTGGATTTTAAAGATAACTTATTTTACTATTTGACTTATTTTTGCTACTATTCATAGGACTAATTGCACTTTTGGTACTATTTATGGTTCTTACTATATTATTTTAACTAAATTTTATTTTTATTTATAGTACTTTCAGGAAAAAAAAAAAAATCAATTTCAGCTAAATAAGCTGTTTCTAAATAGACTATAAATGAATTCGTATCATATTCGAATTGTCACAACTGACTCATTTAAAATACACATTAGGTTCGGGCCTAACCCATAAACTCTAAACATAATTTATACATAAACTAAATAGCCATTTCTTGTTTTTATTGAAGACAAAAACGGCACTTGTTAACGAGTGTTAAGGTTACGTTAAACACTAAAATGCCCTTATTTATTTATTTTTTTTATGGGATTGAGGAAAAAGAGAGAGCCATAAGTGCGCAGAACTTGAAAGTGATTTACATTTTATTCATTTTTTTAGTTTTAGTTTGCTCTTTGCCGCCCAATTTTTGGGTCATTCCAAAGTATGATTGGTAACTGTACAAATAATCAAACAATCAAATAATCTACGCAAATTGTATATAGCTCCAATTTTCACGACAAGTAGAGAGACCCTTTCACTCTTCCTATGCGTGATTTCATGAGTGACTACATCTTGGTCAAGTTTTCTATATTTTTTACTTTTGAGTACGAGTCGTGAAAGGCAAGAAGTAATGAAGGCATGGTAAAATGGAAAATATACTTAATATTTAATATTCTTGTATGCCTTTTATTATCAATTATTATTGTTGTTTGATAAATGACTACTTGTCCTATATCATTTAAGTTGAAGAGTTCGTAATCACGATTTTAACAGAGTTTGTTTAGCTAAATTGTCAAAATTAGACAAATGTAATATAAAAAAAAATTATTATAGTTTACTTTAGAAGGTTGGCCCTTGGTATCAGCTAATCTAGCTTTGCTGTCGGTTTTGGGTTATTTGACTACATTTATAAGACCACGGTTTCAAACTATATATATTTATTTATGAAGGCCTTTCAAAAAAAATTTTTGAGAGAGTTTCAACTTATGACGTTCACTTTTAATGATAACTCTTTATTATCAGATTAAGATACCAATAAATTTTTGGTGGTAGGCAGGGATTGAATCTCAAATCTTTTATACAATCATCAGAGACTTTATCAGTTAAACTAACTAGAACCCACATGAAAGCCTTTCATATGATAGAGCAGGGTTCATCTCTTTGTGCTTATAATAGTAGATTGAATGGTTACTCTAGTCTAAAAAGAATAAACTTCACAAAGCTATAAGAAAATTATTATTGTCAAAATATAACTTATTATAAATTAACCATATTGAACTATGATATACTGCTTTACTAAATTTTTTTCAATTTATAGTCTTATTCTTTTTGGGATTGCTTTAATCACACCACTTTCATCTACTACTTTTGGAATATTATTATTATTATTATTATTATTATTAGAATTTACGTAACGTATAAACCCATAAGTGATGTATTTCCTCAAAAAAAAAAAAAAAAAAAAAAAAAAAAAAAAAAAAAAAAAAAAGAAAAGTAAGTGATATAAGCTTCAGAAAAAAATTCATAATTTTTTTTTTTTTTAATTAGAATAACTTAAAGAACTATTCTTCCATTTTATATTTTTATGTTGTTATTTTTAGATTTTATTTCTGTACAATAAAATTATAAAAGTTTATTATATTTTTCTTAAATCATATGTCATGTGCTCAATACATGTTGTAGGGTCAATGGGCCTACGAGTATGTATTGGGCCAAAAACCCAATCTGAGGACACTAAATGGTCTAAGGATGTGGGAATATTAACTCAAAGAAGCAGTATTGATGGATAGAGAAGCGGAGATTGATCATAGACATCTCGAAAGTTGGTCCAAGGAGGGTTCCCTTATCGGCTAGATAAAGCCGAGGTAGGAAAAGGTTGCCTGACCACCAAAAATGAAGTTCTAGGAGATCCTGCATGTAAGGACATGCATGGTGGGTGTACAAAATAAGAAGAAGAGTTGTGGAATATCCAAGATAAAGCTGCTATCACTACATTAAATACTCTACAACTAAACACCTGGCCGCATTAATGGGAAGGTGATACCTGAGCATTAGGTTTCAACCTTATAGCTACCTCCAAAGATTTCAGGGATGGGTTGATAAGACAAGTATCCAAATCAGTAACCTGATCTATACATGAAAGATGAAGAAAGGAAGAGAGATGATATAAAAGGAAGAGAAGGCTTTCAGGAAAGGCGGGGGGGGGGGGGGGGGGAAAGGAAAAGAAGGAGAACAAATACTGTAAACATTAAGATCAATATCTGTAACCTGTCTTTAAGAAGAAGAAATACAGGATCCAACCTCCTCAGCCTGAATCCGAGGACAATTTTTGTTATAAAGATTATCCCATTTATATGATGTTGCGATCTAACCCATCATCTTTGTTATTTAACATCACTAGAACCTAAGTTTCAAGCCCACTCTCTACAAATTCATTGTATTGGGCTTTTTGGACCTATCTCACTCTTATTTTTGAGGTTTGTGTCTTTATACATGTAAATATTATATAAAACACTTTCTTTATCAATTTGCTTACAACAAATTAGACAAAGATCCAAACTTGGTTTTCGTTGCCTTATGTGCAAAAGCAAAGCATGTTTAAATTTTAAAACCACGAAAACAAGATATTGCAAACATATTATTCTACATTTGTGATAACCACCCTAATGGAACTGTTATCCACGTTAGGGACCAACATATATAACTGTTATTAAGTGGACACTGAGTTCAAATTCTATGATTCGGAAACAAACTTTTTTACATATACATGCTATATATGATAACCACTTAAAAGACTGTATAAAATGAATCTTATTTTTTGGGTATCAAAATATTCAATGCAGCAGGCAAATTAACAAAAACAAAAACAAATTTTATGAGAAAATACCCTGTATGACATGACAAGCAGAACTTATGCTGGGCCCAGAGAGTTAAGGCTCCAGCCCCAATTCTAGGCTTTCTTTACTTTTCTAGCACTATTGTACCACAAGGCCCACAATAGCTTATTATTTTTTGGGAAATTTATTCAATAGCAATGCTCCGTCCTCATAATCATAGGTTTTTATCATGAATTTAGTTCTTTACTTCTCTAGCATTATTGTACCACAAGGCCCACAATAGCTTATTATTTTTTGGGAAATTTATTCAATAGAAATGCTCCGTCCTCATACTCATAGGTTTTTATTATAAATTTAATTAGTGAAATTCGCTGTTATATTATGTGAAAAATAGTATTATTTTTGAAATATTAAATAATTTATATCGCCTAAATGTCGATTGAGATCGATATTTTAGTTGTGGTTAAGATTTGAAAGCTTTGCCCTTCTGCATTCAATAGTTCAGTGAGACTGCAATAAACCATTCATTTTCTGTAATTGTACAAGGCCCCTAATTTTTGGGTTTGTCATGATGTTGATGATAGAAACAGAATAACGTTTGATTCTCAGCACAAAAAGGATGATGGTCACCTTGAGAGTCTATGACTGACCAGGAGCCTTTTCTGCATTTACTATGGAAACCCTTCCCTTTCATTCTCTGAATCCCCTCAAATGGCCATATACTATGTATCGGATGAATAAGACAATTTTTGGCCAAGTGGCCATAAATGACAAGATCTTGGGTTACGACACTAAAATCTGAGACAATGTTTCTAATTTTCATTCAATGCATATGAAGATTCAAAATCCAGCTTTTAAGAAGAAAAGCCACATGGCAGAAAACCGTCTGACATAACTTTCTCTGGATATAATTTTGAGCAGAGAAATATCAAAGTTGCAGATCGTAAAGCAGAACTCTTTTTAACGTGATGGCTAAGGAAAAGTTTCCAAACATTACAGGGTGAGAAAGGATTATCCAAAGAAGTTGGGCTGAAAGCTTCACTAGGTCGAGAGCATTAATAAACATTACAAACAATGTAAAGCACAATGATCAGTATCTTCAAATGCAAAGCCATCTACCCTGGAAGAAACTATAATACTACAAAGAAACAGCCAGTTAAAGTCTTCCGAATCCCCTCGAATCCAGAAGTAGTGGGTAAAGGTTCAAGCATTAAACAGCTCAATACATGAGATGAGAGACACAACCAGTTAAAGTCTTCTAAATCTCCTCACTTAGATCACATCTTCCTGGGAACACACTACAATCTGAACCAGTGATTATTTGTTATGTTAACATGTTCTTACACACATGCCTAAAAGGTCTCGGAACTCTTTTCTTCATCAAGCATTTGGATAACCTGTGCTACACCTTCTGCAATTTCCTTGTGAAAGGCACCATCGGGCATATCGAAAGTCCTCCTTCTCATAGAAAGTGATTTCCCGGGAGGCTGTGGGTCCACTACATCCAGCATTGCTTCCAACTCATCCACCATTGACCTCTTTGCAGCACGCACCATGACGTCAACTCCCTGTTACAATGTAGCATTGAGACTCCCTATTAGAAGATTGATATTCATGATATATTCTGTTTGATTTCTTGGACACTTCAGATAAAGAGATGAAAACATGGAATCTTAACAGTCGTGAACTTTCAGGGGTTTTGTGCGTGTGTGAGTGCATGTACGCTACTTGGCTGTCAAAGCATTATTGAAACAAGGATCAAAATCTTTCTGAGAACAGATGTACACAATTCATCCTAATGAAGGTCAATTACTCCCTCAATCAACTTGGTAAACTGTCTTTTGAAGCAATTTCAGATAATACAATGGAAAATTATAATAATAGAAAGAATCAATGAATGCGGCTGAATGAGATTTGGATGATTTTGATAATTATAGGCACCGTCATAATAGTTGATTCAGACACAAAGTAATGTCCATTTGCCAAACAATTAAAAAGTTTTTTTGCTTTTAAAAAAATAAAGTAAAAATCATAAAGTTTATCCATCTATCAGAGTTTGCTTTATTATCCTTGAAAACTAACATATGAAATCACTCAAATATCAAATTGCGTGAAACAAGGAGTAAGGTTTATCAATGCCCAACAAGAAGACATGAAAAAAATCCAAAAACTGCTACAATGTCTCATTAAACTCCTGGCATTTGACGAAGGACAAAGTTAAGATCTCCTCCACCCCAATATGTGAAGATTTATATGACCATCTATGTTTTATTATTTAAACAAGTCAAATGACTGAGTTGTGACTAAAACTACACATGGATGGTTTCTTCAATCACCATATAGTGGGTTGGAGTAAGATAGCTCCAAAGTGGTTTGGAGCTTAACTTTTTCCTTGATGAAAAGTTATTAAGAGTTTTATCAGATTCACGACTACGGAAATTGAAGCAGTTTAGGTCAAGTTACCTCAATGGAATCAACAGTAAGGAGCAGGACAATAATTTTTTCTGAAAACCTCTGACGCTCCCCTGCGTCTTGAGCAACATGACTGCGATAGGAGAAATTATTGAACAATGCTCTGATCTCCTTCAACTTGGTCTTGGCAACTGCCAGATCTCTAAGAGCACGAAGAGCCTTTGATCTACGGATTAGATAAGCTCTAAAATTCAGCTGAATCATCAACGCTGCATCTTGAGGGGACAATTCCTTCTCCTTGCCCCTGCACCTTTTGACAACTCCAGCTCTCCTGGCAAAGGCCTTCAAGATAATGTGGAATACAGGAGCTCAACTTATTAAAATGATTCACAAAGCGCAAAACAATGTGGAAACAAAGTTACCAAGCATGAAACCAAACAAACAAAATATCAGATTTAAGTTAAAAAGATAATAAACAGGGGAAAGGAAAGAAAGAAAAGAAATCAAATTCCTTTAAATTACTACTCAAACTTGAACATTCAGCCCAAAGAAATAAAAGGGACACCCCTCCCCTCCCCATTTTAAAAATTGACCATCTATAAGCACCAAAAATCTTTTTGTTTTTGATTGGCAAGTGATGCACATGCTTGATGGGTCATGAACCCACAACCTCACCTTCCACCTAGCACTTACAAGGGGAGGAGGTGGCTGTTGAGCTAGAGCTCATTGGTGACAAGCAACAAAAATCATTTTTGTTTTTTATATGTAAGTTATGCATGTGCTTAATGGGTCTTGAAGCCACAACATCACCTTCTACCTAGCACTTGCAAGGGGAGGAGGTGACCATTGAGCTAGAGTTCATTGGTGAAAAGCACCAAAAATCTAGACACTGAGTTCATTAGCTCAAGTGTATTCTCCTCACCCTTGAAAAAATGATGTTTTTATCTTCATACACAAGTTTTTTACACCATTTAAACTAACTTCTTCATTTTCACATAACTCCCACAAATCACTACATAACAGAATAACTATTGGTGGTATCAGCCATCCATTGACAAAGGTCAAGACACCGATAAGTTTGGATAGAAATATAAAACAAAGTCAGTACACTAATTTATATAATACAGTTTTGACAATAATAAGATCTAGTTCAAATGACACCTTTGCCCCTTGCCCTCCCCAAAGAGCAAGGTGGAGCATGAGAGAGCAATAGAAAATTCGATAAAGCATTACTATTGACATTGAAACGTAGCCCATTTATCTATTTCAACGATGAAAAGAATTTTTTAAACCCAAAAAATAACGTGGGTTCTAATTAGCACAGTTAGTAAAGTCTCCTATATAAGAGATTTGAGATTCAATTCCCGCCTACACCAAAAACTAATTGAAAATTGATTGGTGTTGTGGTTGGATAATAAAGAGTTATTATTAGAGGTATAAGTTGAAACACTTGAAAAAAAAAAAAAAACCCAAAAAATAACATATAGCAAGTATTTTAACAAGGGAAAACTTTATTGCACTATTCCCCAATTACAAAACAAAGGCATTGTAAGCCCTATCTCATCTAATCTAAGTATGGTTGCCCTTTTAAAGAACTCATTTTCCCCTGAAAATACAAAAAACTTAAAAGTACACTTTTTTTTTTGAGAAACACATACACACTAATATTGTTGAGTTGTTCCAAATCGGTAAGGTGTGATATTGAGAAAGGAATGTATCACTTGCTTTGCGACACTAACTGCCGCATGTAGTTTTGGTGTTGACATATAAATGTATTCTTTTATCTCGTCCTCTTCCCCTTTATTATATGTGTATGTGTTTCTCACACAAAAAAAAAAAAAAAAAAAAAAACTTTAAAGTACATTTTTTTTTCGTGGGATAATTCGATTTGAACTCATTTCTATTGAAAACGTGAGGAAGTGCAAATTGAGCTTCAAAACTCTTGGCGAATCGGTACACTACCTAAAATACAGTGTAGTGAACATCCACGTATATCAGTATTGCCAAGTTCCGCAAAGGTACCAATTAACGTCTCTTTCAGTCAACACCTATCATTTTCACAACAAATCGTTCTCGGTAAATTGTTATTGGTTCTAATTTGAATAAAAATCTTAAATTATTTTTTTGCCCAGCTGTAAAAACCAATAAATAACAACCAATCTAACGCATAAACGAAATTTAAACACAGAAATAGGAGCTAAAACGCAAAAATCGGAGCAAGAAATAAAAAAACCAAAATCAATATACCTGTCTTAAAACCTCAGCCCTATGATCTCCAAGCTCTTCGATCTCCACCGTCCGCTTGTGACTCTCTCCCTTCTTTTTCTTCTTCTCCTTCTTCTTCTTCTCTTCCTTTTTCTTCGATTTAACACAATCGCTATCATCATCGACAACATCATCATCATCATCACCATCACCATCACCGTTCGTTGCTTTGAACGTGTACGTCTTCGTGATCGGACGGCCCTCATTGCCTCTCCTTTTAATCTCAGCCGTCCATTTATAGTTCTTCTCAACCCCTCCTCTCTTCACCACCACTTCCTCCTCCTTCTTCTTCTTTCCGTCCTTGATCTCCGCCGTCCACTTGTACTTCCGTTCCGAGCCGTCCTTGATCTCCGCCGTCCACGTGTACTTCCTATCGACGCCCTTGACCAGCCGATCGAACCGCGACTCCAGCTGGCTCACTCTGTCGCTAAGGCTCTGCAAGTAGAGAGACTCAGCTCCGTGCCTCTCCACCTTCTGGATTCTCCTGTACGACGAAAACGACGGCGTTTCGTCGATTCGGACCAGATCGGTCACCGCGTCGAAGAACTCGAACGGACTCGGGCTCAGAAAATCGAGATCGAGATCCTCCTCTAGAAACGAAGGCAGAGCGAGGGTTTTTGGCGCGAAACTCGAGGTTTCTCGGATGAAGAGCGAAGGAGGAGAGTAGTAGCACGGCTCGACGAGCTCCAATCGCCGGAATCGGCTCATGGTTTCGCTGAGTTGAAAAATCGGTGTGAAAGTGAAACTCACTGAGTCAGATTGAGAAACGAACGAGTCGGAGTTTCGCGAGTTTTTGCTGAGTCAGTGACTCATCACTCATCAGTGATTGATGTTGATCTATAAAAGAAGAAGAATATGAGGAGAGAGAGAGAGAGGAAAAGACAAGAGTTTTAAAAGGAACGAGGAGTGTGAAAAACAGTGGACGGTGGGAGGGGCAAAATCGGAATTTTGAAATTTGTAAACAACTATTCCAGCGGGATTGGATAAGGTCGCCGCGTAATGGAGTAGTTTTAAGAGGGTGAATTGACGGAAATGGCCATGCGGTTGTTGGAAAATAACGGAAACAGAGAGAATCTGGTAGTAGTAGTGCCAGATAACGATGTATATGGGTGAATAGTGCGCGGGCATGTGAGGTCCTGATTTGGTGGAGCCCCATGTGATGTGATTGACAGTAATGCATAGTTTGGATGCCTTTACGTATGTAATGTTTGTCGTTTTCAAAAAGCAATGCATAACAAAGTCCACACCAAAGTGACTTTTCCACCGTTCTAACGGCGAAAAATGGGAAAAAGGAAAAGATAAAGAAACAATACACCAAAATAAAGTGGCTTTCCCCCCCTATCTAAGGAGAAAAACAAGGAAAAAAGAACGAAGCTCGTTTGAAAGGGAAAATTATTTTTTGTATAACGGCAATTTTTGCTAAATAGTATACTTTTAGGAATAATTAAAAAAATAAAATATCAAGTCAAAGTTATTTAGGCCTTGTTTGGATTTTGCCAAACTCAGTTAACAAAACTGAGTTTTGTTAACTCATAACCCAAAAATCGTGGGCCCCACATCACTGAAGTCTGTTTGGATGATTTTTTGTTTGATCACTCAGTTAACAAAACTGAGTTTTGTGAGGTTTGAGTTAACAATTTCGGAAACAAGAAATGCTTGTTTTCAAGTTATGAAATATGAGTTACAATGGCATGATGGTAATTTCCGTCACAAGTTGGGCCCCACGGTCGGAGTGTTGTCCCATCAGTCTTAGCTTTACTCCCTCCAACGGTAATAAATCACAGCAATCTCTTTCCTACACAACCAACTTTTTCCTTTTATCATTCTTCACTTTCTTCGGAAGAAACTCCCAAACCCACTGCAAAAGCTCCTCCCATTCCAGTCTTGCACACCCATTTGAAGGAGGAATTTTGAGCTAAAGGAAATCTCCATCTGACGTGCTCCTTTGTAGTAGTGTGTTTTGGATACTTTTTTATTTTATTTTGCAAGAACGTCCATACTAAAGTAAACATAAAACAAACTAGAATCTACAATTAGATGAACTCATCAATCTACAATACTGCTTGATACAGAGCAAGTAATGAACTTCATGTCAATAATCAATTTAATTCCTTCGCCTTTTTCTCACCCATTTATTTCCTCAGCAACAACACCCATATGATTTGTAAATTCCAATCTCTACCCAGTACTCCCTTCCCACATGAAATCCCAATTGAAACCTTAAAATTTGAAACAATACCACATCAAAAAAAAAAAAAAAAAACCCCCCATGTATACTATTATCCACTCATCATTTCTCCAATTAACACAGACATATAAGCAAGCTTGCAACAATAAAGAAATAAACTTTATTGAATACCATGACATACCCAGAAAATAAGTTCATTTTTTCCCTTAAATTTCAAAAAAGATTTGGGAAAAATTCATACACTAGTCTTGGTAATTTTCCTTTGGAGTCGTCAGATACCTCTTGATGTGAATGCTACCATCGATCTGATTTCAAGGAGCAGCGTAACTGGGTTCAGTTTCAGGGCTGACGATGGAGGAAGGAAGTGTAGAGGTACTTGGTGGGTTCAGTTTCAGGTACAAGGAAGGAGGAAGATGATGTAGGAAGGGTCCATGGCTTCGACGCAGTTGGGCGAGGATGGAGGAGATGAGGTGCTGGGTTCGGGGCCTTTGGGGTTTTTTTGTTGTTGAAGGAAATAAGACCCAGGTGAAAATAAAAGAGAAGGAGACAAGAGAAGCAATCCGTGCAATTGTTTTTTGTGGGACCCAATGAATGACATAAAGGCGAGTGAGTGAATTGAATATGCACTGAGATAATTTACCCAAACAGACCACTAAACTGAGTTATAAGAAATTGAGGTATTTTTGAGTGATTAGTGATGAGTGATGAGTTATAGGTGATGAGTGATGAAAATTGAGTGAAGAGTGAAGAGTGATAAAAAAAAAAAAACCAAACAGGGCCTTAGTTATGTAGTGTCTTTTTTGAAACTCGAATTTGTTAAACTCAAGCTCTAAGTATTATGGTAATCTGTTCAAATTTAATGTTGGAAACTCGAGTTTTAGAAATATGCTAGATAAGTAAATAAATTTGGTTAGATGCTATTGAGCAATATTTTCCTAAAATTATGTCATTTTGCAAATTTTTCCTTATTTATGAGATTCTCTAGCAAAAATTGGAAAATAACATCAATTTCTAAACAATTTCGTTAGTTAGCAACGATTTTAAACTATTTAGGAAACTAATAACTCAAGTTTAAGAGACTCAATTTTTGTGTTTGAAATCGACCCTCTAAGGATCGATTTCCTTAAAGCAAATTCCGAGTTCCCTAAAGCAAAAATTCTTCAACAAACCAACCCAGAGAAGAAAAACATTATCAAATTGAAACCTACAGAGGAAAAAACACCTTCAAATCGATTCTCTTAAAGCAAAATTCCGAGTTCCCTAAAGCAAAATTTCTTCAACAAACGTAGAGAAGAAAAAAAATCATCTAACAACGAAAATTCATCATACCAAAGACCCAAAGAAGATAAGCCTTTGCTAGGAGCTTTGTCGCTGTTGCCTCCAACCTTTGCCGTCACTCCTTGGTTAGCGAGATTTGGGTTCATGGGGGTTCTTCTTCGTGGTTATCTGATTTGGGTCTTTAGATTTGTTGTTTGTGTATTTCTGATTTGTTTTTTCGTGATTTAGGTTTTCTAATTTGAAATCTCTTTATGGAACTCGAGTCTTTAAGACTCAAGTTCCACCCATTGAAATTGAGTCTCTAAAACTCGATTTACTACACCAAAATCGAGTCCCTTAAGCTTGAGATGTTAGTTTTCAAAATAGTTTAGAAACTGATGATGCAAGGAAAATTGGTAGGCTGGATGCTTCGGGCTTTAAAGGGCTAACGATTAATTGAAAGGCCTGAAAAAAGAAAACTTGATCAAAGGTGACCGGGTAAGGACCCTCTGATGCCAAAGTTAGTTTCTTTCTTTTATTCTAGAATTCCAACTTTTTAGGAGTTGTTCAGAACTTACCTTCACTTGATGTGAATGAACGTCTATATAGTTTGGTCTTAGAGCGGTTACTTATCTCATAACTTTTCTTACGAATGAGGAGGTTAGGGGATTCGAAGTTAACTTCAACAACCTCTATAGGAGTTAGAACATTTTATCTCCTATAACTGTTGTGGAAGTTAAGTTTTGCGAAAGAAGTTATAATGGTAAACCCAAATTCTGACACGTGGTCCGATTTAGTTCTTATACATTAATTTCTGGAAGTTATTCCAAGTGTTAGGGCTCGTCCAGGGGTTTTCCTTATGGACGAGTTACATCCCTATAGATGACCGTCCTGACAAGGGAAGGCATTCTTGCCTTCTTGCTCTAGACGACCCCTATGGACGAGTTGGAGTTTGCATATTTTTGCTCACTATCAATTGCCCCCTTGTCCAAGGGTTGTCCAAGGCGTCATAGGATTTATTGTTGTCCTTGGATACGTACCCTAATGTTGATCAATGAAAGCACCCCCCGTGTCATCATTTCTTTGGTTGACCTTATGTGGTCCAGTTTGTGCCACATGATTTTGTTGGAGGCCCGTCTCGTCGATTTAATTTTCTGAGATAAACGCCACGTGGTGTCTTCTGATTGGTTGCGTCGTTTTAGATACCAAACTTCATTGCCTATAAATAATGGAATTCCTTTCCTACCTTTCACATTTTTTTCAAATTTTTTCCCTTAACATTTGTCATCCAGAGCCTCGTCTAGAAGTGTTTCCGTGTCCTTAGTTTTCCTTCGTCTAGAGCCAGGTATCTTCTTCATAAGCCAGGTATCTTCTTCATACTCGTCTTTAGATTTAAGTTTTATTCCAAATGTCTGAAATTGTCGTCTCTTTGTGTAGTAATAGTGTTGATAAGGAGATAGACAAGTATCACTATTCAAGTAGCTATAGTGGTTCCAGTAGTATTAGTAATAGTAGTAGTAGGGGAAACACCACGGAGGAGGAATACGCCTTTGGGGTTCTTGGGGTTCCTTTAGAAGTCTTTCAAGAACAACTTAGGACGAGGATAGCGTCTGGGTCTGGGGCTAGTCCTTTGGGTGCTCCCTCGTCCACTCCTCTGGACGAGGTTGAGACAATATATAGCTATGCTATGGGAGTCCACTCTAGGACGGACGAGAAGAAGCTAGTGTCCCTTAGGAGTTGGTACCAAATTCCAAACGATTTGAACCCTAGGTTGGCTGTTCGTGGGGAGTGGTGTTGCCAGCCTCGTTTTGGTGTAGGTGTTTATGAGGCTTATCTTCTAGGAGGTCTTAGGTTGCCTCTTAATACTTTTGCTAGGGAATTACTCACTAGGCGAGGTTTAGGGTTGTGTTAGTTTAACCCTAATACATGGAGACTAGTCGTCTCTTTGCAAATTTTGTGGAGGGAGGTATTTGAAAGGGATCGTTCTCTCACTGTGGACGAGTTCCTTTATTATTATAAACCCTCTGAAATTAACCAATTCCTTGACTTTTATCAATTCACAGCCAGAGGAAAAGATTGTAGATTGATAAAATCTCTTGTCACATCAAATGGGAACTGGAAGACAGAGTTTTTCTTCGTCTCTAGTTTTTGGGCAGGACACCCTGTTAAGATTGGCAGGGATCCATTTGCCCCATATACTGGAGAGTTAGGGAACTTTTGTCCTGAAGGTTTGCTTATTATCATCATTTCATTGTTTTTATTATATATGTTATTTTTTAGTTGTCTAATCATTTTTTGTTTCCTTTTTTCTTCGAGTGTTAGACGACTGTGCTTGAGCAAGTTTTATCTTGGACGTATTCAGAAGACTCATCTACACCCTGAAAGGGATTTTCACTCTCTGGTTACTCTCCAACGTCTTGCAACCTAGGGACTTGGTCTTGAGCCATCTCTAGAGCCTCTGCTCACAAGCTTACTGTCCGTAGACGTGAGTTTTTCTTTCTTTTCTCTCTCTTCTTCTTTTTTTTTTTTTTTTAAAAGAATGGCTTTGACGTTGTCTTTTTCAGGCATGGCAACCATGAAGGAAAATAAGGGCAAGGAGGTGGTGGACGAGGTAACTAGGCAGGAGGCCCAATCTTAACCTTGTCCTGCCGTTGGGGACAAACGAAAGAATTTGTCAAAGGCAATTGACTTGGAAAACCTTCCAAGTTGTTGCAAGGAAAAGAGAGCAAAACATAAGTTGTCTAAGCCCGGGGTTATCACGCTTGGCCTTCCTACTCCTAGCTTTTAGCAGCCGTCTGTCCAAGTCGACGATGTGGACTCATCTATACCTATTGAGGTCACCCTGTCCAAGACCACTTCTCCTGCCTCGTCTCAGCCTTCTCAAAGGGTTCCCATGAACCTTCTTGAAAATGAGGATTTAGCTTGGGAGAGGTTTGAGAAGGCTATGACTGAAGAGGACGCGGTTGCGTGCTATGACATGTCCTTGAAAGAATTTAAGCATTCTACTGTTCATGATCTTTTCAAGGTATGTAATTATTTTTATCTCGTCTTGTCATAGTAATATACGCACGTATATTTTTCTAATAGAATCTCGAATCACTTGTTACAGGCAATGTCTATGTTCATTGCTGCGTCCAAGCAAGCCACAAAGTTGTACAGGACGAGGGTCTCGCTTCAGACAAAGGTCCAGGAAGTCAAGGATGACTGCAAGGAGTGGGTTGAGGTGGCAACTAAGGCTAAAGACGAGGCTAAGGAATCACAGAACCTCGTGGAAGAGCTCAGATTTGACATTGTTGAGAAGGATACTTGTCTTGACTACCTTCAAAAAAGGAATGATGAGCTGAGTGCCCTTCTTGACAAAGCCAAAGAAGACACTGTAGTGGAGTTTAGAGCTTCTAAGCAGTTCACTGATTTGTTGGACACCAACTACACAACTGGCTTTGAAGACTTTCGGATGGACGCTATAGAGAACTTTCCTGAAATTGACTTTAGCTCCATTAAGCTCAACCTTGGTGCTGCAAGCTCCCTACTATAGACTAGCTCTGAAGATGTTAATGTTAAAGACGATGCCACCACTCAGCTTGCCCAGGATGAGCCTAATGATGGAAACAGCCCTCAGTGAAAAGTGTTTGAAAAATTATGTTGTCATTTTCCTTTTGTCTTTGTTTTATGTATGAGATTTGCTATTTTCAACCATTCAAATTTATTTAAGTACATTTGTCTCATCTGTGATTTTTGTGATGAGCTTTCAAACAATTGCCTTTTAGGCTTTAACTCATAAGGGCTTTTTGGACGGTGATTGTCTACCCTCTTTTAAACTTCATGAATGAATGTTTACTTTCAATGCTTTACTTGTTTTTGAACATGTTGTTGCTTGGACGAGTTTATCTTTTGTTTACATTATCCATGTTATACTAGTTTCTTAGTGGTCCATCCATTTGTGTTGTTTTGCCTGTCTATATTTAGGATTTCTTTCATATTCAACATGTTTGCCATTCCTTGAATTTTACAAGTACAGCTCAACTCATGTACGGTGTTGTGTTTACCAACTTTATTCGTCTAGAAACTTAGCTAGTCTTTTCCTTGTCCATAAGCTGGACATTTTACTCTCGTCTTTGAGTGCAACACTTCTAGCATTTACTCGTCTGTAGGTTAACTTGTTTTGGTTGGTTATATTTATCCATGGATTTCAAGCATTCTTATACGCATGCTTTTCCTCGTCCGTATTCGGACGCACGCTTAAAATTTTATCTCGTCCCCTGGATGAGAATGCACTCTCTTGTCCATATAACGGACGAGCATGCCTTAAGCTCACTTTTCTTAGTTTTATCCTTATTTCAAGGAAAGCTTGCAGACGTTATATTCCTGCGGCCAGGGATTTTTTTCATTCGTCTTTGGCCTTAGCCTTCTTGTGGAAGAAATTATGAGAAATTTATGTATCACACACATTGGAAATCCTAGCTGCATATACATAATATAAAATATTGTCCAGAAGGAAGGCACACGCTTGGAAGCCAGTGCCTTAGGGAATCAAACTACTTATACAAAGACTAAGTACATAACTTTGTCTATCACAAACTTGTTTTTAGATTGTGCATAAGTTAGAGCCTAGTACACTTTTAGGGAATTAACGCACGCTGTAGTAGTTATAAACATAGAGTAGTTAATATGGATAAAGATAAGGGAAACACTTCAACTTTGTCCATGGTGCCGCTTGTCTAGGATGACCTTTCATTGATTGTACCTTCTCAGATGCTCGATATTCCAAGGGTGCTCCAGCTTCTGTCCATCTAAGGTTTCCAGGTAGTACAATCCTTGCCTTTTGCAATTAATGACCTTATAGGGTCCTTCCCAATTAGGTCTCAGTTTTTTATAAGTCAGGTTCTTGGTTGTCAACGAGACCTTTTTAAGCACGAGGTCCCCAATGTTGAAACGTCTGAGTTTCACCATCGCATCATATTTTCTAGTCATACGATTTTTGTACCTTGCTGTGCTCTGCATCCATCCTTACCTTGTCTATCAAATCAAGCCTGAGACAAGGTTGCTCTTCATTATCCTCATCTTAATACTTCATCACCTTATGATTTTCCATGTGCACTTCTACAGGTATCACTGCGTCACTTCCATAGGCTAACTTGAACGGAGTTTCCCTTGTGGGGGTCCTCACAATTGTCTTATAAGCCCATAGAACACCTGGTAGCTCGTCTGGCCGTACTCCCTTTGCCCCCTTAAGCCGGGTCTTGATGATCTTCAATAAGGATTGATTTGCAACTTTCGCTTGTCCATTCGCCTATGGGTGGGAGGATGAGGAATAATGATTCCTGATTCCAAGTTGCTCGCAAAAGTCCCTCGCAAAAGTCCCTGAAAGGTATGTTGTCAAACTGTTGTCTATTGTCAGACACTAGTACCCTAGGTACCTTGAACTTGCATACGATGCTCTTCCAAACAAAGTTTTTGACGTTCTGCTAAGTAATTTTTGCTAAGGGTTCATCTTCCACTCACTTAGTAAAGTAATTGATCCCTACGACTAAAAATTTTATTTGCCTGGTTCCTAGTGGGAAGGGACCTAAGATATCCAGTCCCTATTACGCAAAGGGCCATGGGGCCATCATTAGGGTTAGATACTTCGACGGTTGTCTAGGATGTTGCTGAATCGCTAACACTGGTCACACACCTTAACATAAACCTTAGCATCTGCTTGAATAGTTGGCCAATAGTAGTCTGCACGGACAACTTTATGGACTAGTGATCTTGCTCCCAAATAATTTTCACATGCTTCTTCATAAACTTCCTTTAATACGTAGTTTGACTCATTTGAAGTTAGGCACCTTAAGTAAGGCTAAGAGAAGCCTTGTTTGTACAACACTTCGTCTATGAGGACATACTTGGCAGCCTTGATTCTCAATTTTCTAGCCTCGTCCTTGTCTTTTGGAAGCCTTCCATCATTGAGATAGACTATTATTAGAGTCATTCAATTTTCTTCCCCTCCTATTTGCTATATCTCTGGAAGATCTATGCTTGGCATGTATTGGACTTTGTCATACTTATCCATAACTGTTCCTGCTGAAGCTATGTTCGCCAAAGCATCTGCTTTCGCCAAAGCATCTGCTTTCATGCTTTCTTCCCTCGGGAGTTGAATAAAATTGGCCTCTTTAAACTTTTGGACGAGCCGTTTTACTTTGTTGAGATACTTCTTCATTCAATCTTCCTTAGCTTCAAATATTCTATTCACTTGATTGATAAACAACTAAGAGTTTCCTTGGATGACTACTGACTCTGCTCCTAAGGTCTTAGCCAATTCCAATCCTTTGAGGAGAGTTTTATATTCAGCTTCATTGTTGGTGGTTTAGTATTGTAGATTGGCTACATATTCCAACTTATCTCCCTTTGGGGATTTTAGTATAACTCCGATCCCCCCTGCATATAAAGTGGACGAGCCATCTACATTGATGACCCACCTTTGAGCCCCTTCCTCTTTGTCTAGCTCTTCCTGACTAGGAGTGAACTCCTCAATGAAATCTGCCAATACTTGTGCTTTTATCGCACTTCTTAGTTAGTACCTGACATCAAATTCACTGAGCTCCACGGCCCATTGGATAAGTCGTCCTGCGGCATTTAACTTGTTCATTGCCTTCTTTAGGAGATAATCTGTCAAGACGTTGATGACATGAACCTGAAAATAATGCCTCAGCTTCCTAGAAGTTGTGGCCAAAGAAAAGGCTAGCTTTTCCATCATTGGATATCGTCCTTCTGCTCCTCTTAGCGCCCGGCATGTATAGTAAATCGGCTTCCGTATACTCCCTTCTTCTTTAATCAAAGCCGAGCTCACTGCATGTAGGGACACCGCTAAATAAAAATATAATTCTTCACCCGATATGGACGGGCTTAGCAGGGGTGCTATGGTGAGGTAGGTCTTGAGGTATTGGAAGGCCTTCTAACACTCGTTCGTCCATTTAAATACCTTTTTGAGAACTTTAAAGAACGGTAAACATTTTTTAGTAGCTTTTAAGACGAACCTGTTAAGGGCATTAACTCGTTTGATGAGAGATTGGACTTCTTTGATATTCTCAGTGGCTCCATATTTAGTATCGCTTGAATTTTATCAGGATTTTCCTTAATTCCCCTATGCGAAACCATGAACCCAAGGAACTTACCCGAAGAAACTCCAAAAGCACCCTTGCTCAGATTCAACTTCATGTTATACCGCCTAAGAGTATCAAAGGTCTCTTGAAGGTCGTGCAGGTGCTTTTCCTCGTCCAAACTCTTTACCAGCATGTCATCTACATAAACTTTTACATTCCGTCCAATTTGTGGATGAAACACATGGTTAACCAACCTTTGGTAAGTTGTCCCTGTGCTCTTCAAATCGAAGAGCATCACCTTATAGCAAAACAAACCCTGACTAGTAATGAAAGATGTCTTCTCTTCATCCACCTAATCCATTCTGATTTGATTGTAGCCCAAAAAAGCGTCCATGAAACTGAGCAATTTATGGCCCGCAGTCGAGTCCACCAGTTGATCAATGCGTGGCAATGGATAATTATCCTTGGAGCTGGCTTTGTTCAGATCAGTGAAGTCTATGCACATTCTCCACTTGCCATTAGCCTTTCTGACCATGACCATATTAGCCAACTAGTTCGGGTAATAGACTTCTCGGATAAAGTTTGCCGTGATTAACTTTTGGACTTTCTCTTTAATGGCGTTGTCTCACTCAGGGGCAAAAATTCTTTTCTTCTGACACACAGGCTTGGGCGAAGGATACATATTTAGATGATGGGTAATGACACTTGGGTCAATACCTGGCATGTCCTCATGACTTCATGCAAACACATCAAGGCTTTTCTTTAAAAACTGGACTAGGTCTTACTTCTTCTTCTTTCGGGGTTGCTTTCGTCTAAAGGAATGTCTTCTAGTACTTCCAATACTTTTGTGGGCTCTGCGGTAATCCTTCCCTCGTCTATGCTCATTGTCTATACGTGCTCGTCCATAGCCAACATGACTAGATAACATTCTTTGGCGGCTAATTAGTTTCCTTGTACTTGACCTACTCCATACTTAGTCAGGAACTTGACAAACAAATGGTAGGTAGATGCTACCGCCTTCCAACTATTTAAAGTCTGTCTTCCAATAATGGCATTGTATGACGATGAGCAGTAAACAACAAGGAAGTTTACCTCTTTGTATCTGTTATGGATGCGCTCCGACCACCACAGGTAATGCAATGGTACCCACGAGTTTCACTTTCATTCCTCCAAATCCTACCAAGGGCAAGTTTATAGAATGGAGCTGATCTTATCCAAGCCTCATTTGTTGGAAGGTGGGGTAATACAAGATGTCCGCTGGACTCCCATTGTCTACCATCACCCTTCTAGTCGTATAATCAGCAATGAGCAAGGTAACAACGATCGCGTCTTCATGTGGGTGGTGAACTCTTACAACATCCTCGTTCGTGAACGTAATGGCTTGCTCGTTAGCTTCACTCATCCTTGGAGATCATCTAGACAGTTGGACATTTTGCATCACTTTTAGGTATGTCTTCCTTGAGTAGGTAGATTGACCTTTCGAGATTCCCTCTATAATAACTCTTATTTCTCCTAGTGAGGGTCGTGATGACTCTTCCACCTTTGCTTTCAATTTCTCGTTCTTGTGGTCTCGTCCAAGAAAATTTCTCAATTTTTCTTACTTGATGAGATTCTCTAACTGCTGCTTCAAATCAAAACACTTGTCCATATCATGCTTATGATCTCTATGGAAGCGGCAATACTTGTTCCTATTATGCTTGTTAGGATCTCTTTTCATTTTTTCTAGCCATTTCAAGGATGGGTCATTCTTGATTTGCATAAGCACTTGCTTAAGTGGTGTATTCAAGGGCATGTACTGCTGCTTCCTCATTGAAGAACCTGTCTTCTTGCTATCTCTATCTTTTTTCTCTCCTGCCGAAGCCTTCTTTGGATGAGGACCTTGCTCCGGATGGCGTGGGAGATCTACTTCCATGCGCTCTACTCTCTTCCTCTTTTTGGCTATGATTGCATCCTTCGCATTTATGAAGTTTTGGGTTGAATGGACGAGTTCAGCCATGGTTTGTGGCTCTTGCTCGTAAAGCTTATGAATGAATAAATCGGAGTTAACTCCATTATGGAAGGCTGCCAATAATAATTTGTCATCCATCTCATCCACCACCAGGGCTTATCTGTTAAACGGGGTAATGAAGGACCGCAAACTTTCATTTTCCCTTTACTTTATGGTTAACAGGCTAGACAAGGAATGCTTATGCCGTTGTCCTCTGATAAAATTGTTAACAAACAACTTATTCAATTCTTCGAATGAGCCCACAGTGTTTGGAGGTATCTTGCTGAACCAAACTCACGCTAGCCCTTTGAGGGTGGTAGGGAAAGCCTTACACATAATTTCGTCCAAAACCCCCTGGAGGTGCATGATAGTCTTAAAGGTGGCAATATAATCACACGGATCGCGTGTTCCATCATATGAATCCAAAGAAATCATCTTGAACTTTGAAGGCAATGGGTGGCTATTGATGGAAGCAGTGAAAGTGGAGTCTGCTCGATGAACCAAATCATCTACGGGATTTTTACTTCTCATATTCTCCCTCATCTCGTCCATAGCCTTCTTCATTTGGACCATCTCTCTTTCCAAATGTGGAACCCTTCGTGAAATGGTTCCCCTTGACTGGTTCTTTGGCTTAGAAATCTCCTTTATCTTCTTGACTCTAGGCTTATCCTCTCGCGTGTCTTTCATGGTACTGCCTCCTTAGACCAATCTCCCTAGTCAACTCTTGGTTCTGGCGAGTTAATTCCACCATGGTGGCTACCATGGACTGTATGTATTAGACGGAGGGCGATTGCATGACAGGTGCTGATTGATGGTCGTGGTGGGGATTACTAGAAGCATTCTTACTCTCTTGGTGGCCTGGGCTAGTGGCTTTTGATCTTATCTGAACCATACAGCTTTTTGTTGGAGAAAGAATGTTGCAAAACATAAAATTTCCTTTTCCCATAGACGATGCCAACTGATAATGCAAGGAAAATTGGTAGGCTGGATGCTTCAGGCTTCAAAGGGTTAGCGATTGATCGAAAGGCCTGAGAAAAGAAAATGTGATTAAAGGTGACCAGGGTCGACCCGCCAAGGACTGTTCAATGCCAAAGTTAGTTTCTTTCTTTTATTCTAGAATTCCAACTTTTTAGGAGTTGTTCAGAACTTACCTTCACTTGATGTGAATGAACGTTTATATAGTATGGTCTTGGAGTGGTTACTTGTCTCATAACTTTTCCTATGAATGAGGAGGTCAGGGGATTCGAGGTTAACTTCTACAACAGCTATAGGAGTTAGAATATTTTATCTCCTATAACTGTTGTGGAAGTTAAGTCCTACAAAAGAAGTTATAATGGTGAACCCAAATTTTGACACATGGTCCAATTTAGTTCTTATACATTAATTTCTGGAAATTATTCCAAGTGTCAGGGCTCGTCTAGGGGTTTTCCTTATGGATGAGCTATATCCCTATGGATGACCATCCTAACAAGGGAAGGCATTCTTGCCTTCTTGCTTTGGACGACCCCTATGGACGAGTCAGAGTTTGCCTATTTTTGCTCACCATCAGAAACGTTGCTAACTAATAAAATTGTCTGAAATTTGGTGTTATTTTCCATTTTTTCCCAGATTCTCTATGTATTTTGATTTATTTGGTTTGAAAAATAAATTTGATGAAAAATTGTTGTATTTAAGTTTATTTTTAAACGGACTGTATGGAAAAACTTTATTTTCAAACCTACTTTGAAGAATTTTTCTCCAACCTGCTATGACTACAAAGACTATTTGTGTATTTTTAGTTATATAAAATTTTTAATAAGACATGTGACTTGTTTAAATAATATGTATAAATTGTTTTATAGATTGTCATATTAAAAAGATTTCACCAAATTGAAAACGTTGAACTAAAGTTATACATTCTCAAATCAATTATCTAAAAAACTAAATTGTTATACAGTCTCAAGCTTTGATGTTGTTGGAAAAAGTATCTCCTAATCCCGCTTCACAGAACGAGCACATAGGATAATTTTTGATATGGTTGAGCCCATTTGATCAATCCTCTTCTAATGGTGATTGTTAACTATGATTCGACTAAAATCAAATCAAACCAAATAAGTGTGAGGAATCCTTCACATTTACATCATGCTTGGAGTGCAAAACTCAGGAGGGAATGCGGAAGATGGATTAAGGGTCCAAAAGGAAACCCAGTTGTAACTGAATGAGCCAAACCATTTTCCAATCTTGTTGGATATTATTCAATCACTTTGAAATAAATCAAGAACATTATAGATCTATACCGTACCTCGATTTCATTTATAAAGAAAGGATTAAGGTTCTAATCCTCCTCCACTTAATAATAATTTTTTTTTTTTGAAAAGTAAAAAAAAAAAAAAAAGAATATCAACTCTCACTTTTGTATGGCAAGGTTAAATAAATAAAATTTGCATTCAACTGGTGAGTTAAATATATTAGCATTGATATATATACCATGTTCTATATGTTAGACTAGATGTGGAAAATGAGGCATAAAATAAGAATACTAGAATACAAGAGTTATATGATTCAACCTTGTTAACCTATGTTCATGGAGAAAATCCTTAAGGGCGCTACATCTTTATTGTATAAGAGTGTAGTACAAAGTATGTATTACAATGAATTATAATATGAATATATATAGGAGACTAAACTCTAGATTACTAGTACAAGTATGAAACTTGTTGCACATATAATAAGCATGGGCTTGAACTTATTACATTGACCTTATATATCTCTAACATAGTGCAATGGGGCCTTTTTTACTGATGACATGTAGATAGTACAACATTAAGAATAAAATGTTGTATAATTTTATTTCCTTGGAGGCACGGAGGATAAACCTCCAAGCAAATAGGAAGCATATTATTTATTTCTTTATTTATTGTATAATTTGATGGTTATAACAATCTTATAGATGGAATTTGAATATTGATTCAACTTATAAAGGAAACAATTTTTCCAGTAGATCATTAGATGCAATAAGAACTGGATTCGTGGTTATGTACTCTTAGGCCTTAGCTACCCCCTCCATGTTTTGCCAGAGGTTTGTTTGGCCATTCAAACCGACAACTTGTCTAGGATCTTCATTTTGGCGTACTATACCATTTCGTCCTGAAACTATATATAGAAGTAATGTGTAGTTTGGAGTGACCATATATCATCTTTGGATTTACGATGAATGATAACATTTAGGATGAAGATAGGGATATACATTTTTTTTTTTTATATATAACGAATTGACATGAATTTGAGAATTTTCGCTGGGCGATTTTGTTATCAAGGAAAAACCGAAATATGTTGTCAAATCTTGAACTTGAAAAATTGAACAGTAAGAGACAAGATTACAGAAGAAGTTTTTACATGTAACTTGAACTAAGAAATGAAATCCAAATATCCCTTAATCTTCCTTTTTTGACATTCCCAAAACGAGAGGAATTATTTCATGGAATGATAGGATAAGCATTCAAGAGAAGAATCAAACCAGGAAGTAACAATTAATTAGAATAAGATATTATGGAAATAGCAATGATATGAACTTGTTTGTACTCAATCTATATTTGAATTTAATTGTTTATGGTCTTTTTGTATTTTCTTCTGAAAGACCTTAATTAGGAAGGATATATATTATCACCTGCAGTGGAAATTTGAAATACACCACCACCTAAGGAAGAGAAGGGGATAATTTTGCAGAACATCCTAAACAATTAAAAATTAGTAGAAAGGCAAGTCCTATTAATTATATCATATGAGAATTGAGTTGTGAACTCGCAAAGAATTGTTTATTTCTCTACTCCCATATACACTTCATTGCTTTCCGTAAAATAATCGTACAAGAGAGAAATGGAGGGCCACTAAGCAAGATATTGCTTTTGATTTACCATACACAAGCATCACTCACAAGATAAACAATACTTCATCAAATTGCTTTCTTAAATAAATTAAAACGTTATCAATGACCATTTTATGTCACACTCGTGAAATTTCTTCCAGAAGCCACCCAATTGCACTCAGTCGAAATTTAAAATTTTGGCATGCCAGCTTGATTCATAGAAACTCAAATTTCCAGTGTAAAAAAAAAAAACAAACAAACAAACTATTGCTACAAACATAGAGTACATACAACACATCTATATCAAATCCAGTCTAAAACAAATTTATATAATGAAAAATAAAAAAATAAAAACCTACCATATATATTTTTCATAAGAAATTGAGATAAGACTGTCTACCCATTGTCTTTTTAGAATAACACAACAGTGGAAGCCAACTAGAATAGATACGATCTTTAGGTAGGGGGAAGAAAACCTCCTTGTTCCATATAATGAAAGCAACAACAGAACCTTCCCATCACACAACCCATCAAAGCCATTCCAAACACAACCCCACTGGCCATAGCCCAACAAATGCTACCAACACTCCGAACCCTTCTTTGTTCTTCCTTCATATCCCTCTCAAACTCAACCCTAACCTTCTCATCCTTCACCTCTTCCGCAACCAAAGAATCCAAAGATTTCCTCTCTTCATTCAAACCCGGCCCTGAAAACTCCACCAGAGCTTTTTCCTCAACCAAACTTTGCGGAAACCTTTCCGGGTCTTCTTCATAAACACGCGAAGTGAACAAATCATCAGCAGAGTCCTCATCATCATCATCATCATCATCACTATCGTCGCCGAGCAATGACTCGGTGTGAGCACGTGGTAAGGGATTAAGATTAACATCATCAGTACTGCTCATGAGTGCTAATGTGGCTTTGAAATTGTCCCAGAACTCGTGGTTGAGTTCAATGAGTCTTTGTTCCATGTGGTGTAAATATTGGGGTGGATTAGATGCATGGGATGCAATCTCGGCTGCTAAGAGGTTCTTAAGGAACTCAAATTTTTGGAGGATTTCGTCGAGAAGGGGTTGAGGCCATGGGGTTTTTGGTTGAAGAGAGAAGAGATGGTGGAGTTCAGAATCGAATTCTTGAATTTTTTTCTGCAAAGTTGTTGAGGATGCCATTTTTGGTTTTCTGGGACTTGTTTATGTTCTTCTTAGTTTTTGGAGTTATGGGTTTCGGTTATTTTCCTTTTGGATTAATTGGGGGGAGACGGTTACAAAGTCTGGGAGTTATGCGACGGTTGACATCATATTTGCCAAAGTCAGATGAGGTCGGATTACCACTTTCCGTACTCTGGTTATTCAATAATCAAACCTCATTTGTTTTTTCTATCGTTTCTTTAAAAAATAAAAACCAGAAATTTACACATTTAGTATTTAAAATTTACTAAGTGGTTCCCCCCCCCCCCCCCCCCCCCCAAAAAAAAAAAAAAATACTAAGCGGAAATTTTTTTTTAATCTCTCAAAATTCAAGTGAACTCTCTCTCTCTCTCTCTCTCTCTATATATCTCTATATATATATATATATATATATTAGGGGAGAAATTACACTTTATTCATTTGTGATTTGCTCGAAAACATTTTATTTACTTATGGTTTAAAAATTGGCACTTTACCCACTTGAGATTAGTTTTGTTTGTCTCCCATTACCCATCTCTGTTAAAAATAGAGAAAATTTTGTATTTGTGTTACTCTTTTATATCTCTCTCCTTTCAAAACATAAAAAAAACTAAGAAATCAAGAGAAAATAAAATCTAAAAGTTAGGTTTTGTAAAAATTAAAACATAACAGGACATTTGGAGGTACTAAAATAGTTTTTCCTTGAAATTTTTGTGATATTGGTTATGCTAAGTTTCTCATTACATTGCTATTAGGTATATAATTTTGAAAATTATTATTGGATATCACATATACAATATCTATTCACAATCACTATTCATGAAATTTTACTAAATACAACACAAAATAAAAATATAAATTGGTCTAATAGTATCTTCTAAATTGAATGAGAATAGGTGCATGAGATCGTTCAACTCAATTACAATTTGTTACTTTCAAGATCTTAATTGGCATACAAAATATCTGAATATAAACAGTATAAAAAATATGTTCATTAGTTTACAAAAAAAGTAGCAGCAAGAATCTAAACAATTTAATTTGTATGAAAATCTAATAGAAGCAAAATCTAATTTTAATTCTAATTGAATTTTCTCTAAACATTTGTTTCATATATATATATATATATATATATATATATATATAATATAATATAATATAAATGGCTTATTACATAAATGACTTATAAATTTGAATTATTTTTAGTTATACAAAATAAAGGCTCATAAATATAAAATCATTCAAATTCTCTCTTCCTCTAATTTTATATATAGAGTTAGATATATGATTAGGTTTTCTTTTATGGTTTATTTATATTGAACTCTCATTTTTTACATTGAATTAACTCACTTGACACAAAAATTAAAAAACTTATATTAAATGAGACACGTGACACAAAATAAACTCTAATTATTTTTTTTTTACACTGAATTAATTAACTTGGTACAAAAATTTAAAAACTTAGATTAGATGGGACATGTGATGTAAAATTAAACTCTAGAGTTGAATTCTAATTTGATATATAATTAGATTCTCTATCAGCTTTGACTATATATATATATATATATATATAAATCAAAATTTTCTGAAATTTGAGTTAAAGATGCATCACATAAACGTGTGATATTATGGATGAAAGCCTAGATCTAAGATGCATATGATTCAATTGAACCTCTAGATGTATATGATAAAATTTCTAGATCTACATGGTTAATCTTCTAGATCTACATGATTTAAGTAGTACAAACATGTGACTGCATGAATATACAATTAATCATTTTGTTAGGACATATGTAGTTCAAGTCTGTGAACATATGTCGCTATTTTATGTAATTGGCTTATCCTTAGACAAAACACACTTTACTTGTAATTGGGTAGATTTAGGATGTGTTAAACACTTCAAGAAACTTGGGTTCAAGATTAAGTGTTGAAGCCGTCAAAGTCTGCCCAAGAAACAAGCAAGGAAGTGCCAGTTTTTAAAGCTCGACACATACCTCGACACATGCATCTATCGAGCCTTAAGAAGCTGTTTTGCCCCGAGCCTCGACAGCTTCTCGACACCTCTTGACACCTCTATCTGTCGAGAATTAAAGAAAACAGATTTCCAGTTCTGTTTCAAGTCCAATCCGTGAATATGTCTTTGGGACTTCTTTTCTCCTAACCCTAGACATATAAAAGGATTATTTTAAGGGCCGTAAAAGGGGATGCACGTTGCACATTCATTCAGAACTTCTTGTTCATGCAATTTGTGATTTGAAAGACAAAGTTCGTGCCCTAGTTTATCCTGATGATTTGAAGAACTTTGTAGCCAACAACTCTCTCTCTAGTTGGTGTTTGAAGTCGCGTACTGGGATCTGCGCATCTGGTTAGTCACGTACTTGGGAGCCGTGCATTGAAAGGAGAAACTGTCACTATAGAACAAGTCCAATTGGGTATTGGGGTAAGAGTTCAACTGTAGGTTGGTAAGGTACTTGGGATTCCTTACTTGTAACTGCTTGTTGTGATAATAGTGGAGTTTCGGGAGTGGTGACCTTAAATCACCCGGTGGGGTTTTTGCCGTAAGGTTCTCCCCATTCGTAAACAAATCACCGTGTCATTTAATTTCCGCTGCATTACTTAGTTTGGTGATTTGTTTGTGCTACCACGTGATATTGCATGTTAATTTGATTAATTAATAACTGGGCTAATTTAATTAATCTAAGTTATCACAAAGGGTCAACGCATTTGTGGCCTGTCACATTTGAAACCCTAAAAACTACATGATCATGTGAAATATATTCTTGATGTATTTGATTGATATTCCAAGTAAGAGAAGTGAGACCGAAGAGAGAAGAAAAGATTTAAAAAAATATGTACGTTTTTCTATTAAAAAGAAGTTTAGTAGTTAATTTCTCCAATTAAATATTGAAAAAAAGAACATTGTAGAATTTTAGAGGGTGAAATACTTTTTCAAACTCTTGCAGGTATATAGATATGATTAATTTTGCAATGCACTTGTTCCATTACTCTTAATAAACAAGTAGAGTGTCAACTTTCAAGTCCAACCCTAGCCATTGAGTTTTGTTTGTTTGATCAGTCAAGCTTAGGCAAGCAATAGGGCTGTAAATGGGCTGAACTTTGCCGAGTAGTGTATGTTCAAGTTTGGCTCGTCGGTAAAATTAAAAAGCTAAAGCTTGGCTTGACCTTGAGACAAGCCTAAAATATTGTTTGAGCTTGAGCTTGTGGGAAAGCCAAAAAGCTTGAGCTTGGCTTGGTTTGGTTTGATTCATTAGTCAAGCCAAGCTCGAACTTAATATCAAGCTCAAACTCGTGCTCAAATCAAGATTTTGAACTTGAGATCCAACAAAATTATCTTATCAAATACTTAAATCTGCCAAAATCAAGTAAACAAAAATAAGAAAATAGCATACTCATTTTATCATGCTTCTAGTCCGACCTATGATTAGTCATTGTTGATATTGCAACTTTACAAAATTAAATTCATCCTTTATTGTCTATACCTTCATCAATTGTTTAAAATATAATTTTTACACCCAAATTAGATGATAAAGAACTAGAAAAAGACTTGTTTTTAACTATTGTGAATGAGAAAGAATTAACATGTTTTATAACTTTACATTAGACAATGGATAATATAGGACCATATGGGGCCCACTTATAATTTTTTTTTTAAAAAATGTAACTAAAGTCTAAAGTAGTGTTTGATCAGTTTAGAGGGAAATGAAAGATTAAGGTAAATGGTATTGGTCCAATATTAGACATTTTATTATTAAGATATGTGTAATAAGTTTATTTAGAAAGCACATATCAAGCCAATAAATGAGTTTATACTTGACTTGTTTATATCAAGCCTTATAGCTCATGAGCTTGTTCATGAACAAAGAGTTTTACTTGGGCTTGGCTTGTTACTAAACAAGTCTAAAACTAAGGCTCAAGCTTGGCTTATTTATAAATAGACAAACATGAACGAGCTTTTTATCGAGCCGAGCTTGAATTGTTTATGAACAGCTTGGTTCATTTACAGCCTTAGCAAGCAATAGCATTGTATCACTTCCTAGTATGGAAGATTATGATTTTATATGTACATGTATATACACATTGAAACTACTTGAGTGTATGTATGTTATTATTCTTAGATTTGTGATGTTGTTCTCAATAGACCGATATTAACCAAGCGTTAGCCAATGCGGCAAGCAGAGTATACTACAAGAACACTTGACGCATCAAGAAAAAAATGACTAAATTTTGTAACTAAATTTTCAAGTTAAAAAATAATCAATAAAGTACATCGATTAACATTAAATAAAAATTTACTACTAGATTAAAGATTGTTGAAAAGTAGAGAAACAATCCTGAATGCATACAAAGAAACCTAATCAAATAGCCATAATTACACATTATATTATTTATTTAATTTATATGATAAATGATACTTGATGGGACTGACGAACTCAACTTTCATGGACAATATCATCATTACCAACGAGGCCATTCCCTAAGACGAGCCGATCAAATGTCCACATCATTGACGAAAGTAGCAAAGCTATTCAATACGGGCAATAATACCCTAGGCAGTTACAAAGACAGCTATATGGATCGTTGGGAGCCCATTGAATTCCACATTATTGAGCACAAGACGTTACCAAGAGAGGCATTAAAGCCCCAATAACTACCACATCGGCTAGGAGTTGGAGAAACATATATAAGGCCTTCACAAGCACCAAGCACAAGGTATATAGAGACACCTAGAAATACTTATTGTGGTTCTACTACATTGCTTTATTTTTCCAAAGTACTTCCTCATACTGATTTTGGCATCGGAGACGTTGTGGCAGGCACCACATCGGTGACCACTCTGAGGGAGCTACCTTACCATTCTCATACCCACAGCAACGAGGGCTTGGCTCCATCTGGACGCATTCACTTTGATTAACGAATTTACACTTCATCAGTTTGGCACTGTCTGTGGGGAAACGACATTTTCGTACTCAAATTCGAAAGTGTAGTTTCCAGTCAACCTCCACGTTCAGATGGAGTCCAACCAGGATTCTACTGCTTTAGCTTTGCAAGTCTAGGCTCTTACAGCCACCGTTGAAGAGCTCACCAGACAGAATTAGGAAATGAGGCTATGGCTTCAACAAGAGGAGAATCGGTCTAGAGCCAACCAAGAGGATAAGGGAGATAGTCATGGAAGAAGTGACCGTCGAGGCCCGACTACTCTGATCGAACCAAACTCAAATGTTCTCTAGGAGATAAGAAAAGAGATAGACGAGCTAAGGAATGCCATTAAGGGGCAGACAGACCGAAGCTTGGACAGGATGGTCAGGACAACAGACTCACCTTTCACCACGACGGTCTTGGAATGCCCTATACTGTCAAAATTTCAACTACCTCAACTTGAGTCGTTTGATGGACTTAAGGACCCCCTAGACCACCTTAACACCTTCAAGATGACTTTGGGCCTCTAATAGCCATTGGATGAAATAATGTGTCGTTCCTTCCCCAGCATTCTTAAAGGAGCTGCTAGGGAGTGGTTCACAAAGGTACCAATATCGTCCATCGATAGCTTCGAGCAGTTAAGCAACGCCTTTCTACGCCATTTCGTTGGAGGACAACGCCCGAAGAGGCCACACCATTTACTCACTATCAAGCAAGGGGAGAAAGAAACCCTGAGGTCGTATGTGAAAAGCTTTGCTCAAGAGACCCTAGAGATGGACGAAGTTGATGACAAGGTGCAGTTGACGACCTTTAAAGCTGGATTGAAATCTCGGGAATTTCTGGTCTCACTCACAAAAAACCCTCCCAAGACGATGGCAGAGATGCTCCTGAAGGAATAGAAGTATATGAATGTTGAAGATGCTTTAGGTGCCATAAATGATGTGGAAAAACTAGGGGGCAAAGGAAGAAAGGAAGACGATTGAAAAGGACGAAAAAGGGAGCGTTCAGATCATTAGACTAATAACGGGGGTAAAAGAAAGGAAGAAAAGACTTACCAAATGGTAAAATTCACTCCTTTAGTTATGTCTGTTGACAAAATTTTGGTGCAGATTAAGGAAGAGTATTATCTTAAATGGCCAAGGTCACTACATTCGTCGCTTAATGTGCGTGACAAAAAGAAGTACTGCCGGTTTCACATGGATCATGGCCACTACATAGAAGATTGTCGGGACCTAAAGGAGCAGATAGAGGAGTTGATACGGAAAGGAAAACTGCAAAAGTATGAGAAGAAGGGGGAGTCTAGCAAGTTTAGAGACGGTAATAAAAGCCAGCACGAGTCCTCACCCAAAGATGAGGATCACGCGTCCTAGCCTCCGCGGAATGTGATCAGGGAAATAAAGATGATCACAGGGGGACCATTCACAAGCGGGTCATTCAGATCCCTCAGGAAAGCATGTCAAAGGGAGGTGAATAGCGTCTACATGATGCCCCCGTTTAAGCAGAGATGGACGAACCAGGACATGTCTTTCAACAAGGAAGATGCTAGGGGAGTGAAGCAACCTCATAACGACCCCTTGGTCATAATGCTCACGATAGAAGGATTCAATGCCAAGAGGATCCTCGTGGACAATGGTAGCTCCGTAGACATCATTTGCCTTCTCGCTCTTCAACAGCTGAAACTAGATCCAGGAATACTACGCCCATTTGACTCCCCTCTTGTCAGTTTCAATGGAGACAGAGTATATCCCAAGGGCATAGTGACATTGACAGTAACAGTGGGGACCTTACCGAAGCAGTTGACCCGTCGTTAGACTTCTTAGTGGTAAACTACCCATCGTCTTACAATGTGATTATTGGGAGGCCCACGCTCAACCGATGGAAGTCAACCACGTCCACCTATTGCCTAAAGGTAAAATTTCCAACGGAGAACGGTGTTGGCGAGGTAAAAGGAGATCAAGTCCTAGCTAGAGAATGCTACCAGGCCATGTTGGCCGCAAAGGAGAACCATACATGAATAATTGAGGAGAAGGAAGAAGATAAAATAGAAGCCCTGGAGACAGTGGAACTGGTCGAAGGAGAGGAAACCAAGACGATAAGAATATGGACGACAATAAGTCCAAAGATGAGAATAAGGCTTGTCCAGTTCCTTAAAGAAAACCTGGACTTCTTTGTGTGGAGTCACGAGGACATGTTAGGCATATCTCCAAAAGTCATTCAGCATAAGCTGAATGTGGGCCTGGAAAGAAAGCTCGTCCAGCAAAGACGACGAATCTTTGCCCAGAACGGAACAAAGCAATTACAGACGAGGTTAACAAACTGTTGTCGGCAGGCTTTATTTAGGAGGTCTGCTATCCTGATTGGCTCGCAAACGTCATCCTAGTGAAGAAAGCGAATGGGAAATGGAGAATGTGTGTGGACTTCACGGACCTGAACAAAGCTTGCCCGAAAGATAGTTTCCCTCTACCAAGGATATACTAGCTAGTGGATTCTACAGCCGGGCATAAGTTACTGACATTCATGGATGCTTCCTCAGGACACAACCAGATAAAAATGGCTGAAGAAGATCAAGAGAAAACTGCTTTTATCACAAGTCAAGGGCTCTATTGCTATAAGATAATGCCATTCGGATTGAAGAATGCAAGAGCAACCTACCAGAGGTTAGTGAGCAAAATGTTTAGTAAGCAAATTAGTAAGAACATGGAGGTGTACGTGGATGACATGCTCGTCAAGAGTAACGAAGAACTTGCCCATTTGGATGACCTGAAGGAGACGTTTGCCACCCTCAAACAATACCAGATGAAGTTGAATCCTAGCAAGTGTGCCTTTGGTGTAGCCTCAGAGAAATTCTTGGGATTCATGGTGTCCTAAAGGGGGATAGAAGCAAACTCGAAGAAGGTATAGGCCATACTCAACAGACATCACCCAAGACCGTCAAAGAAGTCCAGAAGCTTACAGGAAGGATTGCTGCACTCAATAGGTTTGTCTCTAAAGCGACGGACAAGTGATTACCCTTCTTCAAGACATTGAAGCAGGCATTCGCCTGGACTGATGAATGTGAGGCAGCGTTTCAGGATCTTAAATGTTACCTAAGCAATCCACCCCTCTTCAGTCCACCCAAGGAAGGGGAAAACTTATATTTGTATTTGGTAGTACCAGCCTTGGCCGTGAGCTCAGCCTTAATTTGAGAAGAGGATAAGAAGTAGCTCCTAGTTTATTATGTTAGTCAAGCTTTCCAAAGTGCTGAAGCAAAGTACCTAAGGATTGAAAAGATTGCATTTGTGTTAATAGTAGCGTCGCGCAAACTGTGACCATATTTTCAGGTGAACCCTATCCTCGTGATGATGGATCAACCCATTAAGAAATCCATGAACAAGCCTGAAGCAGCAAGGAGAATGGTCCAGTGGGTAATCGAACTCAGCCAGTTTGACATTGAGTACCATCCCAGGATAGCCATTAAGGCACAAGCCTTAGCGGACTTCATCGTTGAGTTCACCCTCCCAGATGAGAACGACTTCACTGACAAAACAGAACAATGGATGCTACAGACCGATGGTTCGTCAGCCCAAAGGAGGGGGGGGGGGAGTAGGGGTCGTCATAACCACCCTTGACGGAGAAATGCTTAGATATGGAGTTCAATTGCAATTCTCGGCCATCAATAATGAGGCCGAATACGAAGGAATACTGACGGGGTTAAGACTCGGGAAAGCACTAGGAGCAAAAAACCTGCTTATCCAAAGTGATTCTAAGCTAGTAATAGGGCAAATTTAGGAAGAATACGAAGCAAATGAGGAAAGAATGTAGAAATACCTCAGGCTGACGAAGCATCAAACACAAGAATTTGACAGAGTAGAATTCATGCAGATCCCTAGAAGCCAAACACATGGTAGCAGATGAAGTTGCGAAACTAGCATCATCAGAAGAAGGATCAATCAGCCTAGGCCTGGAGATGGAAGTTTAGAAACGCCCTAGCATTGAAGAAATCTCCACATTGCAATCCTAAACACAGGTAGTTGGATGTCACCGATCATATCCTTTCTTTAGGATGGACACCTCCCACAAGATGTTGAGGAAGCCAAGAAGGTCAGGAATAGGGCCGCCAGATTCACGATCCTGAATGACACACTGCACAAAAGAGGCTTTTCCATGCCTTACCTAAAGTGCGTGGACGAAGAGGAAGCCAAGTATATTCTCGAAGAGATCTATGAAGGGGTTTGTGGAGACTATGTAGGCGTCAGATCCCTGGTAAGTAAAGTTGTCAGAACGAGTTACTTCTGGCCTACGATGTATGTAGATGTAAGAGAGCTCGTCAGGAAGTGCAACAAGTGCCAAAGGTTTGGCAATGTCCAACGCCTTCTAGCCGAGAAACTGACGATGATAGCCTCCCCCTGGCCATTTGCATAATGAGGAATCGACATCGTTGGCCCATTACCTCAAGGTAAAGGATAGGTAAAATTCCTACTAGCCTCCATTGATTACTTTACAAAATGGGTTGAAGTAGAGGCATTAGCAACCGTCACCGAAGCAAGAATCCAGGGCTTCGTGTGGAAGAATGTAATTTGCAGGTTTGGGATTCCATGGACGATCATAACAGATAATGGGCGGCAGTTCGACAACCAAGGCTTCTGGGATTTTTGTTCAAACCTAGGGATCAAGAACTAATTCTCATCCCCAGGGCATCCACAAGCAAATGGACAGACGGAGGTGACTAATTGGATGCTACTCAAGATTATCAAAGCTAGGTTGGATGATGCGAAGGGGGCCTGGCCAGAAGAATTGCCCAATGTCTTGTGGGTTTACACGACTATGACAAGGATGCCAACAGGAGAAACCCCCTTTCAGCCTCACTTATGGCATCGAAGTAGTAATCTCGGTCGAGATAGGAGCAACCAGCACCAGGTGAGAGATGTTCCAAGAGGAGGGTAACAACGACCAATTAAAAGTCAACTTGGATTGCGTAGACGAGCTTAGAGAAAAAGCTTCTCACAAGATGACGAAGTACCAGTAGAAGATGGTCGAATATTACAATAAGAGGGTAAAGCTTAGACGACTTGACATAGGAGACCTTGTCCTGTGCAAAGTCACCTAGCAACTAGAAACCCTGCCCAAAGGAAGCTCGGCCTCATATGGGAGGGACCCTACCAGGTTGTCCATTACTCTAATCAAGACAGCTATCACCTGGAGACCATTGAAGGATAGAGGCTCCCACAATCATGGAACATCAATCCTCTGCCTTTTACTCTGTTAAGAAGGAATCTCCTCAATTGAAGTGGCCGGGGAAGCCGTCCTCACCGATTCGACAGCAGGAGTGGACAGTGTTGCTGTAGTGACGGGAGTCCCTTTTTCTATCACTCGCACGCCCTTGGTCCCAAGATTGGACAGCGGCTCATTCTTCTTAGCCCTCATCTGGGCATATATTCCCCAGTTAAATTTAGAACTCATCCCTGCATAAGGAAAACACTTAAAAAAAAAGAAGAGGAAGAAAAAGAGAGCAACAAGACTAACATGGACGAGCCTAACACTTACTCTTTTTTTCTTCAATGTCCAAGTTTCACAGGACAAAAGCAGATGGCTCAGGACCAAAGCAGTAGAAGGTAAGAGTCCTTGGATCCTCCAGATCATCGAAGTCCTTAATCATCTTTGCGTACTCAATTGCCTTCTCAACACGTCCCTTGTATCCACTTTTGAGTATGGGTTGTCTCTTAACTACACAAGACAACAGACAAAAGAATTAAGTGACGACAAATAAACAAAGAGAATTAAGAGGCTTGGAAGAATAATGACGCAACTAAATTCGGGGTACTTCACTGATGGAGCAGCCTTAGGAGATCACCCTAAACTTCGTTAGAGGGAGTCTCCCAATCATCCCCTAACACAAAAAAAGAACCAGGACTTCCAATATCTGAATAACGAGGGTAGATTCCAGACGATCCTAGTCCTCCTCTCCCATGGCAATAGCTCATAATACCCATGCTTCTTAGACACTTTCAAACAGTACAGGTAGACGAGCTCGTCCACCCTGATCATATCTCTGTCAGTAGCAACCAGTCATATCCCCCTACAGCTGACCACTATCCTCCATGAATTAGGCATAAGTTGCCCAGGAGCAATACCAAAATGGCCTAACAACTTCATAATAAAGGGATGGATAGGGAACCTAAGCCCATAAAGAAAGGCAGCCTCATAGAAGCATATCTCCCCTGGGAGGAAGTGGCAAGCCCGATCCTTCTCACGGGGCAGATGGACCCTGGCTCTAGCTAGGAATTGAAATTTGTCCTTAAACCTAAAGAGTGTATCGCCGTCTAAACCACACACACCCTCAAGAGCATGGAAATCCTTAACCTCCTGAGGGACAGAGATGACAGTATCCTGCTCCACGGGTCTATCACTAGATGATAACCCAGCCTCTAGTTCGCTCGACCTCACCTCTGACATCACTCCCCGCTCCTTTGCCAAACCCTTAAACCAATTGATTGATTGACAAAGCAGCGGTAGCAAGTCACCCAATGCTATACTCAAACTACTACCCTCTAATACAAACTTCTCGAGATGTGGGAAAGCTCCTAAAAACCCCCCTAAATGAGCGAAAAGGAAAGAGACAGAGGGACAAAGGGCCCTAACCTCAGAGCTACTAAGCATAGGACTCAAGAAAAGTAGAAGGGTAGAAATCCTAGAAAGGCCAAAAAACACAAAAAAGCCAAAGAAAAATCAGAAATTGCTACAGAGTTATCTACTTAAAGAAAGAAAAATAGCAAGAGGAAAGAGGCCATACCTCAAAAGCGATGGAGAAAGAAGGCAAAACGCAGAAGGTTCACAGCGACAACGGCAGCACAAGGTCCGTAGTGGCAACTCGAAAATCACAGAGCGAAAGGGAAAGTGAAAAGTAAGGACGAAAGAGAAAGAAGGAAGTTTAAAAGCCAAGCATAGAAAACTGAAAAAAAATAGCTGGAAAACCGAGGGTCACACGTGGCCACAACACACCTGGCACTGCCACTGCGCATTGAATACGGAGGGAAATCACAAGAGACCAACAAAAAAAAAACCTCTCTCCTCTTGGTGATCGCTGCCACATGGACGACCACAGAGCCTAGAAGGCAGCTAATGGGACTGACGAACTTAACTTCCATGGACGATGTCATCGTTACCAACGAGGTCATTCCCTAAGATGAGCCGATCAAATGTACACATCATTGACGAAAGTAGCAAAGCCATTCAATACGGGGCAATAATACCCCGGGCGGTTACAAAAATAGCTGTATGGACCGTTGAGAGCCCATTAAAGTCCACATTATTAAGCACAAGGCATTACCAAGAGAGGCATTAAAGTCCCAATAACTGCCACAACGACTAGGAGCTGTAGAAACATATATAAGGCCCTCACAAACACCAAGCACAAGGTACATAGAAACACCCAGAAATACTTATTGTGGTTCTACTACATTGCTTTATTTTTCCAAAGGGCTTCCTTATATTGACTTTGGCATCAGAGATGTTGTGACAGGCACTACACCAGTGACCACTCTGAGGGAGCTACCTTATCATTTCCATAGCTACAACAACGAGGGCTTGGCTCCATTTGGATGCATTCACTTCGACTAACGAATTTGCATTTCATCAATACTATATCTTTTTTTTTTCATTAGTTTTAATAATAGCTTATTATTATTTTATTTAGAAAAATGATTTAAGGAATTGATTACTTGTAGGAGTCAGAGGCTCAAGTATGTTTTTTACTTCATAGCTTGGAGGGCATTGTATGTAAGATGTACTGCAATTATTATCTCTAGTGGATCATTTAGTGTTGTGACACCTTAGAGAGATTTTTCGCTCGGATTTCAAGTTTTCCTCTTCGTAATAAATACCTCAGTGTGTTGTGGATGTGATCTTCTATGATTGTGGTTGAATTTATGTTTATCCATGCATGCTAATGTTAATTGGCTAAATATGTACACAATTGAGCTTTAAATTTTTTTAATTATCTTAAAACCGACATTAGCCATAAAATATGAGGTCTAAATAACTAGAGTCTACAATTCTCAGTTTTTTGAACGAGGAAGCAAAAAAAATTAGGACTTTTTTTTTCTCATTTATTTTTGACATATTGTTAAAATAACTATGTTTTTTTTATCATTAATTTATGAATACCCAATTAATTTAAGCTAGTGAGACATATAATTTATCATTAATAGGATTGTAAACTTATTTGAATGAATGTGAAATGTAACTATAGGCCAAAAATGTATTGACCCCTTTGGCAAATTAATTAATTAATTATCTAAGCCAATTAATTTGGTCAATTTAACACGCAATAGCGTGGTAGCATAAATAAATCACTAATTAAAATAAATGTAGCGAAAAATAAATTTAACATAGTGATTTGTTTATAAATGGAAAAAACCTTCGAGGCAAAACCCCACTAGGTGAATTTAAAATCATTACTCCCAAGAATCCACTATTATCAATTACAAGTAGTTACAAGTAAAAGGAATCCCAGTATCCAATACCAACCTACAGTTGAACCCTTACCTGAATACCTAATTGGACTTGTATTGTAGCGGCAATCTCTTTGTTCAATGCACGAATTCCAGTACATGACTAACCAATGATGCACGTATCCTAGTATGTGACTAACACACCAACTTAAAGAAGATGTTGGCTGCAAAGTTCTTAGTTCATCAACATGAAGATCAAGAAGCTCCTTGGTCACAAAACACTTGGCGTAAAGATGTAGTAGCTTCTATAAAGAGAATGATGAACTCGGGCAATTTCTGCCTTCGGTCACAATATGCATGTAACAACAAGTGTAACCACAAGTGCAACAACCTTAAGACGGCCATTAAAATAATCCTTATATATATATATATATATTTAGGATTGTGAGACAAGAAACCCTATACAAATACTCAATAATATGTGTGTAATCAAATTTGGAAATTCTGATTTCATAATTCTCCACAAATATAGCTTGTGTCGAGCTTCAATATTAAATCTCGATAGATAGGCTTCTGTCGAGACATCTGTCGAGCTTAAATGAACAACACCTTTTCACTTGTTTCTTGGACAGATTTGCATGGCTTTAACATTTGACTTGAACAACATGTTTCTCGAAGTCTTAAACCATCTTAGATCTACCCAATTACAAGTAAAGTGCGTTTTGTTAAAAGATTAGCCAAATACATCAAATATATCCCTAACAATAACTTTAAACTCTCTTCTTATAAAATTATATATATATATTTTTAGGATGAATTAAACCAGGGGATTGGGTTAGGGGGAGGGGGGATGCATACAAGGCTACCTTTGCCCCAATGTTGAAAAATTACTCGTAATCATTTATATAATACATATTGAGCTAGCATTAAACGTGGGGCTCGACACATAACTGTGAAATATGCACTCATATATACAATCCAAATAAACAGGCTTATCACAATATATGCTTAATTGATTGAAGAAAAAGAAAATATGTGATTTTGAATATACTATGAAATGATAAAAACAATAGGATTTGTCCATTTTACTTTGTAAGTTTGTATTTATGGCCAGTTTGTATACTATATCATATTGTGGCTATAGTTTGGGACTATGATAACTTAAGAATACCACTTCTTCACTTTCTATTATTGCTTAACATGAGCTTCAAAGTGGGCTGTTTGGTAGTGTGTTTTAGGTAACAGTTTTCAATGTTTAAAGAACATTATACATGTTTTCACACACTTTTTCATTCACATGTATTTCCAAAAATACAAACAACGTTACTAGAACAACATTACCAAACGGGCCTCAATCACTGCCCAAAGCGGTGCCGTGCTCTGTCTATGCAAGAACCTGAGGTGCCGGACTTCAGCTAAAGCTTCCTATTTCCAAACCCATACTTACAAAATTATCCCTATTCTATTCTCATTTTTCACCACCTACGCAAACCATATTATACATTAGAAATAATTGGGGAATAAAAAGAGCAAGTAGTTATGGTATTATAACATCTTATCACAAGTTCAAATTTTCTGTATCACTCTCTCTGTTACATTCTATATTCTTAGTGGTGGAACCACATTGGGACTGAATAGGGCCTTGGCCCCCACCTCCTCCCCCTTCCCCAAATATTTGGAAAAAATTAGTGTGTGTGTGTGTGTGTGTGTGTATATATATATTCTAAAATTTTCCTAACCAAATTAAAATTTTTTAAAGAACACTTTTGGCCCCCCCTACCCTAAATAATACTTATAAGAAAGATTAAAAGTGCATACAACTTTCATTTAAATAGGACACAATCCAATTAGTAATAATAAATATAAAAAAATTAATGCAATAATTAGATATTTATTATATTAAGATGAACATAGAGTTATTATAAAAACTATCTCAACAAATACCAGGCAAAAAAATTTATAATTTTAACACTTCTAGGGCTTACTTGGTGGGGATATTATACAAAATAATAATAGAAGAACAAGGTTAATACAAAATACAAACAGAAAATAGATAACTCGGAGGTACTATATTGTTTTCCTTAGATAATATTTGTCCCTCACACTAATGTTACTAAAGGGTTATTGCAAATTTGTCTCGAAGACACAACCAAGATGTTGAGTTCTACAGATAGTAATTCTGGAGAATGACCATAGGATTTCTTGTGTTTTTCTCTAACTTACTATTTCAAGTGAACATAAGTATCTATTTATACCCATAGGATTATATTTTATCAAAAGGAATGTATGGAGAGTTAACATTTTTCATAAAATTGTTAACAAGGCTTGAAATCTTTTCAACCTTTATGAACAGTTACTAGAAAATTCTGCAAAAAATCTTGTTTCACGATTTTTGATCGGTCAATAATTACTTTCGATCGATCATTTTTGACCGATCGAGTGCTCTTTTAGATCGATCGAATAAGAATCGAATAGCATTCAAGACATCTAGAAACTCCAGGATTATTTTCTTACCATTTTCGATCGATCGAGCCAAAGTTTTGACTGATCAAAAATATTGATTTTCGAAATTTCACTTAGAAAATTTTAGAACTTGAATTTTCACTTTATGAAACCATATTCTCCTAGCTCAAACATCATTATTACAACCTATTCTTGTATATACCTATATATACAACACTACTTGCCCCCACAGCAGTAGAAAGATGGAAGCCACCACCGCAGGTCCATAAGTGACTCTCTCTCTCTCTCGCCCTTTCTGTCTTTGCCTACCTTTTTTTTTTTTCTTTCTTTTCTGTATTTCTTTCCTCTGGTAGTCTAGTTCTTCTTCGTCATTACCACGTTTACGATTTAAACTCGTCATTTGAGTTATTACGACATTTGCGATTTAAACTTGTCATTCGAGTTTTTACAATGTTTGTGATTAAACTCATTATTTTAGTTTTTACCACACTCGTCATTTGGTCATGGATGTTCCCTTCTTGTTTGTGAACTTAACCTAGAAGCTTTGTCAAATCTTTTGTCTCACTCTCTTTGTTCCATTCTATATTCTTAGTGGCGGGGCCACATTGGGACCGAAAGGGATCTTGGCCGGCTATAATTGCTTAACAATACTTTTTTAGAAAAAAATTGGGTGAATAGCATATGTTTGAAGTTTTTTAGTTAGTTAGACTGTTTTTGTAAGTTGAGTTTGGCAAACTCGAGTTTGGACTGGAAGTTAAGTTTGACAAACTGGACTTTCAAGCAATATTGAAGTCGAGTTTGTCAAACTCAACTTCCAGTCCAAACTCGACTTTCAAAAACAGTTTAACTAACTAAATAACTTCTTTTGTGTGTTGCTTTCCTAAAATTTTTCTAAAAACATACTATTTGGCAAATTTTGCCGGCCTTGCTGCCCCCCCCCCCCCCAACCCCCAAATATATATATATATATATATATATATATATATATTATGAAATTCTCCTAACCAAATTAAAATTTTTTAAAGAACACTTTTGGACTCCCTACCCCGAATAATATTTATAAGAAAGTCTAAAAGTACATACAACTTTCATTTAAATAGGACACGATCAATCTTCATTGATTTTTTAAACCGGTGTCTCTCTACTAACATAGGAGCTTTCTCTCTCGACTTGCTGCGAGGCTAATCTCTCCCTGGGCTTCAGGGTTTGTCCTTTTATCTTTGTTTGTTTCTATCACATACTCCATGGTTGAAGATGTAATTAATAGTTTAGAGAAGATGAAGTTGACGATGGAAGAGGAAGAAGTGATAACAATATCGGATGAATTTCGGAGTGTCGAGATTGAGAGCTGCTCTCTGAGCCTGATTGGAAAGTTTCTCACATGTAAACCTTTCAATAAACGGGCTGCCCAGACTACATTGCGACGTGTGTGGGGTTTGGAGAATGCCGTACAGATTGTGGAAGTAGGTTCTAACCTCTTCCAGTTCAAGTTTGATAGAGAATTTGATATGGAACAAGTCATTAAGGGTGGGCCTTGGTCTTTTGATAATCAAGTGTTATTGCTGCGAAGGTGGCAGCCTGGGATGACAGCGGCGAATGTCAAATTCGATTCGGTAGCTCTTTCGGTCCAAATCTGGGGGGCGTCGTTTGACATGTTCTCATCAAAGGTTGCAACTGAGATAGGGAGGCGCTTGGGAGAGGTGGTAGAAGTAGAGAAGCGAAAGTTAATGGATGCACAAAAATTGTTCATGAGAGTCAAGGTGGCACTCCCAATGGCAAAACAACTTCGACAGGGTGGTTTTATTAGTGGATCGGATGGGAAAAGATCATGGGTTATGTTCAAATATGAACGCCTTCCTTTGGTCTGCCATTTCTGTGGCCTCTTGGGCCATGATCTAAAGCACTGTGCCGAATATTTTGCACAATGCAAGACGGGGGGAGAAGTGGTGTGTCAGTATGGGGAGTGGCTAAAGTCAGCTGGGGCCCGGCCCCGTTCACCTTCAAGATCGAGTTCAACCAAGAACCATGCCGCACGCAAGGAGGACAAGAATGAGTTACAAAAGGAGTACAGTAATAGCCGTTGCAGTGAGCATTCCACTGAAGTGCAGACTGAGAAAGGTGGAAACCAGGTGCAGACGGCGGCGGTCCTTGGGTCTACTACGACCAACCCTACAGATGGTGAATTGAATGCAAATGGTAAGGGCGTGAGTTCAGGGATCTTCCCGGATTGCACGGCGGATGTTCTTGTAACGGATGGGATTTTTTCGGAAACGTTAAGGCCACATTTATTGGTTAGTAATTATGAGGCGCTGAATTCAAATAATCCTCACCAATAACACGTGGAAGACTTAGGGTCTGATTCATCTAAAGGGGATGTGGAGGGGAATGGGCAGATTGGGCTTCAGGAAACAAAACCGAAGCCCACATGGACTAGGCGGATAAGGATGGAATGTGGGCCGGGGTCAAGGAACTTAGGTGATAACCAATGTATGTTGGGAAAAAGAGGAGCCCAGGATGCAGAAATAGAAGTTGACATTGAGTGTTCTAGTGCGATGAGGAAACGTGGTAGACGAGTTGAAGTTCTTCAAATGGATGAAACGGCGGGGGTGCAGGAGCATCCTTGCTGAGCAAAATGAGGCTTTTAATCTGGAACTGCCAAGGGCTTGGGAACTCTTGGACAGTTCGCAGCCTTCACAAATTGGTGAGGGATCAAGCTCCCACTGCATGTTTTTTAATGGAGACACGATTAGATAGAGATGGTTTTAATAATCACTGTAGAGAGCTTCCTTTTCCAAACAAGTTTATTGTCAAAAAGCCACATGGAGGAGGTGGTTTAGCTCTTATTTGGAAAGCTGACGTCAAGATGGAGGTTATAAATTTTACGGACAACCATATTTTAGCAAGGGTGGAGGAAGATGATGGTTTTGCATGGATGTTGTTATGTTTCTATGGGTGGCCTGAGGCATGTCAGAAACCAAAATCATGGGCACTCTTGAAGCATGTATGCTCTTTTGTCGATGGACCATGGTGTTGTGTAGGTGATTTTAACGCAATTTTGCATTCTTCAGAGAAACAAAGTAAGCACCCTCCTAAGCGTAAATAGATGGATGACTTTCGTAATGTGCTAGATGAATGTAGGTTGGCTGATTTGGGTTTTGTTGGTTATCCTTTCACATGGAACAATAAGAGGCCAGGTCTAGAAAACACACAGGAAAGGCTGGATAGAGCTGTTGCAAACATGGGGTGGAGGGAAAAATTCATTGCTAGCTCTGTTAATCATCTATTTTCCCACGCATCGGACCATAGGCCCCTTCTTCTACATGCCAAATTAGACCTAAGGTGCCGTGGCAGAAGCACAAGGAGCTTTAGGTTTGAAGAGGCATGGCTAATTAGGGCTGATTGTGAGGAGGTTGTCTCGGATGCATGGGGGTCGGTAGGTGCTATGGATTCGGTGCTGGGAGGTATGCAGGAGAAAATTAGTAGGTGTGGGTCGGCACTGCAGGCTTGGGGTGCTTCTCATACAAATCCGAATGTGGAAGAAATTAAGAAAGTACAAAAGAGGGTGGAGGAGCTGAGCATGGCTGAACAGACTATAGCAACTAAGACTGAGTTCTTGGCTGCAAGCAAGCTGCTGGATGATCTGCTGCTTAAACAGGAAATTTATTGGGCCCAACGGTCGAGACTCTCATGGCTGAAGCATGGTGACAGGAGCACTAAATTTTTTCACTCAAAAGCCTCTCAGCGGCAAAGGAGAAATTTTATTCATGGGGTCAGGGATAAGAATAATATTTGGGTGGAAGAGCCAGAAGAGGTGGCAAAGGTGGCTGTTGAGTACTTTGAGAGTATTTTTCATTCTGGGACGTGTCAAAGAATGGAGGAATGTTTGGGTGCAGTGCAACATAAGGTGACCCCAACTATGCAAGATATTTTGTCCAGTGTCTATAGTGCTGAGGAGATCAAAGCAGCGTTGTTCCAAATGGGACCAACAAAGGCTCCTGGACCTGACGGTATGAATGCTCTGTTTTTTCAGAAATATTGGCATATTGTGGGGGATGACGTGATTGCAGCTGTCCTTGATTTCCTAAATTCGGGTAACATGCTGTCAGAATTTAATTATACTCATATTGTTCTTATCCCAAAGGTGAAGTCTCCTGAAAAAATTTCTAACTTTAGACCTATAAGCCTTTGTAATGTAATTTATAAAATTATTTCTAAAGTGTTGGCTAATAGACTGAAACAGATTCTTCCCCAACTAATTGCCCCTAATCAGAGTGCTTTTGTTCCTGGCAGACTCATTACTGATAATGTATTAGTTGCGTATGAAACCTTGCATGCAATGCACTGCAGGAGATCAGGAAAGAAGGGGACATTAGCTCTAAAGCTGGATGTAAGTAAGGCGTATGATCGGGTTGAATGGGAATTCTTGAAAGGAATAATGACCAGGATGGGTTTTCCTACGATATGGATTAAGAGGGTGATGAGCTGTGTTACTACTCCTACATTTTCAGTTTGCATAAATGGCAAGGCATATGGGGGTATTATTCCCTCCAGAGGTCTTCGCCAGGGTGATCCATTGTCCCTTTACTTATTCTTGCTATGTGCTGAGGGATTTTCAGCTTTGTTGGCAAAAGCAGAGGATGAAAGAAGGCTTAATGGGGTATCGATTTACAAAAATGCACCTCGAATCTCCCATTTATTATTTGCAGATGACTCTTTGCTATTTTGCTAGGCAACTCGGGAAGAAGTGCAGTGTATTACAGATATTCTTCAGTTATATGCAGATTCATCTGGCCAATGCATCAACTTTGAAAAATCTTCCATGTTTTTTAGCAGTAACACGCCTGGGGATCAAAGGGATGTCATTAAAAATATGTTGGAAGTAAAGGACGTGGAAAGATTTGAAACTTATTTAGGGCTACCTACACTCATCGGTCGTTCAAAGTACCAAGCTTTTTCTTTTTTGAAGGAGAGAGTTTGGAAAAAGATGCAAGGTTGGAAAGGGAAATTGCTATCTAGAGCGGGCAAGGAAGTCCTAATTAAAGCGGTGGCCCAATCTATCCCCACATATACGATGGGTGTTTTTCTCCTTCCCGCTAAACTTTGTCATGAACTTAATGCCATGTGCGCTAGATTTTGGTGGGGTCAAACAGGAGATGAAAGGAAGATCCATTGGAAAAATTGGGGAGTGCTTTGTCGACCTAGAAAAGAAGGTGGGATGGGGTTCCGTGATTTGAAGAATTTTAATTTAGCTATGCTAGCCAAACAAGGATGGAGATTGATTCAAGCAACGGACTCACTGCTTTACAGGTGCTTTAAGGCTCGGTATTTCCCACGGGTAAATTTCTTGGAGGCTTCGGATGTCCCAAATGGCTCTTATGTGTGAAAGAGTTTATTGGCAGCTCAACCCATATTGAAGTAGGGGTGTTGCTGGAGGGTAGGTGACGGATCGGCAATCAGGGTCATGTCTGATAAATGGATACCAAATCATGTCACAAACCGTGTACTGCATCCACCAGCGGAAGAGGTGTGGGAGTGGAGGGTGTCAAAACTCACTGATTGGAGGATAAATGATTGGGACCGAGAGCTGGTAACGTCTAAATTTCAGGAGTCAGATGCAAAGGCCATTCTAAACATTCCCTTAAGTCGTAGGCATGTTACTGATGTAATATTCTGGCTTCAGACAAGAGATGGTGAATATTCGGTGAAATCCGGTTATCACATTGCGAGGTTGTTGTCCAAGCTGGATGATGGCAATGGAGAGTGCTCAGAGGGGGTGATTGGAGGCTCGGTCTGGGAGAGAATGTGGAAGCTCAAGATCCCAAACAAAATTAAAGTGTTTGGTTGGAGAGCATGCCTTGATATTCTCCCTACGCGAGTGAATTTGGCGCGGAGAAGAATAATTGAGGATGCCAGGTGCGCGGTCTGTTTCTTGGCCGTGGAAACAGGGTATCATGCTTTATGGGAATGCGGGTTGGCTCAAGATATATGGGCTGGTTGTTTTAGTTCCCTACAAAAGAGCACGACAGGCCATGATGACATGCTGCAATTGGTCAAAGATTTTCATAGCAGATTGTCCAACCATGAGCTGGAAATGTTTTGGGTCCAATGTTGGTTAATTTGGAACCAACGGAACTCTCTATTGCATGGGAGTGTTATCCAAGACCCAGACAGACTGAACCAAAGGGCAAGGGACTATCTGGAGGAGTTTCGGGCTACACAGGCACAGCTAGGAATTACCGAGGCAACAGGTTCAGTACAGTTATGGAGGCCTCCATCGGGCTCGGTTTACAAACTGAACTTCGATGCGGCGGTCTTCACTGATTTGAGTGCCACGGGGTTTGGGGTGGTTATTCGCAACAACAGGGGGGAGGTTATGGCAGCCTTGGCAGCTAAAGGGCCGGCGGTGGCAGACAGTGAAGAGGTAGAAGTGCTTGCGTGTTGGAGAGCTCTGGAGTTTGCAGTGGATGCGAGCTTTGGGGAGTTGGAGGTAGAAGGTGACAATGATACGGTTATGAGGACGTTGGCTTCCTTGCATGCCAGCAGGTCTAGACTAGGTAATATTTATGGAGATATTTGGGTGCTAGCGGCTAGGTGTGGTTGTCTATCCTTTCAATGTGTCAAACGTAGTGCTAATACCGTAGCCCATTCTTTAGCTAGGTTTGCTAGATTGATTGATGATGATATCTGTTGGATGGAGGAGAATCCACCTCCTGCTGTTGAGGCCTTGTATATGGACTCTATTTCTTCCAATTTTTAATAATATGATTGGTCTGGATTCAAAAAAAAAAAAAACAGGACACGATCCAATTAGTGATAATAAATGTCAAAAAACTTAATGCAATAATTAGATATTTAGTATATTAAGATGAACATAAAGTTTTTTTTTTTTTTTTTTTTTTTTTTTTTTTTTTTTTTTTGAGGGGGAAGATGAACATAAAGTTATTATAAGAAATATCTCAACAAATACAGGGAAAAAAATTTATAATTTTAACCCTTCTAGGGCTTACTTGCCCCCACAGTAGTAGAAAGATTGGAGGCGCCACCGCAGGTCCACAAGTGACTCTCTCTCTCTCTCTCTCTCTGCTTGCCTCTTTTTTTTCTCTCTTTTCTGCGTTTCTTTCCTTTGGTAGTCTAGTTCTTCTTCGTCATTAACGATGTAACAATACATTGAGAACTCATCCCATCCTTATCCTCCTCCACTAAACAACCACGTATGTGGTTAAAATTCTTTTTACAAAATAGTGTGTAGCCGTGTAAGTAAAGCAGTGCAGTGTGCCCAAGATTAGTTATCATATGTAATATGTTTAGTTCAATATATCATATAACATTATAAAATATAATTGTAGCTAATTAAATATACTTCTTCTTATTATTTAATTTATAGATAAAATAATATAACATGTATTTGGCTGTAATTTATTGGTTTTTTTAATGCATCGAATTTTGAATGATTGTTTGTCTTTTATTTAGCAATCATTAAATTATTAGTATTTTTTATTTTTTTTGAGAATCTAGTATTTTTTAATCTTAGTTATTATACTTAATGGGTGATAATTTAATTTGAAAAAAAATCAAGGTTTATGGGCAAGTTTAGGACCATTGACTCATTCTTAAAAAAAAAAAAAAGATGGTAATTTAGAAAATAGTATACTTTTGGGTTCTAATGTTGAGGTCCAACTTCCAATGAGAGACCTTCCAAGTCCCCAAGGATTGAAAACTTGGAAAACATCCTTCTAGATAGTCAGTGATGTAAAAGGAACTCGAAGAAATTCACTTAAAATTTTTACCGCTTACTTCCATTAAGTTGATGTTAGATTTCCACACCCACCCACCCCCCCAAAAGATATATTAATCCTGGCTTCACCTTCCAAAAATAAAACCTTGACACATGGCCATCTATATAATTAGTTGCTAAATTTCTGCCTTTCTTAACTCAGTCACCTAAATTAAATGAGGAAAAAAAAAAAAAAAAAACACAACAGCCAACACGTTGCTGCCACCGACACCACTAGTCAGTAGCAATAGGTCGCCAGAGAAACAAAATAAAGAAATCCTTGAGAAGAAATCCTTACTAGCAACAGTCTTTTGTCTCTAGTTTCTTCTTTATTCGTTCTTTCCAAAATCTTTGTTCATTCTTAGCCAATACGTTGACAAGTTGCATGACATCCCCCCACTGACGGGAAAAAATTGGAGCGTAAAATTGCCAATATCGTACTCTAAGCAACAAGTTTCTTATTCAAATCCATGATGGGTACCCACCGCCTTCTTGTCTTCTTCAAATCTCATAACATGTTTTAATTATAGATGATGGCATCCACCAATAATAACAAAATACCAATACCCAATAATGGCGGTAATGAATGGTTGTTTCTGGCGGCATTGAACACATCTGCGATTGCTAGTGGAGCCAGCAATGGTTGGTGGGGGTGGTAGTGGGGCATGGGGTGCCAGTGAAAGATGGCGGTGGTGGTCGTGCCTGGTGGTGGGGATGTGTTGACTGTTGTGTTTTAATTTTTAAGCTTTTATTTAATTAAGGTAACTAAATTAAGAAATGCAGAAATTTAGGAATTAATTAAATAAATAGACATGTGTCATTTTTTTTTTTTTGTGGAACATAGAATATGATAAAGAGAGAATGAAACAGAAGATTTGAACTCATCTTAAAGATTTACACTAACTAAGTTTTAAACTCTCAACATGATCATTTTTTGCATCCCGTATCTATTTACATTTTACAAGTCTATGTTGCCATGAGACTACTGAGTAACCCCTATAAGGCATGCATTTACTCTTTTCATTCCAAATGGTTGAATACTATTTAACATAGAAACTTAGAGCATCTTATTAAAGATGCTATAAGTGCTAAAATGCTATTTTTAGCATCTGAAACCACAAAACTCTACTCCATCAAAGCAGGGACGGAGCTAACACATAGAGTTAGGGGGACAAAAGTATAACCAATTTTTTTTCTTCAAACTCCAAGTAAGCATTCATTTAGAAGAGAAATGCTATGTTCATAATATTTTCACTACATTTTCACAACAAATTATAAGTGATAGACTATTATTGGTTGTTATAAGTGGGAAAAAAAGTAATTTAAGTTGTAAATTCAAATTGTAACCAATAACAACTTATCGAATGTGATTTGTTATGAAAATGTTGTTGACGTAGCACTTTTCAATTTAAAAAGTTAAACTTTTTAAAAAATTTTTTTTTTGGGTGTCTTGTGTGTTGTCAGATGTGTGTGGGTGTTTACTTAGACTAGTTAGAATTGGCTTAGGAATTTTATTTTATTTTATTTTTTGTTTGTGTCTTGCGTGGTTTGTTTTGGGGTGTTGTTTGAGCTTAAGTTTGTTATTGGTAAATTTTGTTGTTGAGCTTGTTAAATTTATTTTAGATTTTAGATCAATAAAAAATTTTATAGCCTTTAAAAAGATCAATAATATTGTTGAGAGGGCAAAATGCAAATTTATTGGAACAAATTGCTAAAATTAATACACACACACACACATATAATATACTAAAAAAAATTTGAAAAAATTTGGGGGAGCTGTTGCCCCCCCCAAGTCCAACTAATTCTAGATCCTAAAAAATTTGACATCTTGCTACAGTGAGCTCTCTTTTTTGAGAGCTCACTATAGCAAGATGTTATCATTTTTTAATATTTTTAATTCTCTCTCCTCAAACTATCACTCTCACTCCCTCATTCTCGTTCTTGCTCATCTCTCTTTTTCAGACTCTCCCTCTCGTAGGTTCGATGGGGTCGTTGATGACTGCAAGTGGGTCATGGGTTCAACGGTCGAGGGTCCAACAATGGTGGGTCCGACTGCAAGTGGAGGTTTGCTTGATGGGTCTCAGTGGGACTCGGTGGTCTTGATGGGTTTCAGTGGGTTCGATGGTGGTGGGTTGCTTGATGGGTCTCGGTGGTGCCTTGGTTGGTTGTGGCATGGGTTGAGGTTGGTTGAGGCCATGGGTTTGTGGCGTGGGTTACGGTTGGTTAAGGCCGTGGGTTTGTGCCATGGGTTGAGGTTAATTGTGCCGGTGCATTGAGGCCGTTGGTTGTGTGTTTGTGATGGTTGGATTTTTAGGTAACGGTGGTGGGTATGGTGGTTGGTGTGCTATGGGTTGAAGCAAAGAGAGGATGAGAGGAAAAAGTAAGGTTGTGTCGTGGGTGGTGCTATGTGTGGAGGCCGGTGGTTGGTTGTGTCATTGGGTGGTGCTGTGGTTGGTGCTATGGATTGTGCCAGTGGTGAAGGCTATTGGTTGTGTGGATTTGTGGTGGCTTGGGTGGTGAGAATAAAAAAGAATAAAAAATGATAAATAAAAAATATTTTAATGAAGTGGTAAAATTTTTTTTTTTTTTTTTATATTAGATGTATTGTAAAGTGATGTGTTAAATACTATAAAGTTGGTTTTTAAGATGCTAAATACTGAATTTTTTAGAACCTTTGATAAGAATACTCTAAGGTAGAGTAGATGAGTTTAAACTGTTTGTTGTAGTGATATATTGAAGGAAAGTAATTATATTGAGAAAATAAATTTTAAATAAATCAAATAGATTATCTTTTAGTACCAAATAAGGAGATTAAGTAGGGTTTAATTTATATATATATATATATATATATATATATATATAAAATAAAAGTTGAGGTTAGAAGCCGTGGTTGCGCTAAGTGGTTACACAAAATTGCAAAAATATTTCTAAAATTTTTAAAAAATTAATATAATTTTTTTGAACTTATCTTCTTCTCCTATAATTTATAAATTGATAGAAATCTTAATTTAATTACAATCCAAACTCTTCATCTAATCCTTTTATTATTATAATTTATAAGTTGATAAAAAATTTTAATTTGATTACAATTCAAGCTCTTCATCTAATCTTTTTTTATTTAAATTATATTACTATGCAACAACATAGTACATGTAAAAAACAAAAAAACAGCAACAATCTTCATCTATTCCTTTTTTTCAATTTAAATTATATTACTTCGTGTAAAAAAAAAGATAATACCTATGAAAAAAAAAACAACTTATTCAACAGCAAAATCTTCCTCTTCAAATGTGACTTTTTTTAAAAAAAAAATAATTATTGTTCATACCAATTAACCAAAAATATTTTTGGATAAAGTAAAAAAAATGTAAATAAGGTAATGAATGATTTTAAATCTAAAAAAAAAAAAGTATCTTCATATAATAAATGTTTGTTCTTCTAAAAAAAAAAAATTGTTTTTTTTTTTTTTGGTTATAAAAGAAAAGTTTCCTTTTTTCCATTAAAAAAAAAAGTTTTCTATTTGCTTTCTATTCATATGACCTTTTTTTTATCCATCTTTTATGGGATTTATGAGATAGCAACAAACAAATTGATTAGAAATCTTAATGCCAATAGGATTTAAATTCTATATCAAATGGAACTCTACCTATATCTATATATATCCTTTTTGAAGTGAAGTTTCTTCTAATATGTAAATGCATAAATCCCATGATAGGTATGCATTCTTTTTTCATTTTGATTAAGCTATTTTTCTTTAACTTCAAAAAAATTAATGTAAGGACACAAATCAAGCTGGACCAAAGTTGGATTTTCAGACCAACCCAATGAGCCCTCAACAATGAATTTATAGAGAGTGGGCTTCTAATCTAGGTTCTTTGGACGGTAGATAGCACAAAAGTTGGATTCCATCATAAAACCCATGCACTAATCTCATACATAAACGTAATATTGCTTTGTATACATGGATGCCGAGGACAATCCTTGGTCTTTCCTTACAAGTTCTATTTTTTTGGTCCCCCCCCCTTTCTCTCTTCCCTTTGCCTCTTATAGGCCTGTATCTTTTTCTCCCTCCTTCCACGTGTGGTCTAGATCCTTCCCTTGGATACTTGTCCCATCATTCCTTCTTACCCAAGTCTCTGGCGGTAAGTGTGGGGTTGCATTTCAATATTTAGGTGTCACTTCTTCATTAATGCGGCCAGAGAGGTAGGTGTGGAGCCTTCAATGCGGTGGTAGCAGCTTTTTCCTTAATATTTGTCTGTTACTTCCCTTTATCCCTTATCCTCGTTTTCTCAGCTTCTATGTCTAAGGTCTTTGGTACGAAATCCCTTGATCCACCAGACCACTCTCATCGTTCTCGGCAGCATGCTGCCGAGGACTAAATCGTCCTCGGACGTAATGTTTCGTGGTGTTCTGCTTATGCATGGCACCTTTCTTCGTCACGTGACTTCGTAGGCTAACCTTATTATGTTCTCGGACCATTTCATGATGCTGGGTTGGACTTCCCTTCTTGTGAGAGCCTTTGGGCCGACCCAGTACGTGTCTTGGGCCCATGGGCACTACAATTAATAAAAACTTCTCACATACTTTTTAATCCAATTCATAATATTAAACCTTTGTACTCATTTATTCTCTTATACAATAATTGGTTCAGGTTTTAATTACATACTCACACTTTCATTTCTCAAAATGATAGAGAAAACAAACAGGTTTATTCTTTGTTCTTTTTCTAAATTTATATCTTAATTTATAATTTGTGTTAATTTCTTAATTTTAATATATAAATAAGTTTGATTATATTCTTTATATTGAATGTAAATTGTGGTTTATAGATTTTTGGTTGTGTTATATTCTTTCCAAAAAAAAAAAAAAATAATAAATAAAAGAGTTTATATAAATTTGGCAACAAAGCTAAATAGATAAGCCTAAGAAATGTTTATTAATAATAGTTTTATCAGTAACTTTTTATTAACATGATTTAAAAAAAAAATTTTGAATACGGAGATAATTTATTAACGTGATTTAAACTCTACTAAAACTTTTTAAAGGGATTGGTTTAAAAAATTTCAAAGTAATTTTCTAATTATTAACTACTATGTGCTAACTTCTAACTACCAAAACTCACAATTGAAATACTAATCCATATGAGATACCACTTCCAAAGATTTATATCTTAGTTGTTATATATTAACATTGACTTTTTTATTTTTATTTTTATTTTTGGACGAAGGGTTTCTCTTCCTCCCTGCAAAACAAAGAGATTATAACAAGAATTAGCTAGATAGGGCGTAAAACTACACCACCTCTTTTCTACAATAAACATTAAATTAAAATAATTTTTCATGTATATACACACGCTACACCAAGAAATTATAACAAAAATTAACTAGACAAAGGTAAGACTACACCACCGCTTTTCTATAATAAATGTTAAATTTAGATCATTTTTCATGCATATACACACACATGTAGAGTGCAATGTACAAGACTTAAATTTTAAGATTAAACTTATACTTGGTAGAGTGAAACTCACTCAAGTTTCAGTGCCTTATTCCATCATTTCAAGGACAAAAATTAAATTTTCATGTGAGTCTCTCTCTACTTCAAAATTTTAAACGTTTAATAATTTAGATTGTTCTTAATTATTGAATTGAGGTTTCACTTAAACATGATTTCAATTATTGTTTTGGATAGTTCTTAACTATTAAATTCAAGGGTTTTCCATTTAAGTATATGTGATTAATTGAGCCTTAATGTTCAATGTATTATTGAAAATCATTTTACGTATATGTTTTTAGGTACCTCTACCATCTTCCATTTAATATTATATATATATATATATATATATGCATTTTATGACACGTTAGTCTCACACAACACGCATTTATTATGTAACTTAAAAGTAAAATATTCATTTATTTTTATTATTTATTTTAAGTAAATTATTAAAAAAATTATTTACATATAAATTTTAAATAAGTCGTGCATCTCACGGGTATAATACTAGTGCACACACACACACACACACGCACACTAGCCTCTGAGCATGCACTCACGTGCGTGCTCATAGACTCTTCTATTTTTTTGGGTAAAGGTTAATAATTTACATATATTATAATTTAGAAATATATACATTTTATTTTTTTAAAAAAATAAAAAAGATAAATTTTAGAGATAAGTAGTAATTTTAATTTCTTTTTTGAACATGAAGGGAAAAAAATCCTAAATTTTAAGAGTTTCTTTTTTTAATTCAAAATGAATTTGTTATTTGACATTTATGACCCTATTTCTAAATGAAGTTACCTTTCATTAATGAGGGTTTTAAAATATATCTATATATATATATATATATATATAAGATAGAATTTCTACTCTAGCCTAATCTAAGTGTATATATGTATGAAACTTCCTCTTGAAGACTTGAACCCCAGCCTTTGCCCCTCATACCTTACAAGTATTTATACTTGTAGAGTGACCGCCGCACTAAAGGGGAGCGGTGGTATTAATGAGAGTATTTTTGAACCACATAAAAATTTAGTTGAAAAAGGGGAATCGTTTATATATATATATATATATATATATATATATATATATATATATATATATATATATATATAGAGAGAGAGAGAGAGAGAGAGAGAGAGAGAGAGAGAGAGAGATGGGTTCAAGTTACACCTGGTGTAACTTTTTAGAGTTACATATTTTTTAAATTATTGGATTTAAACAAATCCAACGGTTAAAAAAGACACTCATTAATGCTAGTATTCTGATTAGGATCTTATTAATTATCTTTTGTTTATTGCATTTCATATCTATCTCTAAACCTAAAATAACACAAGAAGTATACATCTCTCTCTAATTTTTTTTCCACTGCTTCTCAAAAAAAGAAAAAAAAAAAATTTCCTCCACTACTCATCTCTCTGTCTCTCTATCTCTTTCTCCACTACTCTTCCACCTCCATGGTTAGGTTGCCGGTAGGGCAAAAAAAAAAAAAAAGGGAAAATTTATTAGTTAAGATAAAGAAAATGCGTTGGATAAACTTTCTCAGGAAAAAAAAATGTTCATCCTATGTAATTAGTTTTTATTTTTTATTTTTTCTTTGTCAAACACCTCAATGAAAAATTCTTGATTTTGAAATATATGACATAGGCCAATGTTGAACTATACTTATGAATGTCAAATTATATCTTTGTTTTTTAGGGTGAAGTGTGCGTATTGGTTTAATCATCAACGTAATTCGAACTCCATTTATGGCATGCCTAGTGAATTTTTTATGGGTTTTTAATACAATATATATATATATATATATATATATGTATGTATGTATGTATGTATGTATGTATATCTCCATACCAAGATTCATCACAAGTACTGGTGATGATATTGAACTAGTGTTCCTATGTTGATACAAAATCCGTTTACAAATGCAGTAGCTGTAAAGATCTGCAATGTTAGCATATACAATATCTAGTTAGCGAAAAAACTAAGTACCAATTGAAAAGATCTGCAATGTTGGACCATATGAAGAAAATGAGCAATGTGGAGAGAGACGTATACTTTTTTAGGTTTAGAGATAGGTATGGAATGCAATAAATAAGGGGTAATTAATGAGATCATTATCAGAATATTAGCATGAATGAGTGTCTTTTTTGACCGTTAGATCTATTTAAATCCAATGGTTTAGAAAATGTGTAACTTGAATTCATCTCATATATATATATATATATATATATATATATATATATAGAGAGAGAGAGAGAGATGGTTTCAAGTTACACATATTTTAAACCATTAGATTTAAGTGAATCCATCGGTAAAAAAAGACCCTCATTAATGCTAATATTTTGATTAGGATCTCATTAACTATCCCTCATTTATTATATTTTAATATATCTATCTCTAAACCCAAAAAAGTGTTATGTATGACTCTCTCTCTCTCTACGTTTCTCTCTCTATCTCTTTCTCCTCCACCTTTGTTCCACTGCCATGGATAGATTGCCGGCAGAAGAAGGGAAAAAAAAAAATCATAATGGAACCTATTTTATTATGGCTATGCTACTGACCTTTTTTGTTTTGATACACACTCCACGGATGCTAAAGTTGGTTGTTGCTGCTTGTATTCCTTGAATTGTTAAGTTAGTCTGGATGTAGTCCAGGGCAAATGATTTTTATTCTTATCTGGGGCATGTGTACTTTTAAATAAGAGTTTGTTGATTTAGTTATCCAATCAATATTTAAATAATAAAAAATAAAAAAAAAAACAACAAAGAGTTTCTGATTTGTAAGCTTTGGTTGTAATAATTATCTTATGTTTTCTGAACGTTGTACATATGTTTTGCTACTTGAAAACTATAGATTTTGTCATTTTTTGTCTCTATTGCCTAGTTGATTCTCTTTTGAATGAATTATTGCCATTGTAGGCATGTGTTTCCGTCAATCTTTTTGGCTATAAATGAGGAAGTTAGAGTTGAATCGATCTTTTGCCTAATTACTTCTTGTTGTATCTACTAACATTTTACAGTCAACCAGAACTATTTTTGTGATATAACATTGATTGTTTTAGTTTGAGTTATTAATGAAATTTTGATGACTTGTTTTAGTCTGAGATATAACACTGATTGTCAATGGTCTTGTGAGTGACAAGAGCTTTACATCTCTATCTGAAATTTCACAAGATATTGAAGAATTTGTGGATGAACAAGATTCAAGGTTTGCTATGATAGACAGTGAGAGAAACGTAGAGAGAGAACACTTTTTTTGGGTTTAAAGATAGGTATAAAATATAATAAATGAGGGATAATTAATGAGATCCAAATCAAAATATTAGCATTAATAAAAGTCTACTTAAATTCAAAGGTTTAAAAAATGTATAACTTGAACCCATCTCATATATATATATATATATATATATATATATATATATAAAAGAGACCCTTTAATTGAATTGCATGATAAAAGATAGATTAATAGATTATATTGAATTGTTCACAGAAATTCCACCATTAGCTTCATCCTATCTAAAAGCAATTCAAAGTTTATACCTTTATAACAGATAATTTATTTATGAGATATAGGATCAATAGGCAAAAAAAAAAAAACCGTGAATAGTGAAATGAGAAAAAAACTTGTGACAAGATAAAAGCTAAAGTGGTTTGTTTGTCGGGGAAGCTCATTTCCCTTATTTTTGGCTATATGTTCCTTCAACTTGGGAGTGTGATTGCTATTTTTGGGTTTCTCCTGTATTAGAGGCGTCAAACTTTTTAAGAATATGGATGATAATATAGACTTTTTTTAGGAGTGATCAGAGGGGGCAAGGGCCCCTTCTTGCATTTGGCTCCGCCCCTGCTTTTGTTGGTGAACACATGATTTTTCAAAGCTAGACTAAAGACCCTTTCAATTTAAGGCTGATTATCTATTTACACTCATTTCATCAAGGAGTATGTCTATCCATTAAAAGACGTTTATTTACCAAGCAACGATATAAGTGTTTGTTCACAAAGAGACTTCTAATAAGACTAGTCATTATCTAGCTAACACTCTTCTTATCAAGTAAAAATAAATCTGAATAAATAATAATTGAATAATTAAAAAATAAAATATATGTGGCCCAAATTAAATTTCTTAATGGAGATAATCTTACATTGTTAACTTGTTTTATTTTCTTATACATCTAACAAAAATATTTACACCAAGTTAATCTTTAAGTTTGTCAGAACTTTTTAATTTTTCCATCCGGTAAATTGTGAATTATCTTATCAGTTATATTAATCAAAATAAAATTTTTTTAAAGCAATTTAGATTAACGTTTTTTTATTAACTAAATTGGAGATTACATATACTATATTTTGAAATAGTATGAAACATCATAAAAATTTAACTAGTTTTAAATAAATCAAATAATAGATGTAAACAAACAAGTCAATACATAATATATATATATACACACACACACACACACACAATAATGTTAACTAATTTTTTTTCTTAGATAATAAATGCAACAAAGGATCTCTAACTTCTAAAAAAACAAATTTGCAATTGTCATTTAAAAAAAAAAAAAAGATAAAAAAATGGTGTCTATATTTTATTTCTCCAAACACAATATCTTTTTAAAAGTTTTTTTTTTTGATAACGCTTTTTAAAAGATTAAATGGGGCTTTCCTTTCAGAAAATTAAGAAGGTTTCTATTAAAGACATTTAATTGTATATTTTTAGAAAGAACACACACACACACACACACACACACATATATATATATATATCTTTTTTCTTTTTTTATAAAAAATTTAGGAGCAATGTTAATGCCTAAATCTAAAACAAAAATTTCTGAACAAATACTTATTTAGGATAATGTCAATGCTTTTTTTTTTTTTTAATTTATTCTTTTTTTTTTTTTGGGGATAGGAGGACAATGTCAGTGCTGAGAAATCATCTAGATCGGCCCATGCAATCTAAATTTCTGAGTAAAAACTTTATTGGAAAATGTTAACAAATGCTATAAATGCATTGATTTAGAAACTATTTTTAGAAACATTTTATGAGAAGATGATAAAGTAATTAATTTTATTGACAGCTTTTTATATTTCTTATGAAAATGATGTTAAAATTTTCTTAATATGCTATATTAACAATTGCCATTAGGGCACCCGAACATGACTGTATTTAATTTAGGATAATATCAATGCTTTTTTTTTTGGATAGGAGGATAATGTCAGTGCTGTTTAATCATCTAGATTAACACGGCTTGAGATCTTCTAGAGTTTCTAGGATACTCTATCATGTAGAGTTCTTTTAATCTTAACTTTTCGTTTATAATAAAAGGTCTAGATTTTGCCATATCATTAATCCACTAACAAATCTACAAAAATAATGATTTTAAAAAATAACTACTCATAAATGATAGGTATTACCTTAAATGTGAATAGTTGCTATGACATTACAGCATAAAATGCAAAAGAAATTTGCTTATTTAGAAAATTGATTATTATGCACATAGACCAAGAAGCATACATATATATATATATATATATATATATATATATATATATATATCAATTCATATAATTGATATATGAATTGACCAAGAAGCATATATTGATTATTATGCACATAGACCAATTTTTTAAGTCTTCTATTAATTTTATTAAAATTAAGCATACAAATGTTTTTCTTTTCTTTTCAAGTACATGATTGGCACTTAGGATCATAAAATATGATTTTTCTATGTCTCATTTCAGTCGAACCTATGCTTTGAAATTAACAACCAAAATGATTTGTGGAACAAATTGAAAAATGAAGAGGGGAAGGAGAAGATGACTTCACGTGTTCTTAGAGACCTGATTTAGGTAAAAGTGTTAAGGCAATAATTATCATTTATGAGTAGTTATTTTTTAAACCATTATTTTAGGGGATTTGTTAGTGGATTAATGATATAGAAAAATCTGGGCTTTTTATTATAAATGAATAGTTAAGATTAATAGAATTCTATATGGTAGAGTATCCTAAGAACTCTAGAGGACCTCAATTCGATCAACACATGTGACCTAGATTTTTGAACAAATACTTTACTTTAGATAATGTTTGTTAATGCCGAGTAATCATTCATTTAGACCAGCACTTGCGACCTAACTTTAGAGTATTAAATGCAAAATTGACTCGATAATTGTATCATAGCATAAGAAATGGTCTACAATTCATCACAATTTTTTTGCAATAAATCTTAAGTAACAAACTATCATTCTATGATTTGTTATGTACATGTTGTAGATGTTATCTATATGAACTACAGTATTAAACTATCTTTCTTCAATACTTGATCAACAAATTCTCAATACCATGTTTGAAGAAGAAACTGCAAAGCCACTTGATCCCTTTAAGGTTCACCATGTTGTCGAAAATGATGAGGGCACGATCCAACGTGGTTTCGAATTCCCGAGGACAGCTGCCGCACCTGATGACAATGGTTCCGCCCCTGTGATCACCAAAGATGTCACTTTCAACCAAGAACACAAAACCTATGTCCGCATATTCCTACCCCGTCAAGCCTTAAACAAGAACAATATAAAAAACTTCCTCTCATCGTGTACTACCATGGTGGTGGCTTTATTATTCTGAATGGTGATTCCACACCTAATCATGACTTTTGTTACAACATGGCATATCAACTCTCCGTCGTGGTCGACGGAGGCTTTATTATTTTGAATGCTGATTCCATACCTAATCATGACTTTTGTTACAACATGGCATATCAACTCTCCGTCGTGGTCGTCTCCGTCAACTACCGCCTTGCTCCCGAGCACCGCCTTCCCGCGGGGTAGATGATTCAGTGGAAGCGTTACATTGGATAAAGAGTACAGATGAAAAATTGTTACGTGACCATGTTGATTATTCCAAGTGTTATCTGTTGGGTACTAGTGCGGGTGGCAATATAGCCTATCATGCGGGGCTACGTGTATCTAAAGTTGTTGATGATTTTGAACCATTGAAGATCAAAGGGCTGTTGTTGCACACACCATTCTTTGGTTCGACACAGAGGAGTGGATCAGAGCAGAGGTTGATCGACGATCCAGTTTTGCCACCAAGCAGTACCGATGTGATGTGGAAATTGTCATTGCCAATTGGGTATGACCGTGATCATGAGTATTGCAATCCAAGGGTGGTTGATGAATTTGATCAAATCAAGAAGCTGGGTTGGTTGATTGTGGTGACGGGCTGTGATGGAGATCCATTGAGTGACAGTCAGAAGAAGCTGGTAGAGATGTTGAAGAAGAAAGATATTAAGGTGGAAACCCAATTTAAAAAAGGAGATTATCATGCAGTGGAACTACTTAACCACACCAATGCTAAGGCACTGTATGGGTACCTAAGCCGGTTCCTAGAAAATTAATTAAATGCTAAGGCACTGTGTGGGTACCTAAGCCAGTTTCTGTTTTGGAACTTCTGATGCAACCAAAATAATCCAAGTTACTTCCATAAAAAAAAAAAAAAAAAAAAAATGTTTCAAGTTACTATAAGGATAAATTGCAAATTATGTCCCTAAAGTTTGGGGATATTTGAATTTTACTCCCTAAAATTTTAGAATTTGAATTTTACTCCTAGAAATCTGAGGGTATTTGAAAATGACACCTTAAAGTTTTGAGGTGTTTGGATTTTACGCTCCCAAATTTTGAAATTTCAAGGTGTAAAATTCAAATACCCTCAAGTTTTAGGGAATAAAATCCAAATACCCCCAAGCTTTGGAAAGTAAAATCCAGACACCCCTAAAATTTAAAAACCCTCAAACTTCAAAGGGTAAAATCTAAATTTTGAAATTTCAGAATATAAAATTCACACCCTCAAACTTTAAGGGTGTAATTTGCAATTTACCCTTACTATAAAATAAAATTTGGAACCTATCTTGTTGCTTTTTATTTTCCATGAATATATTTTTGTGAACCTTCTTCTTCTCGTTCTTATTATTTTTATTTTTATTTAAGAATAAAGTTTGGCTACAACTTCATTAACGAAAAGAATAAACAAAAATTATCAGTAAAGATTAGATTGAGAGGTTTATCTTTTCCTAATCTTTTAATGTAACAGCTACTATGATCTTATCTTCAAATCAGACTTGGTGTTTGTTTTCCTAATTAAAAAAAAAAAAAAAGAAAAAGAAAAAAAAGACTTGAAGTGTTTGTTTGAACGTTGGCGTTGATGCTTGGTTCCAATTGGGAAGGATGATCATAATTGAACAATAGCAGTTGTATTACTTTTTTTTTTCTTTGTTGTATATACTTTTGGTATTACAGTCTCATCGTGTGTTTTCCTTTTTTTGCTAAGACCACTTATCGTGTCTTTGCGTGATTATGTATGTCACATTTCATGAAATTCAATACGACTCTTTGTATCACGATTTTGAATTACTGATTTATTCCTTGCATATTTCTAAAAGTGTTTAAGCTTCATACATATTACGTATTGACTATTGGATTTCATCTTTTGCTTTTTAATGTCTAAATCATACTATATACCAACTAGATTGAATACAATTAGAAATATGTGTGAATTTTACATTTAAATAATAGTACAATATTTTTCAACAAATAAATACAAATTAAGCCTAGCACTAAGATTACTTTTTTGCCCCAACAATAACAACCAGTAACAGCCTGCCACTTAAGATTTGTTGTGAAAATGTTGTAAAAATGTTGTGGACATATCATTTCTCTTTAAATAATAGTTACTTCCTAAATACACATTGTAGGAATGATAGGCCCAGAAATGTATATTGGGCCGTGAGCCCTGTCCGAGTACACTTAATAGCCCAAAGACGGGTAAACGTTATCGTGGAAATGCACATTAGTAAATGAAGAAAGGGGTTTGGTCATAAGGTTCCAGGTTGGAGGTCCGAGGACAAATGCCACCTTGGCTTAACAAAACAGAGGTTAGAAGGGTGGACTTGCCATCAAGAGCAATGTTCTAGGTAGTTCTACTAGAAAGAATAAGCATCAGGAAGGGATACGACAATGGGAAAGCAAGAAATATCTAAGGGAAAGTTGCTGTCACCACATTGAATTTTCTATAGCTAACTCTCTAACCACATTAATATGGAAGTGATACCTGAACAGTGATATTTAGCTTTACAGCTACCTCTAACAACTTCAGAAAAGTGCTGATGGGATAAGGGTAAAAGCTAGACATCTTATCAACAAGAGCATGACTGAGATGGAATGAAGAAGGGTAATATAAGGCAGAAAAATCCCATTGTAGGGAGGATCAAAGAATTTGTAAAGAAAACATTGTAGCATTGAGAACTGAAATTGTATCCAAGTCTAAGAATAATATAATAAAAAACTACTCTCCTCAGACTTAGCAGAGGAAGACTTTCTTTGCATAAAACTTGTTTTTCTTAGCTTTCCTACCATCTTCCATTCCTTGTGAGTATTGTATAGTTCATTGAAGACTAGTTTTTAGCCTACTATTTACAAATTTATTGTATTGTGCTCTTTGGGCGTTAATCCATTTACCATTTGGGCCTAGGAGGAGTAAGTCTTGAAGTGGGAGTCACCTCTCTCATGAAAAGAATACTAGAAGTATGCAGTTGGAAATTGACCGCTTGTGGAGGAGGCTGCGCCGTGAATGATGGAGAAGGACTCCTTCAAATTCTGGCCCTTCTTCTAATGATGATATAGATGGTAGTTACAGGCCCAGGTCAAGAACTCTCCCTAGTGAGTCTTTCTCGTGTGATGAGGATCACCATTATAGGTGCAAAAAATAAGAGCCCATCTCACAAAGGTCTAGGAAATGACGCAATGAGTAGGGTGTTGAACCAAATTTCCAAATCAACTTTCACACGCGGAATTGAGGGAGGAAAACTTTCTTGGTGGTTTACTCAGCCAACGTTCACGATGTACAATGGTCGAACAGACCCTGTGGAGCATGTGAGCCACTTCAACTAGAGAATGGCTGTTCACTCTAAGAATGATGCCTTGATGTGCAAGCTGTTCCCATCCAATTTGGGGCCTGTGGCGATGAGATAGTTTGACGACCTGGGAGAAGGTTCTATTAATTCCTTTAAAGAGCTTACTCAGGCGTTCGGATCTCGTTTTGTTACTTGCTGCAGAGTTCCTTGGCCCTTGGATTCTTTGTTGTCCATGACCATGCGAGAGGGGGAGACCTTGAAAACATACTCTGACAGATACTAGGAGATGTTTAATGAGATTGATGAAATTTTGATGATGTGGCCATAAGGACTTTCAAGGTTGGCCTGCCCGCCAAGCATGATTTGAGAAAGTCTTTGACAAGGAAGCCTGTTAGGAGTGTGCGTCAGCTCATGGATCGTATTGACGAGTATAAGCAGGTTGAGGAGGATCACTTGCAAGGAAAGGGAAAGCTAGGGTAATCTCCCAAGATCGGAGGGATTTTAGGTCAGATAGGTATAATAACAACCGACCTCGAAAGGATTTTGCTGGGCATTCTAGCTTAACTACTACTCACGCAGTTAGCATTGTATTACGAGAACCCGTGCACTAATTTATAGGGAAAATTAAGAATGAGCCATACTTTAGGTAGCCAAATAAGATGGGGAGGAAACCCCACGAAATGCAACCAAAGATTTCGTTGCCAATACCACCAGGAACAAGGGCACACTACCAAGGATTACAAGACTTTGTGGAGTCATCAGGAATTGGTTAAGATCGGGAAGTTGAAACAATTCCTGTATCAGCCCAATGGGCAAGACAATCAGGCGGGAGTGGGAACGTAGAGAGATGCTTCTTCAAGGCCCCTATTGGGCACAATGAGTATTCTTCTTGCTGCCCTAGGGACATCCAGTTCCTTTTCGTCCCAAGTGATGTTCATAGATCACCTATCTGCCAGGGACTTAACTCCTAATCTGAAGAGGAGCAAAATGGATGTCTGACCAACTTTAAGCTTCTCTGATGAAGACAAGGTTGGGACCTCGCAACCACATGATGATGCCTTAATGGTTACCTTTCGAATAGGGGGATATGATGTGAAGAGGGTGCTAGTCGATCAGGGGCAGCAGTGCAGAGATAATGTACCTTAATTTGTAGAAAGGGCTTAGGTTCAGGCCCGAAGACCTGGCCTACTATGATTCCCCCTTGGTGGGTTTTGATGGGAAGACTATTATCCCAAAAGGCCAGATCAAGCTACCTGTACAAGCAGGATTAGAGGTGGTAGAGGTAGATTTCATTGTGGTGGATGCTTACTCCACTTACACTGCCATAGTAGCTAGACCCTGGCTTTATGCCATGGGGGTTGTTTCTTCCACCCTACACTTGAATGTGAAGTATCCATTTAAGGATCAAATTGAGGAGCATGTTGGGAGCCAATCTATAGCCAAGTAGAGCTTTGTGGCTACAATTAGACATTAGATTGGAGGTGAGTCCTCGGCCTGTGCTATGTAGGGTTTGTAGCAATCAAGGGTGCTGGTGTTGTCTACAGACATGGTAATAAAGGGGGCAAAGTGTGAGGAAATATAAATTTTTTTTATTGGTGATGATGAGGAGAAGTTTTTTCAGGTCAGAGTTCAGTTGCCTCTTCAGGAGAGAGAAGCACTAATAGTTTTTTCTAGAAAAAATATTGATGTGTTTGCATGGAATGCTTACGAGGCTCCTAAAGTGGATCCAAGTTTCATATGCCATCATTTAAATGTCAATCCATCTGTCATCCCCAGAAAGCAACCTCCTCGACGCCTATTTAAGGAACACTCTCATGCTGTCGTGAAGGAGGTGCTCAAGCTTAAGCAGGCTGGGCCATAAAAAAGGTGTTTTATTCCGAGTGATCAGCTAACATCGTAATGGTGAAGAAGGAAAATGGAAAGTGGAGAGTATGTGTGGACTTTACGGATCTAAATAAAGCTTACCTAAAAGATCATTTCCCCATGCTTCGGATAGACTAATTAGTAGATGCAATTGTAGGCCATTCTCAGATGAGCTTTTTAGACGTCTTTCAAAGCTATCATCAGATATTGTTGGCATTGCACGATCAGGAAAAGACTACTTTTGTTACACCCACTGGGAATTACCATTATAAAGTGATGTTCCTTGGATTGAAAAATGCAAGGTCTACGTACTAAAGGATGATGACTAGGATGTTTAAGCCTCAATTAGGAAAATACATGGAGATATATATAGATGACATGGTGGTGATGAGTAAATTAAGGTCCGAGCATATATATGACCTCGGGAGTATTTTTGAGATACTGAGGAAACACAAGTTATGCCTTAATGCTTCTAAGTGTTCTTTTGAAGTTAACTTTGACAAATTTTTGGGTTATATGGTTAGCCCTCATGGAATTGAAGTTGACCCTAATTAGATTAGAGAAATTAACAATCTACAGCCTCCTCGGAATCCCAAAGAAGTCTAGAGGTTTACAGGAATAACTATTGCTTTGAATTGATTCATCTCTCGGTCCGTGGATAGATGTAGGCCTTTCTTTCAATTGTTGCATAAGTGGAAGGGATTTGAATGGACCGAAGAATGCGCCTCGGCCTTCCAATAGTTGAAGGAATATCTTTCTTGGCCACAAATTATGTCTAAGCCCGAGGAGAAGGAGGTTCTATTTGCTTACATTGCTGTAGCCTCTCATGCAGTGAGTTTAGTGTTGATACGGGTTGATGATGGGGTGCAGAAACCAGTTTATTACGTAAGAAAATTATTGCATGAGGCAAAGGTTCATTATTTACCATTGGAAAAGGCCATTCTGGTAGTGGTATATACTACACGGAAGCTCCCTCATTACTTCCAGGCTCACACCGTTATGTTTCTAACCAAACTCCTTCTTCAACCACTACTTCGAAAAGCTGATTACATAGGGAGGATTGCAAAATGGGGAATGATCCTAGAAGCTTTTGATATTAAGTACATGCCTCGCGCCTCTATAAAAGACTAGGTCCTTGCAGATTTGGTGGCTAAGTTTGCTGAGCCTTTGTTAGAAGAAAAGGGTAAAAGGCAGAAAATGGATGAAAAATCAGTTAGGATGATCTCCACACAGGAACCTCTAGCTTGGAAGTTATATGTTGATGGTGCATCAAATCAAAGAGGATCTGGAGTGGGGCTAGTTGTAGTGTCCCCTAAGAAAATCATCATTGAAAAATTCTTAAGGTTGGTTTTCTCAACCACGAACAATAAGGCTGAGTATGAGGCCTTGTTAGTAGGAATGACTATGGTTTAGAAGATGGGAGGAAAAAAATTGGAGGTATTTTCAGACTTGAGATTAGTTGTAGGCCAAGTAAAAGGAGAACTAAAAGCCACAAATTTGAGAATGCAAGAATACCTGAACCAAGTTAAGCACCTGTAACTAGGTTTTAACTCTTTTTCCTTATAGCAAATCCTTAGAAGAAAAAATGCGCATGCTAATTCTCTTGCCACCCTTGCGACCTCCTCGGCACAGAGTTTCCCTCGGGTTATCTTGGTCGAGGATTTATGTAGACCCACCGAAATGAAGGAGGAGAAGGTCCATGTTCACCAGATTAGGGTGGGACCTAGTTAGATGGATCCTATTGTGTTGTTTCTTAAGGATGACATCTTACTCGAGGAAAAAGGGGAAGCTGATAAAGTGCGGAGAAAAGCTCCTCGTTTCTAGTTTTTTAAGGATCAAAAGTTATACAAGCGTTCCATTTTTTAGCCCTATTTGCTATGCGTCCATCCTGAGGCAATAGAACCACTCTTAGAAGAGTTACACGAAAGGATTTGTGGAAGTCATACAGGGGGAAGATCACTTTCTCATAGGGCCCTTTCTCAAGAGTATTGGTGGCCAAATATGCAAAGGGAACCACAAGAATACGTGAATAAGTGTGACTAGTGTCAAAAATTTACTCCGAATATTCATCAATTAGGAAGTGTCCTCAATCCTTTATCTATCCTTTGGCCTTTTGCTCAATAGGGCTTGGATATTGTGAGGCCTTTCCCTAGGGCAGCTGGAAATAAGAGATGGCTATTGGTCGGCACTGATTACTTCACCAAGTAGGTTGAAACTAAGCCATTAGCAAATATCATGGATGTGGATGCCGAGAAATTTGTGTGGAAAAATATTGTCACTCTGTATGGGATCCCTTATACCCTTATCTCGGACAATGGACTTCAGTTTAATAGCAAAGCCTTCAAGAGGTACTGTTGTGAATTGGGCATTAAGAATAAGTACTCCACCTCGGTTTATCCACAAGGGAATGGATAGGTCGAGGCTGTCAATAAGGTCACAGTAAATGGACTCAAGAAAAGACTGGATGATACAAAGGGTAAATGGGTGAAAGAGTTGCCACACATTCTTTGGACATATCGGACTACTCCTTGTAGATCAATAGGAGAGACACCATTTTCAATGACTTATGGGGCCGAGGTTGTGATTCCTCTAGAGACTAGATTCCCAACATCGAGGACAAGTTTATTCACTCTAGATTGCAATGACAACCTACTAGAGAGGGGCTTGGACTTAATTGAAGAATGAAGGGAAATCACTATGGTTCAATTAGTATATTATCAATAAAAACTCAAACAGGGGGATGACTCAAGTGTGAGGTTAAGACCGTTAGCCCTTGGAGATCTGGAATTAAGAAAGGTTGTAGGTACTTCAAAAAACCAAGCATGAGAAAAGTTAAGGCCCAATTGGGAAGGGCCATACCGTGTCAGCTCGGTAGCTGGTATAGAGGCTTATTTCCTAAAAGATTTAGATGAAAATGCAACTCTGCCATGTTCTTATTTATGATGTTATGTGTTGTGTTTATTACTTATTTGAGTATTAATAGAACCTTGTTCATGCTTGGCTTCTCGGACCACATACCTTGGGTAAATTGATATTCCTTATTATTTGTTTATGTATCAAATAGAACCTTAATCATGCCTGGCTCCTTGGACCACTTATCTTGGGTAAATTTATATTCCTTATTATTATTTTTAAGTATCAAACAGAATCATGGTCATGCCTAGCTCCTCGAACCACATACCTTGGGTAAATTGATATTCTTTATTATTTGTTTAAGTATCAAACAGAATATTGGTCATGTCTGGCTCCTCGGACCACATACCTTGGGTATTCCTTATTATTTGTTTAAGTATCAAACAAAACTTTGGTCATGTCTGGCTCCTCGGACCACATACCTTTGGTAAATTGATATTCCTTATTATTTGTTTAAGTATCAAATAGAACCTTGGTCATGCTTGGCTCTTCGGACCACATACCTTTGATAAATTAATATTTCTTATTATTTGTTTAAGTATTAAATAAAACCTTAGGCATGCCTGACACCCCAGACCACAATCCTTGGGTAAATTGATATTCCTTATTACTTGTTTAAGTATTAAACTGAACCATTGTCATGCCTGGCTCTTCGGACCACATACCTTGGGTAAATTAATGCTCTCTAAGCAATCATTCAGATGTTAAACAGAACCTCGGTCATATTGGGTTCCTCAAACCATATGCCTTGAGTAAATTAACACTATTCAGTAGCTTCCTAGGTGTTAAACAGATCCATGGGCACGATTGATTCTTCGGACCGTATGCTGTGGGTAAATTAACATCTATCATTGTTGTGATATTCTATTAAATGGATGAGCAGGGAAAATTGCAAGTAAGTGTGTGGTCTACTATTATCCAAGGTTAAAGGGAAAGGCCTAAAGCACCTATTGTCAGGTTAATAACTTAGTCCAAGCATATGATGATATGTCTTTTAAGTTAAAATCATATTTTATTGAAGATTGCAGCTTTGGAAAGCTTAGCTTGACCTGTGGTTGATTATGTAAATTGAGGTAGTTATACCACCACTTAAATAGATGATTGTTGAATTGAAGGTATATGTAGATTTTAAGTCAGATGTAGTTATATCCCATTCTTATGTCAATTAAATGTAAAACAAAGCATAGGTTATGTTAAGATTTGCACGAGTACCACATGTATAATATAAAATTCAGAATTGTCATTAAGGTAAAGCCTTGAAGAAGGGGCAAAATAAGTACAACTTTAAAGATAAAAACTACAATTACATAAAAACAAAGGATCTATACACTTTAACCTAAGCCCTATTTGATCTTCAGTGGAAGGTTGCCTTTTCCTAGGGCCTTGGTGGGCTTGGCAGTTTCAGCTACTATGGAGGCTGGACCTTTACCCTTGGGGTCCTCCTTGGCTAGTATGGAAAGAGTAGATAGAACAATCTCAAGGTTTTGAGAGGCTTCTTCACCCTTAAAAGGGTCTTTGGGTGCAATTGGGGGCTTGGTAGCTTTAGGGATTGCTCTTTTGGTTGTATCTTTTTCCTTTTCAGCCACCTTAGCTTGTTCTGCTTCTTTTGGAGGACTGTTAGAAGAAAGGAGGACCTTGGCGGGGTTGTCCTTATCATCATCTACCTCTTTAGAAAAAGTGTCGACTTGGGGATCCGAGGAGCTTGAAGCATGAATCGCTGGAGGATAGTACACATTCTCTGCTCTCCTAAGGGTAGAAGAGGCCTCAACTACGGTCTGGTTTAGGGTCTCATTCCACACATAGAGGCAGTATGTTCTACACACCACCGAGACCTCAGACCTAAGTGCTTCCTCGATCTCTGCGACCTCCACTTTATAGCCATCCTGTTCAACCTAGTCCCTGGCCTTCTTAGCCTCTTCCAACTTCTTCTTCAAGACCCCAATCTGCTCCCTAGCTGTAGATAGCTGGTTCTTGATCTGGCGGAGTTGTTTGCGTTGACTCTTCGCCTGCCACTCAGCTCTTTCCAAGGCAGTTTTGACGCTTTTTTTGTCTCGGTCCACCTCTGTTAGCCTGTTTTTTAACTCTTGAATCCTTTTTTTTTTTTTGCTACATTGAAGGTGTCCACAACAGCGATGTGCCTGCCTTCCTCCTTCTTCATCTACCTGTAGGAGCTGTTCACCAGCTCCTCGGCCCTGTGCGTGGCTTGGACAGCCTTTCGAGGACAAAATACAATAGTTAGAAAAAGCAATTATAACTTTAAGTAAAAGATAGCCGTGTGAAAAACTTATCAAGGCAAGGTCTCTCTTAAGACTGAGAAACACCTCATGTTTCTTCATGGACCTAAGGTCGGCCATGTCTCTAGGTAAGAGAAGGGCCTACTCCACAGCATTGACCACATACTTGGCTTTCTTGTGCTGGAAAGAGGGGCGGTTCCAAGCTAGTGCCTTGACTTGGCGATCGGGCCCCCTTTCCACCATGGACCCTTTGCTTGAGGATCGGGTATGGGCAGTTTTGGCCGCCTTGCCTCCCCTCTAGAGCTCAACCTCCTTGGAGGAAAGGCCCCTTCCTACTTCCGCCACCTCTTTTCCCCTTTGGTCCCTCTTTCTCCTCTTATCAGCAAGATAGGGTTGGGAAGCCTGAGTAGAGGGAGGGGTAGGGGGCTTAGTTTGAATGGCATTTTCAGGCATATTACCCCCAACGTGGGACTTAAGCAAGTCCAGTAAACTTGATCTGCTTTTACGTTGTATCACTATGGTGTCAAGGACGGTGAAATCTGCTTGAGTATGGCTTACTTGAGTTGGAAGGAGATGGCTGAGGTTAGCAAAAGGAGGTTCTGAAGGCAGAGGTTGGTTAAAAATCATGAAATCATCCTCGGATCCTAAGATTTCAACTTCTTCTTCTTCTTCTTCTTCTTCTTCTTCTTCTTCTTCTTCCTTGACAGTTACTTGGGAATGAGTTTCTTCTTCCTTGGCTGCATGTAGAAAAGGCAGCTCTACTTGTTGTATCCCTTTGGAACGGGGCCGGTGACGAGGAAACTAGGAACTGCAATATTAATTTGGTGTAAGCACGGGTCGCTCGCCTTGATCACGTACTTGGAAGCCTAGAAACTAGGCGAGAGTGGGTTGCAGCCAAGGATGAGGTGGGCTGCTTTTAATTGCCTGTCGGTATGGATAAAGATTTCAGCTTTGAGTATCTTCGTCAGATCAGGCTCGTTGACAAGGTTCAGGTTTGGAATAGTAGCACGTTTATCTTCAAATTCACCAAAAACCAAAAGTGTTGTTAGGAAACGGCGCGGATAAACTAAAGAAACCACTTACAAATAAAAATAAAGGAAATAAATATGGAAACATTAGTAACGAAAGGGTTATTGTTAGAACAATGAACCTAAACCTAAGTACCCCACCTGGTGTACCCTCTTGTGTTAGGCAATGAAGTCCATCATGCCATTCCCCTGAGATGATTAAGTAATCTTTGTCCATACCCTTGTTGGACTTAAGGAGACACAATATCAGCCTAACCTCGGGGACTCTGGTTTTCAAATAATACCCCTGCCCTATTAGTTTGTGAAGGTTGTAAATCCAGTTGAAATCATGGTGGGATAGGTTTACTTTCATTCTCTCGTTAAGGGCGTCCACACTACCTAAAATCCTAAACATATTGAGGGTGCACTGGGTGGGAAAAAGCCTATGAGCTATTAGATATTCCCTAGTTACTCTACCCATAGGGATTCTCATCCCTCCCTTTATAAAAGCAATCATAGGGATTACAACTTCTCCCTCCTGCCTTTGGGCATGCCATTCCTCCTGTTTATAGTACCTAATTGAAACCCCTGGTGGGATTCAATATTGATCTTTGAAGCTCTTTACACCATTTGGGGTGTCTATTAGGAAAGCAAATCTACCTATGTTTAAGAAAAGTTGGAAGTAGAAGGAAGACGAGGAGAAATTAAGGGAGCCGAGGAGGAAAGGGCTCTAGATAAAGAAAATAGAAGAGAAAATAAGTGAGAATATTAAAAAGACTTACGGAAGGGGAGAAGGTTTCCTCAGACTAGTTCTTGATATTTAAGAGTGCAAAAAGTGAAGCAAATAAGGTCTTCATGCAATATGACAGGCCACAAATGCGTTGACCCCTTGTGATAACTTAGATTAATTAATTAGCCCAGTTTTTAATTAATCAAATTAACATGCAATATCACGTGGCAGCACAAACAAATCACCGAAACTAAGTTATGCAGCAAATACAGGTCTTCACGAATGGGGAAAACCCTTACGGCAAAAACCCCACCGGGTGATTTAAGGTTACCACTCCTGAAACTCCACTATTATCACAACAAGCAGTTACAAGTAAGGAATCCCAAGTACCTCACCAACCTACAGTTGAACTCTTACCCCAATACCCAATTGGACTTGTTCTGTAGTGATAGTTTCTCCTTTCAATGCACGGCTTCCAAGTACGTGACTAACCAGATGCGCGGATCCCAGTACGCGACTTCAAACACCAACTAGAGAGAGAGAGAGTTGGCTGCATATTTCTTCAAATCATCAGAGATGAACTAGGGCACGAACTTTGTCTTTCTGATCACAAATTGCATGAACAACAAGTTCTCAAAGAATGTGCAACTTGTAACGGCCCTTAAAATAATCATTTTATATGTCTAGGGTTAGAAGAAAAGAAGTTCCAAAGACACACTCACGGATTAGATTTGAAACAGACTTGGAAATCTGTTTTCTTTAATTCTCGACAGATAGAGGTGTCGAGAGGTGTCGAGAAGCTGTCGAGGCTCGGGCAAAACAGCTTCTTTAAAGCTCGATAGATGCATCTGTCGAGATATGTGTCGAGTTTTAAAAACTCGCACTTCCTTGCTTGTTTCTTGGACAGACTTTGACGGCTTCAACACTTAATCTTGAACCACTGTTTCTTGAAGTGTTAAACTCATCCTAAATCTACCAAATTACAAGTAAAGTGCGTTTTGTCTAAGGATAAGCCAATTACATAAAATAGCGACATATGTTCACAGACTTGAACTACATATGTCCTAACACAATATATGTATCAGAGGGAAAGGCAGGCGGGAGAATTCCTGCCCAAGTTCCAACAAAATTCTTGGCCGTTGGATCTTCATCGTACCGTAGAATGTGGGGGACATGGAGCCATAGGAATTTGATATAGGCTCGTCTCGGATGCCGAAGCATCATGAGCGTGCTTTGGGCAATCGAAAATACACCTGCGCAAACAGAGATAGCGTATGGGAAGAGTAGAATAATTATTGTAATATCAAAATCCTCCTTTTTTCCAAGGAGAAAAAGAGGAGAATTTCGAGGAGCTATTGTAGGGATGACAGGCTTAGAAATGTATATTGAGTCGTGAGCCCTGTCCGAATACACTTAATAGCCCGAAGATAGGTAAACGTTACCGTGGAAATGCACATTAGTGAATGAAGAAAGGGGTCTAATCATAAGGTTCCAAGAAGGAGGTCCGAGGACAAATGCCACCTTTGGCTTAACAAAGCAGAGGTCAGAAGGGTAGACCTGTTATCAAGAGCAACATTCTGAGCAGTTCTACTAGTAAGGATAAGCATTAGAAAGGGATAAGACAATAGGAAAGCAAGAAATATCTAAGTGAAAGCTGTTACCATCGCATTGAATGCTCTGTAGCTAACTCTCTGACCGCATTAATGTGAAAGTGATACCTGAACAGTAATATTCAGCCTTATAGCTAGCTCTAAAAACTTCAAGAATGTGCTAATGGGACAAGGGTAAATGCTAGACATCTTATCAACACGTGGATGGCTGAGATGGAGTGAAGAAGGGTAATATAAGGAAGAAAAATCTCATTGTAGGGAGGATCAGAGAATTTGTAAAGAAAACACTGTAGCATTGAGAACTGAAATTGTTTCCAAGTCTAAGAATAATATAATCAAGAACTACTCTCCTCGGACTTAGTTAAGGAAGACTTTCTTTACATAAAACTTTTTTTTTCTTGGCTTTCCTACTATCTTCAATTCCTTGTGAGTATTGTATATTTCATTGAAGCCTAGTTTTTAGCCCACTCTCTACAAATTCATTGTATGAGGCTCTTTGGGCCTTAATCCATTTACTTTTTGGACCTAGGATCCAAAATCTGCCCCTACACACATATAATTACTCATTTCATAACTCTTGACCTAAGCTAAGGGTGGAACTAGAATTTTATGAATGGGAGGCCAAAATAATAACAAATATAAAATTGAACCAATTTAATAATGTCATACAAAAAATATGAAGAGTTTGGGGGCTAACCATATTTCTTTTGAAAATTTGAGCTAAATTTAAGGGTAAAAATCTAATATATATTTGAAAAGTTTGGGGAACCAACCATATTTGAAAATCTAATATATACTTAAAACACATAAACATATCAACTAAAAGTCTCCACCTCCATGATCAAGACAAATCATTTTAGTTAACACGTTATAATCTTCGCAAATGAAATGTTCACTTTCATCACCGACTACAAACTAAGGTTTTGAGTTTACAAATAATTTATGATTTATATCTTCTATGACTAAATCACATACTATGCATCTCAAGGACTATATGATAATGTTTAAATGTCCATGCTACCATTATTTTGGATAATAAAACAACTTTATCATTTATAACATAATGTCATACATAACATGATACACAGCATCGTACAATATGATTTTAGGGCACTAATCCTAACAGTATTTACTCTCAATTGTAAGCAACAAAAGTTATGAAAAAGGCTTATATTGAAATGCACAATTCTAAACAAGTAATCAGCTTGTCCAAAAAAGCCATCAATCATAATTCAAAAACTTAGTGGTAGAATCCTTTAGTTGATTTTAATTGGCCATCCATGAAAGCATAATTGGTTTCAATCATCTAATGATCTTTAAAGCATTTGATGGAACCATATGCTACAAGTACATAATAAAACGAATGACTCTTCTAAAATGAAAGTGAAACAGAAAAGATTATTGTTTAATTAATATAAGAAACAAATGCATTCCATTCATCTCAAACTGCTAATAAGGAGCCTACAACATCTTATTAGTTCAATAGTAACTAGTGAGCTCAATATACAAACAACATCCTAATAAGAACCTAATTGATTTTAGATGAAAGCAATCGCTCATTTAGGGAACAAAACTCTATGGAATAGAGAGTAAGAAGTGGGGAAAGTGTTTAGAATAACAAGGAAACTTTATGGTCCATTTGGATTAAGGGGAGGAAGGGGGAGTTAAGTAGAGTATAGTAGATTTAGCTCAAAATTAGCTTATTTTTAGTCAACTCTACTCTACTCTCCTCCATTTCCCTTCCTTCCCCCCTCCATCCAAACGGGGCCCTTAACATATTTCATTGATATATTTTTTTTTATTTACAATACAAGACCTTTTTATATATTTCATTACAAAAGCCCAATTGGGTAGCAATTTGCACTCATTGCCATAAGATCATTATCCACATTTATTGCCATAACATTAACATAATTCTACATCCGGAAAATTGATCAAACAAAAAGCCGAACTACGCAGATATTTTTGTAAAGGATGAATGAACAACTTTCATTAATAGATGACGTTTGATCAAATAAATTGATTTCGCATTGAGTATATCACCTAAAATCACACAAAATAATAAATTATAAAATGATACTACACTACTTCTAAATAAAACAAGCACTTTTTGGGCCTATTTGGTAGTAGCTTTCAAGTACTGTTGTTTAAAATGATGTGAAAACTGTGACTTAAAAAGTTTTGTAAAAGTACGTGTATAAAGTACTTATAATACAAAAAATGTGTTTGGTACCATGTTTTAAACAACATATTTTAAAATGTGAATAAAAATATAATTGTGTGTTTGGTATGTGTATGTATTTTTTTTTAAGTGATAATTTTCTAAAATGTACAATTATTTTATTAATAATTATTAGAGGAGTGAGAATTTCCCATGATATTTCCTTTTGGTCTTCTTCTTCCTCTACTCTTTTCAAAAAATTTCTTCTTCCTCTTAAAAAAAAAAAAAAAAAAAAAAAAAAAAAACCCCAAGAACCCACTTTCATTACTCTTCTAAAAAACTAACAAATTCGTTGTAAAAAAAAAAGAAAAAAAAAAAGGAAGCGAGACATTGTGAGAGAAAGAGATGAAGAAATCTGAGTTTGTGTTTTTTTCTAATCGGTGAGGTTGGATTTTGCTATGATTTGGAGAGAGAGAGAGAGAGAGAGAGAGAGAGAGAGAGAGAGAGAGAGAGAGAGAGAGAGAGAGAGAGAGAGAGAGAGAGAGAGAGAGAGAGAGAGAGAGAGAGAGAGAGAGAGTTGTAGTTATGTTAGGTTTTATCAAGTGGGTCCCACACTTTTCTAAATATTTACAAAAGTGTCATTGAGCAATGTTATTTGAAAATTAAAAATTGGTAGGTAGAGTTTTTTAAATTCAATGTTCAAATACCCTAAAATGAGAAAGTTTTAACTTAAACACTCTTAAATGAAATCTCTTACCAAACGTTTTTTTTTTTCAGCCCGCAGTTTTCATTGTTTAAACATTAAAAACTGTTGTTTGAAATATCTTACCAAACATTTTTTTTGCAAAGACCAAGAGAAGGAGCCATCCCCACATGGGAGATGTGGAAATGAACAAATTCATTCCTATTCACTTCCTCAACTCAAACCTTCAAACTAGTAAAACCATTCTTATTGAAAAGAGTAAGGGAATGCCAATCCAAATCACATAGAAAACAAAAACAATATCTCATTCTCAACTTACTCCATAATTCAATATCTTTTTTTTTTTTTTAAATTTTTTATTTATGAAACTCTTATTCAAAAAATAGAAACATCACATCCCAAGAACACAATGTATTCAAGACACTTCTAGGTATAACCAATGTATCCTGAACAAAGAAAACTCTAGAGACCAGAGATTTTGTGCATAATAGCAATGGATTAGATGGTCAATATCTATCTCACCACCATCACAACCCTCCATTGGTTCCTATATGCCCTTGCCACTATTTCCTCCACGCCACCACTATGATAATCCATCATCTCTCTATTACCAAGTATATCTGCACCTCATTCCTCTATATTTACTAAAGTAAATGCATAACTATTCCAATTCTAATTCCACCACCAATGGTATACTAAACAACTACAACAACAAAAAACCACTACAAAGTACCAAAATTTAAAAATTTCAAGTAAGCCAACATATAATACAAATTTAGATGCATTTGAAAGAAACAATCTTTAAAATGCATAGCTTTAATGGCTAAAACTCAAGCACAACCACCAAATACTAGTAATCAACTAATAAACAAAGACGCTTTATGTTTCTAAACATGAAACCACAACAAAAACAATATACAAATGAATCTCACTTCCAAAGGAATGTGTAAGGAATATAATTATAAAAGCTAAAACTAGTGAGAACGTAGAAATACATCTATAAAAAAAATGGTGGGAAAGTAGGAATACAATGTTAAAAATCAGACACGCATGTTATTATGTTGGCATCCCTGCAATTGTTCAAGATTCCTTTTCTACACACAAATGTGCATCTGGATTTTTTTTAAAAAGATTTAAAAAGCCACCTATAATTTTAGAGAAAAAAGAAGCATAGAAAAAAATATGTTAAAAAAGAAACCGAAAGGCAACCGAAAATTAAAGAAAAAAAAACTTTCTTGCATGTCTGGTGTTGGAAGTAGCAAGGGAATCAGAAATAAATCTAGAAGGAAGTGGCAATGGAGCCCGCTAAAAATAGAGGAATTAGAGTCGGTCTCATAGGAATTGGAGATGCTAGATAGTGCTGTGCATCGGCGTAGGGATGGCCATACCCATTGGGTAATGGATATCCAACCCTACCTGATCCAATTATTCTGGGTAATACCCAGTTTTCAATGGGTATAAGGTAATTGGGTAGGGTTTGGATATTATTCAAATATTTTGGGTAGGGTTTGGATATTACCCATTATTACCCATTTAACTAATTAGATCTAACTTAAACACAACTGAACCAAATTATTATGGGTAACCCTCAACCCACCCAATTACCCAATAATCAAAATGACCAAATTGCCCCTAAAACTTGAAAATGACCAAATTATTCCTAAAATCCTCTAAAATTGCAGAAATGCACTCTAAACCGAAAAAATGAACAAAATACCCCCGAAATCTAAAAATTACGAAAATATCCCCGAAACATAAAAAATGACCGAAACACCCTCAAAACCTAAAAATGACCAAAATACCCTTGAAAACTAAAAATTACCAAAATACCCCATAAACCTAAAAAAATGACCGAAAGACCACCGAAACCTAAAAATTACCAAAATACCCTCTAAACCTAAAAAATGGCCAAAATACTCCCGAAACATAAAAATTACCAAAATACCCCCTGAAACCTAAAAATAACTGAAATACCCCTCATAAACTTAAAATTACTGAATACCCTCTAAACCTAAAAAATGACCAAAATACCCCTCGAAACTTAAAAATTACCAAAAAAACCCCTCAAAACATTAAAAAAAATGTTGGAAACACCCACGAAACCTAAAAATGACCAAAATACCCTTGAAACCTAAAAAATGACCAAAATACTCCCGAAAACTAAAAATTACCAAAATAACCCCTTAACCTAAAAAAATGACCGAAAGACCACTGAAACATAAAAAATGACCAAAATACCCCGAAACTTAAAAATTACCAAAATACCTTCAAAACCTAAAAAAAGACTAAAATACCCCGAAACATAAAAAATTACTGAAATACCCCCTAAAATCTAAAAATGACCAAAATACCCCCCTAAACCTATAAAATTACCAAAATATCCCTAAACCTATAAAATGACAAAAATGCCCCTCAGAACCTATACCAAAAGATGATAAAAAAAATACACCCAGAAATACCCCTAAATCTAAAAAATGATTGAAATAACCTCGAAAATCTATAAAATGACCTATAAAATGACAAAAAGACCCTAGAACCTAAAAAATGATAAAAATACCCCCCAAAGCTTAAAAAATAACCAAAATACCCCCAAAAAATGAAAAATACCCCCAAAGCTTAAAAAATAACCAAAATACCCCCCATGACCAAAATACCCCTTAAACATAAATAAAAAAAAAAATCGCCCCTAAAACCTTGAAATTACCAAAATACCTCCAAAATCTGTAAAATTACCAAAATAGTCCCAAAATATAAAAAATACCAAAATACCCCTAACACCTAAAAAATGACAAAAATGCCCTCGTAATTTAAAAAATGGCTGAAATACCCTTAGAATCTAAAAAACGACCAAAATAACCCCATAACCTAAAAAATTACATAAATTCCCTCAAAACCTACAAAATGACTAAAATATTCTTAGAACCTTTAATTTTGACAAAAATATCCTTGAAACATCCAAAATATCCCAAACCTCTATTTTCATAATTTAAGAGGTTACAATTGTATTTTTGTCATCTTATAGGTTTAGGGTTATTTTAGTCACTTTAAAGGTTTCAAGGGTGTTTAGGTAATTTTAGATATTTTCTGGGGGTATTTGGTTGTTTTAGAGGTTTAGGGCTATTTTGGTTGATTTATAGGTTTCAAATATTTTGGTAATTTTAGAGGCTTGGGGTTATTTTTGGTCATTTTAGAGGTTTTGGGCGTATTTGGTCATTTTACAGGTTTAGGGCTTATTTTGGTCATTTTATAGGTTGGGGGTATTTCAAACATTTTATAGGTTTTAGGGGCATTTTTGTCATTTTATAGATTTTGGGGGTATTTTAGTCATTTTGTAGATTTTAGGGACTATTTTGGTCATTTTTTAGGTTTACGGGGTATTTCAGTCAATTTTTAGGTTTCAGGGGTGTTTTAGTAAGTATTTAGGTTTTGGGAGATTTTGATCATTTTTTAGGTTTAGGGGTTATTTTGGTCATTTTGGTCATTTTTTTAGGTTTCATGTGTATATCAGTCATTTTTTAGGTTTAGGGGATATTTTGGTAATTTTTGGGTTTCGAGAATATTTTGGACATTTTTAGGTTTCATGGGTATTTAGTCATTTTTTAGGTTTTGGGGGTATTTTGGTCATTTTATTAGGTTTATGGGGTATTTTGGTAATTTAAGTGGTTTTTTGAGCATATTTGGTTATTTTGGGGGTATTTTGGTCAGTTTTAAAGATTTCATGGGTATTTTGCTCATTTTAGAGATTTTGAGATATTTTGGTCATTTTAGTGGGTTTTTAGCATAATTGGTGATTTTAGAGATATTAGAGGTATTTTAGCCATTTTAGAGGTTTCAAGGGCATTTTGCTCATTTTAGATATTTTGAGGATATTTTAGTCTTTTTAGTGGTTTTTAAGCATATTTGGTGATTTTATAAAAATTGGGTTTGGGTAGGGTATGGATACAAATTGGGTAAGGTAATTAGGTATTCATGGATAAATTAATTGTAGTGGGTATGGGTATACCCTACCCATATCCTACTCATGACCATCCTTATATCGGCGGTACATTCGGAGTTGAGAGAGAGAACGGAAAGGATTGCGAGGAGGGAGATATAATGTGAGAGGGAGGAAGAGAAGTTTAGGTTTTTTTTAAAAAAAAAAAAAAAATATCAGAGGTGAAAAGTGGGAGGAGGAGGCGAGGCTTTCAAAATTTTTAAGGGTGATTTCGTCATTTTCTTGGTGTTTTTTAGTAAACTGATCCGTTATATTTTTAAGCCATTGTCAATTTATTACTGGTTTGGAAACACCAATTCAAATGCTAAGTTGATAATATTGAAATACCTTATACTTTCTCCTATAATTGGGGAATAAGTCTTGTGCCACATCATATAAAAAAAACAAAGTCTTGTGCCACATCATATAAAAAAAAAAAGTCTTGTGCCACATAAAGTGGCACAACAAATGCCACAACTCATCCATGTGGTGAGTTGTAGTTGGTGAAAATGTGATGGTGGGTTCATGTGAGGACATCCTTTTACTAATCACAACTCACCATATGAACGAATTATGACATTTATTATGTCACTTTATGTGGCACTAAAAGTACTCATAATCTAATTATTGGGGTTTTGTCACCTCTTGCTAGTGGGTATTCGTGACCGCTGCTTTATGTTTCTCCAAAGTCCAAATCCATATCTGGGTAGTGGGTACCCACCGTTTCTGTCTTCTTTAAATCCAATACAATGTTTAGCAAGATAAAGGGCCCGTTTGCTTGTAGTATTTTAGTATTTATCATTAGATGATGGTGCATGTCGGCGAAAACTCACAAATGGGAGTATGGGACCAACCATTATAAATATCTCCTTGATACGTTTTATTTTATGTTGTACATGTTTCTTTATAAATATCTCCTTGCTAAAATTGTGCTTAAATTTTTGGAACAAGTAATTTATAAAAATTTTAAGAAGAGAGTATCAAGACCTAGCAACCCCTAACTGTTGGATTTTTTTTAAAAAAAAAATATCTAGGCAATGAGACCAATAGGGTTGGGTGAGAGCCTCAAACGGAAGCAATGTTATTTACAAGTCTCTATATAATTTTGCCACTCAAATTGAGAAACAAGTTGAAAGGAAGCAATTATTTTGAGAAGAGAATTCCATATGGGAGTATGATGGCTATGTTTTATTTTACAATATACTTGTTTCTCTATACTATTAAAAAGCAAGTATGACACTAATCAGTTTTTTTTTTTTTTTTTTTGGGTAGGCGGGTTTGAATAAATTCTAATTATAAATATTTTTAATAAATTATATGGATTTATGATTAGCTTATTGAGTATTCTTAGCTTATTTATAACCATATAATTAATGATTTTCATGACTAATGTTAGCTATCATACTTTGAACATTAGTTGATCAACTAACGTTCTAATTAATAAGCTAATATTAGTTGGTCAACTAATGTTAGCTTAAAATGTTAGCTTATCTTTATATCTATATATATAATAATAAGTGAAATTGAGTGAAACTCAATTTAAAATTTCAAATTAGAGTTTTAAACTTGTGCCATTATTCATTCTTAAAGAGTTTTATTTTTTAATTTTAAAATCAAATGTGAGATCACATCATAAATATTCATCCAAGTGAGTTATTAAGTACAAAAACCAAAGGGTCTTGAATAAATTAATTGCAAAAAAAAAAATGCTTCACAATAATTTTTTTTTTTTTAAATAGAGGGACAATTTATATTTTATACTTAATAATATTCTTACAAATATTTTTAAAGAGTTAACAAAATATAAAAATGACTATCAATAGTATTTAAATTATATATATAGGAATCATATTATACATCTTATTGTATATCTTTAAGTGTATCCATGTATATGCATTGAATTACAAGCTAGTTAATAATAATAGACAGTTAATCTCCTTAATAAATAATAATAATAATAGTGGGCTCACTGCACGTTATCAATTTGACAAATGGTAATGAAGTTCAAAAGGTGGTGCCATCGGATTCGAATAAATTATATTATAAATATTTTTAAGAAATTATATGGATTTATAATTAGTTTATTGAGTAATATTAGCTTATTTCCACAACACTTTTTAACCCCCACTTATCTATATATATATATAAAACCGAAGCCTCTGCTAGCACCACAATTTTCCACGTCAACAAAATACAATATTTAAAAAATTAAAAATAAAATTAAAAAACTATTTTTCTCTTGAAAACCCGATACTTATCTCCTTTTTTTCTTTTTCTTTTTTTTAGATAAAATCTGATATTTTAAGTTGAATTTAATCTAAAGATGATTATTTAAAAAAATCTGCAATAAAAGGATAAGTATCGGCTTTATTGCAATAAACCCAAAAACAAATTAATTTTTTGAAAACCCTACAACCAAACTTCTTGAACTCTACGTTATATAATATCATTTTTTTATTTCAAAATCTTTTGATTATGCGTTAATTTATATTTTGCTATTATTAGTAGATAACAACAAAAAATTAAATATATATCACCATATGCCACACCCACACATACCATTATGTCCTGATGCTATTCAAACTCATAAATTTATTTGGGACTCTAATTCTATTGTTTAATTTTTTTAAATAATATAATTTTTTACCAGATATATATATATATATATATATATATATACATATATATATATGTATTGTTTCAATAATTTATTTGCTTTGAATCATTTGATTCATTAATTTTCTTTGTTGGCATTTTGAAAGTTTTAATATCTACATTTTTGTGTTAGTTATTGCAATATCTGAACATGTTTAGCAGATTTCAACGGTTATGCCATGAATTATATATTCTTTTGAAGATAGCCTATGTTTTTCTTATATTTCTCTATTGTGTGGTTATATATATATTTTTTTTTGTTTCAAAAATTTCTAGGTAGTCTTCTGATTCATTAATATTTTTTGGCCTTTTGAAAATTTTAATATCTATTTTTCGCAAGATATTGCACGTTCAAACAATGATTTCTTGATCAAATCGTAACAAAAATTAAAGTGAAACATGAGAAATTCATGAAATGGTACAGTTTCATAATCAATTTTAAATTTTATATAATTATTTTAGTTTACCACACAAACAAGTAGGTTCCCGTGCATAGCACGGGTTTGCGACTAGTTTTCATAATACTTAAACAATAATACTAAATCTGTAAACAAACCGACTTACTACTAATGTTAACTATCTTACTTTGAACGTTTGTTGATAAACTAATATAGCATTGAGATCGACATGTATCTAAACTAACATAGCATTGGGAACTACACTTACTTTATCTATATATAAACTACAAACCACACTTGCTTTATTTATATATAAACTACACTGTTAAACTATCTTTCTTCAACACAGTTCTTGATCAACATATTTCAATACCATGTCTAAAGAAGAAACTACAAAGCCAATTGATCCCTTTAAGCTTCTCTATATCGTTGAAAACGACGATGGTACCATCAATCGTCTTTACGAATTTCCTCAAACCGCTGCTGCACCTGATGATCACGATGGTTCCACCCCTGTGATCACCAAAGATATAATTCTCAACCCAGAACACAGCACCTTTGTTCGCATATTCCTACCCCGTCAAGCCCTAGATAATAACACTAGCACCACAAAACTTCCTCTCATCGTGTACTACCGTGGTGGCGGCTTTATTATTCTACATGTTGATTCCACACCTAATCATGACTTTTGTTACAACATGGCACATCAACTCTCCGCCGTGGTCGTCTCCGTTGAGTATCGCCTCGCTCCCGAGCACCGCCTTCCTGCAGCGTACGATGATTCAGTGGAAGCGTTACATTGGATCAAGACTACACATGAAAAAATGATACGTGACCATGTTGATTGTTCCAAGTGTTATCTAATGGGTACTAGTGCTGGTGGCAATATAGCCTATCATGTGGGGCTACGTGTATCTAAAGCGGTAGAAGATCTTGAACCATTGAAGATCAAAGGGCTTTTGTTGCACGCACCATTCTTTGGTGCGACACAGAGGAGTGAATCAGAGCTGAGGTTGATCGACGATCCAGTTTTGCCAATAAGCGGTACTGATCTGATGTGGAAAATGTCTTTGCCAATTGGGTCTGACCGTGACCATGAGTATAGCAATCCAACGGTGGGTGATGAATTTGATCAAATCAAGAAGCTGGGTTGGTTGATTGTGGTGACGGGCTGTGATGGAGACCCATTGATTGACAGTCAAAAGAAACTGGTAGAGATGTTTAAGAAGAAGGGTATTAAGGTGGAAACACGACTCACTGAAGGAGATTATCATGCGGTGGAACTAATTAACCCCACCAAAGCTAATGAACTATTTTTGTACTTAAGCCACTTCCTAGAAAAATAATAGGATGGCTAATTTCTGTTTTTGGTACTTCTTATGCTACCAAAAAAATGTTCCAATTTACTACTATAAAATAAAACTTAATTGGAACCTATCTTTTTTTCTTTTATTTTCTATGAATAATTTTTTGTGAATCTTATTCTTATTATTAACTTTTTTTTAAGGACAACAACTCCATTAGCTTAAAAGTTTCTTATATATGAGCATTCTAATTTTGTGTATTCTAAAAGTTTACTATCTTATCTTCAAATCAGACTTGGTGTTTGTTTCTTCTTAAAAAATAGAAAAAGAAAAGACTTTAATGTTTGTTTGGATGTTGAAATTGATATCTGATTCTGATTGAGAAAGATGATACATAATTCAAAAATAGCAGTTGTATTACTTTCTTTTTTTCTTTTCTGAATATTCATTTGGTATTATAGTCTCATTGTGTGTGTGTGTTTTTTTTTGCTAAGACCACTTATTGTGTCTTTGCATCATTGTATACATCACATTTCATGAAATTCAATTTGCATCATTGTATACATCACATTTCATGAAATTCAATATGACTCTTTGTATCATTCATTTTGAATTATTATTTTATTCCTTGCATATTTCTAAAAGTGTTTAAGCTTCATACAATATGTAGGATTCCATCTTTTGCTTTTTAATGTTTAAATCATACAATATACCAACTAGATTGAATACAATTAGAATCTTGTTTGAATTTTACATTTAAAAAATAGCTACTTCCTAAGTATAAATAATAGCTCTTTTCAAAACTCTTGGCCTATGCCAGGGATGGAACTAGAATTTCATAAATGAGAGGTGAAACAATAACAAATTTAAAATTGATCCAATTTAATAGTTTTATACAAAAAATATGAAGAGTTTAGAGAGCTAACCATATTTCTTTTGAAAATTTTAGGTAAATTTAGAGGTAAAAATCTAATATTTGAGAAGTTTGAGGTAAATTATATATATATATATATATATATATATATATATTTAAAGAGGCCCTCTAATTGAATTGCAAGATAAAAGATACGTTAATAGATTATATTGAATTGTTCACGGAAATTTCACCATTAGCTTCATCCTATCTAAAAACAAGTCAAAGTTTACACCTTTATAAAAGATAATTTATTTATGAGATATGGGATCAATTAGCAAAAAAAAGAAACCGTGAATAGTGAAATGAGTGAAAAACTTGTGACAAGATAAAAGCTAATGGCTTGTGTTCCGGGGCTTTTTTCGGTTGCTCGGCCACGTGTGGTCCTTTGGGGGGGGGGGGTGACATTGTTAAACCTAGGGTTTTTTTTTTTGAGAGTTGCGTCCCGGAACTCAACATTGGGCCACGTGGTCCAACGGCTACCGGTGTACTTTTAAGCCTACCAAACCATTAAAGCCAAAGTCTAAGAATCACAATAATGGTTGAATAAATATGTAATATGTGTTTGATATAATAGATTTAATTAGTAGTTGAAATAAAGTAGTATTTATTTATAAGTAAAGTAATCATGTACTTAATGATGTAAATTTAAAGATATGGAAGCAAAATCACTTATCTTCATATGACTTGTAGCCCAGCTGTGTAGCATCAGTGAGCTGATAAGATTCCAGCAGAATGCCAGCAGTAGAGGCTAGTTAAGCTTGCCCCTCTTATAATGCATTTAAATGAGTTTAAGCCTTGGTTAATAGTTGTAATAGTAATTGGAATAAAGTAATATGTATTTAAATGTGAAGTAGTCATGTACTCAATAATGTAAATTTAAAGATAAGGAAGCAAAATCACTTATCTTTGTATGGTTTGTAGCCTAGTTGTATAGCTTCTGTGAGTTGATAATATCCCAGCAGAGTGGCCCCAGCGGTAGAGAGGCAGTTTGCCATGATAACTTCAAGATTGAAGGGGAAAAATGGGTGCAACTGGAGGGAGAGAGAGAGTATGCCCAGCTATGTGTAGTGGTTGGTTAAGCTTGCCCCTCTTATCATGCATTTAAATGAGTTTTCCTCTTGACAATGCTCTTTTAGTTGTTGTGAAGTTACGAATAGTATTGCCTTCCATGAGAAGGGTTTTGATATGAGACCTTGGTGCCTTTTAGGAGAAGGGCTTTAGCAATAGAAGTTTATGCCTTCCATGAGAAGGACTTATATAAGAGAGATGGAGAAGAGTATTGATATGTGTTTATGAGCAGCAAAACAGCAGAAATTCAAAGTGAAAGAGTACGAGAGTGGAGTTCAGAAAAGTGTAGTGTGTCATATGTAATAGTGTAGTAAATGTGTATGAGATTGTGTAAGAGAATTGTGGAAAGAGATGTTTAAAGATATCCATGTTTTGTGGGATGTTGCATTTGTAATATGTATGATATATGGAAGTATGAAAGATATGGTGGTTAAAGATAGTAAAAATATGAGATTATAATCGTTGGAGAAGTTGTAGAGATTGCTTTCCAAGAGGAAATATTTTGTAAGAGAAGAGTATAGGTATATGTATAGGTATTTGGAGATGGGAGCAGTAAAATAGGTGTATTTTCTGAGTATGAAGAGTGAGAGAATGAGTATAATAGTGGTAATAGTGTTATATTGTGTTTAGCAATGTTGCTGGGATTTACTCTTGGGCTTTTCTGCTGGGAGGATGGATGAGGGCTTATAAAGGGCATTTATGAGGTAAGGGCTGAAGAGTTTAGCTTCTAATTTTGAAACTAAAAACTCAGAACTTCATTAAGAGTTTAGGGAGAGAGAATAGAGAGGTTTGTGAAAGAGTTGTTCTTCTCCCTTGGTGACCCCCTTTGAGGTGTGTTTAGCTGAGTTTAAAGAGGTATTCTAGCAAAGAATCTCAGCCAAAATCTGTCCTAAATAGCAATGAATTTTCAGAAAATCCATCTTAAGATTTGGGCAAAAAAGGTATGTTTAGCTTTAAGATGTTTTTGCTGTTTTGGGTAAGAGCTGTTGGAGAAAGAGCAGCCGAAAAGGAAGGTATTTTGGCAAGAACAAGATAATTACTTCAGTTGGTTTTGGTTTTAGCCAAATGTGGAAAAAACATTAATGCTCAGGCTACTGGTCAGCTGTCACAGCTGTTCTGAAAAGGCTATCCCAGCTGTTAAGAAAAGCTGTGACAGCTATCATGAGATAGCTGTCACAGTTTTCATAAGACAACTGTTACTTTGGGCAGAAGCAAATGAGGTCAGCTGGGTGATTTTAGACTGTTGGAGAAGACATTCAGCATTTACTTTATGGATTTAACTGAAAATGGTAAGATCTTTTTCAAGGGTATTTTGCTATTTTGGGTATAGCAGCTGGCAGCTGGGATTTCAGTATTAAAAGGCTAATGATATCACTCCTAGCCAGGTGTCAAGTACTGAATACACTGCTGGGGTTCTGCTGGAAATGTTTCCCCTTTGGGTGTTTGTGTTTTTGGTGTAAGGTTCCATTACAACACATTTCTAGCAAGGAATAGAAGGATTGGTTGAAAGTTAATGAAGTTTTAGAGATCCAGTTAAGGTCTCATTGTATTGTGACATAATCTTGGTGAGAAGAAGAGTATTTAAAGCTCTGCTCTGGCAGCTAGCAAAGAAATATGTGGTCTGATTGTGGCAGACAGCAACTGGGTATGAGATATATCATGAAAATTTTGTATATAGTTGGAGATAAAAGATAGCTAATCAGATTAGGCCATGTGTTTGAGTTGGATTTTAGCTGAAAGCAGTAATACGATTTATGTTGAATAATATAATGAAGTTTTTAGATTTGTATAGCAATAGTTGGGGATTGAATGAACAGTTGTTTTCCCAGGAGTTAGATGGCTGAGGATATTAAGTATGTGTCATGTGATGAATATTAAGTTTTAAGAAAAGAGCAATGGGGAATTTATCATCTAAAGTGCTATGTGATAAGAGATGCTTACCATATGTTACCTACTACACACGGACTCATCAGAGTTTAGGGAGTTAGAGAAGATATGCCAAGCAACATGTTTCTTTTATCAACTTTAAGCCGCTGGAGCTTTACTGAACATATCTCTTGGCCCTCCAAACCACGACTCCTAAAGTTTTCCCAAAGAGACTTATGATCTTGGACCATAAGCCAAAGATGAGATAACGTATCTCGGGTTTTGTTGTCATTTTGTGTGAATATGGGATCTTGTTGGAGAAGCTGTTTGCCATGAGTGTAAGAGAGGTAATATGGGTCATGAGCTTTGATTCATTACTTAAGCCTGATCCATATGTTGATGTTGATAATGTCATGAGTTATTATCCCAATTGATGAAAAGGAAATGTGGACCATGAATCCATCTCTTGAAGTAAGGATCTCACGGGCCATGTGAGCCCAATCCATGTAGTTGAAAGAGATATGAGTTTATTTTGAGCTTTAAAGATATTTGCCCAAAAAATCAATAATATATTGACATGGCATGGATTGCCAATGAAGTAATGCCATGTGGGCCGAAAGAAGAGTCCTTAACAGCTTGTTTGTCAGGGAAGCTCATTTCCCTTATTTTTGGCTATATGTTCCTTCAACTTGGAAGTGGGAGAAAATGAGCTTTTGTCCTTTTCAAAAAAACAATCCAGCATTTTTCCCCCTTTCTCAAACTAATTAGGGAAATGTCCTTTTTTTTTAAACTCAATTTTCTCAAAATCGAGTTAAGCTCTATAGTGGCGTTTTTAAACTCAATCTTCATGAAATCGAGTTATAAGTAAAAAAAAGAAAAAAAAATTGCATGTAAATCGAGTTTAAAAACCCCACTATAAGTCCTTAAAACGTCATTATGGGGCTCTAGATTTTTTCTTTTTTTAAACTTGATTTTGAGAAAATTGAGTTTCAAAAGAGGGGCATTTCTCTAATTAGTTTAAGAAATGGGGCAAAATGCTAGATTGTTTTTTTGAAAAGGGCAAAAGCCAATTTTGTTACTTGGGAGTGTGATTGCTTTTTTTGGGTTTCTCCTATATTAGAGGTGTCAAACTTTCTAAGAATGGATGATAATTTGGTAACTATAGGCTTTTTTTAGGAGTGATCAGAGGGGGCAATTGCTCCCTAATTGCCCCCTCTTGCCTTTGGCTCCGCCCTGTTTTTGTTGGTGATCACATAATTTTTCAAAGCTAGACTAAAGACCCTTTCAATTCAAGGCTGATTATTTATTTACACTCATTTCATCAAGGAGTATATCTATCCACAAAAAGATGTTTACTTACCAAGCAACAATATAAGTGTTTGTTCACAAAAAGATTTCTAATAAGACTAGTCATTATCTAGCAACGATATAATTGTTTGTTCACAAAGTGATTTCTAATAAGACTAGTCATTATCTAGCTAACACTCTTCTTATTAAATAAAAATAAATTTGAATACATAATAATTGAATAATTAAAAAATATATATATGTGGCCCACATTAAATTTCCTAACGGAGAATCTTATATCATTAACTTGTTTTTTTTTTTTTTTTTTCTGCATATAACAAAAATATTTACTTCTAGTTAATCTTTAGGTTAGTCAAAACTTTTTAACCACGAATACTTTTAATGCGATGGTCACTCCATAAGTATTAGTGCTTGTGGGATATGGAGGACAAGGGTCGGAGTTCAAGTCTCCAGGAGGAAGCTTCACGCACATATACACTTAGATTAGGCTAGAGTAGAAATTCTATCTTATATCCAAAAAAAAAGAAAAAAACTTTTTAATTTTTCCATCCGGTAAATTGTGAATTATCTTATCAGTTATATTAATCAGAATAAATAATTTTTAAAGCAATTTAGATCAGGGTTTTTTTATTAACTAATTAAATTAGAGATTACATTTACTATATTTTGAAATAGTATGACACCCTAAAAATTTAATCAGCTTTAAATAAATCAGATAATAGATGTAAACAAACAAGTCAATACATAAAATATATACACACGCACACAATAATGTTAACTAAGATTGTTTTTTTCTTAGATAATAAATGCAACAAGGATCTCTAGCTTCTTAAAAAAATTTACAATTGTTATTTTAAAAAAGAGTAATGCTATAGTTACAAATTATTTTACAGCATTTTTACAAAATGTTAATGTGGCCAACCTCTTATTAGTTTTTATCTAAGACCACTATTAATATTACTTTTTATTTACCAATAATTACTTACCACATCAGCAGTTTGTAAAATTTTGAGTAAATTACAAAGTTAGTCCCTATCCTTTACACCATTTGTCAGTTTGGTCCATAACCTTTCAATTGTGTCAATTTGGTCCCTAACCTTTTCAATGGCATGTCAATTTGATCATTGCCGTTATCTTTTAGATAAAAAATATGACTTGTCAAATAGAATAATAAAAAATAATTTTCTATACCATAAATTGCCAACTGTACCACCACGTAGATTAAAAAAAAAACCCCCCAAATTTCACATTGAGTCAGATTACCTTTCCTAAAACTTTCTAAAATTTGTAAAATTCCTAAATCTCTCTCTCTCTCTCTCTCTCTCTCTCTCTCTCTCTCTCTCTCTCTCTCTCTCTCTCTCTCTCTCTCTCTCTCTCCTCATCCTCACGCTCATAGACCTGAATACCTAAAGTTGTAAACAATGAGGATGGCGGTGCGTTCTCTCTTCTGGCAGCTTTGAGTAAAGAAAACCTTAATTGAATCGCAGGTGAAAATATTGGGAAACACTTAATTGTCTTTTTGAATCAAAGGTGATAATATTTTATGAATGTTGGGGACTGTAGACCCTTTTTTAAGTACCAAACTCAGAAGTAATAGCTAGGATCTCTACAAAAGGTAGTAGATAAGTTCTTTCTCTCGGTCATAATGAAAGAGAGAGGAATACTTTTAGGGGTATTTGCTTCTATGGTGGCTGAAAATCTGGGTGTGAATTTATTTTTTGGGCCTAGAGGATGGAGATTGATTTTTTTGAGGCTTAGAGGCCAAAAGGTTGAAAATTGTTATTTTTGGATGCTTACTCTTTGCATAATTTAAGCCATATAGTGCTTTGACATTGTTTTCTAAAAGACCATTTGGTTTGCTGTCTTTGACATACCAGTCATCAGAAGCAAAGAAGAAAGTTGGGAAGACATTGCATAGTCTTGATAGATTTCTGCTCTTCCAAATATATGGTGCATTGATTTCTTTTTGTAGAATTTGAAAAAATCCAATTTAATTATGAGAAAACATATGGTCAAGAGGTGGCATAAAAGTGTTGATTTACGCCACCAATCAGTATTTGCCACGTCACACATTTAAAGAAAAACCAATACACTCTATCACACACAATTTTAACTTACTTAGACCTATTCTCCGCACACATGTATCAGAGAGCAAACTTGGAGGAACAACACCAACGCCTAACCCATTCCACCTCCTGCTCTCATCTGACCACCGGAGCTCCACCTTGTCGCGGCGTCGTTCTGGATTTGGCGCCACCGCACCGAAATTCTAGGTTTGTTCTGGTGTAAAAGTGTTGATTTATGCCACCAATCAAAGTATGAAAGTTCTCTGTTTTGTAAAGAACCTGCTTGTTTACATAATTTAGATTGGCTTTCTGTGTCTCATTCTTGGTTCTTTCTTTCCTTTTTCATTGTTATTTTCTCTGAGAAAATTTGCACTTTGGCACTTGCTTTTAGGTTTATATACTAGATATGAAATCAGCCTAACCCTTTTCTGACCCAGTTGCCTAATTGTCCCAGAATTCATTATAACACGATCATAGCAACCCAAAAACCCCAAAAACAAATAGTGACAACATAGGCCAAAACCTCACATAATTGTCTCTAGGAAGCACTGAAACACCAAAATTTTCAACAGAATAAGCAGACAATGGAAAGCATTCAATCTGATCCCAACTCACAGCCAACAAAAACAACTAGAAAAACAAAGCCAAGAATCCACGAACCTTAGAAATCCGATTCTAAACAAACCCACGATCGAAATTCTGATCCCCCGATTAGAAAGCAAACCGGGCAGCCATATTGCCAAACAATTCAACTAGAATCAATGCGGTAGTGCCGCAATATCGAAGCACTTGGAATCGGAGAAGAAAAACCACGACCAAAAGAATGGACTTGAAGAACAAAGCTTTGAGCTGAGAGTGGGAAATGGAGGAAAGTGAGAAAAAAGTTTGGTTTTGGGGTTTTGGGTGAAATGGGTTTTTGAGAGAGGAAGGATTGGAGAGCAGGAAAGAGAAAGAGAGGGTGAGGAGGAAAGAGAGGAGGGAGACGAGGTAGGAGAAAGGGAAGAGAGAGAAGGAAGGAGGAGAAAAGCGGAGGAAAGGGAGGAGGGAATAGAGGGAGCGAAGAGAGAAAAGGAGGAGGAGGAAGAGAAAGGAAAGGGAAGATTTTGTGGTGGGTTTGGAATTGGAGGTGAAGGAAGAGAGAGAGGAGAGGCGGTGTTTTGATGGGGTTGAAGATGAAGATGATGGAGTGTACGGGTAAACAGGGTAGAGTCTACACAGATCTTATATATTTATGCCATGATTGGTGGCATAAATCAACACTTTTACACCAAAACGAACCTTGAACTTTGGTGCGGTGGCGCCAGCTCCAGAACAACGCTGCGACTGGGTGGAGTTCCGGTGGTCAGATGAGAGCAGGAGGTGGAATGGGTTAGGCATTAGTGCTATTTCTCCAAGTTTGCTCTCTGATACGTGTGTACGGAGTATAGGTCTAAGTAAGTTAAAATTACGTGTGATAGAGTGTATTGATTTTTCTTTAAATGTGTGACGTGACAAACACTGATTGGTGGTGTAAATCAACACTTTTATGCCACCTCCTGACCGTATGTTTTCTCTTTAATTATTTGAGTAATGCTTGGAGGATACAATGACCAATTACTTGTGCAACTTCTGGATTTTCCTTGTTGCTGATGGAGTGGAATGAGAAATCCTCCCCACAGTAGGAATGGGAGAATCTATTCATGGTCAATGCTGAAGCAACTGAAAATTCCAAGTTGCAAGAAAGATAATGGGGGTATGAATGTGAGGACGAGCTATTAGAGATGGAGATGTGGACTATAGACAGAGAAAGATTTAAGGATTTTACAAATTATAGAAATTTTTAGGGAAGGGTAGTCTGATCATGTGTGAATACAAAAATAGGTTTTTTTTTTTTTTTTTTTTTTTTTTCCAAATAAGATGTGGTAGTACAATTGGCAGTGATGTGGCATGAAAAATTACTTTTATTACACATTAGATTTTTCCATCTAAAAGATAACAGCAAGGACTGAATTGACATGGTACTAAAAAGGTTAGGTCCCAAATTGACACAGTTGAAAGGTTAGGGATCAAATTGACAAATGATGTAAAGAATAGGGACTAACTTTGTAATTTACCCTAAAATTTTTTATAAAATAGTTTGTATCCTAGCATTATTCTTTGAAAAAAAGATATAAAAAAAATGGTGTATATATTTTTAATTCTCCAAACACAATATTTTTTTTAAAGATTAAATGGGGGTTTCCTTTTAGAAAATTAAGAAGGTTTCTATTAAAGACATTTAATTGTATATTTTTAGAAAGAACATATATATATATATATATATATCTTTTTTCTTCTTTTATAGAAAATTTAGGAACAATGTTAATGCCTAAATCTAAAACAAAAATTTCTGAACAAATACTTATTTAGGATAATGTCAATGCTTTTTTTTTTTTTGGATAGGAGGCCAATGTCAGTGCTGAGTAATCATCTAGATCAGCCCATGCAATCAAAATTTATGAGTAAATACTTTATTGGAAAATGTTAACCAATGCTATAAGTGCATTGATTTAAAAACTATATTTAGAAACATTTTTATATTTCTAATGAAAATGATGTTAAAACTTTCTTAATATGCTATATTAACAATTTCTCATAGGGCACCCGAACATGACGGTATTTAATTTAGGATAATATCAATGCTTTTTTTTTTTTTAGATAGGCGGATAATGTCAGTCGTGTTTAATCATCTAGATCAACACATGCGACCTAGATTTCTGAACAAATACTTTACTTAGGATAATGTTTGTTAATGCCGTGTAATCATTCATTTAGACTAACACTTGCGACCTAACTTTAGAGTATTAAAATTGACTCTATCAGAGAGCAAGAAATGGTCTACAATACTTCATAATTTTCTACAATAAATCTTAAGTAACAAACAATTATTCTATGATTTGTTATGAACATGTCGTAGATGTTATCTATATAAGCTACACTATTAAACTTGATCTTCAACACTTGATCTACAAATTCTCAATACCATGTCTGGAGAAGAAACTGCAAAGCCACTTGATCCCTTTAAGTTTCACCATGTTGTCGAAAACGATGACGGTACGATCCAACGTCGATTCGAATTCCCGAGGACAGCTGCCACACCCGATGACAATGGTTCCGCCCCTGTGATCACCAAAGATGTCACTTTCAACCAAGAACACAAAACCTATGTCCGTATATGCCTACCCTGTCAAGCCCTAGAAAAGAACAATACTAAAAACCTTCCTCTCATAGTGTACTACCACAGTGGTGGCTTTATTATTCTAAATGCTAATTCCACACCTAATCATGACTTTTGTTACAACATGGCACATCAACTCTTCATCATGGTCGTCTTCATCAACTACTGCCTTGCTCCAGAGCACCGCCTTCCCGCAGGGTATGATGATTCAGTGGAAGCGTTTACATTGGATCAAGAGCACAAATGAAAAATTGTTACGTGACTATGTTGATTATGTTAGAAATACTGAATGACTGTATTGTATTTCTCACTGAAATAATATACATGAGTGCCTTTATATAGAAGACATATGAGTGCAATACAGGTAAATATGAGTGCAGTACAAGTAAGAGTGTAGTACAAGAATGTGTGCTATACAAGTAATCTAGTTGGGCCTAAAGCCCACAATACTATACACGTTAACAACCCCTCTCAAACTCAAGGTGGATGTGAGACCAGCTTGAGGTTGTCGACTAAATCATGAAGACGTCCCTTAGGATGCGACTTGGTGAAGATATCTACAAGTTGATCTTTGGAAGAGACAGAGAAGAGCTTGAGAGCACCATGAACAAGATGATAACGGAAAGTGACAATCAATCTCAATATGTTTAGTCTGTTCATGAAAGACATCATTGTGAGCAATATGAATGACACTCTGATTATCACAATAAAGAGGAGTAGCAGAGGACGTGGACACACCTAAGTCCGTAAGTAGCCATCGCAGCCAAAGGAGCTCAGATGTGGTATCAGCAAGGGCACAATATTCTGCTTCAGTACTAGAGTGGGCCACAAAGTTTTGCTTCTTACTTCTCTAGGAAATCAAGGAAGAGCCAAGGAGAAAATAGTAGGCAGTGGTGGACCTGCAATCAGTGGGATCTTCTGCCCAATCAGCATCAGAGAATGCACGGAGTACAAGAGGAGACTGAGCTGAATAGAAAAGGCCATGGAAGAGAGTGCCCTTCAAGTATCGAAGAATGCGCAGAACAGCAGCATAGTGAGTCGATAGAGGAGCAAATAGATACTGGCTGACCTGATGAACAGCATAGGAAATGTCTAGACAAGTAATTGTGAGATAAACTAGGCTGCCAACCAATCGTCTGTAAAGAGAAGGATTAGACAATGGTTTCCCCCCCCGTGGGAGTCAGATGCGCATTAAGCTCAACTGGAGTGTCAACAGTCTTGCTGTCAATGAATTCAGCTCAAGACAAAAGGTCAGAAGCATACTTGGCTTGAGTAACATAAAGACCATCTGTGGAATGAGTGATTTCAAGACCCAAGAAATAGCTAAGGTGTCCAAGATTTTTCATCTCAAATTGCTGACTGAGAAAATCCTTGATTTCTTGTATGCCACGGAGGTCATCACCAGTTATGATCATATCATCCACATAGAGGAGAAGTAAAATGGTGCCTTTATCAGTGCGACGAAGGAATAAGGCAGCATCATAAGGACTGGTAGTGTAACCCATGCAAAAGATGGTAGAGCTAAGTTTTGCAAACCAAGCTCGTGGAGCTTGTTTAAGGCCATACAATGCACGTCGAAGGCGACAAACCTTGTTGGTTTCAACAGAGAGACCTAGAGGAAGCTGCATATAAACTTCTTCACTCAAATCCCCATTAAGGAAGGCATTTTTAACATCCATCTGAAAAAGGTCCCATTTTCTAGCAGGGGCAACAGCCAAGAGGGCACGAACAAATGAGATGCGAGCAACTAGAGCAAAGGTCTCTTCATAATCAATCCCATACTCCTGTGTAAAACCTTTCGCAACAAGACGAGCCTTATAGCGCTCAATGGACCCATCAGAGCAAGTCTTAATCTTGTAAATCCACTTACAACCAACCACAGACTGTCCAGGAGGGAGAGTAACTAGATCCCACGTATAGTTTTTGGTTAATGCATCAAGTTTCTCTTTCATTGCAATCTGCCATAAAGGGTCAGTGGAGGCCTCACGATAGGTTCGAAGCTCGTGGAGTGTAGCAAGGGTAGTATAACAATGATAATTAAGTAAATGTGTAGGAATGGATCTTACCCAGGTTGAGTGACAGAGTGGAATGTCTTGTGGAGGATCTTTAGGCGGAGCAAGAGCAGGGGACCCAGGCTCAAGTTGGGGTAGCTCATCATCAACTTGTTCATCTTTAACCTGTCTAGAAGAAGTATAAAAAATATTTGTAGGAGGGATAGAGAAGTCTAAATGAGGATCAAGAGTATTTGGAAAAGGAACATGAGACTCGTCTAGAAAAACTTCTAAAACAGATGAGGTCGTTAGGGAAGAACAAAAGTGAGAGAGATCAACAAACAAGCGGTGTTCCCAGAAGACAACATTACGAGAAACACGAAGACGATGAGACACAGGATCGTAACATCGGTACCCCTTTTGTATTTCGCCATAACCAAGAAAACAGCAAAGTCTAGACCGAGGCTCAAGTTTGTTGTGCTCATGAGGTTGAAGAGGAACGAAACAAGCTAATCCGAAGGAGCGGAGGTGATGGTAGTCAGGTGGTGACCCAAAGTGGTGCTCATACAGAGTTTGATTATGGATGACAGTGCTTGGAATGCGGTTAATTGCATGAACAGTATGAAGAGCAGCTTCACCCCAAAATGGGGGAGGAACTTTGGTAGAAAGAAGAAGAGCGTGAACAATATCAAGAATGTGACGAAGTTTTCGTTCAGCTCGACCATTTTGTTGAGAGGTACCTGGACAAGTGAGATGATGTACTGTGCCATAGGAGTGTAACAGAGCTTGAAAAGCATATTGAGTATATTCAAGAGCATTATCAGATTAAAAACTTTTGATACGTTTGGAAAATTGTGTTTCAACCATTTTTGCAAAGTTACTATATATTGGTAAAATTTCAGAATGAGATTTCATAGGAAAGATCCAACTATAATGAGAATAATCATCAATAAAAACAATAAAATATGGAGATCCACCAATACTTGCAACAGGAGAAGGTCCCCAAACATCAGAATGAATTAACTCAAAAATGCCATTAGAAATAGAGTCACTATTATTAAAAGGCAAAGCTGATTGTTTTCCTAATTGACATGAAGTACACTCAAAATTGTCTTTAGACACAGAACCTAACAGACCCTTAGAAGCTAACTGTTGTACCTGAGAAGAGGGTGCATGACCAAGACGAGAATGCCAAAGTGCGAGAGAAGGTAAGGAAGAAACCACAACAGCAACAGCAGCAACAGACACTGGAGCAACAGGTGGAAGATGAAGATTGTCCACGGGAAACATACGCCCAACCCTAGGACCGGTCCCAAGCTCTTGTCCCGTCCTTGGACCCTGTACAATACATCCAGAATAGTAAAAAATAAGGCGATATCCTAGTTCAGCTAATTGTCCTACAGAGCACAAATTATAAGATAGGTTAGGAACATAGAAGACTCTGGGAATAGAGATGTTGGAGGTCGATACAAAACCTAGGCTATTTCCATGCATGGTGGAACCATCAGCTATATGAATATTTAGGGGATGCGGTGCAGGGTCAAGTTTGGAGAAAAAGGACGAGTGAGGTGTCATGTGATTGTGACAGGCAGAATCAAAAAGCCAAGTTTGAGACTTACCGGGTAAAACTGAGAGAGCAGTGGAAAGAGATGCATTACCAGCCATACAAATAGCCTGAGTTATAATCTCCTGTAGTTCAGTGGGTGAGAGGTTGATAGTGGATCCAGAAGACTGGGATTCAGCTGAAATGGGAGGCATTGATGGAGTAGACTTAGTATTAGCAACTGCAGCAGTAGATTTATTGCGACGGTAACAAGTCTCAATAGTGTGGCCAGGATGCTTGCAATAGTTGCAAAACTTTTTGTTGGTCTGCTTGCGACGATTGCTAGAGCTAGAGGGATCACCTGATTACTGAGGTTGCTCTATGGGCGAAGCAGAAGGAGAAATAGCCAGAACATTAAACTTATTCTGGGCTTGAAGGGCTGTAAGGCGAGCTTCTTCTCTAACCAATTCATTTACAACAGTATCAAGAGATGGAAGAGGACTGCGATTAAGAAGCTGAACTCGAATGGGCTCAAAGTCCTTGTGGAGTGACATCAGGAACTCATAGAGACGAAATTCATCTCTAACAGTAGCATATTGTTGGGCATCTTTTGAGCATGCCTAGGTTGGATCAGAAAGGTCAATTTGGTCCCAAATGAAGCGAAGCTGATCATAGTAGCCATTGATGGATTGCCCTGGTTCTTGCTTGAGTTGATGTAATTCAACCACTAATTGATATTTCATAGATCCGTGAGTAGTAGAGTATCTTTTGGCCAACATATCCCATGCTGATTTTGCATCTTCAAAGCTGCCCAACAGATTGGAGATGGAGGGAATGGAAGTGTTTCGAATCCATGTGAGGATCATGTGGTTGTGACTATCCCATTCAATCATGCGACTGAGGAAGGCTGTATCATCTTTATCTACCTTCTTCATAGGAATAGTAATTACATCAGTACAATATTGCCAGAGCATGCGACTCTTAAGAAAACTGCGCATAACTTGAGACCAAGATAAGTAATTCTTATTCCCCTCCAATACAGTATTGATGGGGCGAGGAAGAAAAACATCCTTTTTTATCCATTTAGAGGCACAATATGCAAAAGTAGACTGCAAAAATGAAATCTACGCAAAAGACTAAGTAAGAAAAACTTGGACTGAAAAAGTTAACGATCAACGCCAACAGTCAATAGTCAAAGTCAACGGTCAGAGATGATGACGTGGTGCTGACGTCGCAGGTGACTGGATGCTGACGTAAGCTAGGGCTGACGTCACGGATGACGTCAGCTTGGAAGCGTTGATGGCGCGTGGGTTGCAGCATCGATTCTTTGGGTAGGGCGTGCGGTCTCCGATGACTTCACGATTTCCACGGGCGTGTAGATCGATGCAATTCGATCTTAGTGGTACTTGAAGAAAGTTGATCGGAGCAAAAGTTACGGCAGCGGAACTCCTCAACGGTGGCTACTACAGGTCCAGAACCTAAGGATGATGTCTGGAGACATCGGAGGTTCAACGGCGAAGACTATGGCAGTTGTTGTGACAGCGAAAGCGATATTGGGAATGGAAAGGTCAGAGCAGTGGCTCTAATACCATGTTAGAAATACTGAATGATTATATTGTATTTTTCACTGAAATAATATATATGAGTGCCTTTATATAGGAGGCATATGAGTGCAGTACAAGTAAATATGAATGGAGTACAAGTAAATATGAGTGCAGTACAAGTAAATATGAGTGCAGTACAAGTAAGAGTGTAGTACAAGAATGTGTGCTATATAAGTAATCTAGTTGGGCCTAAAGCCCACAATACTATACACGTTAACAAATTATTCCAAGTGTTATCTGATGCGTACTAGTGCGGGTGGCAATATAGCCTATTATGTGGGGCTACATGTATCTAAAGCTATTGATGATCTTGAACCATTGAAGATCAAAGTGCTATTGTTGCACACACCATTCTTTGGTTCGACACAGAGGAGTGGATCAAAGTAGAGGTTGATCGACGACCCAGTTTTGCCACCAAGCAGTACTGATATGATGTGGAAATTGTCATTGCCAATTAGGTCTGACCGTGATCATGATTGCAATCCAAGGGTGGTTGATGAATTTGATCAAATCAAGAAGCTGGGTCGGTTGATTGTGGTGATGGGCTGTGATGGAGATCCATTGAGTGACAGTCAGAAGAAGTTGGTAGAGATGTTGAAGAAGAAAGATACTAAGGTGGTAACCCAATTTAAAGAAGGAGATTATCATGTAGTGGAACTACTTAACCACACCAATGCTAAGGCACTGTATGGGTACCTAATTAAGCCAGTTCCTAGAAAATTAATTAAATGCTAAGGCACTGTATGGGTACCTAAGCCAGTTTCTGTTTTTGGTACTTCTAATGCAACCAAAATAATCCAAGTTACTTCCATAAATAAATAAAAAATGTCCCTAGTTACTATAAAGATAAATTGCAAATTATACCCTTAAAATTTTAAAATTTGGATTTTACTCCTAGAAATTTGAGGGTATTTGAAAATTACACCCTAAAGTTTGGAGGTGTTTGGATTTTACACCTCAAATTCTGAAATTTGAAGGTGTAAAATCAAAATATCTCCAAACATTAGGGAGTAAAATCCAAACACCCCTAAAATTTAGGGGGTAAAATCCAAAAACGTCAGGGTGTAAAATTCAAAAACCCCCAAACTTCAGAGGGTGAAATTCAAATTTTGAAATTTCAGAATGTAAAATTCACACCCTCAAACTTTAAGGATATAATTTGGAATTTACCCTTACTATAACATAAAACTTGGAACCTATCTTGTTTCTTTTTATTTTCCATGAATATATTTTTGTGAACCTTCTTCTTCTCATTGTTCTTCTTATTATTATTTTTATTTTTATTTAAGAATAAAGTTTGGCTACAACTTCATTAACAAAAAGTATAAACAAAAATTATCAGTAAAGATTAGATTGTGAGGTTTATCTTATCCTAATCTTTTAATGTAACAGGTACTATAATTTTATCTTCAAATCAGACTTGGTGTTTGTTTTCCTAATTAAAAAAAAGAGAGAGAAAAAAAGACTTGGAGGTGTTTGTTTGAATGTTGGCGTGATATCTGATTCCAATTGAGAAGGATGATACATAATTGAACAATAGTAGTTGTATTACTTTTTTTTCTTTGCTGTATATACATTTGGTATTACAGTCTCATCGTGTGTTTTCTTTTTTTGCTAAGACCACTTATCGGGTCTTTGCCTAATTGTATATGTCACATTTCATGAAATTCAATATGACTCTTTGTATCACGCATTTTGAATTATTATTTTATTCCTTGCATAATTCTAAAAGTGTTTAAGCTTCATACATATTGACTATTGGATTCCATCTTTTGCTTTTTAATGTTTAAATCATACTATATACCAATTAGATTGAATACAATTAGAATTATATGTGAATTTTACATTTAAATAATAGCTATATCCTAAATACACATTAATAACTCTTTTCATAATTCTTGACCTAAGCTAAGGGGGAACTAGAATCTATATATATATATATATAATAGGTGAAGTAGAGAGAAACTCAAATTGGAATTTCAAATTAGAGTTTCAATTTTGTGCCATGTGTCTACATCTATGTGGAGAGCAAGTCATAATTATCCTTCCAATTATTCAATTAAAATTTGAACATGTGTCTAAATTTAAGTGGGATCGGTTGTAATTCCGGTGTCCTCTTTTTTCTTTTTCTTTTTTTTTTTTTTTCCACACACATACGTATTTCTAGGTTCACCTCCTCATCTACAATAATCAAAACCCAAAATACTTCCTCTCCTACTCACCTAACGGTGCATGAATCTAGTTATCACATTCAGCCACCTTCATATACATCTCCCCTCTTCTTCAATGAATGCTATCGAATTTGAAAACAATCTCTCGGTATCAATGATGCATTTGTTTAGGTATTTTTGTATCTTATATAAGAAGATGTTTTACATATATTCCGATTGTACTCACAATGCTAATGGTCTTGGTTTATGCTTTGCAAGGTTTGATGACCTTTTTCTTTCATTTGTTATGTTTTAGTTTTCGCAATTTGCTTGTTTTATGAATGGGAGGTCAAAAACACAACAAATATAAAATTGAACCAATTTAATAGTATCATACAAAAAATATGAAGAGTTTGGGGAGCTAACCATATTTCTTTTGAAAATTTTAAATAAATTCAAAGGTAAAAATATAATATATATTGGAAAAGTTTGGAGGGGCCATGGTCCCCGACCCTTCTAAGTAGGTCCGCCTCTTACCTAAGCTAAAGGCATGATATTTACTGAATTTTTTTTTACCAGAAAGGACACTATAAGAATAAAAAGAAGAAGGAGGTGTGTAGACCCTATAAATTTTCTTTTCTGTCCAATTGTAAATGTAACAAAATATTTGAAGAAAGGGAGGAGAGATACTGGTGGAAATAGTATTATGAAACCAGTGGAAAAGATCATATGGTGGCATGGCCATGTTTATAAATATGTGTGCTAATTGTAGTGTGTAAGATTACGCTCCTCAAGCGACAATGGGGTGGATTATACTGGTATTATTCTCTCTCCTAATTTAAAAGTTGTACAATGAAGTTGCCCCTTATTTTAATAGAGAAAATAAGACAGTAAATTACATCGCTTTGGTCTTAGATACAATCTAAAACAAAAGTATAATACTTTGATTCCTAGTTACAATCTAAAAAGAGAAGATTATAAGGGAAAAACCTAATCTACTAACCTTGATTTAAGTTTGGAGGTTAGATTACAAGATTGGGAAGGTGTTAAGCATCCAACTTGCTTGCTGAAATCAGTGTTAGACTATGGTGGCAATGTCATATCACATCATTGAAGAGTTTATATCATCCAAAATATGTGATTGTAAAGCTAAAACATCCAAGAACATGATGAAACCCTATTCTAGGCTTGCATATTGGATATATGCAAGAGATTGTGAATATGTGTGTGATGTGTGACAAATTCTAATTCTAAGAGCATGTAAGCATGTTATTGAATTGAAAACCCTAATCATGCAAGATTAAGAACAACCTAGATCTAACATGCTAATCAAACAAGAACATGTGAAAATCTAGAAACTAAGTATGCTTGAATCTAGAAGCAGAAAATAAAAATATGCCAATCAGAATTAAGAGATCATAATCACCTATGGTTAGAATCTGATTTATACAAATGAACCTTACCATTAAAACTTGTTTCTTTGATATTTTTGATTTAATGGTCCCATTAACGCTCATAAACGACCACTTTGATTGTTATGACTTTGAGATTTGTTTTATAATAAGTATTTGGAGATCAAACAACCAAAATTACGGTCTTGCCTTGGAGACATGTAATGATGATAATATGCAATGTAATGCAATTTAGGTCAAATGAGAGTTTTAAAATGGGATGTTTACATAATGCAATTTTATAAATCTCTCACTTCTTCTCTAATTCCTCATTTGGAACACTTTTTGTTTCTCCAAGATTAAAAGACTAGTATAGTCTAATCAGAAAGCACTTGGAAGTTATGTATTGATGATAGAGAGGTTGAAAAGTTTATAAATCCTAACCATCTTTTCTTGAGTTCAAATCTTTTGTTCCATTTTTCTACTCTGCTAATAAAAACTTACCATGTCCCACCTCTTTAATTAAATTCTAAATTATATTTTTCCTATTCTATTACTTAAAATAAATAAATAAATAAATAAGACTTAACACATTCCAATCTACACTGGCAACAATAGTAAGAGATCGCTAGTGTCATTAATACTCAACACCTTGTTTTCAAATATATAATTAGAGAAAGTATAAGGTGTTTCAATATTACCAAATCAACATCTGAATTGGTATTTCCAAAGTTTGGAAATCCAAACCAATGAAAAACTGACACCTAGCTTAAAAAAAATATAACACATTATTTAAATGAACAAAACCAAGAAAAAAACGAATTCATCCCTAAAAATTTTGAAACCCCGCCCCCTTCTCCCCCTTTTTACCTATAAAATTAAAAAAAAAAAAAAAAAAAAAAAAACCTAATTTCTTCTCTTCTCCTCCACTTAGTAATGACAGCATCTTAATTTTTAGGTCTCCATGGACAATACGATTCTTATTTAACCAGTGGACCTCCTCCAATGAACCCCACGTCAGCCTGGCCCTCAACAACTTTCTCCTCCACTCTCAAACCCAACTACTTCCATTGTAACCACTTTCTTCTCTCCAAGACCATCCACCGACCCATCGCAGTACCCAAACTTGTATTTGCTTCCTTCAAAAACTTCGCCACCTTTGTGGCCAACCTCAGCACAGGCTTCGTCATCCTCACCGATCACTAATATTTTTTGTTTTTTGTTTAAAGTACTCTCCATTAGGTTTTCTTAATTATTTAGAAATTTCTCTCACTAATTTACTAAATTTTTGCTTATCGCTTGAGCAGCATTCGTGGGCGCAAGGCAAGGCTGGGTAAGATTTGGGTGGTGTATCCATCTGATGGTAAATTTAGTTTTGGAGTTTTGTCATGGGTTAGGCTTTTTTTTTTTTTTTTTTTTTTTTTTTTTTTTTTTGCATAGCGAAGATTGGTTTGGTTATATGAGTTTGGCATTTATCTTTGTTGATGGGATGGGATGAAATGATTGGTTTCAATTTTTGTATTCTGGGATTGTGGAGATGATATTGCCTGTGGTGGTGGTGGTATGGGTTTAGATGAAATTTGAGTTTGAATTTGGTTTCATTAAAATAAATAAACAAACAAATCTTAGGAGTAAAGCATAAGAATAGGTCAAAACAATTTTAACTTTTCAATCTTTCAAGTTATTGTCTATGTAAAATTGGTATATTTTTATCTTTCAAAATTTTTTTCATGCTCTTTTAATATTTTCACATTTGGAATTATTGTCTTTATGTTAGATTGTTTGGTTTGCAATTATTGCTAAAAGTGATTAGGAAAAAAGATGCTCATGGTGTGGCTCTCAACTTATTTTTTGAGGTATTGGCGGATTATATTGAGTGAATTTGAAAGATAGATTCTCAAATTTTTTATAAAGTTTAGTGAATGAGAATTTTAATGGCTATTCATAATAATCCCTAAAAAGTTTAAGGGTTCCAAAATTTTCTTTTCATTTCTTTTGTGGTTATTCTTGATTTTTTTTCTTTTTTTCTTTTTGGTTGTGAAGTCTTGAACTTTAACTTTTGAATACTAAGTATTTGTAACACACACGGAGAGATGGGAGAAGGTTTTTAAAGAAATTACAGTGGTGTATATTCAAAAGGGCTTAACTTTTGGATATATAGCACAAGCTTTAAACCTTTTTAACTCATACTTATTTTTCAATGTGGGATTAACCCACTTTTTTTTTTTTTTTTTCTTTTGAGAATACTATGTATTTGTAATACACACACATACGAGGAGAGGGGAGAAGGTTTTTAATGAAACTTACAGTGATATGTATTCAAAAGGACCTAACTTTTGGATACACAACCCAAACTTTAAATCTCTTTAACTCACACCCATTTTTTAATGTGGGATTAATCCACTTTAACTTGTTCACATTGTTTGAAAGTATTTTTATTGTCGTTCAAAGCAAAATTTTGTCAATTAATTGCATATTCTCAATTGTATGTCATTTTAGTTTGCCAACTAATTTAATGTATTTTGGTGTTTCTATACGTTTTTAGACCCCTTAAAACACCAATTATTTAACCTAGTTATTTAGCCAAGTAATTACTTAGGTAAATTATTCAAATCTAAGTTAACATAAGTAAATTATATCAAGTAAATAATGCGGAAAATAAAAAATACAACAATATGATAACCCAGGAAAACCAAACCGCTAAAAAACCTAGGGAGGATTTAACCTAACTATCCTCAAGGTAAAACAAGATCCACTATTGAAGAATTAGAGTTTTACAATAGGGACTTAGACCACTAACATCCTATTGCTACCTCGAATAGAAAACTTGCTACCTTAATAGAAAACTTACTACCATGACCACATAACAGCTCCGTATCTACGGACTACTTCTTTCTCATACCCACAACATCCACAAGTACACCCACTTGTGTTTTTCTTTAAACTCTTGAAACAGTAACTGAAGCGATCACCAAGCTCTTGACATCAATCTTGATCTTGATAACCCTTAGTGTATATGAAGGTAAACACCTTTAGATCTCACAAAAGATTCACACACACAGCATATCAACAACCTCAAAAATGTGACAAGGGTTTGTCTATTTATATGAGACATAAAACATAAAACCCTACACGTCAAACGGGCTTGGGCTGAGTTAGAAAATTCTGCAGAAACAATTTGCACGAGTTTTGATCAATCGAGTCTAATTTTCGATTGATCGAGCCTTGCAAATTTAGTCTAATAAATCTTGCAATACACTCGATTCCAACTTTACAATAAACACACTTTGAGTAGACAAAATCTAGACTCTAAGTTTTGATCATAGTTTGCCAACATTACACGTTGAAGTTCTAATACATTTAGATCCTAAAGTCTTAAAACCTAATAGTTTCATTGATGATTTGACCAAGCTTAAATGCTTTCGCAATTTATTGTTGTGCAAATCTCATGACATTGGAAAAAGGAAATGGAAGTTGTTTAAATAACAAATGAGAGTTTGCTTTCTGCTGAGCATAATTGTCTAAGATTACAAGTTTCCAATAGATGATTTGGTCACTTGTCCAAGACCTCTTGTGACTGAAAAGTTAATGCTTGGACATAATGGGATAAAGAACTGAAAGGTTTTAGAGAGTGAAAATGAGTGATTGTAATATTAGTTTAGAAAAATCAAATGTTTTTCTCTTAATTGTTGATCCCTTTGTCTCTAGGTACTTATTTGCCACAATTATTTGTGCTCAATTTTAGGCAACCGAATTTATGAAAAAGGCTTTTATTGAAATGCACAATTCTAAACAAGTAATCAGCTTGGACATCCATGAAAGCATAATTGGTTTCAATCATCTAATCATCTTTAAAGCATTTGACGGAACCATATACTAGAAGTAGAAGTACGTAATAGAACGAATGACTCTTCTAAAATGAAAGTGAAATAGAAAAGATTATTGTTTAACTAAAATAAGAAACAAATGCACTCCATTCATCTCAAATTGCTAATAAAGAGCCAACATCTTATTATACAAATAGCATCCTAATAAGAACCTAATTGGTTCTTGATGAAAGTAATGGTTCTTCGAGGGAACCAAACTCTACAAAATAGAGATTAAGAAGAGGGGAAGTGTTTAGAATAACAAGGAAACTTTAAAATATTTCATTGATATTTTTTTATTTACAATACATGACCTTTTTATACATTTCATTACGAAAGCCCAACTGGGATGCAATTTCCACAAGATATTATCCACATTTATTGCCATAAGATCACCACAATTCTACATTAGGAAAATTGATCAAACAAAGAGCCAAACTGAAATTGATCAAATAAAAAGCCAAACTACGCAAATATTTTTGTAAAGGATGAATGAACAACATTTATGACATTTGATCAAATAAATTGATTTTGGATCGAGTATATCACCTGAAATCACATAAAATAATAAATTATAAAATGATACTACAGTACTTTTAAATAAAACAAGCACTTTTTGGGCTTGTTTCGTAGTAGCTTTCAATTGCTCTTGTTCAAAATGATGTGAAAATTGTAACTTAAAAATTGTTGTAAAAATACGTGTTTAAAGTACTCATAATGCAAAAAATGTTTTTGGTACCATTTCAAACAACATATTTTAAAATGTGAATAAAAATATAATTGTGTGTTTGGTGTGTGTGTGTATTTTTTTTTTAAGTGGTAACTTTCTAACATGTACAATTATTTTATTAATATTTATTAGAGGAGTGAGAATTTCCCACGCTATTCCCTTTTGGTCTTCTTCTTCCTCTACTCTCTTCAAAAATTTTCTTCCTCCTCTTAAAAAAAAAAAAAAAAAAAAAAAAAAAAACACAATCATTTGCTAAAAAAAACCCAAGAACCTACTGTCATTACTATTCTATAAAACTAATGAATCCGTTGCCAAAAAAAAAAAAAAAAAAGGAAGAGAGAGATATGAAGAAATTTGGGTTTGTGCTTTTTTCTAATCGGTGAGGTTGGATTTTCTTTGATCTACTTTGGCTTTTTCATATTATTTTGTTGTGATTTGGAGAGAGAGAGAGAGAGAGAGAGAGAGAGAGAGAGAGAGAGAGAGAGAGAGAGAGAGAGAGAGAGAGAGAGAGAGAGAGATGAGATGAGATGAGAAGCTATGGAGGTGAATAGAGAGATGAAGAAATCTAAAATTGAAGAGAGAAGGAACATGAAAGAGAAGGGAGGAAAAGAAAGAAAAAAAAAAAAAAGAGAGAAAAAGATAAGGTGTGCGAGAGAGAGAGAGTTCTAGTTATGTTAGGTTTTATCAAGTGGATCCCACACTATTCTAAATATTTACAAAAATGTCATTGAGCAATGTTATTTGAAAACTAAAAACTAGTAGGTGGAGTTTTATAAATTTAGTGTTCAAATACCCTAAAATAAGAAACTTAACTCAAACACTCTTAAATTGAATCCCTTACCAAAAGCTTCTTTTTTTTTTTTTTTTTTTTGGCCCACAATTTTCATTGTTTAGATATTAAAAACTGTTGTTTAAACTATCTTGCCAAACATTTTTTTGCAAGACCAAGAGAAGGACCCATCCCCACATTGGAGATGTGGAAATGAACAAATTCATTCCTATTCACTTCCTCAACTCAAACCTTCAAACTAGTAAAACCATTTTTATTGAAAAGAGTAAGGGAATGCCAATCCAAATCACATAGAAAACAAAAACAATATCTCATTCTCAACTTACTCCATAATTCAATATCTCTTAGTAAATGCATTACTATTCCAATTTCAATTTCAATTCCACCACCAATGGTATCCTAAACAATTACAACAACAAAAAACCACTGCGAAGTACCAAAATTTGAAAATTTCAAGTAAGTCAGCATATAGTACAAATTTAGATGCATCTAAAAGAAACAATCTTTAAAATGCATAGCTAAAAAAAAAAAAAAATCAATCTTACCCGAACAGTTTAATGGCTGAAACTCAAGCACACCCACCAAATACTTGTAATCAACTAATAAACAAAGAAGTTTTATGTTTCTACACATGAAACTACAACAAAAACTTGACTTTAATTTGACCCAAAATAACATCTTTTAAAAGAATTAACCCCTTATGGTATGTTAAATACTTCATGAACAAAGGAGTCATCATCTTTGTTGTGACATTTTACCAAACATATACAAATGAATCTCACTTCCAAAGGAATGTGTAAGGAATATAATTATAAAAGCTAAAACTAGTGAGAACGTAGAAATACATCTATAAAAATAAAAATAAAAAGAGGTGGGAAAGTAGGAATACAATGTCAAAAATCAAACACGCATGTTATTATGTTGGCATCTCTGCGATTGTTCAAGATTCCTTTTTCTACACACAAATGTGCATCTGGATTTAAAAATTAAAAAAAAAAAAATTGAAAAGCCACCTGTAATTTCAAAGGAAAAAAAAAAGCATACAAAAAATATGTTAAAAAAGAAACCGAAATGCTATTAGGATTTTAGTTTTTATCGTTAGATGATGGCATCGGCAAAAACTCACAAATGGGACCAACCATTATAAATATCTCCTTGATATGTTTTATTTTATGTTGTACATGTTTCTTTATAAATATCTCCTTGCTAAAATTATGCTCAAGTAATTTATAAAATTTTTAAGAAGAGAGTATCAAGACCTAGCAACCCCTAAATGTTGGATTTTTTTTTTTTTTTTAAAATATCTAGTCAATGAGACCAATAGGGTTGGGTGAGAGCCTCAAACGGAATTAATTTTATTTACAAGTCTCTACATAATTTTGCCACTCAAATTGAGAAACAAGTTGAAAGGAAGCAATTATTTTGAGAAGAGAATTCCTTATGTGAGTATGATAGCTATGTTTTATTTTACAATATACTTGTTTCTCTGTACCATTAAAAAGCAAGTATGACACTAATCTTTTTTTTTTTTTTTGGGTAGGCGAGTTTGAATACTATTTATAAATATTTTTAATTGATTATATGTATTTATGATTATCTTATTGAGTATTGTTAGCTTATTTATAATCATATTGTGGGCAGTGGAAAGATCCCTGTCCAGATTAAAGCCCAAAAATGTAATGGGCCACAGGAATGAGATTGGGCCAGATTTGGTTGCAAGGGGGAAGCCTCAGAAGGAAATAAGCTGTAAGAAAAAGGAAGTTAAACCTCACGCCTGAGAAGGGGAATGTCATGGTATAGTGACTCTCGCGAAGAGAATGGAAGAATAACCATGTGTTCAGTCAGTTGCACAGATGATCCGCATGTTGCCACCAGATGGCGCTGGGAACTGCAGGAAATTTCTAGAACATGCAAGAAGATTGAAAGATTTTTATCTCTGCCTCAATTTGGGAGCCCTCACATAACCTCTGCCTCATTAAATGCATATAAGACAGTCTGAATTGTAAAAATATCTCACTGAAGGTAGAGTTCAAGGATAAGGAAGGAGAAGACACCAATAAAGTAATATATATATATATATATATATATCTGGAGACTAGGCCGGCAATGTAACAGTTGTAAAAGTAGGAACAGAAAAGGGCTTATAAAGAAGAAGAAAGTCCAGAGGAACAGGGGGAGGATTTTCTTTTTGGGAGAAAGAAGAACAGTCTATCTAGGGAGAGTAATAGAAGTAGAAAGAGAGAGAAACACTAAGAGTGTCACCACGGGAACAAGAAAGTTTCCTATAATAACGTCTGTAACTATAGTTGTAACACGAATGGTCAAAGAAATCCACTACTTGTGTTTCCATTGTGGAGTAGAGAGAGAAACACTAAGAGTGTCACCACGGGAACAAGAAAGTTTCCTATAGTAACATCTGTAACTATAATTGTAACATGAATGGTCAAAGAAATCCACTACTTGTGTTTCCATTGTGGAGTGTATATTTCTTGTTGTTTACTTGTATTTAAGTTTTGTGAACTGTTATAGTAGTATTCCGAGGTGAGCACCTCAGGGGCCAAATTCTCTGTCCTTACACATATAATTAATGATTTTCATGAGGAATGTTAGCTATCATACTTTGAACATTAGTTGATCAACTAACATTCTAATTATTGAGTAAGTATAATTATGACTAATGTTAGTTTATTAATGATAATAGATAGTTGATGTCCTTAATAAATAATAATAATAATAGTAGGCTCACAGCACGTTATCAATTTGACGGATCCATATCCCGTGCAATACCTAAGGTATTGCACAGTGTGCAATACCTCTTTTCTCAGCCCTAGATTTAATCTAAGGGCTTAAAACATTGACACCTCACCTTCCACGCTGGCAATCCGTGTCTCACACTTTTATTTTCATTTTATCACTTTTCAGTAAAACAACATTTCCTCTCTCTTTCTCTCCCACTTCAACCGGTTGAAGTCTCTCTCGCCTCCACCACTCTCTCAACCTCCACTCTTCCCTCAACCTCATCGTCACTGCTACCAGCATATCCAACTCAAACCCATCAGCAAAATCGAAGCCAAAACATCAACTCACCATTTGAAGCCAAATCCCCACGCCTCATAGAGCTCTTTTAGACCCAAATCAGAACGCCTCATAGAGCTCTTTTTAGACCCAAATCAGAGAGAAAGGTTGGGGTTTGGAGAGAATCAATTGTAGAGAAGTTGATGAAGCTCTCTCTTCATGGCATAGCCACTAGCCCGGATCTCCGGTTCTGACGAAACTAGCTTTTTTTCTCATCGGAAATCCCTAAAATCACCGGTTCCTACATCGGACTTCGCAAGGAGGTGAGTTCACTTTTTTTTTTTTTTTTTGATAGCCAAAACAACAAAGTTCAGCCATTTTTGGTTTTCAGTTGGATCGGTAAAAGGAAATTCTCAATATCCCAGTTTTGGCTTGTTCTTGTTAGTTGTTTTTAGCTTTTATGCTGTAGGGTTTAAATTGTTGAAGGGTTTTTGTTCATTTCATATTCAACAACTATTGTTTTTGATTGTGCAGTTTGTGAAATTGGGGAGGTGGGTTTGGTTGAAATCTAGGTTGGAGTTGGCTACAAGGTTGAATGTTGAAATTTTAGTTGAAGTGGCTGTTGAATTCCTTTTATGGATAGGCTCTGCTGTTTTAGTGGTTCCTACTCTAAGGTAAGGATATATTTATTTTTTAGCTTCATGTGTCTATCAGTTTGTCTCTAATACCAATCAATATGTTCTGTGTTGTGAAAAGGTTAACCAATAAGCTGAAAAGGCATAGTCTTTAATTGTTTGTTAGAGGATTATTTGTGTTGTGTAATTGATTTGTGTCTCCAATTTTCTTAGTAAGGGTATAGACTCTTGAGTGAATATGATAATTTTGTGATGTTATTCAGTTGAATTATTCAACGATTGCAGGTTCTTAGTTAGATTATAGATCATTTTTTGTTGTATAATCACTTGTATAGAATGGATAATTGGGGGGCTTTAAAGGTGATGATGGCACATCTAGTAAGTTTAAGTGGTTCAATTGTTCAAGTTATCTTCTTGCTTCTTTAGTGAGTTTGATGGGGGGCTTTTAGCACAGAATTGGACTAATATTTGCAGGGTTGCTGAAATTGGGTATAAGAGATTTTGGCATTTTTACACTGTTAGGCCACATATTTTAGGAAGAACTTTTGACCAGAATTGAACCAATTGCATGTTTTCTAACTTGCAGTTTATATAACTAACTTTTGGTGACCCTCTTCTTTCATCCTCTGTCTCCCCCCGCCCCCCCTCTAAAAAATAGAAAAACAAAAAAGAACCATCATAAACATAGCAAAATAGACTAATAGAGACCAAAATAAGAGGGAAAAGAAAAGAAAAAGTTCCTATCTTGATAACTTTCAATGCTTCATTTGTTTGTAATGATAGTTGTTGATTAAATATAGTAATTTCTTTGTTTAATCTTCTTCTTGCAGCCTCATGCAAATGGTTTTCTAAGTTGCAACTTGCAACTACTTTTGTTTGCTTTTGTACCATATAACTGCCTCTAAAACACGCAAGATTAATATTGAGGTTTTTGTTATTTATGGTTTTGTTATGTAGCTTGTAGGCAGGTGTTCCTCATATAGCTCTGGAAAAGGAAGAAGCCATGAAGGGTTAATCAAGTTTGGTTTCAGCCTAGTAAAAGGGAAAGCTAATCATCCCATAGAGGATTACCATGTTGCTAAATTTATGCAGATTGAGGGACATGGATTAGGACTATTCTTAGTTTATGCAGATTGCTAAATTTATGCAGATTGCTAAATTTAAGGGTGTGTTATTAGTTTCTTACACTCTTATGTAATCATTTTAGGAATTAGTGAAGACCATGAAGTTGGCTTTGTTCATGAAAAGGCGGGTGTTGGAGGGATTAGTGAAGACCATGAAGCTGGCATTGTTCATGATTTTTTTTTTTTTGGAGAAACTGTTCATGAAATTGTAGATATAAAAGAACATGACTCATATCTATTTTAGTTGGGATCATAATCAAGATGTAGCTATTTTGACTTTCTTGAAACACTGAAATCACATATGTATATTGTGAAGCTAATTTAGCTAAGCTATAAAACCTTTTTGTTTTGGGTTTTGTTCATTTGGTTGTGTATTCAAATTTCAATGAATTTTTGTTGTTTACAACAAGTGAATTTGGTGGCCCTACTACTAGCATAAATGGTTATTTCCTTTTATTATTACTAGATGGTATGAGAACCATAATTATTAGCTTGTTTTTGAGAGGAAATTATTAGCTTTTAACATCTGATGGAAAGAAACCACTGAATCATGTTACACTTAAGAATTTTGATAAGCTCATTATGTACTCATAATTTTCAAAGTGTATTGGTTTCCAATACATGCACGTGCTCATTACTGAGATTTTACGGAATGACAAGACTGACAATATTTTCTACCATTAGGGCTCCTATTTCTGCAATGATACCATTTATAAAGTATTTAACTTAGCCTTCTAGCAGAGAAATGGAATACAAATGGAATCAATCCAATTCATTGAGAATATCAAATGCATCCCAAATAGACACTTCTAATGTTTTTGCATTGTTATTTTATTAATTTTATGTGTCATCAAAGTTTCAATAAACAATTGAAGTTTTGACTAAAGGTTCAAAAACTCGCATTTTTACACAAAAGGTCAATCTTTTGATGGATAACATAGTTTGTTCTCAATGACCAAATTTATATAATTTTCATAAGGATTTTTCTCTTCAACAAAGCCATATGGCATAGCTGACCCACTATTAGCATTAACCATTAGCAACCGTAATCACTTGCATTCAAAAAATGAACAATAGTTTAGTACATGCTATTGCATTTAAAAATATTAATCACTTGTATATATAATTAATGTCTAACTAGAAGTTACTCAAACATGCACATGTATAATCTAACATGTTTGAGTAGCTTCTTTAGTTACAAAAAAATTGTTACATGTGCAATCAATTATCTAAGTTGTCAAATACACTATTCAAAAACTATCCAAAAAATATTGTCCACTGTGTAATATTAGCCATGTCCACTGTGCAATATACTTTCAGACAACCTGCCAAAAAATGTTGTCCAAGCCATGTTCACTATGCAATATACTCTCAGACAACTTGTCAAAAAATATTGTCCAAGCTATGTCCACTGCAATATACTATTAGATAAATTGCCAAAAAAGGGTGTCCTTCATACTACAAAATCAATATTAGCCTGAAAAAATGCCAACAAAATCAAGTTACATTTTGAACTTAAACAAACATGATAAAATTTCACTATAATTGAACTTACCATTTATTAGTTTTTTACATACCAATAAAGTGTTGTGTTTGCAGGCAAGCATTTGTATTTTCAACACATGGAGTTGGTCCATAATTGAACCTAACTTCATTTCCCTCTGTATATATATAAACAAATAAGTTTATTCATTTGGTGAGTAGAAAGGATAGAAGCACATAGATTTATTTTTTACTTGACCAATATTCATTTGATGAGTAAGAATTAAAACTAAATATTTTAAATTTGAGGAACCTAACCAAACTTGCCTCAACCACAAATATAATAACTTAATAAGTCACTCACCAAATTGTTACAGGTGGAACTCACACAAAGAGCCAGTCAGGAATGATTTTTTAATAAAATCACTCACCATAGGCCAAGCCAAAACCCAAATCACCCATTGCCAGGTATGCATAGCCAAGAGACAATCAATAGCCAACCACACCCAAATCATCCATTACTATCAACCATCAAAGAGCCAACCCAAATCACTCGTCAACAAGACAACACATAGCCAAGCCATAATAATATCCCAACCTATCAACTAGTCACTTAAAACATGAATATACATCACACAGGACTGAACTAAGGGAAGCTAGTCACTTAAAGCAACGTTTACATTTTACCTGGCAAACAGCTGCATCATTTAATACTTGAGACAATGATGGAGTTAATGGTGCCTATGTAATCACAATGATTATAAGAGAAATAATTTACGAAATAATCTAATTACTTATAATTGCAAAACAAGTAAACATGTAAGTTTTTTCAAAATTTCATGTATGAAAACATTTACATTTTACCTGACTAATATCCGCGGGATTTGATACTTGAGACAATAATGGAGTCAATGGTGCCTATGTAATCACGATAATTATAAGAGAGAGTATAAGAAATCATCTAATTACTTATAAGTGCAAAACATGTAAACAAATATGCTTACCCTTAAGAATGATGTGAAACTAGTTTGGTAACTATGGATTGGTCCCAATTCAGGTGTCATCATTGGCGTGGAAAAAGCGACAGGATAAGCCTGCAATATCAGAAAAAAGGAAACCTTACAACCTCCAACTTCATAAATTTTTAAGTTATTCCACTACAGATAAAAAAAAAATATCTTACTTGATGCGAATAATGTTCTCCATGTGAGCCATAATTATTGTATTGTATGTTAGAAGCAAAACTAGGTTCCTATATGAGAAAATATATATATATATATATATATATATATATATGTTATTAGCCATAACAATATAAAAGTTTACAAACAATGAAAACTAAGTAAAGGATACAAATAAATAGATAAAATTTACTTTGGAAAGCTATTGGCTAACCTCATCATTTAATCCAACTCTACCCCTTTTTTTTGTTTGCTTCTCAACCCAACTTTTCTTTCTTTTTCCACCCTTGCGGCCTTCTTTTTTCTTAAGACCTTTTGCTCTTTCAACCAAATCTTCCAAATGTTGGTTGGGATCAAGATTTTCTACACCACTAAATAATGGTATTTGATGGGGCAATTGATGACCAGCCACATTTTTTGCTACAATGTCTTTAACCTTTTTTTCATATTCCTCTATCAACTTCTCTATTAATACAAATGCCTCTTCATTGTCTGCCGCTCGAGAAGCTAATCGTACCAACTTGGGACATAATCTTCTATATCGTTGTGTAATACTCAAGTTGACATCTTCTTCCACATTTATTCTCCTATTGTTCAAGCTACATTCACTTTTTGCCTCTCTTGTCCATCTTTTCAAAATGTACATATCAGGAATTGTTTTTATATCAAGGAAGTCAAAAACTTTCAAAACATGGCAACATAAAATCCCAACCATTTTAAACTTTCTACAACTACATGAAAATGTTTTATCTGTAGTGTCATAAGAGACTATGAACTCATCAGGCTTATGCATAAACTCAATAGTGTATGTATGCACTAACAAGTCCTCTTGGCGATTTTTTATCCTTGTTGCTGATGCAAGGTCATATTGATCTTGAAGTATTCGAAATATTACAGGTGTGTACACTTGTACTGCTCGCTTTAACAATGGAGAATTTTTCAAGCTCAACTGAGGAAATTTTTGTCTTGCATTAAATTCAGCTTGTAACTCTCTTTCTCGTTTTTGCTCAATCACCTGATCAAAATGTTCAAAAAATTCTGCCACATCCAAATCAGATCTCAAGTAGTCTTTCAAATCTCCATTCAAGCTTTCACTGAGTTAGGTACTTCGTATTCCCAATGTAAATGCATTCTTCATATAACACTTTGCCCATTTTCTTTTCAATTTGTAGATAGTATCCAACCAACTACGATCATGTATAGCATATGTGTCAATCATGTCCTCCCAAGTTTTTTCAAATTCAATTTCATCATTAAACTCAAACATACAAGTTTTAAAAACTTGTAGAAAAGAAGAACCATCCTTCATCAAATCCCCAAATGTTTTATCCCATTTTCCATTATGTGCCAAGTACATAATCCATGATAAGTGTTAGGCATTACCTCACTCAATGCCTTTGCCATTGCAGGATCTTGATCCGTAAAAATTGTTTTAGGTCTTTTACCCGCATGTGCAACTAAGAACCTTTCAAACAGCCACTTAAATGATTCTGCCGTTTCATCATATAAAAGAGCAGCCCCAAAAACCGTTAACCCTCTATGGTGATCGAAACCGGTAAACACCCCTAAGGGTCTTAGCTCTTTATTAGTACCATATGTAGTGTCAAATGTCACCACATCACCAAAATTAGAATAATCAATAATCATTCTAGCATTAGCCTAAAAAATGTTTGTAATTTGCTCAACATTATCTAATTGTACTGCATATTGAAAGGATGGATTTGTAGTCAACTGTTCCTGAAAGTATCCTAATAAGCATGCAGCTTGAACATATATCAAATTTTTTTGCCGTCTTGTTCTAAGATAATTATACTAATCAAGCTCAGTGAATCTAAGATTAGCTCTCCCACCAGCCTCTCTACTCATTAACTCATGTGCTGCTTTTGGCTTGATTCCAGAAGAAGATGCTAACTCAATTAATGCTGCATGAACTTCTGAGATTTTCCATTGAGATCTCATCATATAAACTGTTTCTGATAGATGAAGAGAGTGACTATGTTCTTCAATAAAATCAGTCATTTTATACTTTCCAGTTTCTCGCACTAATGAAACATATAGCTTTACAGGAAAATTAGTCCTTGTAGCATCTCGGTTACGAGTGCGGATCATATCTTCTTTTTCTGGACCTCGAATGCCCTGCTTTGCACATACAAATCCCCTTGATGTTATCTTTCCATCCTTCTTACTTTTATTTAATTAATGTTTTCTAACATCAAAGCCCATTTGCCTTCCATATTTTAGCCAAAATTCCCATGCATCTTCTAATGTGTCAAATTCCATACCAACTCTAGGACTCAAATCTTCATTGGCAGCCATGACTCTAGGACTCAAATCTTCATGGGCATCCATGACTCTAGGACTCCAATCTTCATTGGCATCCATGTTTTGAGAGAATTCTCTCACCATACTATGAAATGAATTAAAGAATACTCCTGTAATTAACAAACAAATGTACAAAAAATTAACTATTATAAATACAATGAGGACCTAAAAGCATAGAATTCAAGAAGAGAATCAAAGGATAGAAACTTATATAGGACAAGGAAACAATGAAAAACACATTGACAATTCACAAGTGATACTTTAAATTAGAACGTAAAAGACATCAATAAAGTTATTGAGGATGATTTGTATTCATTGATCTTTGATAGAGAATAAAGTCATAAATGATAAGATTTTGATTTAGTTATTATTGATAATATGCAAAACTTATTAACGCTGAAACAATTATCCATTTTTCAATTACCTGAATTATGTGACAAAATAATTTTTCAATCATGACAAAATAAGGTTTCAATCAGGGTTAATTAGAAGCTAAGAAATTCTGGTATTAAGAGTTCAATGTAGCTATTGCGTATTGATACTAACCTGCATGGTCATTGACTCATTTACAATTTCCACCCTAACCCACAATTATTTTTGCAATATCAACACCTTAATTCAAGATTAACTTGCAATGCCCACCCCAATATCTAATATCAGTAATAAAATGCAAAATTTAGTAAGGGTGAACATTACAAATTAATTTTGATACATTAGTGCACACTACCACATAATCCAGCCCACTAATTTGGTAAATTCAACACTAATTTTAACTGGTAAACTAATCTCCAATATGGGTATTGAATATATATTGAACATAAAAATTTATAGTTTAGGATGGACATTACAAATGATCTTGGCTTGGGGATGGAAGCAATATAAACACCACCTGTCTTGCCCCATGAAACATTAGCACCACACCAATACTTTAAGTCCCAATAGAGGCCAAATGTAATTTCTATAGTTGTGGTTCCTTTAATCTTGAAAGAGAAATGCAAAATTAAAAATTGCAAAATATGTATATTGCTTTCTCTCATTTGGGGAAGAAGAGGGTAACGGAAGATATGATTGAAAGAAAAACCAGCAGGAATATTTCAATGGTGACATCTTCCGATGCACAAAACAATCAATTTAAAGGTTCAAAACTTTAAGTTCAAATTAGTTCATCCAATGAGCCCAAGAGGAGTGGGAATGGGAGGGATTAATGACATCAGGCATAAAATTCTTGAAGATGAAAATTTCCAGAAATGGACAAATAAAGAACCTTAGAAAAAAAACACTGGTATTTGAGTTGATGAACTCACCGAGTGGAAGATTCAAGTCTTAGCTCGAGATTGAAGCGTGCATGGTGGAAAGAAGCAGAGGATCTGTGTTCTATTCTTGTCTTGCTCGATCTTCTTCCATGTTGGGGAGGGACCTGTAGCTACGCAGGGGAGAGAGAGAGAGAGAGAGATTTGATTTTCTATTTGGTTACTCAGACTTTTACCAAAACAGGGGCGGGCTGAAATGGGGGGGCTGCTGTGACAATGGTTGAATCAACAGTGGGCGGGTTGAAATGGGCAGGTTGCTGTGACAATGGATTGAAGGAGAGGCAGAGAGCAACCTCAAACGCAGGGGAGAGAGAAAATTTTGATTTTAGCTTGGTGTACTTAGACTTACCAAAACAGTGGGCGGGCTGAATGGGTGGGCTGAATGGGCGGGCTGAACTGATTGTGAGGGTAAAGTAGTATTTTGCTATTTGGTGAGGTGTCAATGTTTTAAGCCCTTAGATTAAATCTAGGGCTGAGAAAAGAGGTATTGCACACTATGCAATACCCTAGGTATTGCACAGGATATGGATCCCAATTTGACAAAAGGTAATGAAGTTCAAAAGGTAGTGCTGGTGGATTCGAATAAATTATATTATAAATATTTTAAAGAAATTATATGGATTTATAATTAGCTTATTGAGTAATACTAGCTTATTTATAATCATATAAATAATGATTTTTATGACTAATGTTAGCTATCGTACTAGAACATTAGTTGATCAACCAATGCTGGAAAAATTAATGTTCTAATTATTAAGTATAATTATTATGACTAATGGTAGCTATTGTACGTATTCACATGGCATGTTCAAACAATTTATTAAAATTTCATATAAATAATGTTCTATTATGACTAAGGAAAATGCTGGGACTACCGAAAATGGCACAACTTTGTATCACAACTCACCACGTGGCGAGTTGTAATTGGTGAAGGTGTGTCCCCACACAGCCCACAGGCACTCCTTTACCAGTCACAACTCACCACATCACGAGTTGTGACACAAAATTGTGCCATTTTTTGTGGTCCTAGCACAACTCTATGACTAATGTTAGCTTTTTTTTTTTTTTTTTTTTCCTTTTTGAGAAAAAAACACACACAATATAAACGACACTTACTTTATCTATATATAAACGACATTGTTAAACTATCTTTCTTCAACACAATACCTGATCAACATATTTCAATATCATGTCTGGAGAAGAAACTACAAAGCCAATTGATCCCTTTAAGCTTCTCCATATCGTTGAAAACGACGATGGTACTCTCAAACGTCTTTACGAATTTCCTCAAACTGCTGCTGCATCTGATGATCACAATGGTTCCACACCTGTGATCACCAAAGATGTAATTCTCAACCCAGAACACAACACCCATGTCCGCATATTCCTACCCCGTCACGCCCTTGATAATAACACTAGCACTACAAAACTTCTTCTCATCGTGTACTACCATGGTGGTGGATTTATTATTCTACATGTTGATTCCACACCTATTCATGACTTTTGTTACAACATGGCACATCAACTCTCCGCGGTGGTCGTCTCAGTTGAGTACCGCCTCGCTCCCGAGCACCGCCTTCCCGCGGCGTACGATGATTCAGTAGAAGTGTTACATTGGATCAAGACTACACGTGAAAAAATAATACGTGACCATGTTGATTGTTCCAAGTGTTATCTAATGGGTACTAGTGCTGGTGGCAATATAGCCTATCATGTGGGGCTACGTGTATCTAAAGCCGTAGATGATCTTGAACCATTGAAGATCAAAGGGCTTTTGTTGCACACGCCATTCTTTGGTGCAACACAGAGGAGTGAATCAGAGCTGAGGTTGATCGACGATCCAGTTTTGCCAATAAGCAGTACTGATCTGATGTGGAAAATGTCTTTGCCAATTGGGTCTGACCGTGACCATGAGTATAGCAATCCAACGGTGGGTGATGAATTTGATCAAATCAAGAAGCTGGGTTGGTTGATTGTGGTGACGGGCTGTGATGGAGACCCATTGATTGACAGTCAAAAGAAACTGGTAGAGATGTTTAAGATGGAAGGTATTAAGGTGGAAACACAATTTACTGAAGCAGATTATCATGCGGCGGAACTAGTTAACCCCACCAAAGCTAATGAACTATTTGTGTACCTAAGCCACTTCCTAGAAAAATAATTGGATGGTTAATTTCTGTTTTTGGTACTTCTTCTGACGCTACCAAAAAAATGTTCCAATTTACTACTATAAAATAAAACTTGGAACCTATCTTTTTTTCTTTTATTTTCTATGAATAATGTTTTGTGAAGCTTATTCTTATTATTATTTTTATTTAAGGACAACAACTCCATTAGCTTAAAAGTTTCTTATATATGAGCATTCTAATTTTGTGTATGCTTAAAGTTTACTATCTTATCTTCAAATCAGACTTGGTTTTTGTTTCTTCTTAAAAAATAGAAAAAGAAAAGACTTTAATGTTTGTTTGGATGTTTGCGTTGATATCTGATTCTGATTGAGAAAGATGATACATAATTCAAAAATAGCAAATGTATTTCTTTCTTTTTTTTCTTTTCTGAATATACCTTCTTTTTTTTTTTTTTTTTTGAGAGACTGTATATAGATTTGGTATTACAGTCTCATTGTGTTTGTGTGTGTGTGTGTGTTTTTTTTTTTTTTTTTTTGGCTAAGACCACTTATTGTGTCTTTGCATCATTGTATACATCACATTTTATGAAATTCAATATGTCTCTTTGTAGCACTCATTTTAAATTATTATTTTATTCCTTGCATATTTCTAAAAGTGTTTAAGCTTCATAAAATATGTAGGATTCCATATTTTGCTTTTTAATGTTTAAATCATACAATATACCAACTAGATTGAATACAATTAGAATTATGTTTGAATTTTACATTTAAAAAATAGCTACTTCCTAAGTATAAATAATAGCTCTTTTCATAACTCTTGACCTATGCCAAGGATGGAACTAGAATTTCATAAATGAGAGGTGAAACAATAACAAATTTAAAATTGATCCAATTTAATAGTTTTATACAAAAAATATGAAGAGTTTGGAGAGCTAACCATATTTCTTTTGAAAATTTTAGGTAAATTTAAAGGTAAAAATCTAATATTTGAGAAGTTTGAGGTAAATTTTATATATATATATATATATATATATATATATATAAAGAGGCCCTCTAATTGAATTGCATGATAAAAGATAAATTAATAGATTATATTGAATTGTTCACGGAAATTTCACCATTAGCTTCATCCTATCTAAAAACAATTCAAAGTTTACACCTTTATAAAAGATAATTTATTTATGAGATATGGGATCAATTAGCCAAAAAAAAAAAAAACTGTGAATAGTGAAATGAGTGAAAAACTTGTGACAAGATAAAAGCTAATGGTTTGTTTGTCGGGGAAGCTCATTTCCCTTATTTTTGGCTATATGTTCCTTCAACTTGGGAGTGTGATTGCTTTTTTTGGGTTTCTCCTGTATTAGAGGCGTCAAACTTTTTAAGAATGGATGATAATATTGGTAACTATAGGCTTTTTTTAGGAGTGATCAGAGGGGGCAATTGCCCCCTCTTGCCTTTGGCTCCACCCCTGCTTTTGTTGGTGAACACATGATTTTTCAAAGCTAGACTAAAGACCCTTTCAATTTAAAGCTGATTATTTATTTACACTCATTTCATCAAGGAGTATATCTATCCACTAAAAGACGTTTATTTACCAAGCAACGATATAAGTGTTTGTTCACAAAGAGATTTCTAATAAGACTAGTCATTATCTAGCCAACACTCTTCTTATTAAATAAAAATAAATCTGAATACATAATAATTGAATAATTAAAAAATAAAATATATGTGGCCCACATTAAATTTCCTAATGGAGAATCTTACATCATTAACTTGTTTTATTTTCTTTTACATATAACAAAAATATTTACATAAAGTTAATCTTTAGGTTAGACAAAACTTTTTAATTTTTCCATCCGGTAAATTGTGAATTATCTTATCAGTTATATTAATCAAAATAAATAATTTTTAAAGCAATTTAGATCAGGGTTTTTTTATTAACTAAATTAGAGATTACATATACTATATTTTGAAAGAGTATGAAACACCATAAAAATTTAATCAGTTTTAAATAAATCAAATAATAGATGTAAACATACAAGTCAATACATAAAATAGATACACACACACACACACACATAGGGATGGCCATACCCATTGGGTAATGGATATCCTACCCTATCCGATCAAAATGTTTTGGATAATACTCGGTTCTTCATGGGTAGAACCTAATAGGGTAGGGTATGGATACCTGAATAGTTCGGGTAGGGTATGGATATTTCCATACCCGACCCATATATATATATATATATATATAAACCCTAACTCTCTCACTTTCACTCACACTATCTCTCTCTCTCTCACTTGAGCCTCCATCCTCACCATCACTCTCTCTCTTCTCTCACCCGAGCCTCCATGGACCAGTACCTTGAACTCATCACTCTAATCACCAACACCATCACTACGGTGGTCATCTCCATCTCTGAATCGGCGAACCAGAGCTTCGGATTGTGAAGCAAGGTCTCGCCTTTCACGATCTTCTTGATCGCGAAGGGGATCCAAATTAGGGTCGCGACCACAATAAAGCCCAATTACCTGGTGGAGAGGAATGGAGGCCAGTGAATCAGACCGATGGTAAGCTTGGTTTGGCCTAGACGAAATCGGCCATCAACTTGGCGAGTCGCGAGAAATTGCCCTGGTCCATCTGCTCCGATTGCTAAGGGGATTGGTGTGAAGCGACGAGGTGGATGTGAGGGAGGGCATTGACGCCGAAGAGTGCGAAGCTCTACTGAGACTCTTTGAACTCGATGTCGCAGAAGAAGAGATTGGGGGTTGGGGCTAAGGTTAGGGTTGTTGGCGATGAAGGATTGGGCAAGGAGAGAGAATTCTTCATGTGTTGCTTTTTTATTTTATTTTATTTTTTTTAAATTTTTTATCTAATAAAATTTCAATCTCTATCTCAAAAAAAAAAGAAAAAGAAAAAAAAAGAAAAGAAGAAGAAGCAGATACAAACTAATCAATAACTTTTTTTAAAAAAAAAATTTATTAATTAGTTTTTTCTTTTTTAAGATAAAGCTATTGGTTAGTTTTTAAGTTAAAATGTTTTGGATTAAAAAAAATTAAATGGGTTTTGGGTCTCTGGTAGGGTATGGATATCCATGAATAATAAATTCGGGTAAGATTTGGGTATGGATAGTAATGGGTATTGATATTCGGGTATCCATGAGCAAACTTTTCGGATAGGGTATGAGTATATCCGATCCACACCCTACCGAAAAATAAGCTAAGGGTGGAATTAGAATTTCATGAATGGGAGGCCAAAAAACAACAAATATAAAATTGAACCAATTTAATAGTATCATTCAAAAAATATGAAGAGTTTGGCGATATTACCATATTTCTTTTGAAAATTTTAAATAAATTTAAAGGTAAAAATATAATATATATATTTTAAATGTTTGGGGAACCAACCCTTTTTTTTTTTTTTTTTTTTTGAAAATTTAAGGGTAATTTTATAAGATTGAAAAAGTTTGGAGGGGCCATTGTCCCCGACCCTTCTAAGTAGGTCCGCCTCTTACCTAAGCTAAAGGCATGATATTTACTGAATTTTTCTTACCAGAAAAGACACTATAAGAAAAAAAGAAGAAGAAGGTGTGTAGACCCTATAAATTTTCTTTTGTGTCCAATTGTAAATGTAACAAAATATTTGAAGAAAGGGAGGAGAGATAGGGGGGAAATAGTATTACGAAACCAGTGGAAATGATCACGGTGGCATGGCCATGTTTATAAATACTTGTGCTAATTGTAGTGTGTTAGAGATTGCACTCCTCAAGCGACAATGGGGTGGGTTATACTGGTATTATTCTCTCTCCTAAGTTAAAAGTTGTACAATGAATTTGCCCCTTATTTTAATAGAGAAAATAAGACAATAAATTGAGAAATACATTGTTTTCATTGATGAATTGAAAATTGTACATCTCTTTGATAATAATAAAAAATTACATCGCTTTGGTCTTAGATACAATCTAAAACAAAAGTATAATACTTTAATTCCTAGTTACAATCTAAAAAGAAAAGATTATAAGGGAAAAGCCTAATCTACTAACCTTGATTTAAGTTTGGAGGTTAGATTACAAGATTGGGAAGGAGTTAAGCATCCAACTTGCTTGGTGAAATCAGTGTTAGACTGTGGTGGCAATGTCATATCACATCATTGAAGAGTTTATTTCATCCAAAATATGTGATTGTAGAGCTAAAACATCCAAGAACATGATGAAACCCTATTCTAGGCTTGCATATTGGATATATGCAAGAGATTGTGAATATGTGTGTGATGTGTGACAAATCCTAATTCTAAGAGCATGTAAGCATGTTATTGAATTGAAAACCCTAATTATGCAAGACTAAGAACAACCTAGATCTAACATGCTAATCAAACAAGAACATGTGAAAATCTAGAAACTAAGTATGCTTGAATCTAGAAGCATAAAATAAAAATATGCCAATCAGAATTAAGAGATCATAATCATCTATGGTCAGAATCTAATGTATACAAATGAACCTTATCGTTAGAACTTGTTTCTTTGATATTTTTGATTCAGTGGTCCCATCAACGCTCATAAACTACCACTTTGATTGTTATGACTTTGAGATTTGTTTTATAATAAGTATTTGGAGATCAAATAGCCAAAATTACGGTCATGCCTTGGAGACATGTAATGATGATAATATGCAATGTAATGCAAGTTAGGTCAAGTGAGAGTTTTAAAATGGGATGTTTACATAATGCAATTTTATAAATCTCTCACTTCTTCTCTAATTCCTCATTTGGAACACTTCTTGTTTCTCCAAGATTAAAAGACTAGTATAGTCTAATCAGAAAGCACTTGGAAGTTATGTATTGATGATAGAGAGGTTGAAAATTTTATAAATCCTAACCATCTTTTCCTGAGTTCAGATCTTCTATCTCACTTTTCTACTGTGCTAATAAAAACTTACCACATCCCACCTCTTTAATTAAATTCTAATATTATACTTTTCCTATTCTATTACTTAAAATAAATAAATAAATAAATAAGACTCAACACATTCCAACCTTCACTGGCAACAATAGTAAGAGATCGCTAGTGTCATTAATACTCAACACCTTGTTTTCAAATCTATAATTAGAGAAAGTATAAGGTGTTTCAGTATTACCAAATCAACATCTGAATTGGTATTTCCAAAGTTTGGAAATTCAAACCAATGAAAAGCTGACACCTAGCTTAAAAAAATATAACACATTATTTAAATGAACAAAACCAAGAAAAACATGAATTCATCCTTGAAAATTTTGAAATCCCGCCCCCTTCTCCCTCTTTTTACCTATAAAAAAAAAAAAAAAACACCTGATTTCTTCTCTTCTCCTCCACTTAGTAACGCCAGTTCTTAATTGTTAGGTCTCCATGGACAATACAGTTCCTATTTAACTAGTGGACCTCCTCCAGTGAACCCCACGTCGGTCCGGCCCTCAACAACTTTCTCCTTTACTCTCAAACCCAACCACTTCCGTTGTAACCACTTTCTTCTCTCCAAGACCATCCACCGACCCATCACAGTACCCAAACTTGTATTTGCTTCCTTCAAAAACTTCGCCCCTACCTTCGTGGCCAACCTCAGCATAGGCTTCGTCTTCCTGTCTGGTCACTAATTTTTTTTGTTTTTTTGTTTAAAGTACTCTCTATTAGGTTTTCTTAATTATTTCGAAATTTCTCTCACTAATTTACTGAATTTTTGCTTATCGCTTGAGCAGCATTCATGGGCACAAGACAAGGCTGGGTAAGATTTGGGTGGTGTATCTGTCTGATGATAAAGTTGGTTTTGGAGTATTGTCATGGGTTAGATTTTTTTTTTTTTTTTTTTTTTTTTTTTTTTGGCATAGGGAAGATTGGCTTGATTATATGAGTTTGGTGTTTATTTTTGTTGATGGGATGGGATGGGATGAAATGATTGGTTTAAATTTTTGTATTTTGGGATTGTGGAGATGATATTGCCTGTGGTGGTGGAATGGGTTTGGATGAAATTTGAGTTTGAATTTGGTTTCATTAAAATAAATAAATAAAAAAATCTTAGGAGTAAAGCACAAGAATAGGTCAAAACAATTTTAACTTTTCTATCTTTCAAGTTATTGTCTTTGTAAAATTGGTATATTTTTATCTTTCAGAATGTTTTTCATGCTCTTTTAATATTTTCACATTTGGAATTATTGTCTTTATGTTAGATTGTAATTTGGTTTGCAATTATTGCTAAAATTGATTAGGAAAAAAGATGCTCATAGTGTGGCTCTCAAATTATTTTTTGAGGTATTGTTGGATTATATTGAGTGAATTTGAAAGATAGATTCTCAATTTGTTTATAAGGTTTAGTGAATGAGAATTTTAATGGCTATTCATAATAATCCCTAAAAAGTTTAAGGGATCCAAAATTTTCTTTTCATTTCTTTTGTGGTTATTCTTGATTTTTTTTTTTTTTTCTTTTGGTTGTGAAGTCTTGAACTTTAACTTTTGAATACTAAGTAATTGTAACACACACAGGGATAAGGGAGAAGGTTTTTAGAGAAACTTACAGTGGTGTATATCCCAAAAGACCTAACTTTTGGATACACAACACAAGTTTTAAACCTCTTTAACTCACACTCATTTTTCAATGTGGGATTAACCCACTTTAACTTGTTCACACTGTTTGAAAGTATTTTTATTGTCGTTCAAATAGGGGGCTCACAGCACGTTATCAATTTGACAAAAGGTAATGAAGTTCAAAAGGTGGTGCCGGCAGATTCGAATAAAGTATATTATAAATATTTTAAAGAAATTATATGGATTTATAATTAGCTTATTGAGTAATATTAGCTTATTTATAATCATATAAATAATGATTTTTATGACTAATGTTAGCTGTCGTACTAAAAACATTTTGATCAACCAATGCTAGATAAATTAATGTTCTAATTATTAAGTATAATTATTATGACTAATGGTAGCTATCGTACGTATTCACTTGGAATGTTCAAATAATTTACTAAAAATTCATATAAATAATGTTCTATTATGACTAAGGAAAATGTTGGGACTGTAAAAAATGGTACAATTTTATGCCACAACTCGCCACATAATAAGTTGTAATTGGTGAAGTTGTGTCCCCACAAGGCCCACAGACACTCCTTCACTGGTCACAACTCACCACGTGGCAAGTTGTGACATAAAATTGTGCCATTTTTGGTGGTCCTAGCACAACTCTATGACTAATTTTAGCTTTTTTTTTTTTTTTCTCTTTTTGAGAAACAAACATACAGAGAGAGAGAGAGAGAGAGAGAGAGAGAGAGAGAGGGGTTCTAACACACACACACACACACACACAATGTTACTGAAACGCGTATTTTAACACCACTTTTTATCCCATATGTATTTTCACAACACTTAAATAATGATACTAGAAATCTCTAATCAAACGGGCTAATGTTGGTTTTTTTTTTTTTTTTTTTAAGAAACAAATACACATAAGAGAGAGAGAGAGAGATTCTAACACACACACACACACACACACACACACACACAATATTAGCTTATTTATAATAATATAGGGAGGGTTTGGTATAGTTGTTTAAATAACAATTTTCAGTGTTTAAATATTAAAACACGTATTTTCGTAACAGTTTTTAATCTACATATATTTCCATAATACTTAAACAACAATATTAAAAATTTCTAACCAAACGAGCTATAATCATATAGATAATGATTTTTATGACTAATGTTAACTATCGTACTTTGAACGTTAGCTGATAAACTAATATAGCAAAGGAAAAAGGTAAAAAGTGCAAATTTATCTCCCTAATACGAGGTTGAAAGTTAAGACCAAAAATTCAAAATTTTTGAATATCTAATTTATTTATTTGTATGAATAAAGTGCATGAAATCCTGCTTAATTATCCTATTGGGTGACTTTTCAGGTGGCTAAATTTGCTGCCATTGACACTGTAATTTTGGATATGAGCCATGGCCGTGGTTTTTTTATTTTTATTTTTGTATTTTTTATTTTATATACAAGATAGAATTTTTACTCTAATTTAATTTAGGTGTATATGTGTGTGAAGCTCCCTCCTGGAGACTTGAACTCCGGCATTTACCCTCCACACTCCACAAGCACTTATACTTATGGAATAACCATCGCACTAAGGATGTGCAGTGCTGCCGTGGTTGTGGTTTATTTGTTCTTCATGTTTGGTTTGTAGCATGGAACACCCGCAATTAAAGCAAGCTGTGTCTCATTTAGACCATATAATTCCAAGAGAGCTGTTACGTTCACAATACTTTTACAATATTTTCACAACAAATCACAGGTGGTTAGTTGTTATTGGTTTAAATTTGAACTTAACACGAAGATTACTTTTTTGCCCCAACAATAACAACCACTAACAACCTGCCACTTAGAATTTATTGTAAAAATATTGTGAAAATTTTATGGACATATCATTTCTCTAATTCCAAAATAATGGAAAAAAAGGATGACCCATTATGTCCATGAATATCATTAACTCCCCAATCTTTTTGGTTTCGTAATTTTACCAATTGTCACAAAATGGGATTCACATTTTTTTTCCTTGGAAGAAAATGAGACTAACTTTTGTGTTGGTAGGTGTTGATCAATTTATGGATTTGATTTGAGCATTGTCTCTAATCACTTTTGAGAAATACTTCTTGAAAAGTCAATTTAAGAATGAATAATATCCCGGTTTAGCTTTTATCTATAAAAAATGTTGTTGACGTGAATTATTTTAATTAAAAAAATGTTATGTAGAATTCGAGTTTAAAAAACTAGTCACTTAAAATATAGTACTCTACATTAACAAACTCAAGTAGAATCCCAGAATATATGGTTTGTGCTAATATTTTAACAATTATCAAATAGTATGTTGTGTGATATTTTTATTTATTTAATATTTATTTTTTGAGAAAATCTGCCTTGTCTGAACTTAATTAATGCAACGTTTTTTTTTTTTTTTAGAAGAATTAATGCAACGTGGCCCTAGATATTTAGAGCTCGTTTGGTACGTATGTTTAAATAATAATATTTAATTTATAAAAAAAAAACATAGAGCTCGTTTGGTACGTATGTTTAAATAATAATATTTAATTTAAAAAAAATACGTGTGAATAAAATAATGTATGAAAATCTAATATGATCTGATCTAATCTAATCTATTACTATATATAATAGCAGAAGTTTTTTACTACAATTAAGGAGAAGTTGACACGTAAGCAAAAAAAAAAAAGCGTACGGTACAATGTTTCACAATAGGTTAAAATACTGTTTGGGAGTCCCATTGTACAATACAAAATTAATTGCTTAAAAAAAAAAAATAAATAAATAAAAGATTGCTACACGGTGAAAAAAAGGAGAGAGAGACCGAGAGAAAAGAGAGGCAGAGAAATGGAGAGGCAGCGAACGGAGAAGGAGAGAGAGATCGAGGGATAAAACACTGCTCGCTCAAAAAACTGAAACCCAAAACACACAATCATCCATTCTTTTCATTTGTTAACACAAACGGCCAAAAGAAAAGATTTTCCCTGCGAAAGAAAAAGAGAAAACAGAAACCCATTGATATATTTCCACAATTTGCAATCAAGAATGAAAAGATTTCTCTCACTTTCCTGTCAGATTTCTTCATCTGACTGTCCGTTAATTTCTTTCACCGATGAGTTTTTATCTTCAATTTAAGTTTTTTATTAATTATGATTAGGTTTTGATATTTTGTTTGGATTGTTTTCGATTTTGGTATTCAAATTAAGTTTTTCTCTTCGCTTTTCAGTTTGACTTTTTCATCTGCACGCCCTCAAGTTCAACTAGGTACCAATTTCGAATCGATTAGATTCCAGATTGCTTTAGATCTACTTTGATTTTTTTTCATTTTTGTCAATTCTAGGGTTTATCATTTATTCTTTGGATGAATATATTGCTTTTGTTTCACAGCCTTAGCACCGTTTGATGGTGTTTGTGTATATTTTAAAAAAAGAACGGTTAATGTAAAAAATAAAAAACAAAAAAAAACGTTGCAACTAAGAAAAATCCTAGCGATACTGCGATACAGAGAAATAAGCAGAGAAAGGGAGAGGCAATAAAATGCGACATGGAGAAGGAAATAGAGAAAGAGCCAAAGTTCGTCTGAACCATACACCGTCCGTTCCCTTGCCAGATTTACACCGCCAGATCGCTGGAACTGACATCAAGAACGGTATTTTTTTCCCAATTTTTTAGGTTTGGGTATAAAACGTTACTTTTAACTGAGTGTTTTTGTTGGGTAGGTTTAGATTTGATTCATTTTTCTTTTGGGTTTTTGGAATCTCTCTCAAAATGATTGTTTTCTCAAGTTTCGATGTTTGCGACAAGTGTTTAATTTTTGTGTGTAAGTTTTTAGTTGTAATTGATTTCTTGGCTTAGTTGGTTTGCAGTAGTTTTTCTGCTTTTGGGAAATTCTTAGATTCCAACATAATCAAACAAGGCAATATTTGGCACTGGTATGAAAACCATGAATATTGGCACACCTTTGGGGTTTGTAAGTTGGAAAATAGGATTACAAACCATGTGCATTTTACAGTAGTTTTAAGCAGTCCCTAAAATTAAGAGACAGGTTATTCTTGATTTAATTCATGTAAACTAAATGTCTAGCCTACTGTTTTTGCTGCAGAATGCAATTTTGGGTGTTGGTCCATTTCTTGAAGACAATGCATGAGGTTGTCTTGATCTAACTCATTGTAAAGTTCAGAATCTTAATGAATTACACTTCATAAGTTGTCAAAAACAAAATCTATTTTTAACATTGCCCTGGAATTGACTCATTCATGACTGATTATAATTTAAAATGCAGTTTCCTTCTTACTGATGATCCATTATCAATCACATGACCATATATAAATGGCTGTGGAACTTAACGAATTGATAATGAATGTGTGTTTCTAATTTTTTTTATGACAAGCTTTTGATACCATTTTTAGATATTTGGTTGTGTAATGATTGGACTAATTGTTATACTAATAGTTGGTACACGTTAACAATTTACTGATTAGCTTTCTATAACATGTGAGAGTTGGTAATGGTATTATTAGAAGGGAAAAAACTTTAAAAGGTAGAACATATAAAGTATGATTGACAGATTTGCTTGAAAACATTAATTGCTTATAGTTGTAGTTCTTTTATAGACTAGCTTTGGTTTCAAATTAAAATTTCAGTTTTGAATAGATTAAGGCAAAGAGGAAGATGTTGTTTTTAATAGTAGGTCATTTACTATGAATTCTAGACAATTGTTAAAAACATATACCTTTCTAAATTACAAAAACTTGGAACATACATTTAACAAAAAAGAAATTGCAAAACTTCTCAAATTTTATTTTTCATTGGGTTGAATAAGGTGAATTAGATTTGGTTACATGTATTTGGAAGTATACTAAAAATATGCTAAGCGATTTAAATTCTTATATCATTTTCATTCATTCTTGCATAACATTTTTTTTCTTATTTATTTATTGGTGACCTTAGGGGTCCAAAATTGAGGTAGATTTCAAGTATAGGTTTTAGTTTTGATATAAGGCTCACAAGGTATGTTTACTGCATATAGAGGTTGTTGAGTTTTCAATTCATTTCATGACATGAGAAAATCAGATCTGTATTCTAGATTGGGCAATGAAGACCCTTTCCACATTTGATGTTAAAAAGATTGCATCTTAATTTATTGAAAGCCATGACGTTTTTGTTTATGTGCACGAATACTAAATTTACTGTCTCATAACAATATGATAGTGTTAGCTTCTTTGCTTTTTATATTTCTGCTTAATGAATTCAATAGTTTGAGAAGTGAAAGTTTCTTCATGACATTTGTCCTAATTGTTCCAGTTCATCAAACAGTTCTTAGCTTTCTCAAAAGTGGGTTTGTATTTTTAGTTTTGTGGTTTTTGTCAAGAGGTCAGTTTTTTCTCTTAAGCCTCTATGCTTTTCTTGGTTTTTATTTTTACTGGGATTTGTTAGCTTTGAAAGGATAATTGTAATGTTTTGTTTGATGGGGTTGCAAAAATATTTTAATGCTCCTATAAGGCTTGCATTTTTGTTCTTCATATATATAAAAGCAGAAGCTTTTTAAGGAGGTGTTGACACGTTAGGAAAAAAAAGACACGTATGTAACTTTAATTTAAAAGACCCGCACGGTGCAATGTTTCGGGAGAGTCTTAAAAACCCAAACCGCTTATTTAAAAAAAAAAAAAACCAAAACAGACCTACACTGCAAATAGAAAAGGAGAACCGAGAAAGAGAATGATATAGAAAGAACTTCGGTCTGTGTAGATGGTGGAGAGAGAAAAATCTGAGAAGAAAGTCAGGATTTGCCACCATCAGACCACCGTACCCTCCACCGGAATGCTCTCTGTCTTTTTGTACCGAAGGTCAGCGTACTCCCTTCCTCTTCAAATACTGTTTTTGTAGTTTGAAAGATTGAAACTACTCACCATTGCTTTTCCTATTCGAATTAGAATCTTAAATCTTCAATATTTCTATGTTTTTGAATTCAAAACGGTAGTTCCCCTTACTTAATTTTCTAGGGTTCTTCTTTTACCCTTTTTTTAAAAAAATTAGATGGTTTGATTCTCTTTCTTTGGATACTTTTGTTCCAAATTATCCCTCTATACCTTTTTTGTTGGTAACATTAGGGATTTTGCCCTTGATTTACTGTGGTTAAAAGTCAAAATTCACCTTGGATTATTTAAAATCTGAATGTATTAGGCGAACAACTTAATTTTTAATATGCAATATGTTTCATAAAATTACTGATCGGTCTTTTGTCTTATTCTAGAATTCTTAATCCATGTTGCCAATTAAATTGTGAAAGGTTGATGGGTTTAGATTTGATTCGTTTTTGTTATGGGTTTTTGGGTTTTCTATCAAAATGTTTGTTTCCTCAATTTTAGATATTTGCTTTTGTTTTGCTTTGTTTTTTTTAAATTACAAAAATCACTAAATCATTGAAATTAATTAGGTGTAAGATTGAAATCATTGGGTATTTCCGTTTCTAACATTTATTTTCCTTCTTCAATCTTATTTTAGGCTTTTCCTGCCAGAACAGCACACACCAAATAGAGTCCGTAAGGCATACAGAGATAAGCGTATACCATAACAGGTAAAGTTATTGTTTTTTTTTTTTTTTTTTCGTTTTCAAATTTGGGGATTGAATATGATTTAGGTTTGAATTTCTTGGTTGGATTGGTTTAGATTTAGTTATAGTTAGTTTTGGTTCTGACTTAGGCTTCCATTAGCATGCCTCTGATAGGTAATTTGGCCGGTTGTTTATTTTTTACATTTTAAATTATTTTTGCGTTAGTTTTGGCTTGAATTAGATTGGTTTGGTTTTGAGTGATCATTTACGGAATTCATTGTATTTGTTTCTCAAAAAAAAAAAAAAAAACTGTTGTCTACAATTCCATCTTCTCCTACTTTTCTGCTCCTTCCCTGTAACCAGAAAGGTTCCATTCTTAATTTCTGATCTTACATAGTTTATGCCTTATTATTCTTTCTATAACATTCACTGTTGTTTATATAATTATATTCCAACTTCTTAATAAATCTTCCCTTTCTATTCTGTCTTTTCTCCAATCGCAGAATACTGCTTTCTATGCCAGATAAAGCCATTGGGTTTTCTGCAAAAGGAATTACTCAATCAAGGTTAAAGGTTTGGCTACCTGTTACCTTAATCTCCCATTTATTTTTTCAATTTCTTAAGTTCTGTTTTGTCGATTATTGTATTGGTTAGATTTTGTTTTTTTTTTTGGCCAATTTTTGTTAGATTTGTACTTTTTTCATTTGCCCCTGAAATTTGAATTGATTTATGTTTTGTTGATAATTGTATTTTGGTTAGATTTGGTTTTTATTTGGCAGTTTTTTTGTTAAATTTTTTTCCTGCCTCTGAATTTTGAATTCATTTAATTCTAGCATTAAAAATGCTTCAAAATTATGCACATTTCAGGTCCAAGAATTAATTCAGTTTTCACTGTTTCTGGATTTCCATTTTTTTTTTTTTTTTGATAAGTAATAAGACTTTATTGAAAATAATTGAGAATCATGTTCACGATGGTGAACACGTTGAACAAAGGACCAAATACAAGAAAATCAAGAGGTAAAAGAAATAGAAACTAAAAACTCAGATACAGCAGTACAGTTCGTACACCCCCAAACACGAGCCCAAAGAAACAAAGTACGAAAAAGTAGACTTTTTAGGTGTTCCAAAGTTCTCGCCTTATCTTCAAAAATGCGAGATTTCCATTTTTTTTTTTTTTTTTTTTGCCACCTTTGAAGCAAAATCTTTCCAGATCAGGATCTGTACCAGTAGGTTTATTGTTAGTGACTTTAAACTCGATGCTTTATAAAAGTTCACACTTTTGAATCTCTTGATTAGATAAATAAATGAATATGAATGCTGCTTAATTAAAACACACACATTGTTTACATAAACTTTACGTAGATGGTATAGCCTTTTATACGAGAAATTTGTAAATGAGTATGGATTAAAAAAAATAATTGTTTAAGTTGTTAGTGTAATCCCTTGAATCCTTTGTATAATCGATACCTGCCTTTGTAATTAATATTTAGGATATAACAGCCCTACAACTCTTTGGTAACAAAGGCATTCTTTCTGTTTGGTGGAAAGTGAAGCCCTTTTGGCATTTGTAGCATTGTGTTGTGGTTATATGTTTAATATTCAATTGTAGAAGCATTAAAATAACTTTTTGCAGTTGAAGATGCTATTACTTTACAATTTGATTAACAATTTAGTAATGAAAACAATTACCACCAGTTATTGAAGGCATTACAAAACTTGAGTAGACTTTGCCCTTTCTGTTTTTAGCAAAAATCCTGCCTCTTAGTCTTCAATTATATCAGAATCATCTATGTTATGAGTCAATTTTTGTTTCTACTTTGTTTCTTGAGGAAAATAAAAATAGGAATTTCTTTTATTAATTTGATTAATGTATATATCTTCATCAATATTCTTAATGTGACTCACTTATCAAAGACAAAAAAATTTAAGGCTTTTTAAAACAAAATAAATTCATGCCCGGTCATCATTTGCTTCTGAACTCTAATTTCAGTGTAGGTGTGAGGAAGAATGAAGGGTATTATTCATTTGATGGAGAATTTCTATTTGGACTCATTAGAGAAATTTGTCATTTGTAAATTTCATATATTAGTTTAGTTGCTGTAATTTCTTTTTTAATCTCCGCTAATTTCCTCATTTTGGGTTATATGTTTTCATTCTTTGGTTTCCTAACTTTGCCTAATAGAACCACAAAATTATAAGATTTGGGGAGAAATAAAAAGAAGTAGCTTCTTCTTCTTTTGGAATTTCTTGAGTTGGAGGTATTTCAATCTGGCACAGGAGCATACTAGAGCAAGATGAAAAGTCAAGATGGTGCTGAACAACCTTGAGAAGACATGTAAGAACCTACAACTTATTAATATTTTATGTAAAATCAATTTTTGACAGGTTTAAAAATCTACACCTATTACAAAGAATAAAATTTTAATATGGTGTAACATCAGTATTTTTCTTGAACACTATTTTCCAGTTAGATTCCTACTTGAGTCTTTTTTTGTTCTTGATTTAGTTTTGGTTGATTGGATGAGGTTTGATTCGTTAGTAATTTTAGATTTTGTTTGTTTGTGCAAAAGAGTCCTCTTCTGTAAGTAGATCAATCGTATTTATGATGTTATATAGCTATTTGTTATTTATTTGGAAATTGTTTTGTGGTGGTTGCATTTTGAAGTTGGTTAACTGAATCTTATTTACTAATATAATGTCAGAAGTGCCTTTTCTCCGCATGTTATTTGGCCTTCACATTATGTGGGAGGCATGTCTTTATATAAAAGAAGCTAGATTACTTATGAAACCAATGCTTTCTCAGCGTCCTAATTTTTCACAATGTTTGTCAATGCCACATTAAGATTATAAGCGCTACAACATTGTTTTTTTTTTTTAACCTTGATGACCAAAAGTGAAGTGCAAATTCACTGTGTAATAAAGAGGAAAAATTAGAACTAACCTGGGATTTTGCTTTCAATGATTTAAAGTCGGTGTGTAATGTGATCCTTAATAGCCATGTACTCTTTGTAAGCCTTTTGTTATTTCGGTTATTAAATTATTAACATTCTATTGTAGGTTTAGACAAATGGCTATCTACTGAAGTTGGTTTCAAAGTTTAAGAAAACAATGATCTTATATAAGGTGAATATTTCTCTATTTATTATTGTTTTTCAAACATTTTTCAAATGAATTTATGTTGGTTTGTGGTCGGTAAACTTTGGGTAGTTGTGGATTTGTGTTTGGGTGTTGAGACATTTGTTTTTTGCAATGATATGACCATTTTGGGGCTTTGTCTAGTGTTTCAATTCACTAAGAAATTATATACATTTGTGCATCCTATTCATTTGAAAAAATGTTATGGAAATCAGTTACATCAATATAGACTAACTGCATGAATTCAACATTTTTTGTAACAAAAAATTTGTTTATTGCTTTTTTGTAACTATGGGGCATTTGAATCTCATAAACAGTTAAAAGAGTGGTTAAACTTTACATATGTTGCAGCCTATTAGATGAAGTTTCTGCCTATTAGAGGAACTTTCATTCCTATTTGCCACACACCCCCTCAAACTTCCAAGCCTTGGCTTCACATTTTCATCATTTTTGTTTCTCTATTGCTGTTTTCTTTTTCCTTTTTTCGATCTTATAAAATTTGGGGAATTTAAAACATGATATTTTATTGTTTGTCAAATTGGAGACAATAAGGGTTTTTATTTTAACTTTTTCATCAGACTTCCAATTCTATGTATTTACTGAAATGTCTTTCAATGACCTCATTTTAGTGGGCAAGAAAATGAGTACAAACTACATTTAATGCTTACCATAAAAATGATTTTTTTTTCTTAAGCTCATAGAGCAAGTTACAATAGTATTAATATCCAAATGAATTCTCCAACTGACATTGGCTGAATTCTCTTTTAGATTGTAGATTGATACTGAAATTGTTGAACTCATTTAATTCTCCTTTGTAGTACATCACTACCACAAATGATTTACAATTTTTATTTTTATTTTTATTATTATTAATTTTTTTTATGGTAGTAGGTAGATGCCTTACAATTGGTAAACAACTGAACATACATATACATTAGCCTTATCAATTTTAGTATCTTCTATTTGGGTTTTTACCAAGTTTTTCTTTTTTTTACTCTTTGATCTTCCATGGAAATTCGGCAACACCTTATTAAAAGATAAGAAAATTATGACTATATTCTATTAGAAACTTTCCTATGTTTTTTTTATTAGACTTTGTTTTATAAGTAAAATTTTGATTTATAAATTTTTATTAGATGTGTTTAAAGGAAAAATAAATGATAAGAGCTATCTAATACTCATTCATGCGATCTAGATTTTAGATGGTAGTACTAATTTCGCATTTGCATGTGATCTTCATTTGGAATCAATTTAACATTAACATTTTGTTCTTAATCTTTTGATATGTCCAGGCATGCAAAAAGATCCTCAATGGCTTGGTTGCTGACAACATTAGACCCATAAAGACTTTTAAGAGATAAACATGAAGTTCATAAACAAAGTGTTAAATTATTTGACTTTCAGTTTATTTTAGGATTTTAAATGTTATTTTGAGCTATTCTAAATTTTAATGATGTTACGAAAAAAGGTATTTGTTTTTTCTTCTGCTGTAAGTTTAATTTTTTCCGGTTATTCAAATTGTGTTAATATATATTAGGGAAATGCTAATGAATGCCCTAAGGGCATTGGTTAATAATCCATTTGAGGAAAATTTTTATAGGAAAATGAAATAAAGCAATTAATGTTTTGACAGTTTTTTTCATTTCCAATAAAAGTAATGTAAAAACTTTCCTAAAATGGATTGTTAACCAATGCCCTAAGGGCATTCGTTAGCATGACCCTATATATTATTATGATGAAGTATTATTTACTTTTGATGATGTTATTTAAAAAAGAAAGGTACATTGATGATGCTATAAACAAGCAATCAACACAATTATAAAAATCCGGTGCAAATGCACGGGTTATAAGCTAGTAAATGTAATTGTGGAAGAAGGACACGTGTAATGATTAATCTTATAAGGCTGCGTTGATGCCGCCTGTTGAAGAAATTGAAAAATCGTATGCAATAACGACAAAATGATCTGTAATAGGAAATAGAAGAAATAGTACGTAATGTAAAAAATTCAGTAAGAAAGAAAAAAGAGAAACCCACAGCTACAATTGTTTGACTGTGTGAGCACCGTCGGAATTGGGCACAAGTAACACGTTGCAATATGCTCAACTTCCACGTAATGGAGTTCCGTGTTGCTATTTTTCCCTATATAAAAACAAGCATAGCATTGGGAACCACACTTACTTTATCTATATATAAACGACATTGTCAAACTATCTTTCTTCAACACAGTACTTGATCAACATATTTTAATATCATGTCTGGAGAAGAAACTACAAAGCCAATCGATCCCTTTAAGCTTCTCCATATCGTTGAAAACGACGATGGTACTCTCAAATGTCTTTATGAATTTCCTCAAACTGCTGCTGCATCTGATGACCACAATGGTTCCACTCCTGTGATCACCAAAGATGTAATTCTCAACCCAGAACACAACACCCATGTCCGCATATTCCTACCCCGACAAGCCCTAGATAATAACACTAGCACTACAAAACTTCCTCTCATCGTGTACTACCATGGTGGTGGCTTTATTATTCTTCATGTTGATTCCACACCTAATCATGACTTTTGTTACAACATGGCACATCAACTCTCCGCCGTGGTCGTCTCAGTTGAGTACCGCCTAGCTCCCGAGCACCGCCTTCCCGCGGCGTACGATGATTCAGTAGAAGTGTTACATTGGATCAAGACTACACAAGAAAAAATAATACGTGACCATGTTGATTGTTCCAAGTGTTATCTAATGGGTTCTAGTGCTGGTGGCAATATAGCCTATCATGTGGGGCGACGTGTATCTAAAGCCGTAGATGATCTTGAACCATTGAAGATCAAAGGGCTTTTGTTGCACATGCCATTCTTTGGTGCAACGCAGAGGAGTGAATCAGAGTTGAGGTTGATCGACGATCCAGTTTTGCCAATAAGCATTACTGATCTGATGTGGAAAATGTCTTTGCCAATTGGGTCTGACCGTGACCATGAGTATAGCAATCCAACGGTGGGTGATGAATTTGATCAAATCAAGAAGCTGGGTTGGTTGATTGTGGTGACGGGCTGTGATGGAGACCCGTTGATTGACAGTCAAAAGAAACTGGTAGAGATGTTTAAGAAGGAAGGTATTAAGGTGGAAACACAATTTACTGAAGGAGATTATCATGTAGTGGAACTAGTTAACCCCACCAAAGCTAATGAACTATTTGTGTACCTAAGCCACTTCCTAGAAAAATAATAGGATGGTTAATCTCTGTTTTTGGTACTTCTTCTTATGTTACCAAAAAAATGTTCCAATTTACTACTATAAAATAAAACTTAATTGGAACTAACTCTTATATTTTATTTTCTATGATTAAATTTTTGTGAACCTTATTCTCTTTTTTTTAAGGACAAATTTTGGCTACTAACTCCATTAGCTTAAAAGTTTCTTATGAGCATTCTAATTTTGTGTATGCTAAACGTTTGCTATCTTATCTTCAAATCAGACTTGGTGTTTGTTTTCTTCTTAAAAAAAAAAAGAAAAGAAAAAGAAAAGTCTTTTGTGTTTGTTTGGATGTAGGGGTTGATATCTGATTCTAATTGAGAAAGATGATACATAATTCAAAAATAGCAGTTGTATTACCTTTTTTTTTTTCTTTGTTGAATATACATTGGTATTACAGTCTCATTTTGTGTGTCTGTGTGTGCTTTTTCGTTTTTTTTTTTTTGGCTAAGAACACTTTTGTGTCTTTGCATCATTGTATAAGTCACATGAAATTCAATATGACTCTTTGTATTACTCATTTTGAATTATTATTTTATTCCTTGCATATTTCTAAAAGTGTTTAAGCTTCATACAATATATTGGATTCCGTCTTTTGCTTTTTAATGTTTAAATCATACTATATACCAACTAGATTGAATACAATTAGAATTAAGTGTGAATTTTACATTTAAATAATAGCTACTTCATAAGTATAAATAATAGCACTTTTCATAACTCTTGGCCTATGCCAGGCATGGAACTAGAATTTCATAAATGAGAGGCCGAAACAATAACAAATTTAAAATTGAATCAATTTAATAGTTTCATACAATAAATATGAAGAGTTTGGAGAGTTAACTATATTTCTTTTGAAAATTTTAGATAAATTTAGAGGTAAAAATCTAATATTTGAGAAGTTCCCGGGTGGTTTATGGCCTCTCACCCTTCTAAGCCGCCCCTGACCAAAGCTAAGGACATGATATTCATCTATTCCAAAGGACACTAAATCTTCTCACCCAAAAAAAAAAAAAAAAAAGCATAAGAAAGGGCGTAGATCCTATAAATTAGTTTTTTTTTTTTTTTTTTTTTTTGTCCAATTGTAAGCGTGACAAAATATTTAAAGAAAGGGAGGAGAGTTATGAGTGGAAATAGAATTAATTAGGAAACCAGTGGTGAAGATCATGGCCTTTGTATGTATATATACTTGAGCTAATTGTAGTTGTAGTTGATAAACCTCTCCCTTCTTCTCTAATTCCTCATTTGGAACACTTTCAGTTTCTCCAAGCTTAAAAGTCTAGTCTAATGGGAAAGTACTTAAAAGTTATCTATAAGGCTGGTCTTTTGGGCTTGAAAGACTTGAGGTATTACCAATAGTATCTTGAGACATATGCACGTGTGCAGAAGCGTGGAGTCCCACATTCAGTAGTGACGGCCGGAAAGGTTAAGAAACTTTATATACTTCTTAGATACCCCTTACCCATTTGGTTGATCTTTCGAGCTTGAAGGGCTAGCCCAATTGCTTTCCTTTGTTTCAGCCCATTTGAAGATAGGGAGAAAGAAAGGAAAAAAAGGAAACAAGATTCATGAGAAGTTGGAAAAGGAATTGCAAAAAGTAATGATAGGGGCAAGAGTGTGCATCTTACCCACAAATCCAATGAAACATGCCTAACCCAACCCAACCCAACCCAACCCAACCTAACCTGGTGCTTAGTGTCGGTTTCATAGGTAGGGTTGGCTTGAGTTTAAATTTTATTTTGAGTATTGTGTTGTATCGGGTTCAAGTTGATGATTTTGTTTTTTCAAAAAAAAAAAAATGATGATTTTTTCAATTTATATGACATAACCCAACTCACTATATATATATATTATTTTATTTTATTACTTTTATTTTTAATGTTTTTAGTTAGGTTTATTTTGGTACATAATTTAGGCATATTATTTAAATGGGAAATGTTAATGAATGTTCTAAAAACATTGGTTTATGAACTATTTTAAAAAACATTTTATGAGAAAATGATAAAGCAATTAATTTTTTTTGACAATTATTTACATTTTCCATAAAAGTTGTGTTAAAAACCTTCATAATAAGGTTTAATAATAATTTTCCTAATGACACCTGTTAATATAACATTATTTAAATTATAATAATTTAGTAAAAAAATTGAAATAGTTAATAAATATCCAATTTTTACAATGCATGAAACATGTAAGTAACTAAGTATAGGCCACCAAATCACTTAGACCCAAAAGGATGAGGTTGGAATGGAATCTACAATTTACACACATTTGATGGGTTGAATTAGATTAGAAACTTATTTACCCCACAAGGTTGAAAGTTTATTCAAATTAAAATCACAATAGTCAGCTTAATTTTGACAAAAGTTCATAGATCATATTCTTTTTGTATTTTTTTCATTTAAAAAATAGTTAAAGAATATATATGTAAGTGGTCTCATAATCTCTTATATGAGATTATTCACTTGATTATGTTTACATGTATTCATCTCCCATGTATTTATGTTTGTGTGTATTCAATTTCAGATTACATTCAAAGATTTGATAAACAAATAAAATTGTCCACTTGATAGATGACCTTTCATGTTACAAGGCAACCTCTGAGGCTCTGTAATATAAAGGACAAATTGTCAAAGCACTCGTGGAAGTCAATAGAAAGGAAATTGTTAAGGACATTTTTATCTTTACAAAAAAGGAGACCACGAGCACACAAAACTTGTTGAGGTCTCTTCATTTGTACTTTCTTAGGAGATCTTCTAGTTTTTAGCATTTGCATAGGACTTATGCTTATAAGAGCATTCTCATCAGTTCTGTCATAAAAAATGTCATTTTAACACATTAAAAACTTACTTTATTCTTTTAACAAATCATTTTACAATATACCATTTATCAAATGTTCTATTCTTCAATCTCATACATCAAAATAATATATACATCACATTAAAATATCATTTAAAAAAAACTTCAAACTGTAATATATATACACAGCCCACCACCACCACTACCCATAGTAGCCCACCTCTACAACCACCACAATCCACCATCGCCGACAAACTCACAGCCACCACCGTCGGAAACCTCTCACAAATTAAAAATCCAAAACCATCAAATTTAAAAAAAAAAAAAAAAATGCCAATCAATACGCCGACCCACAATCCACTGCCGAATCCACCATCAAATCACAACAAAAAAGAAAAGAAAAGAAACCAAGCCTTTGCAGATCAGCTTGGCTTGATGCTCCGGCCTGGGTTTCGTCGAAGACTCACCAAAATCCACCCACTACCAACCCACCAGAATCCACCTACAACCTAACCCACCCAACAGCTTCCACCCATCTGAACCCACCCACCACCGTCGGAACTGAACCCAGCCAACACCATCTGAACCCACACATCATCATCCCAACCCACCCATTAATTCATAGCAAAAAAGAAAAAAGTGAGGAAGAGGAAGAGTAGTGATGCGTCGGCTTGGTGAGGCTAAGTGGAAGAGCAGTGAGCTTAATGAGGCTGAAAGGGAAAGATGAAAGGTTGAGAGAGGAGGGGATCGGGTGTTGAGAAAAAAGAGAGGAAGAGATCTAACTGAAAGAGATGAGAGATGAGAGAGAAAAAGGAATAAAAAACTAATTAAAATTATACCATTTTGGACCGTACACTTCCAAATTTGGGAGCATACTGTTCATCAATGTCAAAAAATTTGACATTTAGAACATCTCATGAGTTTTTTTGGTGTTTAGTGTGTCAAATGCTAGTGTGTCAAATGCCAAATATTTGACATTTGACACACTAGCATACTCAAGTCATTATGGTCACCAGAATCCACCTACAACCTAACCCACCCAACAGCTAGTAAATAGAATGTCATTATGGTCATGATCAGATGGAATACGCCAACTCAAGTCATCCCGTACTCATTTTTTTGTTATCAAAAAGGAAAAAGAAAAAGAATGGTATATAATAAATGCAGTGCAAGCTGATCCTTTTCTTCCTTTTTCTCACTTAATTCTCTAATTCCACCTTGCTTTCCCTCTCTCACCCCGTGTGAAGATAAGGCGCAGTTAAGGAAAAAAAGATGCACAAAACACTGCAAAAAGCGTTGCAATGATTTGTACAATTACACTGAAATTGTATACAGCGGTTGCCTTTCATGAGATTGTAAATTATACTGTATAAAGGGACATCCTACATCAACAAGGCTGTGTAAGTAGAATTCGAATTTTGCTATGGCCACCTCTTTGTTAAATTCTTTTGATCTTACTAACTCCTAACACAAGCCTTCTCAAATTATTTTCACTCTTCAGTCATTATCGTCTTCGTTGCCATCGCCTTTGACAAGTGTGTCTGGCCTAATTATTCCGAGTTTGATTAGTAAGTGGAAATGTCTCATGAACTAGATTAGTGTTACTGTTAAAATTAAGGAGAAAATATTGTAGAGAAAATTGTAGTGAGAGCGGAAAGCGGAAGAAAGGAAAATTTTATACCACCAGGAGCTTTGATACCACTTGTTGGAGAGGAGAGATAAATACCATGGAAAGCTTCATTGAGTAATTAATATAATATATAGAGACATATTTTAACCTAAAAGGTCTAAGCTCAATGGGTATATGCTCAATTATGTTATATTAACTACTCATTGTTCTCATATTTATTCAATGTGGGACTTCACTTGCTCATGTAACCCAACAATTATAACATCAATCATGGATCTTTTGATAATAATCTGCAACCGACAGCATAATATAAACACTTATATCCATGTGTTCTAGTGAGTATTTTTAGTTATTTAGACACGTAATAATATATATACTTCATACAAACTCTTTTTTTTTTTTTTTTTGCAACAATTATTTATGTTAATTATTTACTTTAAAATTCTCTTTTGGGATTAATATATGCATAATTAGAAACTAACTTTTATATATTTATTGCAATGCAGGAAAAAAAAACTGAAAAAAAAAGGAAGTGGAAGCTCAAATATAATAGAGGAAGTGCCAGATGATTAGAGACTTCATAGAATATTTTGCTGGAATAAGAATTTTTAGGTATAATTATTTAAAGTAGATTGTCGAGTTGTGTTTATGTTAAAGTAAAGTTTATAGGATAAGAGATTGTCATTTTTGGCTTTTTCTAAGTCAGATTGTACCATTGTATTTTTTTTATTGGAAACCTATTTTGGTATTGCCTTCTATGAAAAACTAAGTCTTTTTCCAATATATTGGGTTCTGACCCTAAAATATGAGCTGAAAAAAGAATTCGTGCTAAAAGCTATTGTCTCTAAAAAAATGAAAAAGAAAAGAAACTCTTGCAAATTTTGGACCGATCATGTGTGTCTTTAGTCATCATTGAACGTAAAGCTTTTTTTCTCTTTTGAGAAACTTAAAAGTAAAGCTGACCAAGATAAATTCTAAAAATTTAGCTATAAAAAAAATTTAAAAAAAAAAAAAACCTATATCATACCATATCATAGAAATTGATCAAAATCTTTGTAAATGCAAATTCTAGTCTACCATATAGATGGTAGAAATATCTGAATGAGAAAAAGAAATAACCAATCACGTTTGAGGTGGGGATATATATAATTATCATCCAACAAAACGCTCAATTATGCATCGCGGATCAAAACTAGTCAAGCCGAAGTTTCTCATAGATTTTGAAAATAATAAATTTTATTTGATGTTACAAAGTTTTCACAACTGCTTGCATGACATGTTGTGATGTCACAAGCCCATTTAAAATATTGTTTTGAAACTACGCTTTTTCAAAGTACAGTTTTTTTTAACTTCATTTTTCCCCTTAATAAGTATAGTTTTCTTTAATTAGCATATTTCTAAAAATTAAAATAATAAGTTATACTAAATAAACTCTAATAAAATTGACGTCAAGCGTGAAATAATATGAAAGTGATTCTAATAAAAACTCTATCACTTGAAAAAGTGGCGAACAAGAAAGTGATAAACTTTATATCTCACACTATCAACTGTTATATGTAAACTCGACAAAATTAAATCCAAACTATTAACCCAATCAAATCCAAACTTTTGCACAAAATCAAACCATTTTGCTAGGTGGATATAATGATTTTTTTAGATCCCTAAAGGAAATTGAGTCAGTCCAAATCCAAACTTGCACAAACTCAAAACATGTTGCTAGGTAGTAGTAATAGTGTATTTTGTATATGCAATACTAGTGTAGCGTCTCGTATCACTCATGCAAAAGTTCAACAGAGGGGCATTTTCGGTAACTTAAAAAAAATTTCCCAAACCGTTTATAGGGGGCCCAAAGGTCACGTGAGGTCCAACACGTCTGATAATCATTGCCTCTCTCTCTCTCTCTCTCTCTCTCTCTCTCTCATATATATGAAATGGTGACACTACGCTCATTCGGATTTCACTCATAACAAATTTTCGCTCCCACTTTCTCGAGTAAAAATATCACAGAGAAAAAGGAAACAAAGAAAGAAAAAGCAACTTGTTGATACAACAAATTAATTCTCATCGATCAGAATTAAGGTCTGCTTAGGTAGCTATTTTCTTTGTTTGGTTCTTACATGATAAGTTTCATGGAACTATGTCTGTGATGGGAATTTGACACAATGAACTTGTGTGGTGATGGTTTTTTTTTTTTTTTTTTTTTTTTTTTTTGCAGGTTTTTTAACTTGTTTGTTCCAAATTCCACTTGGGTTTTCAGTATATTTCACAAAGGTAATAAGTTAATAACCCCCCTTTTTTTTTTGCGTTTTTCTTTTCTTGCATTTCAAGTTTTCTTGGAGATATAGGAAGGTATAAGTTGTTTGGCTTACGAGAAAAATCGTAGGAAACTGAAGGGAAAATGAAAAATGGGTTTTGGAGTTCCTTTAAAAGCTTGTACTTGTTTTCTAGGAAATGGGTTCTGTGACTTTCAGTACATGGAAATCTTTTTTGATGTAACCAATAGGAAAGTACCTGGAAATCTTTTTTGATGTAAACCAATAGCAAAGTACCTGGAAATCTAACCCAAGCAATTCAAACTCATTTTTCGCGAATCAAACTAATCTGGGTCTTTGTTTCAATTCAAAATTTAGCTCTTTGCTAATTTTACAAGCTCCTTCATAGTCTCATAGTTTAAACTCATTGGGCATTATTATTATTTTAATGTGTCTGTTTGTTTCTCAGTTCAGGTCTGCATATTTTGCCATGTTTATACTCTGAAGCTTTTTCTTACGCAGCCACAATATTATATAATATACATAGAACCCTACATGAATCCAAACAAATAAAATCTCCAAAGTACATTATATTGAAAACCCATTTCAACATTTTGCTCAAATTCCTACCTTAGTTTTTATTTTAACGATATTGTGACCACATTTAACATTTTGATCTGTATTTTCTTCACAGATTCACAACCATGGAGGAACAAGATAATGTAAATGCCACAGCTAATGTAATCTCTCTCTCTCTCTCTCTCTCTCTCTCTCTCTCTCTCTCTCTCTCTCTCTCTATTACTTTGCCACAATTTGTTAACAGCTCATTACTTGAAATTTTTTTTAACAATAGCTGTGCCAAAAAGTTATGGTTTAGCATCTTTGGTGATCTCTATTTTGTTAGTTAGGGCTGTCACTCACTCACTCACTCACACGCATGGTGGTCTGAGTCTCAATTTTTTTTTTTTTGGTTATTCAATTATGTTTCCACTCACGCGCTGTGAAATTGTTGGTTGATTTATTTGAGTTTCTCAAAAAAAAAAGTGATGCTAAAGCAAAAACAATCCAACGAGAATATTGCTGAGTAGCAATTTGTTGTCTCTGCACGCGCTACAAAAGCGCGTGTAATATTGTCCAGAACCTGTTAGAGCACAATCAGCGATATTTATGGGGTTTGTGTGCATGGACGTGTAGTAGAGAAAAAGAGAGAAGATTTTGGTTTTCTATAATGATGAGATTTGCTAAAACCCGCATGAATGGCAAAGCATGTATTTTATGTCAAAACCATATTATCACTGACTGATATATATATTTGTAATTGTAGCTGAGCAGCGTATATTCTTAATTTGCAGATTGTGTTTGTGTACGTGCATGTGTGATATGTGCTTGTTACAGTGCGAATTATTAGCCCAAATACTCTTTAACATTTAATTGAATAGGCTCTCTAGTATATGGTCATGAATTGGAGAGTATAATGGTGCATTGTAAATTTATTTTGTGATTTAGATTATGCTATATTACATATCTAAAGTGTATTATTTTACATGTTGAGCATTTAGATTTAAGAAACTTGGAATAGAGAAGACCATATTTTGTATCTAGTATACTAAAAAAAATAAAAATTGTTTTCAAAAATAAAAATAAAAATTTGTATAAGTTAGTATTTTGGGTAAGATAAAATAAAAGTGTGTATTTTTTACTATTTTTTATAATCATAAAATCAGAATAATGGGTATGTATAATGATTGTGTATAATTTGTTTGTGACTGCGTTTCCGCTCTTTGGCTTTTGGTTTTGGGCAGGAAATGATGTACTTGGAGGAGGAGCAAGCAGAAAGGCCATCTTTGGCTAGACATTCACTGTCCAAATGTTCTTCCAATTGTACCCCTACTCGGCATCTTTTAGAACATCCCTGATATGCCCTTATCGTTTTTTTAGATTTACTGATTTACGCGCATGTCCCTCAAGTTTATCCAGCTGCACTTTTCTGGTAATGCAGATGCTATAGAGCACATAAAGGTGGGATCTTTCTATGAAATTGATCACTCCAAGCTCACACCACAAACCCCAGAACAGCTCAACTCAATCAGGGTCGTCATGGTATATTATACTCAAAAGTTCCACCATTGTTATTGTTATTGTTATTGTTTTATTTTTCATATATACATCTTTTCTGGGTTCTTTTTAACAAGCATTGTTATTTTTTTCAATTGGGTCAGTTTGATGATTTGGGTTTTTTTTTTTTTTTTTTTTTTTTTTTTTTTTTTTTTTCAGGTGAGTGAGAAATCTGAGTTTAACGTAGCAGTGAGGTATCCAAGCACTTGCTCTCTTCGTACACATTTTAGTAATGGGAATTGTGAGAAACCAGAGGGGAAGAAGCTTCCTGCACTGAATGAGAAATACATAATGGATTCAGAACTTGCTGGAGAAGTGCTTTATAGAAGACTAACAACTCAGGAAATTGCAGAGAAGAGAAACTCATGGAGCTTCTGGGTTGTGCCTTGTATGGACGCTGAGAAAGACTCAGACTCGGGCCCAGCCTCGAGGACTAGGCTCAGGGATGCAGCTTCTAAAAAGGGTATGTGCAGCTCTGCGGTCAATCTCACTGGGATGGTCCAGTGGGGAAAGCGTAAGAGGGTCAGGTTTCTAGCCAGGCATGAAGAGCAAAAGGTTGAAACTTTATCAATGAACGTGAAAGATAAAGAAGTAGAAGAAGAAGGGAAAGGGAAAGGGAAAGAGAAAGAGGAAGGTGGTGATGATGATGATGAGGATGAGGATGAGGTGGAAGAAGTTGACGGTGAAGCTGTGGAGCTAGAGTCATCTAAGGCAAAGAAGAATCTTAAGAGAAAGTGCCATGGTTCTAGAAGAGCTCAAATGCCCAAAAGAGCTAAGCGAGAGAAGAAGCAATCCCAAATTCAGGTTCACAATCAGAGTAAGAAGAAAAAGATCAAAAATTCCATAGAAAGATGGTCTGTGGACAGGTGAGGAGTGAGGACACAAAGAACCGTTCCAATAATTATGTCAAAAAATTTATCTTTTTACTACATTAGTCTGATAGTAAATTTACAGTAGTTTTAGTATTTGAAAGATTTGGAAATTTCTTTAAATTGACGCATGAAATTGTATTTATGAAGGTACAAGTTGGCTGAGGTGAACATCTTGAAAATTATGAAGGACCAAAAAGCTGTCTTTGGGAATCCAATACTAAGGCCAGCACTGAGAACAGAGGCAAGGAAGCTCGTTGGTGATACAGGTTTATTAGACCATTTGCTGAAGCATATGGCTGGAAAGGTAGCCCCCGGTGGGGAGGAGCGGTTCCGGCGGCGGCACAATTCTGAAGGGGCCATGGAGTATTGGCTGGAGAGTGCTGATCTGCTAAATATTAGGAAAGATGCTGGGATTCAAGACCCTTATTGGATTCCACCACCTGGGTGGAAGCCAGGAGATGACCCTTCTCAGGATGCCATATCTACCAGAGAGCTTGGGGAGCTCAAGGAAGAGATGGCCAAAATGAAAAAGTAATGACCTTTTTTCTTGATAGTATTGATCCTTTATATATTTGGCCTTGTTCTTGTTCTTATTGATAATAATGCCATTTCTCTTTCCATTTTTTATTTCATTTGTCACTTTTGTGGATTTTAGTACCAAGTGCCTTTTTTCTTAACAGTAACTTTTCTGAAATGGAGTTTAGTCTTATAGTGTCTATGACCATGTTGGTCAAACAGGAATATTCAGGAGCTGGCGACTAAAAAGCAAGAGAAGAATCTACCCATTGCCACCACCCCAAATTCTTCTGTGACATGTCTGAACTGGGACCATGAAGAAGGTTCACTGATTCCATTGAAGGTGAACATTAACAGATTTTGCTAGTGTTCAATTCAGCTTGACGATGCCTGTATTAACTATTTGATTTTTTTTCCCCCTCCAAATAATCAACTATTTGCTTAATGTTTTCACAGGAAATGTATACAGATTGGATGAATAGGAAAGCTAAGGTTGATAAAGAAGTCAAAGAACTGATGAAAATTTCACAATATTTGAGTGGAATGGAGGTAACCAACCATGAACCTATCCTGTAATCCTTGCATGTTTTGTCGATTGAAAGTGTGTAGGTATATTGCCATGATTACTATTTTTTGCCCTGAAGCGCCTGACAATTATCAAGACCATAGTATCCGAACTTTGGAAATGACCCACATGCCGATCCATTAAGAAATAAAGGACACATGTAGTTCTAGCTACGCTGTATAAGGCTACCCAATTAAATTTTATATTGCCACTATATTGGCCAATTAATTGTCTTTAGGAGAAAATAATCAATTTTATGTTATACTAATTAATATAAAAATATGATTGAGTTTAATTAGAAAATACAAAGTATAACATTTAATATTTTTTTATGGCCAAGTATAACATTTAATAAATTGATTAACAATTCCCTTCCGGGTAATACTTGGGATAATTTTGAGATATAATAGACATGAATAACACCTGAGCAGTTGTCTTAATCTTCTGTCAATTTTGTCATGTTTTGATTTAATGGAGGAATGACAATAATTATTGCAAACAACATTATAACATGGGGTTCCTAAAAAAACATTATAACATGGGATCAACGACATATATTTTATGAATAATGCCATAATGGTGCTGAATTAACTACTAAGTAATAAATGAAGTCCTCATGTTTAGCAAAAAAAAAAGTAATAAATAAGTGGGTTATAAAAAAAATAAAAAAGTAGTAAATGAAGTGGCATTGATGGACGCTTATTAATTAATGCAGGAGAAAATGGGTATGCTGAAATCAGCTGCAGCGGAGGAAACAATCATGCCAGAATCAGAAGCACCACCACTATTATTGATAGGATCTCCAACAACACCATCACACGCTATAAGAGAGACAAAGGATCAGTTGGAACAGAAGAACAAATCAGGTGAGGAACAAGAGGAGGACAAGGGAGGAGACAAGGCAGCAGTAACAACAGCAACAGAGGACAAGGCAGCAAAGATAAAAAAGCTGAAGAGTGGGTTCAGGATATGCAAGCCACAGGGGTCCTTTCTGTGGCCAAAGTCAAACATGATCACATCCCCTCAGTCTATGGTCCACCTTGAAGACCACCTAGTGGTCTCAACTCCACCTTCAGCCTCTTCCACAACCTTAAAATCCCATCTCCTCCCTCCATATAAGCCTCATCTGGGCCCACACCCAACTTCACCTGTCAAGCCATTGGCTGAGAGGCGCCCTGTCAGTAATGCCATTCTTCAGAGTGTGATCACTAAACCCTCTACTTCTCCTCCTCTCCCACCTGAGACCTCCCAGACCCAAAGTATCACTACAACCAAAAACTCCCTCATTAACCTCAATGAGCCCCCGCAGACTCAACAGAGTGACACTGACACTGCATATTGTGGGACTATCACCTATCAAAGAAGGCACTTTAACCTGACCTCCATTGCTCCAATGCCACATGTGAGCATCTCTTATCCCTCATCTCCTCCAATTGTGTAATCATAAGGATAAACATTATTTTTTACTAGGGATATATAGCCCTTCTATCATTGACGTCATTTTTATCATATACCAATCACAATAGATCATGACAATAGTTGAAAAAAATAGTATCCATAGACTTATTTCTATTTTTCCTTAATAAGTCTAATGGTATAAAAATTTTCACAACTAATAATGTGACTTATCATCTATGTTTTATAAAAGTGGGGTCACTCAAGGGTGAGTGAACGTGAAAGTAATATTATTCCAATCACAACTCATAACCTCAACAAAATGTGAGAAATATTAGTGCTGCTTGCATTGTTCTGTTTAACTTAGTTACTATATATGAGGAAAATGAATCTTTTTTTCCTGCGTTTATGACGTGCTTTTTTGTACCTTACAGTTCGAAATGGTTGAGAGAGATGAAGAAACAGAAAGCAAGGATGTGAAAAGAAACCCTGAAGAGCAGAAGCAGCAAACTCCTCGAGGTAGTTCCTCTTCCACCTCCAACTCCTCCTGGTTGACATCAGGAGAGGGATGGTGGTTGGGTTTGGCTTCTTTGGACAAGTCTAACCAGGGTTGATTGTTTTGATTTTTATATTGTTATGTGGAGAGGTTTTAGGGGTTAAGTATACAAAAAGATTCTTAGGAAAGTAATATTCACACGATTGAACAATATATATATATATATATAACTTGTAAGAAGGGGTTTTATATGGACAACATATCTTTTGGAGGTTCTAGGATTCTCTCTTTTGGATGTAAAGGGTAAGAATGAAAAACTTGAGATCTATATAGGACAATGGTGATTATCCTGTCCTTTCTGGTAAGCATTTATAATATTTAGTAAATAAGTAATAATGCTGCTTTGTTGGCTCTTACATGCATGTTGGTGGTGACTACTTCTAAAACACATGCCCATGCAATGCAAACACGTTAAACACCCCCAATATATATATATATATATTTGACGATTACACAATGACCAGGTGCCAACCTTTTTGAAATTCTTCCCACAAGGTTCATAATAGTTTCTTTGCAAAAATATGAGTTCCTTTGTATTACTTCACAATCGCCTATGGCTCTAGCTTAGAATTCAAATGAACAAGCAGACTCAAGATGAGAGTAAATTAACCTAGCCAGATCATTCATTAGCAATAAAAGCTAACGGCTGAAAATTCATTAGCCAGATCATTCAACGGTGATTAACAGAGCAAAATTTACAACATATAAATTCTTATCCTAAAAGTGAAACAATGCTCTAGCAAAAAAAGAGAAAAGAATCAATGCAGTCCACAGGAAGGGAGGAGGGGGAATCGAAATTCTAAAGCCTTGCATATCCACTTGAGTTTTGGATGCCAATATCTTGGAAATCAATGCACTGTGACAATGCAGTGGTGAGCTTCTTCAGATCATCCATTGTGTGCACTGCAGTGAGAGTCACCCTAAGCCTAAAAGGAAAATATCAGAATAAAAAATCAATTTATGCATACAATAAAACATAATTACTTTCCTAAATCTGTATCCGGGGCCAACTTGTACAGATCTTTATGTGTATGCATTCTTACTGTATTCATTATTTGTATACACTGATATTTATTTTACATAATCAGATTGTTTATATTATTTGTCCACCTCAATACAACCTGACCAGAATAAACCATCCACCTGTCATATTCGCTAACTAGCAATAATTATTTCGTACATCGGATATATGCATTCTCAATATATGCATCCTCCTCACAGCAGGCCTGTCCAACACAGTTGTGGACTCAAACTGTGAGAAGGAGGGTGCATATATCCAATGTATGAGATAATTGTTGCTAGTCAACAGAATAAGATGGGTGGATGGTTTATTCTGGTCAGATTGTATTGAGGTGGGAGAAAACAGAAATGCAATGAGTGAATTCACTATCGTATTCAGTCAGGGGCACCCAAAATTCTTAATCCCAAAAATACCGGTAAGCAGCAAGGTTCTTGGCATGAAGCTAGCAAGATATATACAAATAATGCTACACTCACATAGGTACTAACAACCAAAAAAAAAAACAAAAGCATCACACATTGTACACAACAAACCTGCATGAGTTGGGAGGCACTGTTGGGGGTCTTATTGCAGTTACATGGAAACCAGATCTCAACAAATGCCTGTTCCAGAATAATTGGCATATTCAGTAGCTGTCTTAGCAATGACAATAGTCACACACACACACACAGGGGAGAGAGAGAGAGAGAGAGAAACCGGCTGGACTGTAGGGCCTTTTCTTCACTCCCCACAATAAGAGATATTATGGGACTTGTGATGGGGATTCCAGTAAGAGCATGAAAGTCTTGCACCCGTTTCCAAATTTCCCTCCTACGCCATGTCTCCTTTTTTGCCACAATAACTGCAGCTGCATGCCATACTCAAGTAATTAAGGAAGTTGGTGTTTCACCAAGGACGGAAAGGCAACAATTAGTTGTGGCAACTAAGAATTTGAATTTCTCACTGAGCGGAACATATAAAGATCACTCAATTACATCTCATAATATCTGCAAAAAATCATACATACATGCATGTAACATTGGGTGTGAAAGTGCCAAAGCTTAGAATATATTTAACTATGTTTTTTTTCTATATATTGTAAGTGGGTGGGGGGGAAGGATTTGAACTAGGATGTCACGGTTGGAAGCACTAGGAAACGCCACTTGACCTAAAGGTCATTGGCTATTTAAGTATGTCCTTGAGAATGATATAATTCCAATGGTTCTATGAGGGTTCTTACTTAGAATACCAAATAATCGGGTATTTACACCTTTATGTAATTACATATATTTAACAAATATCTTGAGGCTCTGATTTTTCACAATTTTGAATTCCATAAATGCATCAGCAAGAGTAGGAAAATGAGTTGGTAAGCAACAGCCTATCAATTAACGTTCAGTGCATGGACATGGGTACAGGTACGATGGGAGACATCTTTTTTTTTTTTTTTCTAAATATTATTAAGCATTTTTTTCATATAATGTTAAATACACAACAAATTAAGAGTAATAATTGATAATAAAGCAATTCCATGACTATTAAAGGATGTTTAGAAATTAGAATACAAACCAAAACTAAAGATATTTATTAATTTTCAAATACAATATTACGATTTAAGGCATGAAGCTCTTTTTGTTTTGGGAAAGGGTATTTAATTCCTCTTGTTTTCGTGCCCCAGCTGTTTCCTACATTTTTTTTTATAAAAAGGATACAGCAAGGACACTCATGCAGAAGTGTCCCAGGCATTTCAAGTGTCCAACACGAGTATGACACCCTAAATGAAGTGTGTACTTCCTGCGGCACAACACTGTGAACTGGAATAAAAACTTAGTCGCTTCTTTCTCTTATGTTCTACTCTCACTCTTTCCTTCACTCAAGATCCTTTATTAAGAATAAACATAAAAATGATAATTATCAATAATTTGTCCACAAAGCTTGCATTTGAAAGGAAGATATAAGGTGTACCATGGGCAGCTGCAGCAATGGGGACTGGCATGGCTGTGGAAAATATAAAGGAGCGACCCCTTGATTGTATGAGTTTCTTCCACCTTTTGCTGTTTATATAGCATTCAGATAATGCCATAACTAAATCAAACATATTTTCACATACAGGAGATAAAACATTCAAGGAACTCATGATATAAATGCTAAAGAAAAACAATTTGTTTTGCTCAGTTCCAATACAATGACAGTCTTCCCAGGAATTGTCTAAATAAGCCTAATTATTTCTATTATTCTCCATCATACCTAGAGGGAAGAGCACACAAGAACAATTACCTGCATGCTATAAATCCACCATGGCAACCTGCAGCCTTACTTAAAGTGCCTATGCATATGTCAACATCTCCTTCACAATTGAACTCTTCAGCCACTCCACCCCCATTTTTACCACAAACAAAAGTTCCATGAGCCTGGAAAAAAAATCTCAACAAGAGTAACTCTCTATTCTTCAGGGCATATAATGCATTGAAGAAGGTAATCAAAAAGAAGCCATTTTTGCCTTTACCATTCATGAACTAAACCAAGATGCACGTTGATAGTTGAAAGTTAAAAGAATGAATTTGATTGTCAGAGATGTGCTCTAGTCATATTCTCTATGCTTTAGCCATCAATAAATCATAGACTTCAATCATAGACTTCACGTTGGGGTTGACTATAATCCCAAGATGAGTTTATGTGTATAAGACTCCCACCAAACAGCTTCTTTTAATATCATAAGCAACAATACTAAAAGTGACTTACATCATCAACGACTAACAAAAACTGGTGCTTCCTGCGAAGCTTCACAAGTTCGATCATTGGTGCAAAGTCTCCATCCATACTAAATAGACTGTAATAAAAAGAGATTGGAGTCATCCACCAAATTAACAATGCACACACGCACACACACGTGACATGTATGTAGAAACACCCTCTTTGTAAATGATGAAATAACAAAAAAGTTTAGAAGATGAACTTAATTAGTTCGCCAGACATAAAGTCTGTCAGAGAACAAACCAAGACATGGACACAATTAGCTAAACAAATAAAGACTACACTGTTTCCCACTGACCAACAAAGCCCATCCTAGCACAGTCATTTACATGGTGATAAATGTGAACCACTATAGATTAAAAAGACATCTCAGGAGTCCCCTATCTAAACTTCATTTATTATGTCATAATTTATTCTCATTATGATCTGAATGAGAAGAATGATATATAATACAAGCCTTAGAATATCCTAGTGGGATCCATGTGTGTCAAAGATGGCAACCTTTGACTTTGATGCATATGCCTAGAGGTATGCAAGAGAATTTTGTCAATAATTATTCTCAACCCAATCCACAATAAAAGTTTCTTAAATGCACATTTGACAGCATAATAAATGGAGAAAAGAGAATTAAATTTAGACTCTCAAAAGAAAGCATTAAAAACATGCACTGTGCTTTTCTGGCTCTCATTTTTGCCTAATTTTCTCAGCCAAATGGAGCTTGCTAAAAGTGAAATTGTAAGTAACACATATTACAACATGACTAACCCGTCAGTCACAACGACTTTCCTCTTTGTTTTGCATTTCAATCTGTCAAAACACAAATGCATCAATATGAGTCTTGGGTAGAGTATGCTAAACAATGAAGTGAGACTGAAAATTTAAGACAAAAGGTTAAAACCTACAACAGTGCATTAAGGTGAGACATGTCACAATGTCTATAGATGAACAATTCCACACTTTTTTGTCGCTCAGCAAGACGAATACCATCAATTATTGATGCATGATTCAGTGAATCAGAAAATATGGCAACCCTTTCTTCCTCCAAAGGTATCCTGCCTGCAGTCAAAAGAACACCAATGTTTCCCAATGCTACCATCAAGGCCATATTCGCTGCAAACCCTGTAGGACAAAGAAGGCAATCCTATACCATAAATATTAAACAAAAATGTATCAGTTTTCAGTTGAAAAAACTAGAAAAGATCAGATGATTTGCAAATGGTGATCAAAAGAACACAACCCAATTTATTAAACCTCCAAGAAAACTACATAATTGATCTCCGTGAGTTTCAATGTACCATAGTACATCTTGCAAAACCCATGATCTGGATAATTATCACAACTGGAACCAAGTAAATCATGAATGTAGTATTCCAAAACCCTTATTGGCATTCATTCAAACCCTGGCTCGTGCCAACATGTTATGAATTTCTTAATCATACTTTTGGGTTCTTATACCATGAACAACTTGAATTTTTTGAGAAATGGTTAGATATAATAACAAGAACAAATTTATGAAAAAGAAAAATCATATAAACAGCTCAAGTCATTTTTATAATACATACCTCTTTCATCTTTAGATCTGCCAAGCACGACTCCAATAGCCTATGGTAATTGGTATAGCCACATATTAGAGCAGAACCCCTTGGGCCCATTCCAAGTTCTAGGGCAGCCTGGTATACAATTAGCAGTCCTTTTAGAAAAAGGAGAACTATTTAAAAGTTTTTTTTTTTATATATATATATATATATATAAAAAAACTATGAACTTGGGGAAAGTATGCTTGGAGTAAAGAATAATCATTAAGCACACCTTTGCAGCAGCCTTTCCAATTGTAGGATGTGAACTCAAGCCCAAATAATCATTTCCAGAGAACAAAAGTAGTTTTTTGAACTGCTGAGGGCAGGACTCTGCTTCATTACCAGTTATTTTATCTCTGCAGACAGCCTCATCCCCTGCAATGATCAGTGTCAATGTGAATATTGAGATGATATATATTTGTAAAATTCAAAAAGAAAGAAGGCCCTAGAGAGTCTAAGAATGAAAATGATGGTTGTGTAGACATATGCAGATTTTCTTAAACTAAGACATCTTATCATGCCCAATTGACACCATATCAGTACTTGGTGAGAACAAAAGATAAAACACCAGATTGTGATAAAAGTTCCAATGAAATGTTTCATAACTGCCGTGCATAATTGACTTACTTATTCTTGTTCACCATCTTCTTCAATATCATTTGCCCAAATTTTGCATTACATCAAACTTAACCTCACTGTCCTCACCAGACCTTATTTGTCATCCGTCAATGCATCATTTAGCAGCCAATATATTTATCCAACACACACACACACACTGAAAGCATTAGGGTATGTTTGATAACTGTTTTTCCCCCTTATTTTCTGTTTTCAAAAGTAATTTTCTATTTTTGAGACTAAAAAACTTGTTTGGCAACCCAAAATGGACTCAAAAAAAAATTTTGGTTTCAAAACTCAATTTGTGAAGGAAACTGAAAACATGCAAAAACCTATTTTCAGTTTTTAGTTTTCAAAAGTTAATGAAAACACATATTTGATTTAATGAATCGATTTCATTTAATGAGTTAGCATTAGAGATCAAATCCTAGTAATAACATATTTTAGTATTTTTTATTTTTTTCTTCAAAAAATTATTTTTTTTTTAATTTCAACTACCCAAACATTTTTTTTATTTCAAAAATACAAGAAATTTTTTTTTTTTTTAATATTCCTAAAAACAAGTATTTGAAAATAGAAAACAGAAACTATTACCAAACATAACCTTAGTTTCTCCCATTCTCACATCACTATTCCCATATCTCATCATGATTGCCCGCTTAAACACACACCCCAGCCAAAACAGAACATCCATTGACCACAAGAGTTGCCTACTTGCATGTAAGCTGTAACAATAAAATAAGCCAAACCCATTTTAGCATACAACCTTCACTTCCCCCACACTAAAATTCACACACTAAATTTTCTCACCAGACATACATATGTCCATTTTACACTCCTGGTTTTACAATGACTTACAAACACAATAGTTGGTTTTGGTTGACAATTCACAATTATTACTTGCATGCATAACCAAAGAAATCAAAAGGCAAAACGTTATTAGCTTCATAATGCAAATACGCAGAGCACATTCAGATCTCAAACACCAACCACAATTTTTTTTTTTTTTTTTCAAAAGCCAAAGCAAATAAAGATAGGATTTTGGTAAGAAAAGGAGAAGGTTACCAGTACTGGGAATGTCAGAGACCCATCTTTGAAACGTTTCTTCTGCAATCTGGACCTCCACAGAGGACCGGTCCCACTGTTGCATTTCATCGTACACCTGGAAGACATCTTTTCCTGCTTCCTCATGGTCGTATATTGAGGAGCTTAGAGCTTCATTTTCAATGGGTTTTGATTGTTGGTCATTGGGGAGGTGAATGGGTCTCAGAGACCGCAGGAGTTTCAGACTTTCGAGCTTTACAAGTGCCTCTTCGACCAAGTTGTCCCACAAGTTCATTGTTTCCATTAGCACAGAGAGAGAGAGAGAGAGAGAGGGAGAGGAGTGGAACGAGGGTAGTTGGCTTGGCTATCTGTCATTAAGCCTTAAAAGTGTGTTCATCTAACCCACCAACCAACATGGTGGGCTGACTAATACTATTACCGGCCATGTGTCCGGATTGCATGTATGTCACGGTGACATACATACATTGTCAACTTAGTAAAAAAAAAAAAAAAAATACAATTTAAAACATGATTTCAGTTATAAAATAAAAAATAAAAAAGTAAAAAACACAATTTTAGTTAAAATGAAAACATGATTTCAAAATTATAGAGTGTTTTTAAAACACGACTTTTAAAGCTGTGAGTGTGAATATATGCAACAAACATTAACAGTTTGAAAATTAGTTTTGATAAATTTGAAATTTTGAAATACAATTTAGATAGTTATGTGAATTGTAATAACTTATTAAAAAAATTGCTTAAATAGTTGATGCACACCAAATTTTTTTATAAAGTATAAAACATGCAAACACAAATTATCAACCCAATCCAATCTAGTCTTACCCATGTGGACATGATTGGGTTTGTTTCTATACCAGTTATGAGTTGGGTTGGTTAGGAGAAATCAATCTAACAAAATCAAGTTAGGGGGTTGGGTTGGTTAAGAGAAATCAATTTGAGAACGTCAAGTTAGGTTGAAAAAACCATGATGCTAAACTCATGCACACCTCTAGCTGCCAAGTTGGAGTGTAGTTGAGTAGTTCACTCCTTGGTGGGACTTGGGAGTGTGGGGAGAGTAAGATAAACCATTGGAAAATACTAAAATTAGTATAAATTTTATTATAAAATACTCACATACTTATGTCGCAATGAATGTTATATTTGTAGATTTCATAATCTAATGAATGTTTCAATTACTTTATTATGATTGGTGACGCATATATTTGTAATATTTATACACACACACACACACATATATAAATTTTGTGGTATTTCCAACGTCATTCAAATAACTTTGTAAGGAATACAACTCTTGTACAGTTTATTTATTTGGCTAATTGTGAGTGGTGAATAATAACTTTCACATAAACTTATTACTAACATCATCTTTATTTCCATCACTCAGGACCTACCACTTTAATAAGTTGTAAAAAGATAGTAGTCTCTAGACTAATTTGTGAGACAAAAAAAAAATAGAAGATATAATAACTTAGGTTCTACCACTAAATTTAACCAATAATGGTCTCTAGAATAATTTGTGAGACCAAAAAAATAAAAGATATAATAACTTAGGTTCTACCACTAAATTTAACCATGTTGTTCCAAATATAATTAAAGTTATCAACGCAACAACTTTTTTTTTTCCTGAAAATAATGCTACTTTTACGATATTGTTCATTACAACTATGCGGTCGAATTCAATACAACTATATGTTTAAATCAATTATAACATAATAAAATCTCATTGAAAAAATGGATAATGCAGGGCTAATTTTCGTGATCATTTTGATTTTTTTAGTTTGTGTTTTGGGGCTATAGTAGAAAAATGTCTCAAGTTTGATAATACAATCCAACCCTAGATTTATTAAATAATTTATCTAATGTAAAAAGGAAAATTATTGTTTTACATTGGAAGTATATACACATGATGTCCATACTTTAACAATGTTTTTTTAGAATTTCTATACTTGACACATGATATATTTGAAGAGTGTAAAGTGAGTGTAAGACGTTATATAAAAAAAATTAAAAAAAAAATAATGAAAAAAAATTGGAGTGTAAGACAACATGATATTTTGTTAAATTTTTAACTTTTGCATGTAAAGGCTAGGTGCTCTATTGCTCTTCTTACAGTCTTACTACTTTCACAAATTAATAGGAATTAATTTTAGTCAAAATGTTTATATATTTCGCCACAAAAGCACGTTGCTATCTCATGACACAATTAACACACACACACACACACACACACAAAATCTTTTTCACATTCAAATGTTTCTACTTAGATTCTGCTGCATGTATTAATTTGGCCTGCGTTTGACTCTACTATTGGATTCATATGACAGTTTAATAAATTAAGAATAATGTATGTCTTTTTAAAATTAACATAGATTACAAATTGATGTGCAGTTTAGACGTGTAGTCCGGCCGGCCAATTGCTAACAACTGGAAGACTTTGTCATTTTCGTTCTCCTCCAAATATGGTTAGACCTGAACTTTAGTTTGATGTTTCAGAGTTAGTAATTATTTTGTTATTTTTTGAACTCCCTTTGAATCCCAAAAATGTACAGGAATAATAAGTGATAAGTATGACAATGAAGAAAATATAATGATATTGATGCACCAGATATTGTAGAGCTAGAAGACTTACTAAGTTTTAGAAGCCAAAAGGAATTAAAGCTTTAAACACACTCTAAACTTGCAGTTTACAACACTCAAAATTGTAACTACGGCAAATTTCCAATGCCCTTCATCAAGCATGGCAACCATATTTACAGCAGAACAAATCAAAGCTTACATGTAAGCTATTAGCGAGTCCGTACACACAAGTCTGCAAATTAACAACTGAAAATGTGTTAAGAATTTGTTAAGTTATCAAGGGCACGTTTAGTAGAGCAGTTTGAATAATGTTATTTGGGTATTTTTAATACATATTTGAGTAAAAAAAGTGTGTTGAAATGTGTGTAAGGTTGTTTAAAATGTGAAAATGTGTGTTAGAACCACACAACCAAATAGGGCCCAATTAATTTAAATTGTGTTTTATTTTAGAGTACCGGCAGAATTTTATTCAAAGAAAAATAAGTTTATACAAAAGCACGACAGCTTAGAACAACCATGCTAAATCTAAACTAGCTACATAGCTTTCTTATCACTTAAAAAACAGCAACTATAAGTAAAGTTACATCAAGGAATGCCAAAGAAAAAACAAGACTATCTTACTAAAACTCAAGACAAAAGTCCATAATTAGCTTCCAAATATTCTAAAGCACCGGCTGCAGCAGACATGGCTAGAAAAGAGGGATCAAGACGTGGAGTATCGTAGCAGGCCACATTCTGCTTATTCTAATTCATCAAGCTGGTTGTGTAAAATATTGCAATATCTGGTTCATTTTTTCTTTGCATTATGTGATCAGCCACATCCACAAATGAGAGATTTGTGCAATGAGTCATGATCTCCCTCAAGCATGTGGGCTTCCAAACCTTGTCAGAATATGTACAACTTAGTAGGACATGGTCTGTTGACTCCACCCCATCCTCACAACAATCACATCCAACATCAATCAAAATTTTTCTTCTAGTTAAATTAGCTTTAGTAAGCAATATATCTCTACAAGCTCTCCAAATGAAAGTTTTAATTTTGTTACATACCTTTGCCGCCCAAATCGCTTTCCAAATTTTATTGCTTTGTGAGTGATTGGATGATTGGCCATGAGAAGATCTCAGATGTTGAGTTTGGATAATCTTATATGCACTTTTTACCGAATATTCACCCGTGTTTGTGTATGCCCAAATTTGGATGCCTTGCGCCGCTCTATTGCTCAATGGGATGGATTTAATAACCTCAGCTTCATGTGGGAGGAATACATGATCATTCATGGATACTCGCCATGATCTTGTAGTTGGATCAATAAGGGTATCCACTATGGCCATTGTTGACATTGAGGAGCACAGAGTTACTACCTTGAATGATGGTGGGGTTGGAAGCCACCGGTCTTGTCAAATTCGAATTTTATTTTCGGTTCCTACCTGCCATCTTAATCCATTGTCCAATACAGACCTGGCTACCACTATACTTTTCCATGCAAAACTCCCTGAATTTGGTGATGTGGCATCTTAGAAAGATGTATTGGGAAAGTACTTTGATTTGTAGACCCGATAGAACAAGGAGTGTGTATTTTTTAGAAGCCTCCATCCTTGTTTAGCTAACATGGCTAGGTTGAAATGAATGAAGATCCCGAAACCCAAGTCCTCCAATCGTCTTGGGCATACAAAGTTTAGACCAACTCAACCAGTGTACTTTCCTTTCTTGTGAATACTATTTCTAAAAGCTCAAATAGTAGAGATATACAATAATATAGTTGCATTACCGACAAACCCACATGCCATTTAATGCACCCTCACATTTGGGTTGAGCCAACTAACATGCATTTCTATTTAGGCGTGCCTAAAATGACAAACATCGAGGATGATTTTTTTTTTTTTTTTTTTTTTGTAAGATCGTTAGTAAATATCAGAACCTTAGTTTGAACCATTTTTCTTTAGACTCTTAAGCATTCTATGCATAGGAACGTGTCAGTTCAACTAAACTACAAAATCCTTGACATCAAAAATAAACTTATTTTCATTAATTTATTTATTTTGTGTGCTGTAAAATTACAGAAGTGTTTCTTTGAAAAATATAGTACCTTAAACTTAAATGTTGCAAAAAAATAAACCCAACTAAACAAAACCATAGACTACGTACGTATAGCAATTTGTATGGGTGGCCCAAATGAGACCACACATATGGCCTTTGGGTACGGACTACGGAGTATGGGCCTTTTTGTTTTGGATAAAAATCCTCTCCCTTTATCGTTCTCAAATTCAAGCACTCTTACTTAGTACGCAACTCGGTCGGTTCGGTTTTTTTTTTTTTTTTCCAAATTTATCACCGAACCAATAGGATTAGTTTTCTCATAATTATAACTGTGAGGACCCGAAGACCCGAAAGATGACGTGTCCCGAGGGCTGGCAAGTGTCCCAAAGAAAAACCTACTCGGGTCGGAGCCCGAGGACCCGAGGAACCGCGAACGGATGGTGTAGACCATCACAAATATCTGGAGACATTGAATGCTATAGACAGGCTTCCTTAACTGTAATAAATGTGGAAACAGCAGCCTTACTTCCAGCATTAATGATGAAGTGACCTGAACAGGAAAGTGGATTTCTAGATATTTTACCATAAGTGCTTTCTGTAAAAAGGAGTTACAAGTGTCACCAAGTAAGGGGGGGAGGGAAATGAGATGTGAGGTGGAGATGATATGGATCTAAGGTATAAATAAGATGGGAAGGGACATGGTAAAGGGGCTGGCAAAAAGAAGATAGAAAAGGGGAAAAGAAAATAGTAGCATCCAATTAAGGGAAAGAAGAAAAGGAAGGAAAAGGGGAAGAACAAGATAAACACATAAGGATAGAAAGGACCTCGGGACTGGCATGGTTCACTGTTGTATGGTTTCCCCTCTACAAATTTCATTGTTTTGGGCTGTGATTCTGAGCGGACCTTAGCTTTGTGAAGCCCAAGGGTGGATTTCAGTCTTTGGACCGCTACAGCAGATTCAGGACCTTACAATTGGCGCCGTCTGTGGGGACAACAAAGTAGAGCATGCTGTCTGGAGGACCAATGGCAAGTTTAAATCAAGAGAGGGAGGAGTCGTTAGGTTCGCAGAACGAAAATCACCAGAGAATTGGTACGCCAAGTGTGGTAGTGGAGTCACGTCCTAATGGGCAAGAACGGGGAAGACTATCAGCCACGTCTGACCGGACCTCTCGGGACGAGGAGGTGCGAAAAATGCAGTCAGAAATAGATCGCCTGCGAAGAAAGTTAAAACGGAAGCGAAAGGCTAGGCGAAGTTCCCCCTCTTCGTCCAGTGATAGTCCAGAGGCCAATGAGGAGGAAGGCGATGGCCGGGTGTCCGAGTCTTCCATGGACAAAACTCGTCCCAGTACGAGCGTATTTGATCGGGTTAAAGGTGGTGGAGATAAGCATGTTGGGGGGTGGTCAAACCAGGGCACGGGGAATGATGCTATGAGTAAGGCCTTAAGGCAGATTTCCAAATCCCCATTCGCGAGGTGGATAAACCAGGCAAGGTTGCCTCATAGGTTCTCGCAGCCCACCTTTGCCATTTATAACGGAAGAACTGATCCCGTGGAACATGTGAGCCATTTTAACCAAAAGATGGCAGTCCATTCACGCAATGAGGCGCTGATGTGTAAGGTATTCCCGTCCAGTTTGGGACCGGTGGCCATGAGATGGTTTGATGCTTTGAAGGAAGGATCGTTAGGATCTTATGAGGAACTAACAAAAGCGTTTGGCGCACGGTTTATGACATGTAGCAGGGTGCCGAGGCCTTTAGATGCTTTGCTGTCAATGGCCATGAGAGAAGGCGAGACTCTCAAAACATATTCAGATAGATACTGGGAGACATACAATGAGATTGATGGGGACGTGGAAGATGTTGCAGTGAGGACCTTCAAGGTGGGACTCCCGACCGATCATGGCTTAAGAAAATCTCTGGTGATGAAAACGGCGGTGAATATGCGCCAACTCATGGATCGCATTGATAAGTATAAACGGGTAGAGGAAGATCAGATGCGAAGTAAGAGTAAGGCAAGACAGTTCCCCGAGAAGAAGGATTCGAGGGGTGGGGGTTACCAGGGCAATCAGCCCAGGAGAGATTTTGTGGGACACCCACCAGCATCTAGGGCTCCCATGGTTAACGCCTTATTCAAAGAGCCGGTGCATCAGATATTGGAGAAAATACGGGATGAACCTTATTTCCGTTGGCCTAATAGGATGAATGGAGACCCGTCCGAGCGAAACCAGAACCTCCATTGTCATTATCACCAGGATAATGGGCACACCACGGAACAGTGTAGAACGTTACGGGACCATTTGAACCAATTGGCCAGGGCGGGAAAGATCAATCATTTCTTGGTGCAGCCGGGGGGGCAAGTCCAGCGTAGTGGAGGGGCCCGGCATGACAATGTTGCTCGGCCGGCCTTGGGAACTATCAATGTAATCTTAGCCAAACCAAGGGGGAAAGGCACCACTTCTTTTCGGGTCATGTCCGTACAGAATAGCATGGAAGGTGGTGCCGAGTGTTTGGACAACTACAGCAGCAAAAAGATGAGGTTGGCCCCAACTCCTGTTTTGGGATTCTCCGAGGAAGATAAAGAGGGGACTATTCAACCACACGACGATGCCTTGGTAGTCACCGTTAGAATCGGTGGATTCAATGTCAAGCGGGTCCTGGTGGATGAAGGAAGCGGAGCTGAGATTATGTATCCCGATCTGTTCGATGGCTTGGGATTGAAGGCCGAGGACCTCAAGACATATGATTCTCCATTAAGAGGCTTTGATGGGAAAACAGTTGTTCCCCAGGGAACGATTACTTTGCCTGTTCGGGTGGGGGAAGAGGAAGTACAGGTTAACTTCATGGTTGTCAAGGCCTATTCGCCCTATACTGCAATATTAGCTCGGCCGTGGCTGCATTCTATGGGCGCGGTATCATCTACTTTACACGTGAGGGTTAAATACCCCACAGGTGGGCAGGTGGGGGTATTGTTAGGCAATCAGCTGACAGCCAGGCAGTGCCTTGTAATGGCAATCACCAAGACATCCGGGGTTAAAGAAGAAGAGATAGGTCAGGGGACCTTGTAGCAATCAAAGAATCCTGTTGGGGAAGGAAGTGCCTTAGGGATGGAAGTTACCACCGAGGACCTTCAGGAGATCTCAATAGGAGAAGGCGGGAGGCATTTCCGCGTGGGTTCTCAGTTGCCTGATGCCGAAAAAGAAAAGTTATTGGAATTCTTAAAGGCAAATATTGATGTTTTTGCTTGGACAACATACGATGTACCCGGAATTGATCCAGAGTTTATCTGTCATCGTTTAAATGTTGATCCCAGGGCCGTCCCCCGTAAGCAACCTCCTCGGCGCATGTCCTGTGAACATGCCGATGCTGTGCGGGAAGAATTAAACCAGCTGAAGCTGGCTGGAGCCGTTAAAGAGGTTTTTTACCCCGAGTGGCTCGCCAACACAGTAGTAGTCAAAAAGAAAAGCGGCAAGTGGCGAGTTTGTGTAGACTTCACCGACCTGAACAAGGTCTGTCCGAAGGATCCATTTCCCATTCCCAGGATTGATCAGCTAGTGGATGCTACTGTAGGGCACCCTCGGATGAGTTTTTTGGATGCATTCCAGGGATACCACCAGATTCCCATGTCATTGTCTGACCAGGAAAAAACAGCTTTTCGAGCTCCTAGCGGAAATTATCATTATTGGGTAATGCCTTTTGGTCTTAAGAATGCAGGATCAACTTATCAAAGGATGGTGACCCGAATGTTTGAAGGACAGCTGGGACGAAATATGGAGGCCTATATTGACGATATGGTGATAAAAAGTAAGAGGGCAGTGGACCATTTGGAGGATTTGGAGGAGACTTTTTCGGTGTTAAGAAGGCATCGGCTGCGCTTGAATGCTTCAAAATGTTCCTTCGGGGTCAGCTCGGGAAAGTTCCTCGGGTATATGATCACTCACCGTGGGATTGAAGTTAATCCCGACCAGATTAAAGCGATTATGGACTTGCACCCACCGCGAAATCCCAAGGAGGTGCAGAAACTCACTGGGATGGCTGCAGCCCTAAACAGGTTCATCTCCCGGTCCGCGGACAGGTGCAGGCCGTTTTATCAACTCTTACACAAGTGGAAGAACTTTCAGTGGACGGACGATTGCGTCCGGGCTTTTGCCGATTTGAAGCAATATCTCGCTAGTCCGCCGATACTATCCCGACCCGAGAAAGAAGAGGTGTTGTATGCCTATTTGGCAGTCACGGAATATGCTGTTAGCCTAGTATTGATGCGCAGCGTAGATGGGATTCAAAGCCCGGTGTATTATATTAGTAAATCTCTACAGGAAGCAGAGACGCATTATTTACCTCTGGAGAAAGCAATCTTGGCAGTTGTGCATGCCACGAGAAAACTCCCCCACTATTTTCAAGCTCACACCGTAGTCGTGCTCACACAATTGCCATTGCAGGCTCTTATGAGGAAATCAGACTATACGGGTCGAGTCGCGAAGTGGGCAACCAGATTGGGGGCGTATGATGTCAAGTACATGCCCCGCACTGCTATCAAGGGGCAAGTCCTTGCCGATTTTGTTGCTGAATTTACAGATGCTAACTTGCAGCAGGATAAGATGATCCTCGCCATCACGACGATGGCGCCCGATTTGACTCATCCATGGGAAATTTATACGGATGGAGCATCTAACCGGAAAGGATCAGGCGTGGGCATTGTGTTGGTTACTCCGGAGAAGTTGGTCATAGAAAGGTCATTGAGGTTGGGATTCGCTGCCACCAATAACGAAGCCGAGTACGAGGCAGTTTTGGCTGGAGCGAAGTTAGTAAAACATTTGGGAGGAGAGGTGGTGAAACTCTTCAGCGATTCCCGACTAATTGTTGGGCACATCAAAGGAGATTTTGAGGCTCGGGATGAAAGAATGCAGAAATACCTTGAGAAGGTGAAGGCTGTGTTGTGTCTATTCAAAACGGTTACGGTTGAACAAATTCCCAGAGGGCAGAATGCTCATGCCGACTCATTGGCTATGCTAGCCACTTCCTTGGGGTCGAAGCTCCCTCGGGTGGTCTTGGTTGAGGACATGATGACGTCTAGTCTTGATAACACGCCGGCAACCGGGATTCATAGTATTCACGTAGGACCGAGCTGGATGGATCCAGTGGTGACTTATTTAAAGCAGGGAATATTGCCCGAGGACAAGATGGCTGCGGAAAAAGTACGCCGAGCAGCTCCTCGGTACTGGCTGTCAGAAGGGCAAAAACTATACAAACGGTCGTACTCGGGACCGTACCTGCTGTGTGTACATCCGGAGGCCGTAGAGTCCATATTGGAAGAGTTGCACGAGGGCACGTGTGGAAGCCACACTGGGGGGAGATCCCTGGCACATCGGGCTCTGACCCAAGGATATTGGTGGCCGAATATGCAAAAAACCGCCCAGGACTATGTCAAAAAGTGTGATCAGTGTCAACGATACGCTCCAAACATGCACCAACCTGGGGGTGTCCTAAATCCGCTTTCCAGCCCATGGCCCTTTGCCCAATGGGGCTTGGACATTGTTGGACCATTTCCTCGGGCCCCTGGGAACCGAAGATGGCTCCTCGTTGGTACGGATTATTTCACTAAATGGATAGAGGCTGAACCTTTGGCTAGTATTAGGGATGTTGATGCAAAGAAATTCGTATGGAAAAATATAGTAACAAGGTTCGGAATCCCCCACACGTTAATATCGGACAATGGGCTTCAGTTTGACAGCAAAGCCTTTCGTAGGTACTGCGGGACGATGGGCATAAGAAATGGGTATTCGACGCTAGCATACCCACCAGGGAATGGTCAGGCGGAGGCTTCTAATAAGGTCATCCTGGCCGGGATAAAGAAAAGGTTGGATGATGTCAAAGGCAAGTGGGTGGAAGAATTGCCCCATGTGCTATGGACTTACCGCACCACACCCCGGAGGTCAACCGGGGAAACCCCCTTTTCAATGACATATGGAATGGAGGCAGTAATCCCTCTGGAATCCGTTCAGCCAACGTTGAGGACAGAACAGTATGGAGTGGAGGAGAATAACCGGTCGTTGCTAGATAGTCTGGACACCATACAGGAGAGGAGGGAGATAGCCAGCGTAAGGTTGGCCAATTATCAGCAGAAGCTTAAACAAACGTATGACAAGGGGGTGAAATCAAGACCCCTAGTACCCGGGGACTTGGTGCTGAAAAAAGTAGTGGGGGCAACGAAAAACCCAGCGTGGGGAAAGCTAGGGCCAAATTGGGAAGGACCCTATAGAATTACATCTGTTGCTGGGATTGGGGCTTACCGCCTGGAAGACTTGGATGAGAAAGTTGTACCTCGTCCGTGGAATGTAAACAACTTACGGCGTTATTATTATTAGTAATGAAAAAGTAGCTGTTTTTGTGGAGAACAATCCATACCTATTACTTTCTGTTTGTGTCTACGGGAGGAGTAATAAAATCTTTGAGTGTTAAACTGAACCTAGCACTTGCTTGGCTCCTCGGGCCTCGGGTCTAGGGAAAATTAACATCATGCAAAAATCTTTGAGTGTTAAACTGAACCTAGCACTTGCTTGGCTCCTCGGGCCTCGGGTCTAGGGAAAATTAACATCATGCAAAAATCTTTGAGTGTTAAACTGAACCTAGCACTTGCTTGGCTCCTCGGGCCTCGGGTCTAGGCAAAATTAACATCATGCAAAAATCTTTGAGTGTTAAACTGAACCTAGCACTTGCTTGGCTCCTCGGGCCTCGGGTCTAGGCAAAATTAACATCATGCAAAAATCTTTGAGTGTTAAACTGAACCTAGTACTTGACTGGTTCCTCGGGCCACGGGTCTAGGGAAAATTAACATCGTGCAAAAATCTTTGAGTGTTAAACTGAACCTAGCACTTGCTTGACTCCTTGGGCCACGGGTCTAGGAAAAATTAACGTCATGATGAAATTATCTAAGTGTTGAAACGAATCGAGGACTTGTGTGGCTCCTTGGGCCATAAGCCTAGGGAAACATAACATCATGGTAAAATTATCTAAGTGTTGATGCTACCTGATTAGCTAAAAAGTTGTCTAGGGGAAATTGCTGCGATCATGGAATCCTTTAAACGCTAGAGTTAAATTTAAGCGCAAGCACGGCCTAAACCCCGTTATAATGGCCAGGCCGATTTAAAGGGCTGTTGCGGGATATTAATGTAATGTGGGTCAACATTTCAAAAAAAAAAAAGATAAATAGAGACACTCACAAGAATGGATTCAAGGCAGTAAAAGCAAGAAATGTAATGGCTCCAACGTACAATAAGAAATATATGAAATAAGTGAGAAGTACAAACGACCTTGCATGTCATTAAATCTAAACAAAAATTTTGTTAAAATATAAGAGAATTCCCATCCACTGTTCTTTTTCCAAAACAAGGTTACAATTATAAAGGATGTCCTATTACAAAAGACAACAAAAAACTAAGACAAGCGCTTCAAGTAGAAGACTGTTTATCTTCATGCTCCTTTGTTTCTTTTTCCTTCTGCTTATCTTTTTTCTTCCTCTTTGTCAACGCTATCTCGGCCACCTCTTCCTCGTCCTCCACAGCAATCACCTCGGGCGGGGATGGGAGAGTTTGTGTTTTGTCTTGACCCGGGGAGGCGAGAGGTTGGGGATCTTGCTCTGGAGGGAGGGCCGAAGGTGAATGAACGGGACTGGGATCCACCTGAGGCGCTAGTTGCAGGGCGGGCGGGTAAAGAATGTTGCTCGGATCACGAAGTTCCGAGTCAGCAGGGACTCCTGCCGCGTCCAGAGCATGACCCCAAACCTCTGAGCAAAAGGTACGGGCCACGCCTCGGAGCTGAGCCGTGAGGCTCTCCGACGCCCTCTTCATCCCGGCGTCATAAGCAGCTTGTTCTGCCTCAGCCTTCTCCTGCTCCTTGGCTTCCAGTTGTTGGGTAACTTGCTTCAGCTCAACGACTGTAAGCGCAAGGCGATTTTGGGCACTTTTCTGTGCCTCTAGGGCAACATTGGCCTGCCTCTCAAAACCTTCAAGAGCAGCTTCAGCATTCTTGTGCGCCTTTTCCACCTTAGTAAGTTTGCCTAAGGTCTCCTTTAGTTTTTGTTCCGCCTCGGATTGGGCCTTCACCGCAACCTCTGTGTTGTGTTCAGCCTTTCGACTTAAGTCCAAATAGTGATCCACCCATTCCTCGGCCATGAAGGATGCCTGGACGGCCTGCAAGAAACATGTGTTAAGCTTAAATTGGTGGATAAAGAGAAGGAGCAGATACCAAAAGTAGGTTCGTGGGATTGTGAGAGGGGTGTACCTTAGCTAGGTCCTGCTTCAACGAAAGAAAGACCTCCCTTTTCCGGAAGGATCGCAACTCGGCCATGTCCTCAGGGAGACATAGGGCCTTCTCCAAACACTCCGCTACCAACCTGGAGCTCCCTTTTTGCGGGTCTCTAAGGTTGGCATCGTCGAGAACGGGGCTCCCGGTACTAAGAGTGAAAGACGGACGCCAAGCGGAAGGCCTTTTGGTCTGGTCAGCCCCCATATCTTTTGAAGTCCCTGCATGGCTAGACTTCTTGGAATGGCTTTTACTCACTCGGGCCTCCTTGGTAGGGGGTTCGGTGACTTCCCCTTCCTCGGGTTCGACCGAGTGTTTGCTCCCTTGCCCTTTCTTTCTTTTTCTCTCTACCCCATCCACGTGTTCCGGTTGAGATATTGCCGGCGTGATAGGGCGGGGAGGAACGGCCACGGCTGGTGTGGAACCCCCGGCGTGGGCTTGCAAGAGGGCGAGTAAGTCAGGCTCCCTCTCCTCGAATCCCATTGCACCGGAAGAGTGGACTGCAGAAGAGCTGGGAGCGTCCGGGCGATGAAAGACTTCAAAATCTTTGTCACGCACCTCTACCCGTTGAGGTTCAGGCGATTCCTCCCTAGCCTTCTCTTCGGCGACTACGGGGGATGCCCGAGGACAAACGAGCTGAGCTGTTAAGGATGCGGTAAGCTGGGCGTCCTGCGTTCCTCGAGGTGGGGGTCCAGCCAGTAGAAATCCAGGTAGGGCAACGTTTATTTGCGCTAGACGTGAATCCCTAGCCCGGATTACGTTCTTTGGGCTTTGAAAACGTTTGGTGGACGGTTTGTAGCCGAGGATGACGTGAGCCGCTCTTAGTTGTCCGTCTGTGTGAAGGAAGATCTCCGACCTGAGGATGCGATTTAGATCTGTGAAGTTCACCAGGTGTTTGGCTGGCGCGGTGTGGTGCTCGTCTGCCATAGAATACATGCATCGTTTGTAAGATGGCAAAAAAAAAAAAAAAAAAAAAAAAAACCTAGCGTTTTTTTCTTTTCATCCTCGGGAGTACTACCTGGCTCCCCCTCTTGAGTGGGGCAGTGCAACCCGTCATGCCAATTACCGGACACGATGAGAAAATCTTCATCCATGCCCTTGCTCGAATCGGGCAAACATGAAATCAACCTAACTGCGGCCACCCTACACTTCATATAGAATTTAGTTTTTTCCCCCTTTTGACATTTGTATATCCAATTAACATCGTGCCACGTCAAATTGGTCCCTAGTTTTTTGTTTAAAGCATCCACGCATCCTAAAATCCTAAGGACATTATTAGAGCATTGGTACGGAGTCAATCTATAGTTCAAAAGGAAGTCTCGGGTCACCCTACCCATGGGAATCTCCATACCGCCCTCAATGAAAGCGATCATCGGGATCACTACTGACCCGGGGGGTCGGGATGACAATAGCCATTCCCCCTCCTCACAGTGTTTTATTTCTACATCATCGGGAATCCTATATTGGGCCTTGAACTTGGCTTTCGCTTCGTCAGTATCGACTAACTTAGCATATCTACCCATTGAGTTGTACGAAGAATAAAAAAAAAAAAAGAGAGAAAACCAATAAAGTTGAGTAACAAGGGAGGACTAGCGAGAGTACTAACACACCTCTTAGAAAACGCTCTTTGTGCTCCTCGGGAGGTTTCTTTCTTCAGAATGCAAAAGTGAACTTCAGAAAGCTCATGGCCATATTTATACAGCGGTGAAAAAGGCGCAGTCTTTTTCCCGCTCAGTAAAAAGTAAATCCATACCGTACGTTTTTTATCACGCCGTAGAATGTGGCAGACACGAAGCCGCCTGACGCCATAAATGACTAATTGCGGATACCGAAGCGCCAGGGACGTGCGTTAGTACATGAAAAGACACATACACGTGGGGAACTGTTTGGCACGTAAGTAGCAAATCCAGTGGATTAAAACTTATCCTACGATCGAAGATCATTGGCATAAGTTTTAAGGGGCTATTGTGAGGACCCGAAGACCCGAAAGATGACGTGTCCCGAGGGCTGGCAAGTGTCCCAAAGAAAAACCTACTCGGGTCGGAGCCCGAGGACCCGAGGAACCGCGAACGGATGGTGTAGACCATCATAAATATCTGGAGACATTGAATGCTATAGACAGGCTTCCTTAACTGTAATAAATGTGGAAACAGCAGCCTTACTTCCAGCATTAATGATGAAGTGACCTGAACAGGAAAGTGGATTTCTAGATATTTTACCATAAGTGCTTTCTGTAAAAAGGAGTTACAAGTGTCACCAAGTAAGGGGGGGAGGGAAATGAGATGTGAGGTGGAGATGATATGGATCTAAGGTATAAATAAGATGGGAAGGGACATGGTAAAGGGGCTGGCAAAAAGAAGATAGAAAAGGGGAAAAGAAAATAGTAGCATCCAATTAAGGGAAAGAAGAAAAGGAAGGAAAAGGGGAAGAACAAGATAAACACATAAGGATAGAAAGGACCTCGGGACTGGCATGGTTCACTGTTGTATGGTTTCCCCTCTACAAATTTCATTGTTTTGGGCCGTGATTCTAAGCGGACCTTAGCTTTGTGAAGCCCAAGGGTGGATTTCAGTCTTTGGACCGCTACAGCAGATTCAGGACCTTACAATAACTAATGCATACTGCTTAGGGTTAGTTTTCCGACCTAACTCAAAAATTTGTCTGACAATTTCAAATATTACAAACAAATAACTCAAAAACTCAGATATTAAAACTTTTTGAAAGACTAAAAAACATTAAAGAATCAAATAATTCACTGCTTAGGAATTATTGAAACAAAACAAAATATATATAACTAAACAATAGAGATAAGAGAAAGATGAGTTACATTCAAGAGAATCATTTCAATTATTACAAGCTTTTTTATCTTGTAAAAAACGGCTAAAAAAAGTTTGGTGGTTTATGTACGAAAATTACTTTTTAAAAAATACATGAAAAACCATAAAATAATTTTTTTAACAAAGTAGAGGAGAAGAAAATAACATAAGAAGAGTTCATATCTCTACTCGACTTTCAAAAAAAATATATTGGGGTTTACTTTGCTTTTATAGTGTTCATGATTAACTTGAGAAATTTGGAGATAAATTATTAATATTTGAGTTTAAGTTGGACTTATTAGAAAGATAGAGCTTTACTCCTTGTTAAGTTTGGATTAAGCAAAAATAATTTTGTTTCCTTGTTAAGAGATAGAGATAGCATCACTTACTATTGATGATTCTATCTATAAGACAAAAGAGCAAGAAAATCACCAAACCTACCCATCAAGGCAATAACACACTGCAATGACAATTTCTCTTACATCAGTCTCGTCAACAACTTAACAACCATGAGTAGCTCAAATACGAACTTTTCCATCTATTGAACCACTTATGAAGTAATTATCATCAACAGGGTTAGACTGAATGCAAGTCATTGCATCACAGCATAATGTAAAAATCAGCAACAATAACTCCAACATAATAAAACAATAACATCGGGATACTGCCCCAACATTTTTCCAACCCTGGGATTTTAGGATGAAACAATGAAACATCAATGAGCTCACCATAATTACTATGTGTAAACACTTTGAGTCGATGATCACATCCCACTCATCACCGACGAACAATATGGTCGATTGATGATGAGAGCAGATATTCATCAAAATAAACATCACATTCATGAAAATCAATAACATTTATACGTAATCCATAAAATTAAATTGGCACTCAAATAATTTACTTACATTATTCCTAGACCATGAGAGATCCAAAATATCACCACTATGCCTGCGGAACTCTATGTATTTTTAATGTTTATCAACTTCTGAGTTTGAGTTGAAGTTGTACTTAATAGAGATAGAGTTTCACTCATTGTTAAGTTTGGGTTAAACAAAAATAATTTTTTTTTTAAAAATGATAATGAATAATAATGAGTTTGAGTTTAAGTTGGACTTGTTAAAAAGATAGAATTTCACTCCTTATGAAGTTTGGACTGAACAAATATTATTTTGTTTCAAAAACATGATAATGAATAATGATAAGTTTAAGTTTAAGTTGGGTTTGTTAAAGAGATAGAATTTCACTCTTTGTGAAGTTTGGACTAAACAGATATAATTTTGTTTTAAAAAAATGATAATGAATAATGATGAGTTTGAGATTAAGTTGGACTTGTTAAAGAGATAAAGTTTCACTCCTTGTAAAGTTTGGGCTAAACAAATATAATTTTGTTTTTAAAAAATGATAATGAATAATGATGAGTTTAAGTTTAAGATGGACTTGTTAAAGAGATAAAGTTTCACTTCTTATGAAATTTAGACTAAACAAATATAATTTTGTTTTAAAAAAATGATAATGAATAATGATGAGTTTGAGTTTAAGTCGGACTTGTTAAAGAGATAGAGTTTCACTCCTTGTGAAGTTTGGACTAAACAAATATAATTTTGTTTTTAAAAAAATAATAATAAATAATGATGAGTTTGAGTTTAAGTTGGATTTGTCACAGAGATAGAGTTTCACTCCATGTGGGACTTTGGTTTTATATATATCGATTGATTGCAAATATATTTAAAGAAAAAACAAAACCAAAAGAGGCGCATAAATTTTCAATGTCTCGGTTCATCAAAAAAAGTTTTTCCTATGTTTTGGAATCACTCACCATGAAACGTAGGAAGCTTAACAACAAGGAGAGAAGCCATGGTGTTTTTGTAAGCTTCGACGATTTGAGTGATGATTTGAAGATTGAAATTCTTTGTAAGTTTCCTGCAAAGCTTCTTGCAAAACTCACTTGTGTTTGTAAGTCATGGCAGTTTTTGATCATCAACTTTTGCTTTCCAAAGATGGCATCAAAGCTTGCATATACTGGATATGTTTCATGTGTAAGAAGATGCATTAATTTTAAGGATGTTCTTATTGATGAAAAATTAATTGCTTGGTGGAAAACAATTGAACGGACACTTAACGAACGAGATTTGCTTGATTCATGCAATGGTTTGGTTCTAGGTTTTTACACAACCGCGCTGTATCGTCAATCACAAAGTTCAAGTCGAAGGTTATGTCGTTATTATGTCCTCAACATCTTAACCCAGCAATTTGATACTATCACTAAGCAGCCTCATCCAAGAACAAGTCGTTATAAGTATGCAGCATTGGCTTATGACCCTTCTAAATCTTGTCACTATAAAATTGTTTATTTTCAGGGTTTTAGTGCACTCAATATTTATAATTCAAAGACTGGGGTTTGGATTAGCTTGAAATATCAACATCAACTTGAACATCATGTTCGTAAGGCTAATTGGGAAAAACGATCTGTTTATTTCGATGGTGCATTATATAGGTTATCTATGTCGGGTCATCTGATTAAGTTTATTGTTGATCAAGAAATCACTGCAAGTGCAAGAGTTAAGGTTGAATCTATTGACCTACCTGAATTTGCCAAAAAGTCTCCGCTTGCATGTATTGGAGTGAACCAGGGTGCAATGCATTTTTCCCATTCGGACAAATCAAATCTGCGTATTTGGATGCTTCGACACAATTGTATTAGGACTGACAATAATTATGTATGGTGTTTGAAATACACAATCCCCTCCCAAGCAATCCTCTCCCAGATGATCCCCTCAACATATTTCAAACCAATGGCTTTTCATCCGCATGATGATACTATTATTCTCAGTCTTAGGAATGATAATTGGTTTTGCAAAATCGAAGAGTACTATTTTGGGGACTTACAGGAGAACAAATTGAGATTGTCTGATCCTCATACACATTATGGATCAGATTGTAAAGTTGTCTTTCCTTATCTACAATGTGAAGTTCCTTTCCCTATTGGAACTGTAAGTATTCATTCATCTTTTATATATTCATCAACTCTATATTTTGACTTTCTTTAGTTTTACTTGTATTTGGAACTTTTCACCAACTATATATATGTGTATATATATATATATATATATAAGAAATTGTGAATTCAATTGCTAATTAACCATGTAACAAAACCACTAAAGAACACTAGATTTATAAGATTGAAGTTCCTTAAAACATAAAGTAAATAAAAACTTGTGAGTATTCACCACTTCGGGTTTGGAATATTTTCAAATCTTATGGTAGAAATAAGACTTTTGACGTGATGTTGCATATAATATGGAATGATTCTAGGAAAAAGCTTTTTTTTTTTTTTAATGTTTGATTTATAGTCAACCTTGGCCAAAATAAAATTATTCATTTGTTGAAGCTCACTTATCTGACAGTTCTTTCCCTGCTGAGTACTAGATTGGGAAATTTTTCATTGTACTTAATTCAAAGACTTGGAGTTTTCGCCACTAGATTGTGCCTAAAAATTTCTAAGAACAATGACCAGTTATACCCTATATTCTTGCATATTTTAAATTGCTTTCTATAGTCTTTCAAAGCCCAAACATCCCACTTATAAGGAGTTTCTTTGAACTTATTTCTTTCCTATTTGTTAGTGAAACAGGGCTTCTCTGTTTAGCAGACTCATCTAAAGCTTTCATATAATCTCATATAAACACAAGGCATTATTGTGATTCTTTGAGAGATTTATATATATTGTTTTCTTTTTTTCAGTTAATTTTCTTATATTATCAAAAAGAAATATACAAAAACAGTCATATTAACATCCAAAATCTCTCAATTACTGATGAAGTTCACAATTCAAATAAAAAATTTTAGAACAAGGAAACTTTTTGTTTTTGGCCTAAAAAAAAACTACCTCAAGCATGCAACTGTTCTTTAGGGAAATCCTTCATCAAAATACTTAATTTTGTTTTCAGTTTGTTGCTTTTTTCATTGAAATACTACAGTAGTGTAATCACTCTTTGATTTGCTGTTTTTTACATCATAACCTGAATAAGTTTGTAATATTAATGATCTTAGTAACTCTTCTCTTCATCTTTTGTCTGATGTAGGAAAAATTTATCAGGAGCAAAAGGACCATCAAGCAACCGGCTCACTTAAAAGATTTTACTTCTTCCTAGTTTTATTAGGATTTATTATTAGTCCTCTAACTTGCTTAGTTATATTGGAATTATACTACAAACATTTGCTATAACGGAAGAATTTTTTTTTTTTTTCAAATTACAAACTATGAAGAGTATGATACATCAGCTTGCAAATAAGGAAGAAGAAAAGTGGACTTGAGTTAATCTAGAAACGGAGCTAGGATTTGGAGTTAGGATGGGCAACTCATTACTCTCAAAAGAATTGATAACATTGTTAAAGCGAGGTAAATTGTAATTTTATTGAGGGGCCCATTGCCTAGCTGACAGTGCCTCATCAGCAGTCGTGTCTTGCAGGCTTGCAGCAGCTGAATCTTCTTGTTCCAGCGCTGCAATACAATGACCCTGCTCATCTCTAGCTAGCTATGACTCCAATGCCAGCCGCTTCTTCACTTTTCAAAACAATGGTCCGTTTGGATAGAGCTTATTTTTGCTGAACTGAAAACTGAAACTGAAAACACTGTAGCAAAATAATTTTTTAATGTGTAAATAGTACCGCGGGACCCATTTTTAATAAAAAATTGCTAAAAAAGTATGTGAACAGTGCACGCACAGTGCTGCACAGTACGCGCACAGTGCCGCACAGTGCAGTACAGTGCGCGCACAGTAACTCCTGCCCTCCTTGTCCCCCGCGGCAGAACCGAAAAAAAAAAAAAAAAAAAAAAAAAAAAAAAAAAAAAAAAAAAAGAGGCCAAACGTGAAACGTAAACGGCTGAAAAAGCTGTATCCAAACTCTCACCAAAGCTCCGTCGAAGTTAATTTTAATTATTCCTCTGTTGCTTCCCACTTACAACGCCACCCACTTCGAATTAGGTGGTCGCCTAAGGTTACCAAGTGGAAGAAGGCTCTCAATTTTAGCTTATAGTTTCTATACCTAGCTATATAAGTATTAATTAAGCCTCAAATATTAGTCCTTGGATAAAAATAAACACTTTAAATTATTAATGCAATGGACGAAACAACGTGTTACAACGTAAGATAATTTCACAATATTTCTAATTTAAATTTTTTTTGCCATGCTAATTATGAATGTAGTGAAATTGTTGTATCTTTAGCATTACTCAAAATAAATTGTTTAGAATAATATTGTATTCATAACATTTCTTTAACAAATTTTAAGTGATTATTTGTTATTAATAGGTCAAAAATCGATATTTGTGATGGGCCCAAATTAGAACTAATAACAAATTACTACTAAAATTTGTTGTGAAATTATTATAAAAATTTGTGAAAGTAACATTACTCAATTGTTTATCAAAAACAAATGGGGGAAAGGGGGAATTAGCAAAATGTAGGTGGACCACTATCGACTCATTTCTTTGTTTTATTTAATTTATAATCTTTGTAGCTTCATATATATTCTAGTTGTTAACAAAAAAAAAATTGTAAAAATTAATGAAGTTTTAAAAGGGTTATCTAGATCATTTGTTACTATCAATGAACACAATAAAAAAAAAAGGTGAAAATCTAAAAAAAAAAATCAAAACAAGTTATAAAATAATTTAAATGAACAACTCTATGAACAAGAAATTCATTAAAAATTATAAAATTTTTTTGCATCTAAAAAAATTAGATAATAGATTTGAAGTACAAAAAATATTATTTAATTAAGTTTAAATATATAAAGGTCTAAATTTAAACATTGACTTAGGCCCAAAAATCTATTGGGCCACCCCTGGCTACTTATTGCCTGTGTTGGCCTTCTGGGTTGTAAATCTTGGTATGATTGCCACGATTGTCCCATATAGGCTATAGCCCACGCCGCCATGTCATACTTCTCAGGGTTGTCTTGTCTTTGTTCTTCTCGTGCTCCAGCATCCATCCCAGCAAGGATTTGTAATCCATCAAAATGTATGTGCGGTGGTAATGGTTTTGTTATCAGTGTACTGCATTACATAGCCACAATGCGTGGATTGTGGTCTCTTCCTCTAATTTACATTGAGGCATCTCCTGTCCACTTAGGGCATTCTCACTGCAAGGGTTAACACCTAGCACCCATGGAGATGCTATTGTGGCGAGCATGCCGTGCAAAGAACTGAACCTTCCTAGACACAAAGATTTCCACAGCTGTGCAGGGGCGGCTTGATACATTTGGAGACCTGAGGCGAAAATTGATTATTTTGATTCATATATAAAATTACTATTAACATGAACGACGTAATTTTTTTTTTTTTAAAGAAAGTTTATAAACAAAAAAAAATTTGACAGAACTTTTTACATTTGTTGACGTGGCAAATTGATAGTTGTGAGTAAAAGAATGATGTTAGTGGTAAATTTAGTTGAAAACTAGTAAAAGTTGGCTAACTCGATTATTGTGAAAAATGTGGTGAATTTTTTTTGTGGATTGTTTTCTTTCTTTTCTTTTTTCTTTTAGAAGTGCTACATTCACAATCTTTTTCATAACAAATCTTATATGTTAAATTACTTCTTGTTTTCTATTTAAACCTACCACTAAAATTATTTTTTTGCTATCAATAACAGCCCTTAACAATTTATTATTTAGGATTATTTTTTATAAAAATGTTGTGAAAAATGTTGTGGATATAGCATTTATTTCTCTTTTTTATTTGCTTTTCATTTAATAAGAAAATATTATTTTATTTATTTATTAATATTTCGGCTTAATTAATACTATTGGTTAAAATTTAGGGGCATTTTTTTACACTTGGGGCCTTAGGCAGCCACATCAATGGCTTATACCATTGAGCCGACACCAGTTGTGCACTACCTTTTCCAAAGGAACATTCTCCTCTGCATTTTGTTTTTTCCTCTGTGTCTAGCATATATGTTAGAATTATGATTAAATGATTAAATTCATCATTTTCTAATAATTTAAGTTTTATAATTATTATAGATTTATAGTATTAAAGCACAGGAGATCAGGAGTTTGTTCTCTAACTCTATGTATTGGGCCCCATTTATTAAGGAGAAGTTTGAATCCCACATAAGAGAAAGTGTTAAAATTATGCTTAAGTGATTAATCATAGTTTATTAATAATTTTAACTTTTTTAGAGAATTAGTAATTTAACATTGTATACATTACAGATGATAAAGGAATCATTCGTTGTCCTTCCTCAAACGAGCTTATATTTAGGTAGCATGGGGCTCAATGGAATGGTAGTGGTGACTTCAGCTTCTTTTGGCTTAAAAATCCTCTCAACCATTTTGAGATATTTGACTCTTAAGACTTAAGAGGCTTACACACATGTCATCCAGACCTTGTCTTAGAGTCATCACTTTGTGAGTGGTAGGCGTTGATAATCACCAGTCTTGCCTCACTTTAATTTTCTCCCTGTTGTAGCCACCCCCCATAAGCTCTCTTTATCAAGCAATTCCCGAGTGCTCACAATGCTCCGCCAACTATAAGAAGCATTTTCAAGAAACCATACTATACTATATTCAATCATTTCAGACAATTGAACATCTTATACATAGCTAGACTTCTTTGTTATTCGGACCTAGCAAATGAAACTGTCTTGTATCCTGTTTGTAGCTCCACAAGGAGCACTCCAAAGCTATAAACATCACTTTTCTTTATCAATTGATTTGTTTGCATGTATTTAGGATCCAAATATACAAGATTTCCTTGCACTACAGTAATTAATTGCTTTTGATATCTTGGAATCAAACCTGAAGTTCCAAAGTTAGAAAGTATTGCAGTAAAATCATCATCAAGCAATATGTTTGTAGACTTGACATCCCTATGAATTATAGCTATAGAAGTTGTGGAGTGCAAATATGATAGTGCGTCAACTATTTCTATAGCTATCCTCAAACGAGTTTCCCATGATAATGATATGGTGGATGCGATGCTTTCATGATGTATGTGATTAAAGAGGTTACAATTAGGGACAAACTCATAGACTAACAAAGGAATAAGCGTCTCTAAACAGCAACTTAATAATTTGATCACATTCCTATGGTTGATTTGGAAGAGAACAACCACTTCATTAATGAATTGCTCTATTTGGCTTTCATCTACTGTTTTGGACCTCTTGATTCCCACAAACACCACACACTACCGTCGTTACCCACCTCCACCACTACTCCATGTCTTCCCATATTAGCATTGTCCCCGAGAAAAGAGATTGCCTCCGCCCCAACTTGTCCCTTCCTCATCCTCCCTCATCTCTCTCTCTCTCTCTCTCTCTCTCTCTCTCTCTCTCTCTCTCTCTCTCTCTCTCCTATTTGCTAATTATAAATTTTATTTTATATGAGAGAGAAGACAAAAAGTTATCTATGGTCTGTCACCCTCTCTCCCTATTTTTTGTGGTTTTAATTTTGTTGAGTGAAGTAAAATTTTTTATTTATTGAATAATTTGGAAATTATGTATGTATTTTTGGAAGTGAATTTTGTGGGGATCTAGATTTTATTGATATTATTTTGTAATTTCACTTCATACTTTGTAAATTGGGATTAATTTTTTTTTAAAATTATGTGTTATTTGAAATAAATAGCTAGTAATGACCTTGTGATAATTGGGATTTAGGACTAAAAGTGATTGGTGAAACAACTTTGTATGGTATGATTCTAGTTTACATACCAATAATTGATTCTAGTTTCATCAATACTCTTTCATATGTTTCGTGATTTTTTTAGAAGTTGTGATAAAGGCATTATAAATTTTGTAAATGGCATTACTAATTTTTAATATTATAATTTGTGTTGTAGGTAAGAAAACATTAGTGGTAGTTTGGTGCAAAAATCATTAGGTGTGAAACAAAAATCATTATTTTGTAACAAAAGTAAATTTTATTGTTAAATTTCACAACATTGATGTTTGCACTTATAGAGTATTGGTGAAACTTGGTGGTGTAATCACATTATCTGAATAAATGGCAATTTTATTTTCATGTGTACTCTTTAATAATTGAAGCATTGTGTATTTGCAATTTAAAAATACGCTAGTATTTGTGACCAAATTACTAAAATAAATGCTAATTTTTAAAAAATCAATTATTGGGAAAATGATTTTTATAACTTAAAAAAAAAAAAGTTTTTAGAAACTTGTATTAGCATTTTGAAAAATGCTGCAATACATACTTTATTGCAGTGTTTGTCAAAAACCATTGCAACTTTGTTATTTGTTGCAACATTTCATAAACATTGCAAAGAAAACACTAGAAAGCAAAGACTTTACTACAGCCCTTTCAAAAAGCATTGTAATGGGGAAATTGTTATGCATCTCTTGCAGCGGTTGGAAAAGCGTAGTAAAAAAAATGTTGCAAAACATTTTGCAACATTTTGTAGCTGTTGTAATAGAATCAATTTTGTGTAGGTCAATAGTATTTACTTTTCTCCTTACAAGCAAATTTTGTTTTGTTTTGAGCTGCTTCTCTCATGTCCCATTCCCAATTGCCCAGTCAAACATCATTGGAAGAGTTTCGTTTGGAATATTTTTGAGATAATTAGAGGAGAAATTGAATTGACCTTGTTCCACAACAAAAGCATAGCCGCAAGGATTGAAGCCCTATACATCTGCGTGATTCTTAAAGTTGTATAGTTCCACCCACATATTTTAATCCATCGGGAATCGCCATCTTGCAACACTTATGCTAGAGCATGAGCCATTGACTAAATTGCTAAGGCTTCTTCAATCAACCATGCACCTACTAAAGTACACTACCTTTAGGAACCCAAGGCTTGCAAAAGTGTGACAGTCAACAGTAAACTTATTTTTGGTCTTGGAAATGGCGTTCATGGTTCATAAAGCATCATTCCGTTGCTTTTCACATATTTATTAGTTTGATTGTAATAGTCTTGAGCTACAAGATGTAAAGCACGCATCTTAGAGCACGAGTAATAGTGGTGTTAAAAACCTATTTTTAGCACTACTACACATAAAAAAGAGAGTTGCAATAATGAAGTTAAAGGTAAAATTTTTACTTTCATTGCTATAGTGCACAACTATATATGGTTGTGCACTGTAGCTGAGAGCTAAAAAAAAAATTGATTTTTTATTCTGCACCTGAATTAAAATAATATATGTTTGTTTTTTTTTTTTTTTCCTATTCTTTTATTCTCCAAATCGTGCTCTCTGAAGACAAAACCTTCTCTCTCAAACTCTCACCTCTCTGTCTCACCTTCTCTCAAAACCTTCTCTCAAGCTCACTCTCTCAAACTCTCACCTCTCCGTCTCACTGCCACAGGCCCGACTTGATCCTCAACGTCAATGGCCCACCGAAGCTCGATGTCACCGACCCACTTCGTCAAACTCCCAAGCTGCAGATCCATGCCTCAGACCCACGCCTCCGATCCACCACCGATCCATGCCTCCAACCCATCTCAACCTTCTTTGATGCACTCAACTCTCTCAAACCTCACCTCTGAACTCTCACCTCTTTGTCCTACCACCACAGCCTCTAATCCATGCCTCCAACCCGACTCGCCTTCAAGTGAGTTGTCTTTTTCTTCTTCATCTACATGCTTGGGATTTTTTATTTGGGTATGTGTGTGTATCTATAAATATAGAATAAAAAAAATTTAGATTCAATAACTCTTTTTGCTATTCTTGTTCAATGAAAATTTTTGTCATTTGATCTCAACAAACTTATCCATGCTTTGGTAAGTTGAATTGATGAATGGACAAAATAGAGCAGTAAATTCAGAGCATTCGTTCGTTTTGATTTGGATTTGAAACTTGCTTACTACCTTATTTTTATTTTTTTGCTTCATGCCTTATTTCAATGAGTTGTGAGTTACTCAGTTTTGATTCATATAATATTTGTTGTGAGTTACGTAATTTAATTGGAATGATAAATTTATAATATTTGTTGAATCTAATGATAAATCGTTGAGAATTGGAATGTATTGGGAATTTTCTGTTTATAGGAATTTATGTTTTTGTTTTTAAATGTTAATTTGGGAATTTTCTATGTGCAGGGAAGGCTACAATTTTTTTTGTTTCTGTTTTTGCTTCTGGAGGTGGAAGAGTCGGTGGCGGCAGCGGTGGTGGCGGTGGTAGTGGCAGCTGTAACGGTTGCAGGTGGTTGTGATTGTTATTTATTGTAGTGGATATATTATTTTATTATAGTAGATATATTAATTTTATTGTGATGTTTATATTATTATATTTTGTTGAAAGTTTAAATAGATCTACTGCTGCTGAATGTTTTATAAAGTAAAAAGGTAAAATAAATAAAGTAACTTTTTATGGTGTCAAATAGCTAAATTTTTAGCTCCACTGCTGTTGATACTCTTACAATCCTCAATAGATATGTATTTAACAGTATCATTATTTGATATTGCTACTTTATTGTTGTTACAAGTGATGAGAAATGTCTCATCTAGGTAACAGCCTTCATTCAAGCCAAATGAATATGGAATTTCTAAATCTCCATACTTGTTAGGGCAGCCAAGCTTGGCTATAGATGTTTTGATCACCATTCGTACTGTTGTTATCAGCCTTATCATTAGTGGTATCGAAACGAGCATCCCAGGTACACCCATGTCAGCAACTTTGTTTCTTATCATCAAATATAGATTTTTGTTCTTTTTTGTGTTTGGATGTTTTGAACTTTCTGGCAGTCCTAGACAATACCTTTTGTAGGCATGAGAAAATTATCTACAAAAAAAAAGTGGACTTTTGCAGTGTTTGGCTTGCAACTTTTTGACAAACGGTTCAATAGATAGTGATACTTTCATAAAATGCTACTAAAAGAGGAATAATGTAGCAGTAGACGGGGTGAATGCTACTTATTTATTTGGATTTTGAAGCGATTTTATATACACTTCGATTCAAGTGCTACAGCAAGGAAATTTTTTAGGCACTAGAATTCTAAACCCTTTAAAAGTACTCCCACCAAAATATTCCAAACCCTCCAAAACCATAAAACACTCCTACGTTAATAATTAAAATAATAATAAAAAAAGACTTCCACTAAAAAATACTCCCATAATCTCACAATTAGATTTTTTTTTTTTTTTTTTGAAGGAAATCCCACCAAAAAACACTCCTATAATCCCTAGTTTCACTTTCTCCAGTATTCAACCTCAATCATATCTTTCACCAAAGATTTTTTTCACACTCTGACATATCCCTAAGAAGAGAGATTGCATCTGCCCTAACCTCTCTCTCTCTCTCTCTCTCTCTCTCTCTCTCCTATTAGCTAATTATGAATTTTATTTTATTTAAAATAATTATTTCTGTTTTCTTGAACAAGGCATACGATTCATATAAGAGAGACAATAACAAGTAGTGCTATGATGATTTATCACCCTCTATTTCCCTTTTTTTGTGGTATTAATTTTATTGAATGATTTCTTTTTATGAGTAGTTAAGGAATTCTTTTTTTTGCTTTTAGAAGTGATTTAGTGGGGGATTTGGGTTTGTTGATTTTATTTTGTAGTTTATGCTTTGTAAATTGGTATTCAATTTTTTTTTATAAAAAAATTATGTACTATTTGAAGTAAAAAGCTAGTAGTGGCCTTGTGGTCATTGAGGTTTAGAACTAAAAGTGATTGGTTTGAAGTAAATCTGTTTAAAGTTTAGCGTTTATGATTATGTTAGTGTGACATATGGTTTGTTTAGAAGCAAATTTAGTGTATACGAGATCTTAATTGAGTAAAGTTATAGTTCTTTCTTTTATTTGTTTCATTATTTATGTTGGGTTTGTTGTGACATTGCAATTATAAAATTTGTAAATAGCATTATTAACTTTTGTTATTGTAATTTGTGTTTTAGTAAAAAGCATAAATAGCAGTTTCATGCAATAATCATTCGGCGTGAGACAAAAATCATTATTTTGTAATAAACAATTGATAAATTGAATAGAGTGCAAATTTTATTGTTGAATTTTTCAACATTGATATTTGTACTTATAATGTATTGGTGAAACTTTGTGGTGTAATCATGTTATTTGAATAAATAACATCCTTTCTTTTACATGTGTACTCTTTAATATTTGGAGCATTTTGAATTTGCAATTTAAATATGAGCTAGTACTTGAAATCAAGATACTAAAATAAATGTCAATTTTTTAAAAATCGATTATATATTGTAAGGACACAAATTTGGCCTTGAGCCCAAATGAATAACCGGGCTGGCCCAAATGGCCTTCACAATAGAATTTGTAGAGAATGGGCTTAAAGCCTAGACTTCTTGGGGTTCTAGAAGGCTATGGGGGAAGGGGTGAGTCCGCTGCAGGCGTGTTAAGAGTTGGGGGAGCGTCTCTGCCTCTCCTCGGACGTGAGCCGAGAAGCTTGTGTCTAGGCTTTCCTTCTGTTATCTGGGGGGAGAGAGAGTCTTCTTGCCTTAGAGAAAATCTGGATCCCCCTCCTTTGATCCACCCTCCTCTATTTATACTTCCCATTTCTGGTTCCCATCTGTCTTTTCCCTGAAAACGCTCCCTAATACCCTAAAGGATGTCCGCCGTCCCCTCAGAAGTTATTTCTCCATTAATGCGGCCAGGCGGGTAGGTGAAAGGCCTTTAATGCGGTGTCAGTAGCTTTATGCAGTGCATGTCTCCCTTGTCCCCCTCCTCGGCGTCTCATTAAGGCTTGGGATGACCCGCCGATCTTGAGGAGCTCTTCCCTAGACGTTGGGCTACCCTCTTCTGTTCCTGACTCTTATGTTCGAAGAGACCTTCTCCTCGGATCCTCATCCAACAGGCTGGTGATCTGGTCGGCGGGCCTTTGGGCCCCAGTCTTAGGAGGCCCTGTTCACGACTCGCGGCCCCTTTAGCGGAGCCCATGTCCTCGGACCAGGCCCCAGGCCCATATGGTGCTTTGATGCTTTTACCCCCCACAATAGCCCCTCAAAAAGTCGTTTGACTCCGATCCAAGGAGGCAGATGGGTTTTTGACCCACGAATCTTTCCTCCACATGTCATTTAAATTGTCACACGCGCGGAGCCCGCCCGCGCCTTCTGGGCAAATCTTTGGCGCTTTGTTATACGCAACGCTTGCATTAATTGCACTGAGTAACTCCCTGTCGCACACGTTCAATGGCGAGATAGGGATCCAACGGCTTGGATTCGTACCCGAAATTTTGAGTGGGATGTTTCCCATGAACCGTCGCTCCCCAATCATCTAAAACACTTCGGTAGTCGTGACACTCACCATTTCTTCCAAAAAGCAAACTTACTGCAGAGCTATCTAATCTCCTACTCTCTCTCAAGAAGTTCCTAAAGAATGCACGTTTTTCCTTCTGTAAGTTTCTCCCCTTCCCAAGTTCTTTTCTCCTCGATTATCAGCTTTTCCTTCCTTTCTTCACGAATCTTCATCTCGAGCCTATATTCCATAGGTAGGTTTAAGTGTCTAGTGGATACGCCTTTTGGTATGGAGGGATTCAGGGCCAAATACCACATTCCTTCGGATGTGGGTCTGACATACTGTCCCCCTGGGGCCATAGCGGACTCTAGGAAAGCAGGGCAGGTTGTCATCCCGATTATTGCCTTCCTAGAGGGTGGAATGACTCTCCCTATGAAGGACGTGACTAGGGAGTACCTTCGCAACCATAGGTTATGCCCAGACCAGTGTACACCCAACGTCTTTAGGATTTTAGGTTGCGTCGATGCTCTAAACGAGCAAATGGGCCTCCACCTCACATGGCACGACGTCGTCTACATGTACGAGTGCCACCGGATGAAAGACACAGGCTATTACCTCAAATCGAGGTTTAGCGCGGTCCGGCTCATCTCCTGCTTGCCCAAGTCCAATAAAGGTATGAATGACGATTATCTCGTCGTCACCGGGAGGTGGCATGACGGCCTCCATTGCCCAGTGAGGGAGGGACACCCAGGTGTAATTCCCTAGGACTTAGGAGTTATTGTTTATGCAGTTTTGCCCCATTTCAATTCCCTTGGTAGTTTTGCTGTCACTTGATGTTTTCTTTACTTGATTCGCTGCGAGCGTCTAACCATGTTCAGTTCCTCTGCTCTCTTTCCTGTAGATAAGCAGCACACGTCTCCTCGTTTGGGCGACGTCAACATCTAGGACCTTAACAAGGTTCTGAGATCCGAGGTCTTCGTGAACGCCGACCTGCAGGTGAGGGCTGCCCACCTTATACTGGGGTACGACCCCATTTCAAAGGTCTTTGGCAAGGTTGACGACGCTATTCTTGCCGGCCACCGGAGGCGATCACGGATAGACGTACGCTACCCAGAGTTTCTCGCCCCCCGTGCTTTGCCAGACGCGCCCTCCACCATCCTGTACGGCCAACCTGTTGAAGCCATTCCTTTGGCCGCACAGCAAGAGGACCAGATCATCCGAAAAGAGTCTGCGGCTTCCTCTTTATCACTTGGCGACGAGATTGACAGGTTCCGCCTAGAGGAGGCAGAGAGACCGTTGGGGAGCCACTTGGTTAACATTTCGAACGAGGAAGCGAGCACCTCGGACAGGAACTCCGGCATCGCGGGGTTAGTTATTGCCCAACCAGAGGACTCTTCCGAAGAAGACGACGACATGACGTCTTTAAGAGATCTCTTTGCCAGGAAGAGGGGGGTCCCAGTCTCCAAGGGTGATGCCTCTGGGTCCCAACCGAGGATGTTCCCACCTCCGCCTCCCCCTCCCTCCCCCTCCCTCCGACCCACTCCCTCCTCCTCCCAACGTTCCAAAGAAAAGGAGGAACGAGAATGAGGAGGCAGACAGAGAGAGGGAGAAGAAGCAGAAGCATCAAAGGCAGCTGCAGCAGCAACAGCAGCAGGCTACTAAAGGCGGCGGGCGAGCCTCATCCGTCGAGAACGGGGAGATCCGCGAGCTGGCCTAAGTCCGCAGGGGGGAGTCTAGCTGGTCCCCCGCTCTGGAGGTGGACGGAGCTCCTGTGTCCCTCCAGGCGAGCATTAGGGACTTCTAGAGAGGTTACACCTCCCACGTGGCCAACGCCTTGGAGCAGCCCCTCCTTCTGCCTAGGGACATGGAGGACTTGGGGAGAATGGGTCGGACGCGCCTCTTGCTCTCACTCAAGAGGAACTTGGGTCTAGTAAGCACCAAACATTTAATTTACTGTTGTCGTCACGACCCCCATGTGCACTAACTTTGGTTTAACATGCTCCTGTTGGAACCCTTTTCGCAGGCCATCCAAGAGGCCTTTGCTGCCGACGCGATGGTGGATCACTACCAAAACCAGGTCAGCGCCGAGCAAGCAGCAAAGGCCGAGGTTGAGAGGTAGCTGACCCGTGCTGAGGCAGAGAAGACCGACCTGGCCATCAAGCTAGCCTCGGAGCAGAATGAGAGAAAAAGTCTTGATGCGGGGCTAAAGACGGCCATGGCGCAGGCGGAGGCCCAACGCAAGCTCCTGCAGCAAAGGGACGAGGCCTTGGCCAAGGTGAGGCAGGAGGTCTCCAACCTAAGGAAGGAGCTTGCATAGGCCCAAGAAGCGGCTCGCACCATCAGAGAGACGGTGGAGGCTGCTACCAGGGCCGCTTACAATGAGGGGGTCGAGGCGACAGAGAACCGCCTGACCGAGGAGTTAGGCGAGCTGTGCAGGGAGTACTGCCAGCAAGTTTGGGCCGAAGCCCTAAACGCTGCGGGAGTCCCTGCCGGCTCCGAGTTGAGGGCAGCCGAGAAGGTTTGGTATCCTGAGGATATCAGGCTCGTCGAAGACGCTCCTTTAACTCCGGTCGCCCCCGAGATCACGGCCCCAACGCTGCCCCACTCTTCCCAGGAGCAAGTCCCACCCCCCGAAGGGGTTGTCGCCCCTAAGGACGGGGCTGAGAAGGGGTCGGGCGAGCCAGCCGGCCAGGTCCTGCCTCCGCCTAAGCTAAAGGACAAGGGAAAGCAGGTCCAAGACCCGTCCGAGGTCGCGACAGAGGGAGCGGAAGGCCAGACTAAAGAGACCCACTCTAAGCCGGCAAAGGAACTCCCATTAAAGATCAAGGGGTAGGCGGACTCGAGCTCCCTTCGTCATCTTGCACAGACTTTCACTCTCATCGGCCGTTTTTTGTGTAGACTTTTGCATTTTTCCTTGTACTTCTTTATTTTGGCTTTGTCTCGAACAGCTTATTGATTATGGATTTCATTATCTTACCTTTATAGCGTAACTTCTTAATGCATTTCATTTATTGTGGTATTGCTTGTATTATTGCGCCACATGCTGCGTGTGAATGCTTAGTAACTCAATATCCCTTCTAACGTGACCTGGTCAAGAGACCAGTAGCTTAGTGCCCGATGGCGTGTTTGGAATTTAGGATAGGCGCGGCTTAACTATGAGAGCATAGCTAAATTGCATGTTAGTCCCTTAGTAAAAATGGGTAGTTTGTTAAATCTCCCCAAGTCAGGAGGTCCGAGAGCCTAGCATAGCTTAAGTTGATGTCGACGCTCAATGGAAACTGAACTGCACGTTAATAGAAATTGACACTGTGTTAAATTTTTCACAAGGCAGAAAATCCGAGGACCTGGCCTAGCCCCAATCGAAATTAACACATAAATAAAATTTGAAACTTGTGTTAAATTTTTCACAAGGTTGGCATTAACACTTAAGAAAAAATTGAAACGTGTTAAATTTTTCCTAGGTAGAAGGTCCGAGGACCCGGCTTAGCCCAGGTTGACATTAACACTTAAAATAAATTGAACCGTGTTATATTTTCCTAAGGCAGAAGGTCTGAGGACCTAGCTTAGCCCCAGTTGGCATTAACATTAAAATAAATTGAACCGTGTTAAATTTTCCTAAGGCAGAAGGTCCGAGGATCTGGCTTAACGCCAGTTGAGATTAACACTTAAAATAAATTGAACCGTGTTAAATTTTCCTAAGGCAGAAGGTCCGAGTACCTGGCTTAGTCCCAGTTGACATTAACACTTAAAATAAATTGAACCGTGTTAAATTTTCCTAAGGTAGAAGGTCTGAGGACCTGGCTTAGCCCCAGTTGACATTGACACTTAAAATAAATTGAACCGTGTTAAATTTTCCTAAGGCAGAAGGTCCGAGGACCTGGCCTAGCCCCAGTTGACATTAACACTTAAAATAAATTGAACCGTGTTAAATTTTCCTAAGGCAGAAGGTCCGAGTACCTGGCTTAGTCCCAGTTGACATTAACACTTAAAATAAATTGAACCGTGTTAAATTTTCCTAAGGTAGAAGGTCTGAGGATCTGGCTTAGCCCCAGTTGACATTGACACTTAAAATAAATTGAACCGTGTTAAATTTTCCTAAGGTAGAAGGTCCGAGGACCTGGCTTAGCCCCAGTTGACATTAACACTTAAACATTAACTTAGCCCCAGTTGACATTGACACTTAAAATAAATTGAACCGTGTTAAATTTTCCTAAGGCAGAAGGTCTGAGGACCTGGCTTAGCCCCAGTTGACATTAACACTTAAAATAAATTGAACCGTGTTAAATTTTCCTAAGGCAAAAGGTCCGAGGACCTGGCTTAGTCCCAGTTGACATTAACACTTAAAATAAATAAGCGACTGAGACTAACATAGTGACAATTGCCATGATACAATAAAATCCGAATACAGGGCGCTCACGCTTTTCATTAGTAATAATACCTTCGGAGGTTATTTACATTCTAGGGTCGTTTTACAAGTTTGTTTTCCAAGTTGGCGAGATAATATGACCCTATACCGGCCACTGAGGTGATACGATAGGGCCCCTCCTAGTTTGGTCCCAATTTTCCCCACGATGGGTCCCTAGCAGTTTTGACGACTTTTTTCAAAACTACGTCTCCCGGAGCGAGAGGCCTGGATCGTACGCGGGAGTCGTACCCCCGCTTGAGCTTCTGCTGGTAGCAAGCTAGCCTGACCATAGTGCTTTCTCGCCTTTCTTCCACCAGGTCCAGCCCCTTCAGCAGCATGTCGTCATTAGCGTCTGAGGTGAAAGACTGCGCCCTCATCGTCGGGAACCCTATCTCCACTGGGATCACGGCCTCGGCGCCATACGTCATCGCGAAAGGGGTCTCCCCCGTGGACCTTCGCGGTGTGGTTCGGTAAGTCCACAGCACGTGTGGTACCTCATCCACCTATCTGCCCTTCGCATCATCTAGTCTTTTCTTGAGTCCATTGACTATCAACTTGTTGACCGCTTCAGCTTGCCCGTTCCCTTGCAGGTAGGCTGGGGTGAAATACCTGTTTGTGATGCCAAAGTCCCCACAATACTCCCTGAAGGCTTTGCTGTCGAACTGCAGTCCATTGTCCGAGACTAGAGTACGTGGAATCCCAAATCTGGTGATGATGTTCTTCCAGACAAATCTTTTTGCATCCACGTCCCAGATATTCGAGAGTGGCTCGGCCTCCACCCACTTAGTGAAATAGTCCGTCCCGACGAGCAGCCACCGCTTGTTGCCCGCCGCCCTCGGAAACAGTCCCACTATGTCCAAGCCCCACTGCGCAAACGGCCAAGGGCTGACCAACGGATTGAGAACCCCACCAGGCTGGTGAATGTTGGGGGCAAACTTCTGACATTGATCGCATTTTCTCACGTACTCCTGTGCCTCCCTTTGCATATTCGGCCACCAGTACCCCTGTGTGAGGGCCCTGTGAGCCAGTGATCTTCCGCCCGTATGACTACCGCAAATGCCTTCATGCAACTCCTCCAAGAGCTGCTCCGTCTCTTCCGGGTGCACACACAGTAGGTAGGGCCTCGAAAACGAGCGTTTATAGAGTTTCTCGTCCTCGGATAGCCAAAACCGAGGAGCCTTCCTACGGATTTTGTCGGCCTCGGACTTTTCCTCCGGCAGTGTGTCATGTTTAAGGAAAGACATTATGGGATCCATCCAACTAGGTTCTGTTCTGACCTGTTAGACCCGGATGGCCTGACATCCCGGACCAGCTTGCCTAAGCAGGTCCTCAATGAGAATGACCCGCGGAAGGCCCTGTGCTGAGGAGGTTGCGAGGGTGGCCAGCGAATCTGCGTGGGTGTTTCCGCTTCTAGAGATATGCGACAGGGCGAAGGATTCGAACTTGGCCTGCAAGTGCTTGGCGCGGGCTAAATACTCTCGCATTCTCGGTTCCCTAGCCTCCAACTTCCCTTCCACTTGGCCGACCACCAGCTGCGAGTCTGAGAACGCTCGCACCGCCTTTCCCCCCATTTTCCGAACCATGTCCATTCCCACTAGCAACTCTTCGTACTCGGCCTCATTATTGGTAGTTGGGAACGCTATCCTCAGAGACTTTTCAATGACGACCCCATTCAGAGATATCAAGACTATCCCAGTGCCTGAACTTCTCTGGTTGGTGGCTCCGTCTACATAAACTTCCCACACCGGAGGCTTCTCGCATGAGACTACGCCGACTCGGTTTCCTCCTAAGCTACATCCCCCTGGGCCCTCCTCTAGGGAAGGTCAGTGAACTCTGCCACCAGGTCGGCCAGGACTTGCCCCTTCACAGATGTGCGAGGTAGGTACTTGATATTGAAGGCCCCCAAAAAGGTTCCCCATTTGGCGATTCTGCTAGAATAGTCGGCACTCCGTAGCACGGACTTAAGTGGGAGTTGGGTCAGCACAACGACCGTATGAGACTGAAAATAGTGCGGGAGCCGGCGCATCGCGTGCACCACGACTAGAACCGCCTTCTCCAACGGTAAATACCGAATCTCGGCCTCCTGCAAGGACTTACTCACGTAATAGACCGGTCTTTGTATACCGCTGTCGTCCTGTATTAGAACCAGGCCAACGGCCTGGGCGGCCATAGCCAGGTATGCAAACAAGACTTCATCCGGATCCGGGCGAGACATAACGGGTGGCCGAGAGAGGTATTCCTTCAGCCACTGGAAAGCCGAGGAGCACTCCTCAGTCCATTCGAATCCCCTCCACTTGTTCAGCAGCTGGAAGAAGGGTTGGCACCTGTCCGCCGATCGAGAGATGAACCTACTGAGGGCAGCCGTCATTTCGGCCAGCCTCTGGACCTCCTTCGGGTTTCAAGGTGGTTGCAGGTTACAGATTACGGAGATCTGTTCAGAGTTGGCCTCAATACCTCTGTGAGTAAGCATGTAGCCCAGGAACTTGCCAGACCCCACACCGAATGAGCATTTTGAGGCGTTTAGTCACAACTTATGCTTTCGTAGAGTCTGGAACGTGCTGCCCAAGTTGGCCACATGGTCCGATATGGCCTTGCTCTTCACAACCATGTTGTCTACGTATACCTCTACGGTTTTTCCCAATTGCGCCTCGAACATGCGGGTCATCATCCTCTGATAGGTAGCTCCTGTATTTTTCAGGCCGAAGGGCATCACCTTGTAATGGTAGTTACCGGTAGGGGTCACAAAAGCAGTTTTCTCCTGGTCTTCTACAGCCAAAGGTATCTGGTGGTACACCTGAAAGGCGTCCAGGAAACTCATACGTGGGTGGCCGGCCGTTGCGTCAACCAGCTGATCTATGCGAGGCATCGGGAAAGGGTCCTTAGGACAGGCTTTGTTGAGGTCCGTGAAGTCTACGCACACTCTCGACTTCCCACTTTTCTTCTTCACCACGACTGTGTGCGCCAACCATTCTAGATAGAACACTTCCTTGATAGGCCTAGCTCTCTTGAGTTTAAAGACTTCCTCCTTAACGGCCTCGGCATGCTCAGCGAAAGAGCGCCGAGGGAGTTGCTTCTTTGGTACTGCCGCTGGGTTGACGTTCAGGCGATGGCATATGAAGTTTGGGTCAATTCTAGGCATCTCATACTCATCCCATGCAAACACGTCGAGGTTCCTCTTCAAGAACGCGACCAACTCTTCCTTTTCTTCGGTCGGCAGCTGTGCCCCAATCTGGAAGAACTTCTCTTGTTCATTGTCTACGAAGACCCTGTCTAACTCCTCACACGCGGACTCCTCCGCCACCGTTCCTCCAGTGGTGGCGAAAGAGGCTAATTGCTATGAGGTCGGAGCGGCCGAAGCCGAGGGTTCAGGGTCCGACCTGCGCAGGACTAAACGGTCAAGCACTGTCTCGCTGCGGACTGACTTCTAATAATTTCCTCGACTTGGCCGCCGAAAGGGAATTTCATCTTAGAGTGGAGAGTGGAGGAGACAGCCCCTAGGGCGTGCAACCAAGGTCTCCCCACAATGGCCGCGTAAGGGGAGTAGGCGTCCACCACGATGAAATCCACTTCTACCACTGCTGGACCTGACTGTACAAGCAATCTGATTTGCCCCTTGGGGATCACTACCTTTCCCTCGAAGCTTATCAGTGGCGAGTCGTAGGTCGAGAGGTTCTTTTCCCTCAGGTTCAACCCCTTGTACAGGTCGGGGTACATGATGTCTGCGCCGCTTCCTTGGTCCACCATCACCCTCTTTACATCGTAACCTCCAATTCTCAGCATTATGACTAGGGCATCATCGTGGGGTTGGATGGTCCCTTCCTTGTCCGCATCCGAGAAGGCCAGTGTGGCCGGCGCATTGTCCTTAATCTTCTTCAGCTCAGAGCCTGTACCCTCGGCATGGGCTCGCGCCACAGACATCACCCTGGAAGGGCATGAGCCGGTCCTCCCAAGAGTGGCGAGAATGACATTGATGGTTCCCAGAGGGGGCCTCGGGGCATGGTGGCCCTGGCTTGCCAACCCAGGGTGTTCTCTCTACCCCTCATGCTGGTGCATGAACTGTCCTAACTTTCCCTCCTTCGTCAACTGTTCCAGGTAATACCGTAAGCTCTTGCAGTTCTCAGTCGTGTGGCCGTTCTCTTGATGGTACTGGCAGTGGAGGTTCTGGTTACGCTTCGCGGGATCACCTATCATTTTGCTGGGCCATCTGAAGTAGGGCTCGTGGCGGATTTTCTCAAACACCCGCTGTATGGGTTCGCGAAATACAACGCCGACCACCTGCGTTGTCGTCTGACGAGGTTGCCTGACGAATTCCCTCCTCGGCCTACTGTTGCTGTACCTGTCCGACCTGAAATTCCTCCTCTCTTGAGGGATAACCTTCGCCCTTGCCTTCACTTATAGTTGATCCTCCTCCACCCACGTGTACTCGTCGATGCGGTCCATGAGCCGACGCACACTCTTAACGGGCCTCCTGGTTAGTGACTTCCTCAGGTTATGCTCGTTTGGAAGGCCGACCTTGAAGGTGCTTATAGCAACTTCGTCGAAGTCCCCATCAATCTCGTTGTACATCTCCCAGTATCTGTCGGTATATGCCCTGAGGGTCTCCCCCTCCCTCATGGCCATGGACACCAGTGAGTCTAGAGGCCGAGGGACCTTGCTGCATGCGATGAACTGCAAGCCGAATGCCCTGGTGAGTTCCGCGAAGGAATCGAGAAAGCCTGCCTTCAGGCTGTTGAACCATCTCATCACGACGGGTCCCAGGCTGGAAGACCTTGCACATCAGGGTCTCATTCTTCGAGTGCACCGCCATCCTCTGGCTGAAGTGGCTCACGTGTTCTACTGGGTCCATCCTTCTGTTGTAAATTGTGAAGATTAGCTGGGTAAACAGCCTTGGAAGTCTTCCCTTCTCAATCCTCCGAGTGAAGGGTGATTGAAAATCTGGTGGAGCGCCTTACTCAGTGCGTTGTTGGCCAGGCTCCTGAAGGATGTCCTCTTATCCTTAGGTTGGCGATGGTGTCCGTCCTCCTGGGAAAAGGACTCGTAAGGGGGGGTCCTCGACCTGGAACTGTCAGAGCTACTGCTTAGCATCTGCTGAGGACTGGTCTGAAGGGGCGTGCGCCTTTGTTTCTCCCGGCGTAGCTTCCTTCTCAGATGGTCAATCTCCCTTTGCAGGGTCTCAACGCTTTTTTCGTGGGAGGCTCTACTTCCATCGCGTGCATGGCTCCTCCCGCGCGTATGTTCCGTGCGCACGCTGGTTTCGTGTTCTCTCTCCCGCTCTAACAGTACAAATTGGTCCTCGCGCTGAGACCCCCTGGACTCCGCATGACGTGAACCTGAACCTTCCATGATACTTCCAGTCCCTCTTGTCAAGGCTTCCCACAGACGGAGCCAATTGTAAGGACACAAATTTGGCCTTGAGCCCAAATGAATAACTGGGCTGGCCCAAATGGCCTTCACAATAGAATTTGTAGAGAATGAGCTTAAAGCCTAGACTTCTTGGGGCTCTAGAAGGCTATGGGGGAAAGGGTGAGTCCGCTGCAGGCGTGCTAGGAGTTGGGGGAGCGTCTTTGCCTCTCCTCGAACGTGAGCCAAGAAGCTTGTGTCCAGGCTTTCCTTCTATTATCTGGGGGGAGAGAGAGTCTTCTTGCCTTAGAGAAAATCTGGATCCCCCTCCTTTGATCCACCCTCCTCTATTTATACTTCCCATTTCTGGTTCCCATCTGTCTTTTCCCTGAAAACGCTCCCCAATGCCCATAAGGATGTCCGCCGTCCCCTCAAAAGTCATTTCTCTATTAATGCGGCCAGGTGAGTAGGTGAAAGGCCTTTAATGCGGTGTCAGTAGCTTTATGGTGCATGTCTCCCTTGTCTCCCTCCTTGGCGTCTCATTAAGGCTTGGGATGACCGGCCGATCTTGAGGAGCTCTTCCCTGGACGTTGGGCTACCCTCTTCTGTTCCTGACTCTTATGTCCGAGGAGACCTTCTCCTCGGATCCTCATCCAACAAGCTGGTGATCTGGTCGGCGAGCCTTTGGCCCCAGTCTTAGGAGGCCATGTTCATGACTCACGACCCCTTTAGTGGAGCCTATGTCCTCGGACCAGGCCCCAGGCCCATATGGTGCTTTGACGCTTTTACCCCCCACATATATAATTAAAAAAAAGTTTTTTTTTTTGAAAATTTTAGTAGTGTATTGAAAAACGTTACAATACATACTTTATTGCAATGTCTTTCAAAAACCATTGCAAAACAAAAAACTTTATTGCATCATTTAAAAGTGTTGCAATAGAGAAATTACTGCACAACTCTTGCAACAGTAAAAAAAAGTTTTGCAAAACATTTTGCATTTTTTTTTTTTTTTTTGGGGGGAGGAGGGGGGGTGGGGGTTTTAGAAATTTCTTGTATGTTCTAGTCGTTTTACTAAAAAATGCTATGTGAAAATAGTTTTTCGAGTTTTTTTTTACGGTACCCACACATAGGCAACTTACCATACTAGGTTACCAAAACATCACATGTAACAATTTCATTGTCACATTGGACAATACCAATGTCACAAGTGACGGTACTTTTGTCACATTCAATGATTTTTTTCCTTCACATTTGATAGTTCCATAGTCACATTAGGTAATACCAACAATACATTGTCATATTCAGTAGTTCTCTTATTTTTCATTGACATTTGAAGGTTTTATTGTCACATTAAGCAATATCAATATCACATTTAATCATATTTTTATCATATTCGGTAGTTCTCTATTATTTACTTACATTTGACAGTTCTATCGTCATATTACGTAGTACCAACACTACATATAACTGTATTTTTGTCACATTCGGTAGTTCCATTATTTTTTTAGTTACATTTGATAATTTTATGGTCACATTGAGCAATACCAATATCACATATGATTACACTTTTATCACATTCGGTAGTTCATTTATTTTTTACTCATATTTGATAGTTTCATCTTCATATTGGAAAATACTAACATCACATATGACCATACTTTTGTCACATTCCATGATCCTCTTGTTTTTTTACTCACATCAAATGGTTCTATCATTACATTGAGCAGTACTAACATTACATATGATTGTATTTTTGTTACACCCGATGATTCCCTTATTTTTTACTCAAGTCGGATGGTTCCAAGTTCCAACGTCACATTATTAGACAATATCAATATCGCATATAACCGTACTATTGTCACATGGTTTTCTTTTTCTTTTCTTTTTTTTTTACTTACATTGGATAGTGTCAATGTCCGATTAGGTAGAACTAACATCACATAAAACCGTATTATTATCACATTTGGTAGTTCCCTTAATTTCAAATTGGTTAGTACCAATGTCACATTTGGCAGCTTCTATATTTTTTTTAGTCTCATTGGATGATAGCTATGGAACATTGGGCAATACCATCCAATGTGACTAGAAACTGACGTGGCTAACAATACCGTAAAAACATTTATTGGGGAGCAACTTAGGATGCCACATGACCTAAATAAATTTATTTTAAAAAAACTAATTTGACATTTCTCACTGGTAAGCTTCTCTTCGTTCTCTCTCTCAGGTTTGTTCTTTGTTCTTGTTCTTTTCTACTTTTATATCTTAATTTATGATTTGTGTTAGCTTCTTAATTTTAGACTTTGAATAAGTTTGATTGTATTCTTAATATTAAATTTCATATTATTGTTTATGGGTTTTAAGTTGTGTTATATTCTTCTAAAAAAAAGAGTAATCTATGTTTGCCTCCAATTAGAACTAATGCATTTTTACATAACAATGGGAACCTAACAATGGAGTCGCATTCACATGGAGACCACTAATAAAGACTTTGATCCACAAATGAACAAGACCTTGCGGCCTTTTCTAATCAAGGATTCTCCATTTAAGACATTGCATTTTGCCAAGAATGGATTCACTATTCACCAACAAGAAAGATAACACTCTTCAGCGATGAAAAATATAGTAGAGACAAGTAGTAGTTTTAAGAGATGATTGTAGCCATCATCAGATTTGCTCACATTGATAGCTAATCATAGAGTTTACTCCGTGTATAGATTTGAGATTCATGGTGTGGATTTTTTTTTTTTTTTTAACTACTCTAGAACAAATTGAGTGTCATGTAGAGCATCCACAACCGGATGCTATATCCTATCCTATTATACCATCCCAAAAAGTCACTTTACTATTAATACCATACCATTTTACACTACCTCCAACAACCCAACTTCTATTTTCCTATCCTACTCATTAAAATAATATTTTTATACAATAAAATAATATATCATCAATTAACATCATTTACAATACACCCCCCCTATTCCCGTGAACATCACCCACGGCCACCAAAAATCACCACCACCGCCACCGCTACCGCCACCACATTAGTCACAAATCCACCACCACCAGAGAAAAAAAAAAAAAAAAAAAAAAAGTAAACCCAGACCAACCCACGGCCAAAACCAGATCAACCCACGGCCAAAACCATGATCAACCCACGGCCAAAACCAGTCACAAATCCACCTTGATCACGCCGATCTCACCCAGATCAACCCACGGCCAAAACCATGATCAACCCACGGCCAAAACCGATCGACGAACGCCGAACGCCGATCGACGAACGCCAAACGCCGAACGCCGAACCCAGACCAAAACGCCGAACCCAGACCTCGCGCCGGAAACCCAGACCTCGCCGAACGCCGAACCCAGACCAAAACGCCGAACGCCGAACGCCGATCGACGAACGCCGAACGCCGATCGACGAACGCCAAACGCCGAACGATCCAAACCCACCACCATGCCCAGATCAAGAGAGAGAGGGGATAGAGAGAGAAGCTTGACAGTGGCGAGAGAGAGAGAGAGAGGCGATGGAGAGCAAATCCGGGAGAGAGAGAGAGAGAGAGAGAGAGTAGTTGATATTAATTAAAATAGAGTTTTTTGTTTTGAGATAGTGCTACAGTACCATCTCAAAGATGAGATGGTACTGTAGCATTATGCCAAAAAAAATTTGGCCTTTGGCATTTAGCCTCTTCCATTGCTGGGCATTTTGTGGGCTTAAATGCCAAATGGGGCTTGCATTTGGCATATGCAAGCCCCATTGTGGATGCTCTTTTATAAATGGATTTTTATCTTATAATAATAGGTCTCTTTTGTATTCTTTAGTAACTTTTTTGTATTTCTATTCTTTGACTAGTGGAAAAATGTTATTTCAATATTGTCATATGTATTTCGCGCAGGTTAGAAGCTAGTGTTTAGTAAACTTTGCCCTCTGCCCAAGAGTCAAATCAACTCCACCACATTTGCTCTTGTCTTGGTTGAGAGAGCAAAAGATTGAAAAAAAAAAAAAGTGCTTTTTATTATAAATATTTTTTTGCATGGAACTACTTTGTTCTTGCTCTTGTTTTTCAAATTTGTTGTGGGATATTTTGTTTATCAAATTTGATATTATAGAGTTCCTCAAGATAAGAATAGAACCCTTTGTTTTGCTCCTCCCTTTTTAATTGCCTGGGAACTTGTAAGGAAAAGTTGAATAAATTAAGCCTGAAGTTTCTCAACAGTTACAAAACACATTTTCCCACGTTAAAGCTTGTTATTAATTGTTAATATACAGCATGCTATATGTTTCTACTAGTTCATACCTCAAACTTCAAACATTAATCACAAAAGGAACAATATTTTCGCATTTGAGAGTTGGACTTTGGAATTGCTCTTGATTTTAAATGCAGAGGATTTCCAAGCATTATGAAAGTAATTCCTCTGGATATTAATTAAAGTATACTGTTGGAGTGTTTTGGGGAGTGATTTCTGGCAACTGTTTGCATGGAACATCAAAACCACGAACGGCCAATTACATCGAATTCCAACTCATGAAAGCATTGAAATAAGTTATAACATCATTTAACAATACACCAACCACCACTTTTTTTAACTAGTAGCAATCTAAGCAAATAATTATCTGTTTCTTATGTTCCTACTTCCATTTATAGTATACAAAAATGTTATCTCAGCTGTTATTTTCTTATAGATGGTGAGAGAAAATGTATATAATATGATCATAGAAACCGTAGCACCAGTAGCAAAATTTGCTAGATTTCTATATTAATTGTGAATCGGTGGTGTCTGATGTGGTGGTTCATAGTCTGTCACTTCTACATCTTGTACTTTGTTACCATTGAAAACATGATCTTCTTTGACTAAAGATCCTACTATTGATAATGCTCCCCTTCTTGATCCCTACATAAGCAACAGTAACATGTTACACACAATCATTGTAATATAATCTACTGAGTAAAGGTTTTCCTTACCCACCCGGTCACGTCAATTCCTAGTTCTTTTATATCTTTTCATTACCTGACTTTTTGTCATATAATCCAAATTCATCACTTATGAAAGAAAAAAAAATTGTGATTTAATATTTATCAGCTATCACATTGGTTTTCAAAAGTTTTGGTAAACTTAAAATATTGTTGTGAATCATGTTTACTATATATAACTTAATACATTGCCAAGTGTTATTTATAGGAAGAAAACCTGGGTTCAAATTGTAAGAAGAAAAAAACAATGTTTTCACTTATCATATAAGGGGCTTCAAAACTTATCTAATAGCTTCTCAACAAAGGTAACATTGATTTTGCAGACACTATATATAGCTTCACATACATGCTGTTTTGCACGTACTTCTCAAGTGGCTTCTGTGCACTTCCTAATATATTGAGTTTTGGGGCCAGTCCTATATCACATAGACATGAAAATTCATAATTTGTGCATAAAGACCATTTGCACTTGTCACCCTCACAATGGACACGATGAAAAAAATGGGATCAATAGGTTCCCTTTTGCCATATTTAAACCCAGACTAACCCTCTATATAACTATAAAAGCATTGGACAATTTACCTTATTAATACGTGTTTCCCTAAGCAAGCCCAAGTGACAAGATGACTTAGAATTCTCACATCCTGCATAATCCATTCCTATCAATAATAATGCTGATAAAAATATAATGAAGAATAAGATGAAGATGAAGAGCATAATGAATTATAGATTCATATATAACCTTGGTGTACAAAACTGAAGAATAAGGAATTTTGTTTGATAAGTAGTAAACACACAGTCCTTACATTCTAAGGCTCTTTCTATGTGGTTTTGACTGTTAAGGATTTAAGGTATGATAGAAAATGAAAGAAAGCCGCCAAGCAATTCAAAAGAGGAAGTTAATGAGTGATTAATAGTAAAGCAAGTGAAAAACTTCAGTTATGGGAGGGAGGGCGAGTTCTAGGCCGAGAATAGTCTGAGTTAAAGCCAGGATGTTCATCGTGGTTCTTGTGGGGCATGCGCCTAGAAACTGAAACAAAAGGCTTGATTGGGACTAGACCTGGAATTTGTGTAGTTGCACCACCTTGAAACTCGTCATCAATGTTGTTTCCATTTGTTCCTCCTTGGATTGTTTCCATGTTATGCATAACCTTCTCTTCTACCTTCAACATACCCCAAAAGATAAACAAAACTATTAGCAATTAAGACTGATGCAAGGGATATTACCAATTTTACATCATAACTCTTATAAACCGATCTGTCATCAATCTTTAAAAAAACAATTTAATCATTAATTTACCATGTTGTTGAAATGTCATCAATCACATTCACTTACACGTTAGTTTAAATTTGATAATAAAAATTTTCCATAAAGAAAATACCAAAATTTAAACTTCCAGAAAATTACATAAAGAAATTAGGGAGAAAAAAAAAAGGGGGAGCATAGAAGTACAAGACCAACCTTTTCAGAAACAATGAATTTTAAGCTGGAAGCTTTATCAACTACTCCAAGGCTGCGAGCATTGCAATATTCATGCATGGAAAGGAACAAGAGGAGGATAAAAACAGAAGATATGATAGACATGATCAAGGAGAGCTCTTTCAACAGTTGTAAAGTTGAAAAGAGAAGTGATTACTGTATATGTTTATGTTGAGTATATACAAGGGAGTAGTGCAGTAAGTGCAGAATGTTGCTACCAAAAGAAACAATTATTTAAGACCAGGTTTTGTAAGAGACAGAAGAGGCTGTCCAAGAGAACAAACTGGTATTTATAAGACTTGTGAAGAAGAAAACTGTAGGGAATGCATGGTGGTGGCCTCACTTGTGCCCTTTAATCACTTTCAAGTGACTTAGAATCCCCAAAACATAGGCGTTTTACCCGAACAAAGGAGAGAGAGGGTCAACTTTGAACTCAAGAATGAAATATAATAGAAGGGAAATTCAAGCTTTACAACTTTCAAAGTTATTTTTTAATCGATGTTATGAATGCTTTAAATTTTACCATTTAAATTGATATGTCAATATTTATATACACAATAAATAATTATAAAAATATTGATTATGTTTTTGATGTGGTAGTGGTACAAATCACATTCGGACCTAGATGAGTTTTTATAGTAAAATGGATACTTTTTTTTTTTTTGAGAAATTAGTAAAATGGATACTAGTTTTCACATTTTTATAGAAAGTTTAAGACTAAATTCCTTTGGTTGCGGAGGAGATTTTGGACTACTCTTTCAATCAACTTCGCATGAACCAAGAATAGCAGCTAGCAATAGCATAGTAATTTGTGCAAGAAAGAAAAACTAAAAGAATTAGGTATTTTATTTAATCCTAGGAAGCTAGGATTAAACCAAGCGAGTTGAATAGTAAATGTAAACTATAAGTTTAATATTTAAGAAGGTACCACGGACAAAAATGCAAAACAAAGTATTACGTGCAAAACAAATTATTATGGTTAAAACAAAACCAAAAATAAAAACCCCACCTCTGTCCCCTAACAAAAACAATTATGGTTTTGTAAAAAATATTTGAATAAAACTCATTTTTTTTATTATGTCTGAGAGTTAATTTGCCAAATCATTTTCTTACCTTAAGATTTGAATCAGAGCATTCCTAAAAAAATATATATAGCAGTTTAAATTTCTGAGTTTTTGTGATGCATTTGTATCCTGGAGAAGACTTTTTTTTTCTTTTCAAAACAATAATATGTTTGAACCCACAATATACACAACACGATAACTTTGGATATATTAGTCCATTAGTATAAGCCCAAATTTAATTTTATTATGTGTACAAGTCAAGTCCTCTACTTATATTACAAGTCTCTTAGTTTAGAATTTAGTTTACTTATACACCTATGTTAAAGTTCATTGTAACACATGATTTGTACCACACGCTTCTTAAGAATTTCCTCCGTAGATGTAAGCCGTTAGGCTGAACCACGTAACTCTTGTATTATTATGTTCATACTTTATTTTTTTGCATTTATTCAAACATATTCGACATGGAATATATCAATACTAATATTTAGCAACTACCAACTACCAAGATAGAGAAGATGAGTATAATTTTCAAAAAAAAAAAAGAGTGAAGATGAGTATAAATTCTTCTTTAAGAATTTGGAATGTATTCTTAGGCTCATACTATATCCCAAAGATATAAGGGAAATGAATAGTGATTAATCTGTTGGGATAGCTAGAAAAGAAAACCCTTAAAAAAATTTAGCATCAGATTTGTAACTATTTTTTTTTTTTTTTTAATAATCTCACCGGCTCATCACCGCTGATTATGGCAACAAGGGTATTGACCATTTACATGGTAAAAAACATTAAAAAAAAAAAAAAAAATCATACGTGCAAAAATTTGATAAGAGTTTCTCATTTCCAAAGTTTTAAGATATAAAAAAGGCGTAAATGCACTTTTGGTCCCTACATTTTGGGGTCATTTCTATTTTGGTCCCTACATTTTTATTTCACCACTTTTAGTCTCTAAATCAATTAACGCGTTCTATTTTGGTCCTTACCGTTACTCACTTAACAGAAATTGCTGACGTGGCAAACGGCAACTACTGTTGACACATTAAATGCTGATGTGGCTAATAAAATAATATTAAAGATGCCACATCAGCTTATAAATTTTAAAAAAAATGATTTATTTATTTTAACTAAATAAAAAAAATTAAAAATAGATGGTTTAAAAAAGAAATTAAATTAAAAACAAAATTCTTTACATTTTGATCTTTCCGGTCACCGTGATTCATGAGTTCTTCCTCAAAATCAAGAACATGCCCCACATGAAACACCCAAAATCAAAAGGCACAAATATCCATTTCATTTCTCTGTTTCTTCTTCTCTTTCTCAATTCCTCATCTCTTTCTCCCTCTCTTCCTCTTCGTTCTCTCATCTTTGATACAGAGCAAGCAAGACCCAAACCAAAAACAATTCATTTCTTCATCTCTGATACACTAGCACCAAACTGAGAAAAACATAGCAAACCCAGATCCAAACCCAGAAAACACAGCAACTTAGACCAAGAAAACACAACCAAAACCCACTAGCACCGGCGACCCAAACCCACAAATCGAAACCCAGCACCGCGGCAAAACAAGCACCACAACCACGACCCAAAACCCACGGCCAGAACGACAGCGACACCATTGAACCATTGAACAACCCAAACCCCCTACACCATCCGATCCATGCTGCCCACCAAGCACCGAAGCCTCCACCGAGCATCATCAGAGAGATGGGTCGAAGGTTTGAGTGGGTTTGGGTGGGTCCCGAAGCCTCCATCGAAGCCTCCCCCTCCTCCTCCTCCTCCGCCGCAAGATCCGGATCCCGATCTGAAGCTGGGTCGGGTGGCGTGGCGCGGTCCCTGGTGATCCATTTGGAGAGATGGGTCGAAGGTTTGAGTGGGTTTGGGGAGATGGGTTTGCTGATCTGGGGAAGTACACAAATTTTGAAATATATACAAATTTACAATTGATTTTTGGAATTGATTTACAATTGATTTTATTCTAATTTACAATTGATTTTATTCTAATTTACAATTTATTTAATTTACAATTGATTTTTTGTGGAAGAATGTATACAAATTTTGGAATAGAAATTCTTTGAGTACTGTTATTGTTATTTGGGTTTGTGATCTTGTTATCTGGGTTTGTGATATTGTGTTCTTAAGATCTGGGGAAGTTTAGAAAAAAACATGAAAATATTTATTTTAATTATTATTTATGCTGACTGGGTATTTATTAAATAATAAATATAATTTTTTATTATTATTTTATTTGCCACATCATCATTTACTGTGTAAACAGTACTTTCCGTTTGCCACGTCAGCAATTTCTGTTAAATGAGTAACGGTAAGGACCAAAATAGAACGCGTTAATTGATTTAGGGACTAAAAGTGGTGAAATGAAAATGTAGGGACCAAAATAGAAATGACCCCAAAATGTAGGGACCAAAAGTGCATTTACGCCTATAAAAAATAATAATAATAATAATAAATGTACAGAAATTATAAAACATCCTTATTGAGAGGGTAAAACACATGGGAATATAGTAAAAAAAAGGGTATAAAAGTGTTAATGATGAGGAAATCTATGCCCTTAAAAAGTGAATGGGAGTCAAAGAAAAACAAAAGGTAGGATGAGCAAACAAGAGTCCAACCCAGTTTTAATTTGTTTCCATCGAAATCTCCAAATATCTGTCGTTCTACTTCATGCTTGTGGTTTGTGGGTTGTGGCTCCGTGTTTGTTGCTCTTCCGCACCTTTTCACCTCGACAAAATTCTTACCCTTCCATTTTTTTTAATCCTCTACTAGCAGAGGAGATTCCATTCCCAACCATAGATTAATAAAAAAAGAAAACCTTTAGTTCGTGTTGTTTAACTTTATTCCACAGTTCTTCCTCTGGCAATGTTCTTTACACTTTCTCTTCAAATTAGTCATCGTGATCCAGCAAGCTAGTGAGATAAACAATTAGCTCAAAAAGTGAAAAACTCCCTCTCTCTCTCTCTCTCTCTCTCTCTCCCCTATGTATGGCCTTGTACTTGGTACCACGGAAACTTTAACAGTTTAACCAGTTTATTACATTTTTAATTTAAAAAAATGGTTAGTCTAAGAACAATTTAGAAATATTATGTATTAATATTTGTACAATATTAAAAACACAACATTTTCACAACTTTTTGAGTTGTAAGTTATAATTGGAACAACATTAATTTTAATCGGGTCCATCATTATACCAATCTTATTATGCCCCAAGCATAAAATGTTAAGTGGGTAGTTTTGGAAAATATTGTATCCATAGACTTATTTTTTTAATCTTTTCAGCCTTTTTTTGTATGATTTTTTTTAAATGTTTTTTTTTTTTTTTAAAGACAATGATAGACTATAACTGAGGTGACAGTTCTAATGATATACAGCAAACCTCATTATAGGTCTAAATCACAGCTAAAAACTAGGACCTTCTTGCCGTGCATATATGGGAGCCCCAGTCAACAAGTGACAAATTTTTTTTTTTTTTTTGAGAATCAAGTGACAAATTAAATAGTCAGTAAGTTTAGGAATATAAATTTTGTCAGAAACATTGACATAACAAATTATGATTAGTACATAATAAAAATGATGTCAATAATGGACTTATATAAAAATGATATTAGTTTAATAACTGGAATAACAATAAAATTATTATCTCAAGGAAAAATTTAAATTTAAAATAAAAAGGTTATAATAGATTTAAAACACGATTTTTTTACAGCAAAATATTCAAAATACTTGTTTCCCTATCATTGCTATTAAATGATAGGCCATTATTTTTGAAAAAGCAATAAAAGAATATATATATATATATATATATATATATATATTATAAGTTACAAGCGAACGCACCAGTGGTAAACTGTGTAGGAAAACTTGTAGTTTTTGCCTCTTGAGTCTTGACTGTATAAAAAGATGGTTTCACAGTAATTCACATGTGTTCGCAGTTATTGTAGACTTGAAGTAAGAAAAGATAAAATAAAAATATTCTAATTGAGCATTAACTAATCGGGATTTGAGACACAGTTAGAAAAGAGAAAAATCAGGTTGAGCTTTGACTAAATTTGGACATTGAGAATGTTGTAACTCTCAGCATGTTAGGTTAAAAGGATGCAGACATATATGTATATATTACTTCTAGTTCTGGTTTGAAACAAGGCACAACCCCTAATTTCACACTTAGAACAAGAATTAAGTAGTAGCGAGATTAAAGAATTAATGTTTGTTGATATGGTCGGCAAGGCAAAGACCTTGAACTTTGAGCTTGAAAAACTCAAAACGTACGTGTGTTTCCTAAAAGCACTACATTCATGGTCTGCTCATTGCCCTTGTCTTCATAGTTGGACTCGCTTTTTTTTGGCACATTCAGTTTGGAACCTTACATTTATATGAATAATTAATCCAATTGTATTATAATGTTTATATGTAAAAGTTTTGAATAAAAAATAACAGACTGCATAGAGTGCGTTACCGTATTCCTCATCAGATTGCGTGATTGGAAGTTAGAAGTTAGAACATGAAAAGTGAAAAGAGAGAAAATGCTAATCTATTGACCGACACATTTTATTTCCAAAGGACATTCGAAATCTATCGGATTTATACTCAAATTATAGGCACCAACAATAATTATCACCACCGCACATTCTTGGCACAATGGTCACTTTATAAATATGAGTGCTTGTGGGGTGTAAAAGATAAGAGTCGGAATTCAAATTTTCCAGAGAAAGCTTCACACACATATACATTTAAATTAGGTTAGAGTAAAATTTCTATATTGTATTAAAAAAAACAATAATTATCATATCTTGAATTATCCACATTTATTACGTTTTTTATCCGTTGACCTATCAAGTTTGTGATCTATATTTTTTTTAAATAAATTCGGATATAGAATAGTTACTTTCAATCCAAAGCTGTATTTTTTCTTTATTAAGTAAACCGAAGTGGAGAGAATTGGACCAAAATAGTTAAAATGGACTAAATGGACCAAACCAAATTGGACTGAAGTGAAGAGAAATGAACCAAACTAAACTAAAGTGGAATGAATTAGACCCAAGTGGAGAAAATTGGACCGAAAATGACCGAAGTGACCAAACTAGACTGGTTGGACCAAAATACTACACTAATAAGTCTCCATATGAACGTAGCAACAATAAATGTTATGCTTCAATTTTTAGATTTTATATAGATATAAATGTATAAGTAGAAGCCTGAGCATCGAAATAAAAAATAAAAAAAGAAAAGGCAATATAATGTAATTTAGTTACAAATCCATAAGTGTAAGCTTTTGACACTTAAAACAATTGTGATATGTTTTATCTTATATTAAAGTCTTAATTAGAATTTTCTCAAGGGGTTATCTCCCTAATACTTAAAGGCTATATGCCTTAAAGTCCAAATAAGTTCAGAAATCGTGCGCTTGGATAGTATATTTCAAGAAAATAGAAGTATTCAATTTTGATTCCTTTAAAACACCCTCTCATTGCATCAGTTTTTTTTTCCTAATAACCCATAAATCCTTTTCTTTATTATTAATTTTTTCCACTAGAGGCTCATTGGACCTCTCTCCTCTCTCAAAGACCTCTCGTCTCTTGTTACTTGTTATAAACATGATATAGTCCTAAAAGCTCTACAGCTACAGCTAAAGCTCGCTACTTATAGCAACGTCTAACAGAGCCTTTATCAACTAGGCTGACACTGAAACAAATATAAACAGAAATTCAATATCATTGGCCCAAAAATGCCTGCTAACATAATACATATACATAGTGACCTCTGTACACACAAAACAAATACAATGTTTGGGAAATGTTCTTGTGGAGTGGGAGCATTTGTGCCTAGGCCGCAAATATCTAGCCCAAACGGCAAATTCAACATCCAATTTCAACAAATCCTGAATGCAAGTTTGATCAACCAATCTAGAATCAATGAATCTAGACCCAAATTTTCACTTTTTTTTAATCACAGTTACTAATGTGGGTTGTTATAATTGGTACATAATAAAAGTAGAGTAAGAGGTGAGCCATTGTGAAAGTAGTGGTGGTCTAATTACGAAATGTCACTTAAGAGGTTGTGAAAAATGCTCTGTAGCATTACTCATCTAGAATAGTTCCATAATGCAAAATCTCAAATAGTTCAGTTTCCAACGTGGCTTAGATGGAAATTTATTTCATAAGGTGAAAAACCAGCCTAGAAATGGTGACAAGCTCTCCATTTTATGAGTTATCGTCCCTTTACTAACGCCTAATCAATCAAAGCAGCAAAATATTTTACTTTGAAATTTACTATGGCATCTGGGAGAGAATATAGCCACTAAATCAGAGTAGAAAATTTAGTAAAAGTGGCAACTTCTGAGAAGAACAAGGCAACACAATGCAGGACCATCCACATATTTGTTGTGTATAGCAATTTAATTTTTCTGAGGAAAAAAAAAAGAACTATATTTGCACCTTTTTTCTTCCTACACAAATAAAACTTTTTGAGTGAGTTGCCTTTATATACAGAGAAAGAAGCTTATGTATACTATATAAAAGGGAGGAAAAGAGAAATTCAAAAAAAAAATCAGGCAATTTGGCAACCACAAGTTGTGCATGCCAACAAAGCCTTAAGAGGTGTATAACTGACCAGGAACCTCATTTGAGAACTCAGAGTATGTTACAAGTTACAACAAAAGAAAACATATTACATACTCACATTTGAAGAAGATTATTAACGGTAACAGAGACAGAATTTGTTCGCTGCAAGTCCTGCAAAATTTGGTACATTGGATCTCAAACAGATTAGACAAATTTTGGAAAGCAAATATATAGCAAAGAAAGAAAAGGGAAAGAATGTAGGACTCCAAAAAAAAACCCCAATCTAAATGACCAATTTTTAAAGAAAATTATATTACTTAAATATTCATACTATACCTGACAAATTATACATTTTTATATATACATGTACATATTATATCTCAGGTGATATGACTGACTCAGACAACCAACTCTTCAGGGAGCATAGAGAAAATATTGTGTGTCCAAATTATACCTGCAAAATTATGTCATCAGGCATGTGAGGCAAAACCTCCCGTACTGTCTCAGCCATGGCAAGAATGTTCGCTATGTTATCATTTGCAGGGCGGGAGGCAGTCCTCATATGTAAACCACCAGTGCCTCCAGTGTATCTGCCACCACCAGCATGAGGGATGGGTCCACCAGTTGCAGCAGCCTGAGAGGGATTTACCGGCCAAAGGCTCCAAGCAGAATCTTCAAGGGTTGTCTGTGCATAGGTTTCTCCTACAGATGCAAGATGCCTCATCACCATCTGAACTCTCCCTAATCCAACTGATCTGATTGCAGTAGAGGGTCCAGCCCCATCAACACCCTGGCTTGGCCAAGCATTTAACCAACTTGATTCCAGTCCTGCAGTCCTATGGAGCAAAAGGAGAAAAGATTTCCCAAAAAAGAAATTTTTTTATTAATTTACTGCACCAACGATTATTCATATATATTGCTTGGAGAAGGCTGCACTACTGACAAAACAAAAGAGAACAAGATTCCCATAATCTAAGTGGACTCCAAAGCCAATTTGTATGCTTTTTCAGTTAGAGGTAGCAAGGTTCTTATTTCAAGGCAGGCAAGAGAAACTACAATGAAATAAAGTTAGAAAACAAACCTCCAAGGACCACCTTCTATAGGGTTCTGTGTCTGATTGGGGAATACTCCAGTAGGTAGGGTATGTTCAGAATTGTTTTGCCGATCAAGTCCAGCACCTATTTGACGGGCAAGCTGCTCATCAGTCAAAACCTCTCCAGTACGGGGAGTAACTTCATTTTCAGGTCTGCCAATAAAAAGCGGCTTTCGACAAGTGGGGCATGAATATGTCTCACTTAAACCTTGATCCAACCTGGCATTAATGAGTAAGTTTCAGCATGACTCACATGCTTGAATATACAAAACCAAAAGGTGTAAAATCAGAAAAAGCATGAATCATACCAAGATCTCAAGCATGCAAGATGAAAAAGATGTTTGCAGTGTAGCCTTTTAGCCTTGGCCATAGGTTCCTGTAATCAGCTGAGTTCAACATTGAGGCATGAATAATAACTAAAAGGTAAACAATAAAAGACCAAATCATACCCGACAGATGGCACATTCATCATCATAATCTTGTAGCTCTTCAGTAGTTGCATCAGGAAGAGCAGCATGAAGAGCACCTAAAGCTTTTCTCAATTTGATGAATCCTTTTATACGCTTGAACATAGCACCTAGCAAGGCCTGATCAGAAATTCTAAATTGATTATAGATTGAACATGACATTGAATGTCAGATAACCAAATAAAATTGACATTCAAATCAGAGAGTAGAATGAAATATTTACACAAATATTTACACGTATATTTAGAAAAAGGACTGCATCCACGAGGTGGAATGCCATGCCATGAAGCCACCAAATATGCACATAATGACCAAGTGCCATTAACAATGTTGCCATGTCCAGGGAAAACCCCACATTCCGAATAAGAATGCCCTTCCATTCCCACAATGAACCTGCAGTCACACTCCTTAATCAGAAACCATTATATCCACTATAGGTCATCTTAATTTTTAAAAAATAAAATAAAATTGCTATCTATATTCCATGTGAGAGGATTTTGTGTTTCCATTCACAACATATTCCACTCATTAATGTGCATAACTCTCATTATACACCTCACTTTCTAATAAAGAGGTGATGCACGAATCAATAATTCCCATTATTGGTAAATTCACATTTATAAATCACCACAAATTTAAGCTTTATATATATATATATATGTGTGTGTGTGTATATATATATATATATATATCACTACTTATATTGTCTGGTTCATCAGTCCATCCCCACAACACCTCCCCCCCCCCCAAAAAAAAAAAAAAATCACCCACTAATTTAGCTATGTGTTTTTCAATATAATCTTCTCTTCTTACATTGTTTGCTTCTGTTTTTTCAATCAAACATGAAATGCGTGAGCATTTTTTAAAAATACATAACCATACACAAACTTAGAGTGAACAAGAGGAAGAAGCACATAAACAGAAAAAACTAAAAGAAAAATTTATAATATATATATATTTATCAATAAGTGATATGTTTAAGTCTATTTTTGAACCTCATGATCCAAATGGTGCATTCCAAGAATAGAAAAAGAATGAAAAGAAAAATAACAAAATGACTACAATCAAAACGTTAGTCTAGTAAGACAACCATATAAATGAACAAGAACAACAAAAAACAAACATTCCAGATGTAGTGTTCATATAAATTTCCTATACTTTTTAATAAAAGTTCTTAAGAACTACCTGCTGCTGATGTATCTAAAAATTTGAACCTTTGGCAATTGGCACTGTTCCCTGCTGAATGGAGCCATATATCAAGCAACTGAAATCCGTGAACTAAAATGGCCTACAAAGCATATTTCATGAATGAAACAACCTGAGTTCTGATATATCACAGATCCAGCTAATCCAAAACTTGCCAAGACGTATTCTAATAACATTACCTGCAGCGTCTCAAAAGCAATGCTGAAAGGTTCAAAGAATAACAACAGAAACATCGATGAACCCAGCATTTTATATATTACCAGACACAGCCTAATCCTGATAGCAACCAAAGAAAATATATATAAGAAAAAGACAACATAAAGGGAAGGAAAGAAGAGGGAAAGAATGAGAGACAAGGTCTACATAAATATTAACTGTAATTCATCCATGGTCTCCATTTTGTTTCACACAAAGGCCTATACATTGGCAACGCAAAACCCTATTAATATATAAAGACCATCTACAACAAAACCTAAGGCATATTAGCAAAAATAAAATAAATAAAAGGTATGCAGTAACAAATCAAGACCCATAGATAGACCTGCAGAGGAAACTTACTATAAATGCATGATTACAGCAATCAACATGACTCCTAACTAAAACATCATAGGGCCCAACACTAGGTAGCCTGCTGGTCAAACGCCTATCTAGAACTTTCTTGAAAACTCACTGAATACTATAATGCCTACAAGTCTGCACCTAGCTAGCAACCTCTAAGAAATCCCTTATAAAATTGCCTTGCAGATGTCACTATTAGATGGAATTCCAAACTAAGACGTATACAGCTAGCCACAGCTAAAATTACCAATTTCCAACATTTAACCTTTTAAAAGTTTTGCTAGACCAGAATCTGACAAATAGCATAAATGAAGCTTGAAGAAATTCTAGATATATGCCGAACCCAAGTACTTCTCTACTTATTACTCCCATCTAACATCTCAAACTTTTAAAACCTTCCAAACAGTCCTCTAACAAGGCACACAAGAAATGACCAAAAAATATGACAAGGAAAACTGCCAACTAAAAACATGTAATAAGGGAAAATTTATACAAAAGAACTATGTAAAATAGAAAATAAGGGCTTGCTTCATCGCTCTACCCAAAAAGATTTTTTTTTTCTTTTTTTCAAAAAGCAAAAATCATAGTCTTTCTTTTTTGTATAAATAATGATAACTTCCCAATTATAAAGTCCAAACTGTGTTGCCTTTTAAGATAGTCTCTGTAAAAAGTTGACACGTATCCAACAAATTCTGACACTTTCTGTAATGAAGATAATAATAATAGACAAGTACAATTCATTTCCTAAAATGCATTTTCTAAAAAATATTTATCAGTAAAAGGTGAAAATTTTATTGAAACTAGATTAAAAAAGGGTGTGCTTTTGGATAGATAAATTTTGAGTAAGGGAGGCATGGGCTGTTGAACCTCAGAAACCACACCCTACAAAGACTACCATCCAACCAATTTCTACGTGTGTGCATGTGTGTGTGTGTATGTGAGAGAGAGAGAGGAAGAGAGGAGAAATTAAGCAATACCAAAAAAAGTCCACAGAGAGGACCAACAATAAGACTGAATATACACGAAAATATGTCCAAGTTGAAGCAGAAGGAGATGCATTCAAACGTTCAAGTCGATCTCTAGCCAAAGCTTGAAACATCTGGACGATAACCAGAAGAACAGTCAAACAAATAAACCACCCTGCATTTAAATAGTCTCTTTCACCTTAAACCCAAAATCAGCATAACCATCATAAAATATTACCTTTAAAGAACATAGAACAGTCAACCAGACTGACCACAAGCCTGCATGAAATACTGTTGGTGGAATAACCAGTGGTAGAAACGTCCCCTGTTCAAAATTCAGCAACAGACTTCACACAATTACTGAACCATAGACATCAGGGGGAAAAAACAATTCAATTGGTAAGAAACACATCTAACTCATGGGACTTGAACTCATGACCTTAACCACCACCCCATTCTCCTGTAGAATTGATGGCAAAAAGGACATTGCCATAAATAAATATAGCAAATCAATCAAGATAACATCAAGGATTCAATAAATAGATAATATAAATTTATACATACATATATAAATATGTTAAGTAGCCTTTTAACTTGACCTAGGTCCCAACACATTATATATTGCCTTGCTAAACATTAAACATCAGTACATGAAGTCATACTTCTCTCCATAAGAACTTTATTATCCATATAGATCAATTATCTACACCATCCTGGAAACTACTACTATATGAGTATTGTGCTTTTCAAGAAATCTTTTTACTTATAAAAAAACCACTACTGCATGGAAAGTAAAATTCAGAAAATGTATGAAACAATAACTTAGCATCATGGCTTGAAGGAACACCCAACAGATCACATATCCAACTACAAAACTCTCTCGAACTTTTTTGATAAGTAATTTACAAAAGCCTTTTAAACCTAAACCCTAAATCCAACGCCAAACAGATCAGGCCTTCCCTCCTCAGCTTACAGCCCCTTTTTAATCTCATCAATCAGAAAAGCTATTCCTCTTCAATTATAGATAGGTATTATGAGTAAACACATCAATTTGCCTCAGGGTTTCACAAAATGAGAAGAGGTCCCTTGCATCTAGTGAGGAAATGCATCACGTTGTTATCATTTCTGTCCCTTTTTCCCTTATGATTCTCTTTTTTTACCATGGCTGAGGGTAGTGACATGGACTTACTGGTGATGAAGACGACAACAACTAAGTGGTAGGGTGGAAATTGATTTTATCAATTATTTTGGAGTTGATGTGCATTTGGTTCATGCTACAACCACTTTAGTCAATTATGAAGCCATCTATGCTGTCACTAGAGCTAAATGTAGCTAGATGCATTACCACCCATCTCCGCCAAACAGCCACTATACCATCAAAATTCCCTTCATCAAAGCCCAACCAAACCAAAAGTTGCCACAGTTACTACCCAAGATAGCCAACAGGATCAAGCCCTTTCAGGCCTAACACCACTACCAGATGTAGAAATAATTAATTAATTAAAACACGCACACAAACTACAACATTAGAGTAGATTCTCATTAAAATTAAAACATATTAAATACTCAAAGAAAAACAAGAAGAAAAAAAACTAAGAATTACATATAAACTTCAATGTCATGATGTGACTTCTTTTTAACACTTCCGCTGTAATAAATTTTTTATGTATCATGGTGTGATATTTTACACAAATCTTCAGATAGGCTCTACCACATATATCCCCATACATAATCCTAAAAAGACTCATGGGGAAATTTGGATCCCAAAAACAAGTTCCAAAAAAAGTGATATCTCACATGCTTAAATAGGTACATGCTACTTGTAGGAATGATCAGAATATGTTTTTAAAAAAATTGCAAATAAAAAAAGTTTACCTTATAAATAACATAATTGACAAGACGTTCCAACAATTTCCGAGTCTCAGGAGGATACAACTCCACAAAGAATATGGTCTGCAAGTGAAAAGTATAAACCATAATTACAAAGACAGTGTTATTGGTCAAAAATTATCATTTCTTGATGATAAGTTTATAAACATCATTTTATAAGTATCATGTCCAATGTTAAATTTGTTGCTAATACGCCACTCTTTAGTCAACTCAAAAGAATAGCCCATATATCTCACAAATAAATAAATAATTCCACTCAATCATCAACTTATTTTCGTGGAGTTGACTTGATAATTAATCATATAAACTTTCAGAAAGATTCTCAATCTTACCCATATAACTATGGAACTCAATCATTGTAGGAGGTCCTATTCTTAAATTGAAGTTCCATACAATGTTTTGATAACTAATAGTCTGAATCGTATGGATGAATTTTCGTGTTTAACTTTCAGAAATGGAAAGCATAGTTGTAATCCAATTTCAAAAATTTTGTAGTTCATATAACTAGCTCTAAGCTAGAACTTAATACATTTCAGCATGAGTGCTTAGATGCTTGTATGTCAGGAGTGCTTGTATAACTATACTGACCCTTGTTCCAAGGTTCGTGAGAATCTAGTGTATAGCTCTTTTAATTAATGTATTCCAGAAGCCTATTTCTTCATTACAGCAACCAGTAGTTTACTAGTTTGAACCTCAGTCTACAACCATTCACCATTGACAAACCATAAGTCCTAGGTTATCTGATATAAGAACCATTCAAGACCCCTCACCCCTTTCTGTGATGAAAAGTAGCATGAAATTAAGGGGGATAAATCATACACGTGAAAAAGAATGTAAGAATTTGAATCTCTACACAAGTGAACGTTCCAGAAGACAAGTATTCAATCTATCTATGACTTTGATACTCTAAAAGAATCAGTTCTAACAACAAAATAGCAAAAATATTCATAATATCAATATGCTTTTTTTTTTTCTCCAATGCCATGTATAAGTACTGGCAGAGTCAACACCAATTAGAGTTAACCATTGCATAATCCAGCTAGCAGAGGATAAGCTGATGGCATTATTGTTTGCCAGAGTGGCTCACAATAATCTCCGCCAAAAAATCTACAAATTTTCCCGAAACCTAGAGAAGGTTTTTCATCTAAACCAATACATGCAGTGTAAACACAAATTGGCCTGCTTTACAGAAAAGATGGACATAACTCAGTGATTTTACAGGCTATTAGTCTATTATACCTACTGCAGCCACTTATGTCGTATTTTAATGTCTTAGCATCATTCTCATTGCTCAATCACTGTGGCATTATAGCAAAGTAAAATTCATATTCTCCAACAAAATCTACCTGCTTTATATAAAAAACATATCCTATGGCAGCAACAGTAAATGCGATCTATACATTGCCTAACTCAGCATACAGTCCACTATGCAAATAGTTCATTGACCAACACAAAGACATAATTGCTTAAATGTCCCTCAGCAAGATAGCAGACTTACCTTTAGACATAGAACTAGTAAAACAAATACATTGAGCACAAAATTTGTCAGCAGTCCAATGGTAGCATAAGAACCCGAGAGCAGCTCAATGACACGGCTTGCATTCTCCGAATGAATATAATTCTCAGCTATAAGTCCATCCGATTTAAGATTATCTAAAGACAACTCAGTCCAGAATTGAAGAAAGACAAAGCTTAGCACCGTAGACACTGCTGACACAGCTATGTAGCGCACACCCATTACAAGCAACTCTATATTCAGCCTTTTCACCACAACCCAACTCCAAAATTTTCATCAGAATGGCATTAGCATAACTCTCCCCATTTTATAATCACAATTTTGCAGTGAAGTAAATCAGTCAAAAATTCACTACCATGCCAAACACTCCAAGATCAAATCCCAAAACCTGTCCCCAAATCCAAAACAAAAAATAAAAATAAAAATAAAAATAAATAATTAAAAACAAATAACCAAGAAACCAGGTGATACTTCATCCAAAAAGAAAACTGTCTAAAAGGCTATGAATTTCTCATTTCTTCAATACCCAGAAACCAAAACACATAAAGATCAAAACTTTTACATTTCTTTCCTTTTTCTTTTCCAGCTAGAATAAATTAAATGTGCAATAAAACAATTATAAATTCAAATCACCTATACATAAACCTCGAAACCCCATTAAATTTTTCGAATTTCAAATGCAAAAACATGAACTTTTGAGAAACCCCAGAAGAAATTCAGCTAAAATTTAACAACCCCATCAATTGAAAAGCATAGAAAAAGTCAAAAAATTTATCTCTGAATCTCTGAAATTTTTTGATCTAATTGTGGAGTAATTAAACGAAAATTTGAGAATGAATAACAAATGAACGGACCTGATTCGATCTATGATCATATTGCTTTTTCGTCGGTGGGGGTTTCTGCAATTTTCACCAGCATCGCTTTTTCGTGCGAGAGAGAGAGTTTTTTTCTTTCCTTTTTTTTTTTTTTTTTTGGGGGGTAAACGAAGAGAGAGAGAGAGACAGAGAGAGGAGAGAGAGAGTTATTGCTGTCAGTTTAGAGTACTTATGTATAAAGGCGAAAACGACAGCCTTAAATTAACCTTAAAATAAAAATTGGGAGATTTTTCGTCCCCTAACTTTCATTTGCTTCGTTTCAGTATTCCAATTTTTAAGTTTATTTAATTAAAATTTTTTTATCAACTTTTGTTATGTGTGTTTGTTAATTTTTTAATTTTATAAATTTTTTTTAAATTTTTTAATTAAAAAATTTCAATTAACTATTTAAAAATATTATTCAGAATTTTTTTTTAAAAAAAATTTTAACAAAAATTAACGAAAATATTTTAATTAAATAAATCTAAAACTTAAAGGATTGAAATGAATGAAAGCAAAATTAAAGAACTGAAATAAAATTTAAAAAAAATTAAAACACTAAAATAAAATCTGAAAAAAATTAGATGGTTGATTTTACGTTTTAACCTATTTAATGATTTGCTTTTGGTAGGTGTGTGAATCATACTATATAAATATAATTATATATATATATATATATATATATATATATTCCTTGACTTTACTTAGTTTTTTAAGGCAATGTACTAATGCTGTTGTTTTGTCCCTGCCTTGTGGATCTTGTTTGGAATCAGTAATATTTCAAGGAAAAAGTTAACATTAATACTAAATTTTATTATTACAAATTTTTTAGGTAAAATATGACAATAATTATAATTGATGATTTATATAATAAAGTTGACGTAATAAAATTAATAATTACTCTAATGAGTCTAATCTCACTCCGTAATAATTGTTTTTTTTTTTTTTGGGTCAAGTGTTCTCATTGAATGTGGTTTGGTGGGATGGATTGAGAGAGAGTGTATGTCTAAATGAGAAAACAATATCCTCTTTTTTAATTAATTTATACTTGGACGATTGTAATAATAATAGTTCCAAATTTAAGGAATCTAAAGGTGGGTGTCATTTTCAATATAATGACATTATTTTAAAAACAAATATGGAGGTAGCATGCATATGACTATATGAGAAATGGGTATACAGGGATATAGTTTTTAGGGACTAGGGAGGGTGATTTTTTTTTTTTTTTTTTTTAATTATAGCTAAGGAAGACATTCTATACTTTTTTAAAGTTATGAGTTGCTTTCAAAATATCTAAGTTTAATTTTTACATACACAAAAAATTTATTGGTGTTTTAATCAAATGATAAAGAACTATTATTAAAAACGGACGTCATAAATTTAAATTGTCTCAATCAAAAAAAAAAAAGTTATGAATTGTTTAAATTGGTTTCTCAATTTCAAAACTTATAATATAACTTCCCATCATATATTTGTCATTAACCAGCCAAAAATGACATAAGTTTGCAACCAAAAAAAAAAAGTACTTTTTTTAAAAAAAAATTGGTCCAAAACAATGGTTTTAGTAGCGATGTTCTAACACATGTTAACATAAGAGGCACATCAATACAATTGTTTTATTCAAAATACTAATTTTAAAAGAGACCATAAACTTTACATAATATAAATTGTATTTTAGTCAATTTGTAAAAGTATAGCATATCAATAAATTCCAATTAGTCTAAATATATTTTTTTTTTCCGTCAAATAAAAACTTTAGTTCAAATTCTGAAAAGCAAGCCAACATGTGAATTTACGATTCATAAAAAGTATAGAAAGTAAAAACATGTTCCTCAAAGTATATAGAAGCAAGCTCAAGCTCATAATAAGGCACCCACAAAGTAGAAACATATAACTTCTCACAAAGTCAGATATAATTTTAATTTATAGCATTCGCTTCAGTTTTTTATTATCGAGCTAAGACATTAATCGATCTTCATTGTAGAAAAATTTATTAATTGAACTAATTGAAACCTTCTATTCTTTTGATAATATAAAGCTCTATATATAGCTATAAATTTGTGTCATGCACAAAAAATTTTACAAAAAAAATATATATACATGAACTACATATTTAGTAATAAATTTTAATGAAAAAAAAAACAAATTACATAGTTTTTAGTGTGTATTTGGAAAAATTAAAAAGTCAGCTTATTTTTGCTACTATTTATAGGCTCACTGTATTTTTTGGTACTATTCATAAGTCTCATTATACTATTTCAGTTAAATTTTACTTTTATCTACAGGACTTTCAGTAAAAAAAATTTAATTTTAACAAAATAATCAAATCTCAAACATACCCTTAGAAGGGAAAAAAAAATTGAAAAATATAAAAAAAAAAACGTTAATCTGGGCTAGGCTATTGATGTAGAAAGCTAAATGGGCTGGGCCCATGGGCCCTATACTATAATAGTCAAGTTCACCACACTGTAGCATCTATTCAGCTCAGCTCACGTTTCCAGAATCTTTCATACTTCTTCTTTTTTCTTCAACCCCCACAACACAAATTTCCCAATTTTTTTTTTTTTTTTTAATCAAAATCGAAAAAACCCAAATTTTGTTTTTTGATTTTGGGAAAATGGGAATCATAAAGAGTAGCTTTTCGTTCATAGTAGGGACGGTGTGTGGAATATACATAGCTCAAAACTACGACGTTCCGAACATCAGGAAGCTCGCCCACGATGCCCTCTACAAGGCCAAGCTCGTCGAAGAGAAGTACCGAAAGCCCAGAACCAAGGCCGACTACGACGACGACGACGGCTAGGATCCGATCCGACCCGACCCGACCCCGTTTTGCCAAAATCCAACCAGGTCTTCATGATAAACTCTTGTACTTTGAATTCTAGAGGAATACAGTGATTTTTTTTTTTTTTGAATTCAGATATTGATTGTGAAAATTGTGTAAAGTCAGTTTTTTGAATTATCAATAATAGTTTGGAATCACTTATCAAACAAAAAGAGAAAAAAGATTGTGTTTTTACTTTTTTATATTTTTTTAATGGAATATTGGAAATAGACCGAACTGGACCGAACCGGACCGAAAAGTAGGTGTATATGATTTTTAATGTTTTGGATTTCAGTTGGAAATTTCAGGGACAAATTTGATAGAATTGTTTGCTAGATTATTGTTTGATTGGTCTCAGGCACGGGGTTTTACTAATTGTTACTCCATTCATGAATTTTGAGATTCATTTTCGTGTACATGAAGTAGTATAGTTCAGTAAAATTCGTATTTACTTATTGAAATAAAGGAATGGAGGGGTTCTGATGGGCTAACTATGTGGGGGGAGAAAGCGGTATGTCATTTTTTGCAGAAAGGATGAGTTATTTTCTTGAAGAAATCATTGAAACTGCTGACATAGATGTGTATGGTAGATGTAGGTGTAGCATGCTATGATGAAAAGAAGTTGTATAAGTTAATTGATTAAGGGAGTTTACTAAATGGGGGAGGAGCAGCTCGGGAAAAGATTCTCACCTGTGAGAATGAGAATCTCATCAAGATGGGCTTTTCAATGGTGAGTAGGTGTTGTATGTGCCGCTGTAGCGGGTAGGCTGATGGCTTTCGAGTTATGGAGTTTTATTTTTAGGATGTTTGGGGTTCAGTGGGTTTTACCGGAGATGGTTCTTGATTTATTTTGTGGGTGGCGATGTCATGGACCAAATTCGGGTATCTGGAATCTTATTTCTTTATGTTTGATGTGGACTATATGAAGGGAATGGAATCGGTGTATTTTTGAAGATGTGGAGTGCATGTCTTCTCGAATACATGTATCCTTCATTTGTTCTCTTTATGGGTGGTCTTTGTTTGGGTCTTACTGATAGTAACTCTATTCACTCCTTCATAGAGTCTACTTATACGTAGATATTATCCCATTGTAATTCTTTAGGCTACCTTGTGTTTATTTTTGCGACGTAGTCTCTTTTCAATAATATTTTTGCCTATCGAAAAAAAAAAGTTTGAGGTGCTGGTTCTAGCAATGTCATTATGTATTTGGGAGACCTTGTATGTCTATTTGTATTAGTTGTTTTTCATTTGGATTACCCATGTAGACAGTCACTATGTTTGAAAGTTTAGGAAAGAATGAATGGTTAAATCATAAATGAATGGAAAATGGAAGGAATATTGTGTATTTTCTATAGTGTATTTAGTATTTTATAAAAGAATGAATGGAAATGAAAGAACTTTATAATATACTGTTCATATTTTATATGTCTTTTCTCAAACTAGGGATAACATTGATATTTCACCTCCATTTCATTAAAAGGAATGGGTGTTCGGCAATTGTTCCCACTTTTGGGAGGATTGCTAAGGATAATTTTTTACATTATATAAACATATACCAAATTTAAGAACAATAGTAAATAATAACTAGAAGAGAAATGACAGCAGAGAGTGGGAGAGTGGGAGAGAGGCAGAGAGGCACGGCACTGACAGCAGAGAGTGGGAGAGAGGCACGGCACTGACAGCAGAGACAGCAGAGAGTGGGAGAGAGGCAGAGAGGCGAGGGAGAGTGGATAGAATGGAATGTGTATTCCCTTATAACCATTATATTTCTTCCCATTTAGATCCATTTCATTCCATTCTTTTTTCACTTCCCAAATGGGCTTTTTAATGTTGATAATCTAGTGGTGGAGGGCGAGGTTGTGGGTTCAACACTCACTAGTTGCCTATGTAACTAACCAAATATAAAAAGATGGAGGGGGCAGGGGGTGTGAGGGTTGTTCCATGTTCAATAATCAATGTTTGGCAATCTCAACTTAGGTCACTAATATCCAACCATGTAGAATCGTTGAAAGAGCACCATCGAGTTATAGTTTGAAATAGTTTATACTCTACTGGTGCCACAACACACGTTTCTTATAGCATTAGTAGGAAAGGAGGAGGATTGAAGGAGAGTATATAATGTTTTTGAAATTAGAAAGTACAAACTTAGATAATGTTTATTTACCAATGCCTAGAATAGAGTCAAAGCTCATATTCGACCCTAGATGTGCTCCCATCAGAGGTCTTCATGGTGCTCTTCCCTTTTCACCTAAAATTGTGGCTAGGCGCACATGGCCTATTATCAAGCTTAAACATAGGATTTCATGTTGCTTTCTTCAATTCAACAATCACTTTTGTGAGATATTCATGGATGATGTCCTTACAGCTAGAATAGGGGCTATGGGGCTGTCTATGTTGTTTCTTTTGCAATATGGATTTGGAGGTTTGATCAGCTTCCTTTGTGCATATATGGTTATTATTTTGATAAGCACATATCTGGCAGTATCAATGGGCATTTCATTTGCACTTAGCCTATTGAGGCATGGAAAACTAAGGGCCATGAAGTGTGGAGTGAGGTCTTCTTATTAATTTTGGGTGTTCCAAAAGAAGGCAATTGAGCATTTCATCGAATTTGCATTTAAGCTCTTTGTTGCATCGATTGTATAGTTTTTTGTGAGTGATTATGTGTGAGCTTGTTGGGTTACTCACCTCCACTTATGGAATTTTTTATATATCACTTCTATATATTGGCATGTTTTATGCCTTTATATATTTCTAGCTAAGCCAAACTCAACACAGGCCTTTGTCTCAACTGATCTGAAGTGACAGCTGGAAGCCCTTTTAACCATTTAGCTTTGTTGAGGAACCTATCCTTCTGGTAAATAATATGCTATAATGTCTTTTGCTTCTCCATCGATAACTTAAGGAGCCTATGTGTGATCTCTTCAATGTGGGTTATGCCAGAAGGGGAGGACGATCTCCTCAATAGTTGGGACTGAAGGCTGGGTGGAATTAGAAGTCGCACAATTTGGAGCCCAATTCCCCATTGTCTTATGTGGTGCCTATAGTGCAAAGAGAAATGCTCAGACATTCGAGAGATGGGAGAAATCAGTGCACAAACTTAAAAGCTTCTTCTTCTCACAAATCTTTATTTGAGTGGATGAATGCATCCTCTGTATATCTTTGATACTATGTTTGAGATGCTTGATGCTTGTTCTTGTATGCTGCATATACATCCTATGTAAGTGGTCTATTTTTTTAATTTAATAAAAGTTTTCCTAAAAAAAAAAATGGTGGATTGCTAGGAAGCTGCCATGCTACTGTTTACCATAATTGGATTCGAATAAACAAAATTGTTCACGGTGAACTGATCAAATCTGAAGAAAGTAAATTGTTCATAGCATCAGATCATGGGAAGCTAAAGCTTGAGGAGGGGTCTGAGTTACTCCTTTGTCTGCACTGTATAACTGCACTGTATAACAAGGCCTATTTTGGGGGGTCTTTTTTTTTTTTTTTCAGTGGCTAATGGGTAGTTTCTTTTCACGGCTTAAGCCTTAGGGCTTTGGGCTTGGGGTCCTGTAACTGAGATTCTGGTGTTCTAATAAAATATCCTGCTTGCTTGTATTACACTCTGTTAACTGGACCGAATCTAGTGAATCCGCAATGGGAATAGACACTGTTCTATTTAATTTCCAAGTCCATGGACCTAAATTTTGGACTACAAAATTAATCACACCAGTAACAATTGAATTATTTCAACGAAACATTCCAATATGTAATAAATAACCAGCAAAACCTTTTTTTTTTTGGGCATCTCCTTGTGGGGTCTGATCTACGTTGAAATCAGAAATTAAATGATTGCGTTGTTCAAGAGTTTATATATTATTAAGAGTAATATTACAATTACAAATTATTTTATAATATTTTTACAAAAGTGTTGGTGTAATACATTCTTAATAGTTCTTATTTGGGCAAACGGCTGACATCACTTTTTTACTTACTTACTCGTCATATTAATAAATTGTAAAAAAATTTGTAATTTTAGTATTTTTCACTTATATATTATATTAAATTACTAATAAGTGTAAGGTCAAAAATATAACACAATCTATTTCACAACTATTCCACGTGTTCTGCCCCCTCAGCTCACTTAGCCACCATACACACACATGACGAGACAAAAAATGAATTCTTAAAATCCAAAAATGAAAAAAGAGCAGTGAATTGGGTTAAAAACTATTTTAAACTTTAAAGGGGATGAATCTGCGTTTTCTATGGGTAGAAGTTGAAATTAAATATTACTATCAACTGTGTGGTTTTAAATTTAATTGTCAATAATGTCGGCTACCTTGTTAATGCAAACGAAAATTGGCAAAAACATGTATGAATTGGACCAGTAAACTATATTTGAAAACGTTGAACATTAAAAAAACAAAGAAATGCTATATATCTGCCCGCGTGAACGTGATCACAAACAATCACATTACACATATAATTGAATGAAAATGCTAATCCCTAAATTCAGATATATTAATTGGTGTTGAGATGGGAACTGGGAATCTTATATGACCCACGGAGTGAAGAGCAAATTTCTAGCAAGAATTTATTTGAAAAGAGAAGAGAGAAGGATTCTAGTGGTCCCCATAATAGTAGTGTGAATGCGTGATGATCTTGTGGAGAAAGAGATATAAATATATATATATATATATATATATAAATATATATATTAGTCAATAACTAAAGGAATCACAAGATGAAGATGTTAAACCTTTTTTTTTTAACCTAGTGGTTAGAGTTAGGGATATTGTAATTTAATAAGGTCACTAAACAAAAACTAATCTTTTAATTTGTGGTTCCAATGCAATTGGTATCTTATTGGTTAATACTTATATCGGTTATTATATGTAGTAGTTACCACTCGTTTGTTTAAATATCTAATTTGTGACTGATAAAAAAACTAATATTAACTTTTTAAAAAGTACTTTAATAAGTTATAAATTAATCCTTTTTTACACTATTTGTTGCGCTATCCCCATAATTGCCTCGTGAACAGTGTTAATTTTTCACAATTTCTCATTTTAGCAAGTTGTGATCATTGCAATTGTAATGTTTCATTCACATTAACCGATTAGTAACACTGTTTTGATTTTCTGTTAATCACAATAAGCTGTGAGTGTATTTTCTTATCTCATCCTCCTTCCCCTATATATGTGTGTGTGTGTTTCTAAAAAAAAAGATACTCAGTGTTGTTGAGTTGTCTCACATTGGTAAGGTATGATATTGAGAAGGAGTTTATCACTTACTCTGCGACACTAACTGCCGCATGGAGTTTTGGTGTTAGCGTGTGAATGTATTCCCTTATTTCATTCTTCTTCCCCTATATGTGTGTGTATGTATGTCTGTGTGCGTGTTTATCTCAAAAAAAAGATACTCAATGTTGTTGAGTTGTCCCACATCGGTAAAATGTGATATTGAGAAAAGGTTTATCACTTACTTCGCGACACTAACTGCCGCATGCAGTCTTGGTATTGGCGTGTGAGTGCATTCCATTATCTCATCCCCCTTCCCCTATATGTGTGTGTGTGTGTGTGTGTGTGTGTGTGTGTGTGTTTCTCAAAAAAAAAAAAAAATATACTCAATATTGTTGAGTTGTCCCACATCGGTAAGATGTGATATTGAGAAAGGGTTTATCACTTGATCCGCGACACTAACTACCGCATGCAGTTTTGGTGTTGGCGTGTAGGTGTATTTCCTTATCTCATCCCCCTTCCCCTATGTGTGTGTGTGTGTGTATGTGTGTGTTTCTAAAAAAAAAAAAAAAGATACTCAGTGTTGTTGAGTTGTTCTACTTCGGTAAGGTGTGATATTGAGAAATGGTTTGTCACTTGCTCCGCGACACTAATTGTCGCATGTAGTTTTGATGTTGGCGTGTGAACGTATTCCCTTATCTCATCATCCTTTCTCTATATGTGTGTGTGTGTTTCTCACAACAACAAAAAAAAAAAAAAAAAAAAAAAAAAAAACATGTATGAAATTTTTTTGATGCCTTTAAACCATGAAAGTCGTGACAAACAAATACTAACACTAGCCTGGTAATGGAAAAGCAAGAACATTCACCTAACCTAAATATTTGGCATCTGATTAGCATGATTCCCCATCATCATTCTTAGGTGTTGGCCACATTATTCCTTCTATTTTTTATTATATATTTTCTCAAACACCCAGAGATGGAACTAGGATTCATACCCGAGGGGGGCCAAAGCTTAAAACCCAATATATATATATATATATATATATATGAAAATAAAAACTATTTCATATTCAACAAAATACTACATACAAAATAAGTATTTCTTAAACACTTCATTTTATAAAATACATCAATATACAAAAAAAATGTTTCTTATTTTGTGCACGATTTTTATTTAGTCTATATTTATTTTTTTATTTTGTTTTTGTAGTTAAAGGAGCATGAATTTTATTTATTTATTTCTTTTCTTGAAGGTCAATATCTAAATATTTTAGAGGAGTGGCGACAAATATATATATATATATATATATATAAGGGCAAACTTAATTTTTTGAATACCATTTTTTTTTTAATTGGGGGGGAGGGGGGCGGCCCCCCTCTGCCCTACTTTCAGGTCCGACCCTGCAAACACCCAACTTAAGCCACTTTCAAACTTACGTATGAGACTCACTAAGAGCAGAATTTCCAATATTTTAATTGATTTGAAATGCATTCATAGTGTTACTACTGAAAATAATGAATTCCTTTACTTCCTTTGTCAACTAAAAAAATAAATGACAGTTGAGGAAATGTGCCTAATGCTAATCCAATTAGCTTAAACGTACGTGGAAACACAAATTATCAAATGTGCTGCTAGAGGAGAAAGAGAAAGAAAAAAAAGTCTTTAATTTCTGACAACACATTGTTCTTTGTTCTTCAAGCCCACATGAGTTTAGATACAGCTCAATAGGGATTGGTAATAGCACAGAAAACTATACTGCCCCTCACCACACAAAGTCACAAAATAATAGAAACGTGAACAACAGACATACTCGGAGAGAGTTTGGATAGCGTTTTGAAGTCGGCGTTTAGTGTTTGCGTCCAGTGTTTCATGGGTCCCACAGCAACAGTAAAAACCACAGGAATCGTGCAAGCTTCAGCTGAAACGCAAAAGAAATTGCTTAACGTAAGTGCACAGTACCTCGCGTTACTGTTCATGGACACGCAAAGACCAGAGGAAGCAACGCACAGTTTCAAACAGCATTTTATTTCACTGTACAAGCGACGCCGGCGGTGACACGAGCCAAGCAGCTATCTCTTGCCATTGATAGAGCTTAATGAAAACTTACAGGTTTTGTGCGAGACAATGGATTTGTAAGAGTACTGTCACTGCCGAATTGAACCAAACACACAAAACAAAAACAAAAACAAAAAACCCAATTCAGAATTTGATAATTCCAACAATCCCATTAAACTATTCACAATAAAACTGAATCAAATAAAAAAATGGGTACCTTGAATCTGGTGAATGAAAATGAAGCCCGCCACTAGTCTTTTGTTGATTCGCTGTGACTATGTTCGTGGTTGAGGCAGTGGCAGTGGGTGGCTGAGCTACCAGTTGTAGTCGCCGATAGCCAACCGGCACGCCATGATCCGATATAGGGTCGTCAGAAAGACCCTATTATGGTACTCCCCGGGCGCCGCAGAAGTCGCCGGAACGGGCCAATGTACTAAACTTGACCGGCGACGGAGGCGGCGAAGAAATGAACACGAGCTTGCTCTGTGGGTCTTGCTTGCTGAGCTAGGGTGGGTGACGAGCAAAGGCACGGAAAAGAAAACAGTAGGAAACGCAACCCTTAAATAAAATAAGCTGAGCTACAGTAAAAATTTCTTATATGCGTTTTTCAATTATTTGGTATAATATTTTCAGTTTTCAGTTTTCAACAAAATAAGCTCTATTCAAACGGATCCTTGTTCTTGTAGAAGAGTTTTATTTTCATGGAGTTTGGTTAATTTAGGATCTGTTTGGATACTGTTTATTGCTGAAAATTAAAAACTAAAAATACTGTAACAAAATAATTTTTAAATGTGTAAATAGTACTGTCGGACTCAATTTTAAAGTTTTTTTTTTTTTGAAAAAAGAACTTGTGGGTACGATGAACAGTACACAGAACCAATTGTGTGTAAAACGCAAACGCAAACGCACATTAGCTATGTTTTAGCTCTATCCAAATACTCACTTAGTGTACATTTGGAAGCACGTTTTGCACTTTTCAATGGCACATTTTTTGTTTTAATGGGTTTCATGCATTATTCACAAAACCCACAAATCTCTTTTTTTTAGCAAAATAAACATTAAAAATGGGTTCCACAACATTATTTACATATTTAAAAATTATTTTACTCCAGTGTTTTCAGTTTTTAGCAATAAGCGGTATCCAAACAAACCCTTAATATTTATTACTCTTAAAATCTGCTTTTGATGTCATGTGTCTAAAAGATTATATTATAATCCAAAGTTATATAGTTATTACATTAATTAAAATAGTGATTCAGTCAGAGCTGATGACCGGGGCACAATCTTAAATCTTCATCTCCTTCCTATTAGATTAATTCATTAATATGGGCAAGTATAATTTTATAGGAGTACTTATTTGTGAGATTGAAGGTCCGTTTGGCTACAGCTAAAACTGAAAACTAAAAAATACTATAGTAAAATAATTTTTTAATGCGTAAAAAATACTGTTCACACCTAAAATTATGGTTCATTGGCCTAAAATCATTGTTCATGGCCAATGAACTAAGCGTGGTGCACGTCCAGGGAGGGAAAAAAAAAAAAAAGAGCTTGAAATGCAGACGTGGGTAGAATCATTTCTACCCAAACGCACACTAAATTAACTTTTTGTTAAAGATTTGTTTTTTTGTTTGTTAAAAGTTGACAGAGATACATGTGCGATCAGAAAAAGTAAGACTTTATTTTCTCAAAAAAGAAAGAAAAAAAAAAAAAAAAAAACTAAGACTTTAAAATACTATACATAAATTTTTTTTTTTTTTTTTTTGAGAAACAAAATAAGTATTTTTTTTTAGAGAAAGTTTCAACTTATAGAGTTCACTCTTGATAATAGCTCTTTATCATTAAAGGAAAATACCAATCGTTTTTTGGTGTGAGCAGAGATTGAATTCTAAATCTCTTATTCAACCATCAGAAACTTTATCAATTAAGTTAACTGAAACTCGCAATAAATAAACAAATAAACTAACAAGCTTAAAAAAAAAAAAAAAATTGTGGGGGGCAGAAATGTTAAAGCACGTATTTGGGCCTTGGACCAGATTCGTTAACATCAACTTGTCCAAGGATTTATGACTCCATGAATGGAAGTACAAAAAAGAAGAATATAAATAGAGAGAGAGAGAACATTGTAAGGGGGAAAACAAAGGGTAAACTTTTCTAAAAAGAATAAGAGAATCAAATACAGAAGGTCCTTGGCTCATGTCCGAGGAGAACTTGTGCTACATTGAATTTACCTTGCTTGCCAATCGTGTTCCTAGTCCAACATTTTTGCTTTTCATTGTCCAAAGAAACCTAGGTTTCAGGTTCACTCTCTATAAATTTTATTATTTAGACTTCTTGAGCTTGTCCCCGACACACATTTGAGTTCAAGTTTGATTTGTGTCCTTACAATAATAATCCAAACTCACCTATAATGCAGTTGTGTCATGGCTAATGTAACATTTTCACTAAAGAAACACAAGATGGAAAAACTAGCAGCTATTCTATTTAAATAGAGAATACCATGTGTTTTCTTTTGGATAAGGAAGATGTTTTACTTTTTTTTTTTTTTTAATTCTTTTCACCAAAACAATTTGTACCATGGATTATTCATGATAGGTAATTGAGTGCCCCTTACCAGACGGTTCTGTAGGTCAAAAGTAGAAAGTTTGGTGGGGGGTCATTTTGTGGTGCTATATATTATAAACTACAAAGCATTGTATTTTTTTTAATTGAGAAAAAAACAAGAATGGATTATGGTCTCTGCACATGTTACACGAGTCAGTGCCAATGCAGGGCCCGCAAACCTCCTAATACTTTTTGGTTACCTGATCTTGAAGCATGTAACTTTATGTGCGACCATTTTTTACTTTCAAGGGCTAAAGTTGTTGCACCTATTTTAGACTGATAAATGAGGCGGGAATTCTATTCAGACCTTTGTCTAGTGCGAAAGGAAGTGCATCATCATTTTAGGCACCTCTTTTTATGTCTCAACTCTCAGGTCACAAACCAGGATGTTAACTTTCTTCCTCTCTCTGAGGGTAAGTTTGGTGCTAGATTAAAAAAATCAGTTTATTTTTCTATTTAAATTATTTCTGCTATTATTTATAAGTCCTATTATATTTTTTAATACTATTTATAGACTTTATTATACTATTTCAGCTAACTTTTATTTTTATTTATAATGCTTTCAGTAAAAAAATTTCAATTTCAGTAAAATAAACGGATTTCAACCACAGTTGAATTTGTAAAATATTTGTGTTTGTAATGGATACAAAGGATTTTGATGACAAACAACTGAGATTCACATTCTTGATTACAATCCAACTTTTGAGCTCAATTCACTAAAGCAACAAAGCCAATTAGCCTACCCTGTTCTATACTGTAGCATCTATTCTGAAAATTGAGGTGAATTTAACTCCCCAAGTGACTGAAGCCAAGTAAAGAAGCCAAGCACAGGCAACATTGAACATAAGTTGTTCAAAAGATGCAGCTCTAAACAAGGCAAACCAGTTGAGAGAAAAAGGTACAGATTGTAATTGGTCAACCTTCTGGGTGATGCTATATATATATATATATATATATATATATGTATGATTTGTTTGATAGAGATACAAATAATGTACAACGGACGCCTCAACCCTCTCGACATTTTGGACCCCGCACCAAACCAAATGATGGAGAAGGTTAAAAAATACCCTCTACTTTCTTTAACCATCACACAAGGATCTTCGTTTCAATATAGTGACCAGACTCATCAGAGGCTGTGAACTGGAGCTTATGTATAAGTCACACATGTACAACACAAGTAGTAGCACTATTAGATCTCCAAAGACTCACACTTCAAGTGCTTGAGCTGGAGATCTTGATGCAGACCCCCCTTGTGACCTTGATTCCTCTATCTTTGCAGCCACCTCGGCCACAACTAGTCTAGTTAGAAGCAGCCCTGCAATTAGAGCTGCTGCCATCAACATTGTGAAAACTGCACTCCAGCTTGTAGAGGAAATATAACCTGTTATTAAAGGCCCTATAGCAGCCCCAACAGAGCCCGTGCCATCTATAATTGCCGTTACAGTTGCCAGTGCCCGGGAGTTCCCTTCTAGTGAACTGTGGGTTCCCAAGTCAGCTGAAACTGCTGTTGTTATAAGAGCATATGGCCCATTAACAAACATGCCGGTAATGAACATGAGAATGATATTTAGAGTCAAGGAAACATGTCCGTAGCTTCGATAGAAGAAGAGAGCAGGAATAGCACAGTACATGAAACTTGCAGCTGTTACGGCTCTGGCACCTAAGCGATCAGAAATGTGACCGGCTAGGATTCCTCCAAGCACACCACCAACATCAAACAATGTAGACAAGTTTCCAGCTGTGGTGCTAGATAAATACTTTCCATCAATAGCTGCAAAATGAAAAAACAGAAATGAGAATTGATCAAGGCGTTACTTTGGATGCCAATAACAAATTTTGTGAGGAAGTTGTTGAGTATGGTTGAGATTCAAAACTGGAAGAGACAAGTGTTTAAGCTAATTCATAGAAGACTCATTTAGTCCAAAAACTAGTCAAGAAGTTGTTGAGTATAGTTGAGATTTAAAACTATGAGAATCGTGTGTTCAAGCTAATTCATAGAAGACTCATTTAGTCCAGTAATTCATAATATCCTTTCTCATCTCTTTTTTACCATCTTATAGTTGCAACTAAAGTGTATGCAAATTTAACCAAATCATAGGAACAAAAAAGCAAAAAAGCTAATATACCTGTGTGGCTAATGTAGAATGGAAGCCAGTAGAGAAATGTATAAGCAACCAATTTAGCAAAGAAAAGGCAAAGAGCAAAAGGAGCAACTCCTGGAATTTTCCATGCTGTTATGAACCCCACAGCTTTCTCCTGAACCACTGTCTCTGAATTTAACAAAGGTTCTGTTACTCCCTCGCCAATTTTCCTAGGAGAATGCAATTCATCATTTTCTTTATCAGCTCCAACAGACTCAGGATTAACAGGCAATATAAGAAAAACCACCAAACCAATGAAAACAATCATGAGACCAGGCACAACGAAGGACCAACCCCATCCATAGCTCAATAGAGCAGACGCAATCAAAGAACCGGTGATGTTTCCAATGGAAGTGTGAGCATTCCATATACCCATAATTAGCCCTCTCTTGCTCTTCCCAAACCAGTTACCAACCACTGCAACCACTGAAGGCCATCCAGTTGATTGGAACAAACCAGCAACCATTTGAACTACCAAAAAGTACCAAAAAGAATGAATGTTTCCAAAATATCCAACACCAAAGAGTGAAGTAAACAAACCGGTTCCCACCATTCCCACTGTTAAGAAGATCCTTAAATCCAATCTGTCACCCAATTGACCTGAGAAGTACATTCCCAGAGCATAAACCGCAAGGAAAGCAACGTCGAGTTCTCCAAGCAATGCTGTCCCATCTGGTCCATTAAATGGAGCCCAGCCATCCCCAGCTTTCCATGAAAGTTTAGCTGGTTCCGCAGAGTAAGATGTCCACCATGGGGTGAACTTCAATCTCACATCTGATGATTCTGGATCAAGGGTACTCTTAACAATGCTTGTGGTTTTTCTAGTGGCATGGTAACTTGCATATGCTAAAAATGTTACAATCAAAACAATTGCTTGGTGGGTTTTGTAGGAAATTCTGGTTCCCTTCATGTACTCCAAGAATCTGATTCCAGGGGGCTTGCTATAGTTGCTCTCAGGTGTTGGTTCTGACAATGAACCCATTTATTTATTCTCAATCTGAAGGGGATAAAGAGGAAGAATAAGTTTAACTTCCTATAATAGGTTCCACAATCCGCAAGCTGAAAATAAGATAATAAAAAAAAAGGAGACATGAGATTGAATTTAAAGAAGAAACTGAGATCTATTTGCCTATTTCTGCACCAAATCAATCACAAAATTCAGCTGAGGTAATCAACTACTGTCATATATCATACAATAAAAAACAGATCGACAATAAGTACTTCAAATTCCTACACAATGAGTTGGGGACATGTTAAATTTGACTTCTATTTCACTTGTTCTGACCTATTCAATTTACAATTTTCAAAATTCAAACTATCTTTAAAAAGCACCATTTGATTTTATCCAGCAATGTTTTAAAACCAGCTCCCTAACTTGCTTGGAGGTAAGTCCCAAACATTTTCCCAAAAGTTTGATTCTGAACTTAATGGTTCAATAAGCTGATGGAAAGCCAATGGCAAAAGGTGCTTCTGAACTACAAGCTAAAAACCATCTTTCAGGTTGAATCCTCTACTTTACTTTAACATTAGTTCTTTCACAGATACAAAATCACAAACTAGATTGAAAAGGCAAAGAAATCCATACTTTGAAACAAATCCTTAAACCAAACTCTAACAGACCAAAAAAAAAAAAAAAACACCTTTCAACAATCAGAGAAAAATACACCATTTTCAACACAAAGGTGATCCTTAAACATTTACCCAATTTTGAAATTTAACTTCTCAAAGCTAAATCTTTGACAAAATCAACCAGGACATCACCAACAAAAAAAAAAAGTTTCTTTTTTATAACTAAAAAAGATTGAAACGATCAAAGATTCACACACACACAAAAAATTCCAATTCAAATGTATGTTTGAAAAAAAATACCATTTTATCAAATTCCTTCCTTGAAGGATCTTTCCTATAGACAAAACCCATTTCTCAACACCCAAAACAATACCATAAAATTAACTAAGATAAATTGACAGAAAACTAAATGGTCAAAGAAATTTAAAAAACCAAAACTTGCCCAGATGCCAAAACAAATATAAGAAATTTACATTACTCTGTAAACTTACCTTTGAGTTTAACTTTAGCTTAGCTAACTGGGGTTCCTTGCTTTCACTTTCTCTCTCAAAAATACACAACAAAACACACACTCTCTCACTAATGTCTTTGGTTCTGGTTTTGCTTTAACGAACAGAACACACTTCCGTTTATAAAGGCTTTGTTTCGAACGCGAAAGTAGCAAACGTCGAGGATTCTTATAAGTCGGTAATAATATTTTATTAAATTACTATAATGCCCACTCTCTTGCTTTTGATGGTTTTCGTGTAAACTGCTTTTTGTATTACGATGCTGCCATTGAATTTGTCTAAATGACAAAAATAACCCTCCTTAGCATATTCTTGTTGTAGCGTTTTGGTTTTCTTTTTCGTCTTTATAAAAATGAATTAGGCTAGGGATACAATTTTTTGCATAATTTTGTACCACAACTCACCATATGGTGAGTTATGATCGGTAAGAATGTGACCTCACATGACCCAATAACATACTCTTACCAATCAAAACTCGTCATGTAGTGAGTTGTGACACAAAATTGTGCCAAAAGTTATGTCCTTAGCATAATTTTATATAAATAGATTCTATGTAATCATTGTAGTTAGAACTTGTATCTATTACTTTATTTTATTTATTGGGTAAAAATAAGGTAAAAAAAATTATTCAACCTTTCATGAGCAATAGATCATCATACAAAGAATTTACTTTTGTGAGAGGCTAAAGTCTTGTTTTTAAATTATTAGAGGATTACCAAAGAATACAAATATTAAAAGAAGCAAGAGGTGGAAGAGTAAAAGAAAATCAACTTGGTGAAAAAGAGGATTAAGAAATAAGGAGAATAATTGCACACTTAATTATTTTATTATGAACATAGGATGCTTTCTAAAGTAGACATTTAGAATCAATCCTTTTATAGTGACTACTCCCAATGGGACCATAAGAAGGATTATATGGTATGTAACGATGACAAATTTTTCCGTCCCGCTTAATCTGCCCCTTTTTGCTTTGCCCGACGCTGGTTTTCCCCGCCCCACAAAGGTGGTGGGGTGGGGATGTGGCAAGATTTTAGCCCCGCACCACGGGGCGAGGCGGGGCGGGGCGGAGATGAGTTTAGACTTTTATACCCACCCCGCCCCTCCCCATCCCCGCCCCGTCCCGCGTTGCTAAGAGTTATAATTGTAAATTTTTCATACCTTAAAACCCTATTATTTAAACAACCATATCAATATTAGGTTTTTTTATTCTACCCAATGTGGTTCTTTACCTTTATTTTGTTATGTGTTGTACTATGAGTTTTTTTTATGAGTGTCTTGTTAAACACTTGAATATATTATTCAATTTTTTCTAAAAATTTATTTGATTTGATGAGATAAATTTAGTTATAATTTCAAATATATTTTTATTAATGAAATAGGTTTCATTAAAAAAATTGTACTAGTTGTAAGAAAAATTAACAAAAAGTAGAATTTTACGAGGTTGGGGTGGGGCTTCGCAGGGCCCTAAGGGGTGGGGATGGGGTGTGAAAGTTTTCCTCGTCATGCGGGGCGGGGCAGAGATGAGGCAAGACAAAACCATACGGGGTGGGGACGAAGATCCCATCCTTCGGCCCTGCCCCACCGCATTGCCATCCCTATTGGTATGCAATTGAGATTCAGTAAATATTCTTATTTAGGCTCCAAAATTTTTTTTTCACTCTTTGTCGGTTTCATTTTATGATATAATTGCGTTTTGAAGCATGAAAAAAAAGTACATTTGTAAAATGAAAAGTTCTAGGATCACAACCAATTCTAAGAAGGAGGAATTTGAAAAGGAAAGAAATTGCCTCTGAAATGAGGTAAAGAAAAAGGATATTCTGTTAATTATTCACTTTCTGAATCCACTTGTTTTACTTTTACCCTAAATGACAAATACATTTTATAGAAATATCAAAGGTCAACCCAATGGGGACGATCGAAGTAACTTCGATGGATAAATTCTTGACCATCTCAAAGACCTTCCTTTTTAAGATGGTCTAGCGTTTGGTGGATGATCTTGATGTTAGGTGGCTGTTTCGAAATTTGCTTACTTGTTCATTATGTTTTTGATCCATTCCGAGTTCGACTAAGTACAAATGTAAATAGAAAAGTAAAACCTTAAAAGAATTGTGCATGGGCCAAGATACACCTCTTATAATGTTTTACTTATAGAAATGTAAAACCTTATTAAAACCAGTGTGGCCGATACCGTACCAGTACTGGCTGTACCGGCCAGTGCACTGGTATCGGTACTATCTTATTTTGTACCGGAAAAAATACCGGTCGTGTACCGGCCATACCGGCTGCGTACCGGCCGTACCGGACCGAAACACAAAATGCTAAGTGTGTGTGTGTGTGTGTGTGTGTTTTTTTTTTGTAATTGTGGCAGTTTTTGTCTCTAAAATAATCAATAACGAAAGTATTTTGTAGATAATTTCATTATTTCACCTAACTTTTGATCTCTCCAATTTTTTTTACTTAATTTGGATTTGGTGTGTGTGTATATATATTAAATATATAAAATAGCGGTAAACCTGAAACGGTACACCGGTATTAACCGGTATCCGAAATATACCGTACCGGTCGCCAAACCGGTATAGCCTCCGGTACGGTATTGACTTCCTTGATTGAAACATAAAGAAGAAAAATTTTATCATGTTAACTTTGGGGGGAAGAAATATTGGGAGAGGAAGACAAGTTGATACAATTTTGCTTTTTTATTTTTCAACAAGTCTTGCAACAAAAAAGCTCTTGCAACTACTGAGAAAACATATGATTGGTGCATAATAAAAGTTTTATACATGATGAATCAATGTAAAAATGATTTTACACTTGTTCTAATTTGCTGCAGCTGTTGAGATTACATATGATAAAAATTGTGTGCACATGAGTTAATGTAAAGTCTTTTTACATTAATTATAATTTATTGCCTTAACAAGTTGTGACAAAATCTACTCCATCTAAGTTGTTTTTGACCAATATGCCAATGGTTGGAGTATGGTTGTTGTTATAAACTTCTATAATGGAAAATGTTTTAGGTTTTCCATTACGATGCAATTGAAAAGGTGTGGATTGTAGCAATTTTTGCTTAGGAGGATAAAATCATAATATTTAATTTTATAATATTTTTATATCGGACTTTAAAGTTTAAACAATTATATATATATATATATATATATATATATATATATATATATTTAGCCACACTTTTCTGCTCATTCTATACTCTACCAATAAAAATTAGGTTCACCTAATTAATTAAATACTATCATTATTGAAAATGCTACCATTATTAATTAATAGTAGTATTTAATTAATTAGTGGTAAACTGGCAAGTTTTTTCTTGATTGTTAGCATTTTATCATCTTAGGGAAAAAAAAATCAAAATAATGGGTAAGCTATCTTCTTGATTGTCAGCATTTAATTCAAAATTAATTCCCCCACCCCCCCCCTCGTGGACCAATCAAATAGAGGTATCCAAATTCCAAAATGATGCAAACAAAAACTTTAGTCTTAAGAAAATAAAGTGAAGGAATTCTGAAATCTCAATCTGAATATATTGAATAACTTTCTCAAAAAAAAAAAATAAAAAAAATATTGAATAAATACAAATGTTCGTATAATGGTTAAGTTGATCAGTTTAATCTTGGCAATTTATATGCTAAGAAGTATTTTTTTTTTAAATTTTTTATAGATATAAGAAGTTTTATATGCTAAGAAGTTAAATATGCTGATTGTTGACATCATCCTTATCAACAATCGCTTAACAAACTATAGCAAATATATGTTCAAAAACAGTTAATTACATATGTCAGATTGCTCATCATTGAAAAGGACAAATGACATTTTCAGAAAAATTTAGCATAATTCCTAAATTGACATAATACCTAAATTTTACCATGGAATTGTTGTGTATGCATGGGACTGTCTTAACGTTGACATTCCTAGAATATTGTACCCTTTTTTTCCCGAATAGAAAAAAGTGTAATTTAAAGTGAGCCGGATAATTTGAGTTACATTACTTAGAGTAATTTTTAGGTGTATATGGAGAATGGAGAATGGTATTTCTTTTTCTCACATTTACGATGGGATCTACTTATTAAATTTATATGGGCTCTACCATGAACGTGAGATGAATGAGCAACATTTTTAAATAATAAAAATAAGTATTCAAATACATATAAAATTTCATTTGTTTTTCTCAATTAGAAAATATTCTAGAGAATTGTTAAAATATATATATATTTTTTTTCAGGTTTTGAAAATCTAGTAAATCTTTTTGTAACACTTTTTAGACAAATTTATTAACAAAAATCACAACATGCTCTCCCTTGAAAAATTTTGTATATTAACTCATTTTTCTCACCGAAGTGTTACATCAGTGTATGTAACAAATGTTCAATGATTTCCTTTGATTTATATGGTATATGGTTTTAGGGTCCGTTTGGATAAAGCGTTTTGTTAAAAACTGAAAACTGAAAATACTATAGCAAAATAATTTTTAAATGTGTGAATAGTACTGCGAGATCTATTTTTAATAAAAAATTACTGAAAAAATATATGCTCAATATACGCACAGTATATACACAGTACACGCACAGTGTGCAATAGGCGCACTGTATCCCCAAGCAGCAGCCAAAAAAAAAAAAAAGGAAAAACGCGTGAGCCCATGTCTAGCTGCTCTATCCAAACCCACTCTTAGAGTAGCGTATACAAGTGAGCTAGCTTTTGAAGGAAAGTAACGTCTAACTAGGAACATCAAACAGGTCCAAGCCAGATTGAATGTTTGTTACATCAGTACAATCAGCATTCGCATCCTCATCTAACAAGTTCTCACACGTGAAGGTGTTGAAAATTGGAATCTCTATAATTGCTATTGCTAACTTTTATGATTCCAGCATATATATGCTTATGGATCCCAAAAATATGTTGTGACATGTGAGTTGTATTAAAGTTTTAAATAGCATACTCCAAAAACTGAAAAAATCTCTGATGGTTGAATAAGAAATCTGAAATTCATAGGTTGAAACTGATAAATTTGGTATCTTAATCTAATGATAAAGAGCTATCATCAGAAGTGGACGCCATAAGTTGAAACTCTCTATCGAAAAAAAAAGTTTTAAATAGCATACCACATCAATCTATATATATGTATATATATATATATATATATATATATTTGTTTTTTTTTTTCCTTTAGCAAAATCAAAATTTGGAATATAAATAAATAATTTATTTTTGAATTGAGATAATATAAGTCTATTCCTAATATAATGATAAGATAAAACAAAATAATTATTTTTTTTTCCTTTACAAAATCAAAATTTTGAATATAGATATTTAATTTATTTTTGAATTGAGATAATATAAGTCTATTCCTAATATAATGATAAGATAAAACAAAATAATTTTGAGTTATATAGTAGTAGCTTTTTAAATGGTACACTAATATTGATTGGAATCCAAATATTTCATTCACTTAATCAATCCAAAACATTCTTTGATATGGTATATGTAACTTTGAGTTTACAGTAACCATCCCATCCAAGGAAATGCAAGGAGTGCAACAGCTACTAACGTATGATAATTTTTCAACATGGAATGATGGAATTTTAGGAAAACTCAAGCTCCAACTTTTCACAAGTTCATAGGATTACGTGGAGCTTTGTTTATGTTTAGTCCAAATTATGATCCAACTCAATATAAAAGTGTTAATATTTTTAATGCGAGATTTCCTTTGATCCATTTTTAGTCCATTATAAATTCAATGTGTGAGATATAAGTACTGTTGTTTTAGATTATGGTTGGTGTGTTGTTTTATGGAGAAAAACTGTTATTGCTATGATAGGAAACATTTTCACCATCACAAAATTTAGATTTTGTGCATCATCATGCTACATCTTGTATATTTTTTTTTTTTTTTATGAAAATAGTAAAATCACGGTAGCTTTGTAGATTAGGAAAATTGTCAAAGTACGTAATTTTTTGTGTCGTGATTGCTTTATGTGTGTGTTATTTTTCTATATGTTTTTCACCTCTCACAATTTGGGAATTCATGTCTAATCCCAACAAGTTTATAGCTCCGAAACCTCAACTCAATTATTTATATATTTTGTGTATATTTAACTATATTTTGATTGGGTCAATATGTAGAAACTTCAAACTCATCCCTTACTCTACTCTTTGGTTCCAACATGATTGTATTATTGATGAGCTGATGAGGTCGAAAATTATTTTATGAAGAAATGCTGACTTGAAAGTAAAAGACAAAAATAGATCCTATTCAATTATGCTCCCCGTTAAAGGCATCCATGCTTCCATTCATGGTCTACCTCTTTTCTTTTTCTTTGGTTGGAATCCATGATCCGCTTAAAACTAATGTTAAATGGGAAAACACTCCTCGCCTTGTAATTGTTGAGCATATAAAATAAAAGCCTTGAAAGCAACTGAGTTGGACAATATGGGGTTGCAAATGTTTTACCCATTTTTAATCACCTATATTTTGTTAAAAATGGATGTTTTAAAAAGAAATATAAAATTCCAACAATTTCACAATATGCTACATCCCTTTCAATCCCATATTTTCCTACTTGTCATTATCAGAAATGGGTCTATAAAGCTATTGCTATGTCTAGAGGGAAGAAGATGATTCATTTTAATAAACTAATAATGGTGATTGATACTTCCATCTTATTAAAATATATAGACTATGCATGTATGGATTTAATAATTAACCCTATGTTTGAAAGTTTATAAAATAATAATTGAATAATGACGGAATATGATGTATTTTTTCTCTAATATGTTTAGGAGATTACATATATAATTTACTTTTTATTTGTATTTTCTCAAAATAAGAATAAAAACCAATAGTATTATATGTCAATTTCCTTGAATTTTATACAAAATTGGAATGGAATGGAATATATAAGGAGCACCGAAACCCCATCGAGGACGGGGCCCCACCAAAGGGATGGATATAAATATATATATAGAATTTCCGAGGATAGCATAAGGGTCTTTCACGAATTATGCCTGCCACTTTAACTTTTACCCGCCTTTTTCTTCTGAAGGGACGGTACAGGACATTGGGGAGCGTTTTCAGGGAAAAGAATTGGGAATTATGGGAAGTATAAATTTACATTTATTCCGCTTGAAGAATAAAAGATGACTCCATCTGTTTTGACTGTCCTTCCAAAGCACCAGGAGGTCTAGGCTTTAAGCCATTCTCTACAAAATTTTGAGAATAGTGATATATATATATATATATATATATATATATATAAATAGAATGTAATATAATATTTTTAGTGTGTTTGAGACTTGAGAGTTTGTAAAACAAAGAATAAAAGAAAATAAATACATAATTTTACAATTATGCCTTTTAACTTTTATTTTTCTTTTCTCAATATACAGATGAATTAGATATTTACATTTATTCCATAAAAGGATGAGATATTAACTTTCGGCTGTTTTCTAATTTTGATAATGGTGCTTATAAGGAAATAGATAGAAGCAATATTAGACATTTCTTCATAATCATTCAATTTGTTTCCGCTCAACTCTTTTTTTTATTTTTATTTTTTATTGAGAGAATTTTCGCTCAACTCTCTAAAACAAGGAGTACATGAAATAGTTTTAAACATCATTTTCAGTCCATTAATTTCCTCTCTAAAAAATGGGTATAAATGAATGAGCGTTTCACTCAATTTTGGAAGCAAAAGTTACTAGAAAATGACCATTCTGTAGCAATCATTCAATTCCTTTCTACTAAATTCCTGGATAGGAGAATAGATGAGATACACTTCAAAGTCAAGATAGTTATAAAACATTTCTACAATATGACCATAAATAAGTCAATTCAATTGTTCATAAAAAAAAATTCAATTCAATTATAAAACTAAAACATGACCATAAATAAGTCAATTCAATTATATGATTTAACATGCATTATGCCAAAGGTCTTGTAGTTGAATTGACATATCTTCATGCACAAAGTGCTTAGGGGTCTAAAAGAGAAAGGGTTCGAGCTGCGTAATTATTAATATGTTGTAATTTTCTCTAAAAAAAAATGCAACATTAATTCAGAGTACCATAACTTTTAACATTGTTTTACCTTAATTGGCATATATCTAGTCATCTAAATCATCCTTAGGTTCATAATTTTTTTTTTATCATAATCTTAAGTTATAAATTAGGGATATAAACTTTTGAGTAATTCTACATTCACAAAGTATTTTAGAACATTTTAATAAACTATTGGTATGGGAAATACTTACTAGTTCTAATCTGGACCACCACTAACATCACATTTTTACTTACCAATAATTATTTAAAAATTGCTTGATCATTAGCAATTTATGAAAATGTTGTAAAATAGTTTGTCTGTGGCATTAATCTAAACTTTTCAATTTTTTTTTTTACTCTTATCATACATTTTTTAAACATCAAATATAAGATATCAATTCAATAATTATATATGTCAATATACTTATCAAAGGGCGAGAGGGGATTGTGCATGTCTCTATTAACCTTTCAATTTGCATGTTGTGAACACAATCTAAGCCATATAGGTCATTTGCAAAGAAGAACAAAGTGATTGATTAGGTTTGATACTTCGACATAATAGGATTATGATCTTGATAGTCCATTGGGGTCCCGCCAAATCTAACATTTCAATAATTAAACATCCAATTAACTTCAAATCCAAACCCTTCCCTAAATCCCTATTCAAATCGAACGGTTCACAAATCATTTAGGCACGAGATTCCTTTTGTGGGGTATAAAAGGGCATTTTGGTTAAACTAACCAAAACTCTCTAACCCCAATTCTTGTGGTAAAATCTTAGTTCTTGCAATATATCAGGGCCATAATTGTCATTTCAAAATGTCGGCTATATTTAATAATTTAAAAAACTCAGGCGGGGTTGGAAGAAAAAGTATATTCGCATATCCAAAAAAATTCTCAAAAAAAAAAAAAAGAATATCCAAAAAGAATTATTCTTTCCATAAAAATAAAAAAAAGAATTATTCCATGCGTGCAGCGTATATCCCCTGACACGCACGCCTGAGCCCACACGTGCCACGTAGGAATATGGCTTTGATGACTTGGCAATATTAATGGAGGTTGTTTAAAGGAACTAATTATCTAACAAGAGAGTTACGGAAAATGTTAAGGTTATAACTTTTGTCATAATTTACTTACGTGATAAATTATAAATAGTAAATTTATGAACTTATCATTTTTATTTTATTATTCATGATTTATTGTATAAACAAGTTATAGCAAAAATTGTAGCTCTAGCGTTACACCCAACACATGAAAATGCATCACTAGGCTCTGTGCTAATTGTTTGTCCGAATCATAATAACATTTTTAAATTGTAGTATTTCACTTGAAAGCACAACGAAATTTCGTTTTCTGGCTTTTTCCTTTTTTTGTTCTCTTTATAAATGGGGCCTAAAGTTCTTTGAATCATTGCATTAATTAACTTTTTTTTTGTTTGGGTTGTATTTATTACTTGGCCACAATTGAAGGAGTAGTACAAATTGGTACAAACTTTCTTTGAACTTTTTTTAATGGCACTATTAATTGATGTTATATAATGAATGGGCAGTAACATTAATGGTGGTGGTAATCATGGAATCCAATTTGTTTTAATTTTTAAGTATTTATCTTGGTTACTAAAAATAGGTGTGAGAAGAAAAAGGAAAATTGAAGTTTTGGATTCATATGTCAATGGACTTTCTTTTTGTGGAGCAATAAAAGTAACTTCATACCAATAAGAATGAATAGAAAGTTTACTTATTCGTGCTATTCTTAATATGATGTCATAATGTTCTAAATTTTTAAGGTTATGTTTGTTATGAAAAATTAAAAAAATTATCAAATTAGTTAATATATACTTTTTTTTTTTCATAAAAAGTTTTTAAAAATAGTTTATTAATTTATGTTCTTAGGACATATGTTAGAAAATCCAATTTCTAATCATAATTTATCATTTTAATAAGGTATGAATTAGTTTTGTGAAAATTTTTACTACTTTAACATTACTCTCCAAAAATAAAATACCTTAAGATTGATTATTGTTCATTGCTAAACATCTCAAAAATTTTAGTTGCACTCCTCGGTAAGAAAAGGAAAACAAATTAATTCAAGTAAATGTGCTTTTAGTCATTAATTTTTATTTTTTATTTACTAATTATCCTAATCTTCTGATGATGGAAGACAATAATAAAAGATAGAGACTTGTGTAAACTAATCTATATATTACTCTCTAATACGAGACGCGCATATTCTAACTGTTAATTAAATAAAGCATTAATTTAGTGTTAATAAAAAGATTTGAGGCATTGTATTAAAGAGAAGTCATTTTCATTTTCTCTTTTTCCTTTTTCTGTTGACTAAACGAATTTTTATTGATAAAAGAACCAATATCTACAACAAAAGAGAAGTCATTTTCATCTCACGTAATTGGAAGCCGGTGGAATGCCACATAAACCTTGAATTCAGATGGGTAATAATAAATATAAAAAGACAAAATTGTGACGCGGTTTGAAAGGTTTTTTTTTTTTTTTTGATGGGACGCGGTTTGAAAGGTTGAAGGGATTGTGTGAAAGAAAATTAATTAGTTGGTTTCCACATGGTTTGGTCAGAAAAACAATTGGGTGTGACCGACGTATCAAGCATCAATGCCATGCAAATGGGCAGGGTATATGCATAATTATTTTTAAAATAATATATTATTTTTGAAAGAAATAATTTACAAGTAATAAATAATCTCACTTTATTATTTTCATATCAGCATTATTAGTTCTCACTTTATCTCTTAATATTAATTATTTTTTACTTTTTCATTTTGTTAGTATAAAGAAATTATAAAACTTCATGTATTTACGTGTTTTTTTGTTTGTGATGTTGATATATTCAAGTTTTTTTTTTTTTATGTTAAATTTTGTATAATTTCTCTTTTTGACCACCTTAAAAAAAATTTTTAAAGTTGCCACTGCCAATAGTCGGTGTGTGACTAACATATCAAACACTAATCTAATTTTTAAGGTTTTAGTTGTTGTTGTTGTTGTTGTTGTGTTTAGACCTTGCATAATTTTAACTTCCTCTTCTTCTTCTTCATTTTTTTTTAAATAAAAAAAGAAATATTTGATGTGGATTTATTGACCTCATGTCACATGATAATAGTGGGTAATAAACATAATGTAAAACGATTCAAAGACTTCTACACAAATTCATACTTAGACGTGGCAAAATGGACGGGTAGGGTTGGGTCAATTGGGTTTGTGGGTCAATTGGGTTTGCGGGTCAATCAGGTCGTAGGTCAAAACGAGTAATTTTTAAACGGGTTAATCGGGTTGCAATTCAATCGGGTCGGGTCGGGTTGACTTGTATTTTTCAAACAAGCTTTTTTTTTTTTTTTTTGAAATAGATGCAATCTGTCAATTGTTTATAAGTTCCTCTATTGTGATTAGATTCTCACTGGTGATATTGTTACCAATTAACACTAAACACTTGATACCCGAATTTGATGCAACTCTTATTCCAGCTTTCTAGAAGCTAATCTTGGTAAAATCTTGGATCTATTCAAAGTAGGAAGAGAAAATGAAGGTGACAAGTAAAGAATGACAAACTATAATGGAGTACAACCAACAGATGTATACATCCAATTTAGTAATTTACCAACTTGTATAACATGCACATGCATTGTACACTAATATTAAAGAATTGGGATTTCCCTTGCTTCTCACCAAAGAACACTACGGTGCTGATGTGAACTCATCAAAAACACAATTCGTGCACTTTGTCTCTAGAGTAGAGGAACTGACTCATTGAGAACGCTTTGCCGCTTTGGCCCTTATGGTTGTCACGTTTCACACTTTCACGTTTGTGCCTTTGGCTTTGGACTATAGCTAAGACAGTCAGCTAGTCAATTGAATGATATTTTTTTTTTCCTTTTTTTTAATGGTTGTCTTGTCTCATTCTCTTATGTCTATGAAACTTTATTGGTTGTGAAGCTCAAATAGTCAAATTGAATGTGAAACTATTGTCTTGTCTTGTCCATTTTCTTAGTCTATATCTATAATTTATTGACTATTGGTTTGGTTCTAGTACTTTGTGCTTTATGCACACAATATCAGGACATAGTCTAAATATTTTTTTAGCAAATTTTTTTAATAGGTCGGGTCACAAGTTATCTGGGTCGGGTTGAGTCCGCAAAAAAATATAAAAAAATTGGATTGGGTCACGGGTCAACCCGTTTTTGCTTAGGGTAAAAAAAAAAAATCAGGTTTGAATCAAGTATTTTTCAGGTCGGGTCGGGTTGTTTCAAAAAATTCTGACCCATTTTGCCATGTCTCATACTCCACAGTGGTTTCCTTTTTGGCTATTTGCCATACAATGTCTTTCATGACTAATTTGCCATTTGTGAAAAATATAAGAAACCAATCACAACGTGAAGGAATGTCAAACATAAAAACTGTAATTGCTCTTCAAGCTTTTTTTAACACAATGGCAGTCTTGAACAATCTTCTATCTCAGAGATTCTCCTCCTAATTAAATGAAATTTCTTTTTGCGAATAAAGATTGTTGTAACCCGTTGCTCTCACATACCAATACGCAAACACACACTACTAAATTTGGCATCTTTTTCTTTCTTTTTGTTAACTTCAAGTGGGGTTCTGATTGACAAATTTTGCGGGCGATTGCAGGGGAGGCTCTACAGCCAGCCCAGTGGTTCAAATGAACCCCCCGATTTAGGCAACAAAAGAAAAATTATATAAAAAAATTTTAATTTTTTTTGTTTTGATCCCTTCAAATAAAATTTTGACACCCTAAGCATAAAAACTGTAATTTCACTCAAAGCTTTTTTCATACAATGGCAGTCTTGAAGAATCTTCTATCACAGAGCTTCTCCTCCTAATTAAATGAAATTTCTTTTTTCGAATAAAAATTGTTGTAACCCGTTGCTCTCACATACCAATATGCAAACACACACTACTAAATTTGGCATCTTTTTCTTTCTTTTTGTTAGCTTCAAGTGGGGTTCTGATTGACAAATTTTGCGGGCAATTGCAAGGGAGGCTCTATAGCCAGCCCAGGGGTTCAAATGAACCCCCTGATTTAGGCAACAAAAGAAAGATTATATAAAAAAAATTAAATTTTTTTTCCCTTCAAATAAAATTTTGAACACCTAAGCATATATTTTGTTTAAATCTAACTAAAATAAGTTTGAATATGCTCAACTTAGTGCACAATATTTTCATAATAATTTTAAAATATAGGTTAAGTGGTAAGTTGAAACTGATTTTATCTAAACTCATAATTGACATCACTTTTTTACATACCCTTAACAACTTGTCACCTAGAATTTGTTGTGAAGGTGTTGTGTAGTAACACTACTCTTAAAATTGCTCATTCATTTTAAAATAAATAAATAAATAAATCTTATCTAATTTTGGCTTACTTTACTGTTGATGGCAGAATGAAACTATTTTTCCTTGCACTTTTTTTCTTTATTAGCAAAAAATTACACCACTTTTAGCAATAAAAAAAAATTACACCACCTCTACAAAAACCTGTAAGTACTCAAAAAGTAAGGACCCAAGCCCACTTAGATTAGTGGTGCTTTGTCCTTCAAATCAAGCCCAAACAATAGAATTTTTAAAGAGAGTGAGAAACGAGCCCAAGTGCAACTCTACACTAAGTCCAAGCTTAAGGCTGAAAAAAACCAGAGCAACCGATTGGTATGATTTAAACAACAATTGAGGATAGTGTCCTCATCAGTCAAGTCTGAGGATCAACTTCTTGTATATAAATTTAGTTCAAGTTTTACACAAGGTTACTAACCATTCTCTTTCCTGTTCTAATGGTCCTTAAAACATTCATTCCCTTTTCTGGGGGGTTCCCTTCCTTTTATATCCCTCTTCCTTGCATTCCAATCTTTCACCTGCATGTCTTAGTATATTTCTTAGGATGCTTGTCCCATCAAGACTTTGCTCAAGGCAGTAGAAATGGCCACTAGCTATGAAGTTACTGTTTAGAGGTCATTTCTACATTAATGTAGTTAATAAGGTTGGTGTAGGGCATTGACTGTGGAGGTGGGAGATATATCATTCGAAAAACTTCCACCCACCATCCTTACCCCCATTGTTGTCTTTTCTCTTTTCCTTGGGTCTTCACGGGATACTAACTATCTTGATTCTCTTACTTTCCTCGGGTGGGTGGAGTCCTTGGAGTTGGTTGACCATTCTGGGTCTAGATTAGGCAAGTTAATCCTCGGTCTAGTACTCTTCGGTCCTCGGACTCCACACAATAGCCCCTTAAAACCTTGCTATCAGAAGCTACTCTGAGAGTAAGGTTTTAGTAGCAATGGGAGACTGGTAAGCGCATTCCCATGTGGGGACGTCGTTTCACCTGTCTTATGAAGACTCTTGACGCTTTGGTATCATGCCTCTACAGTTATTACATCAAGCGGCTGCTTATCCCCCCACATTCTATGGTGCAATGGTGATCATATGGTCCAAATTTCTTGGGATTTATGAGCGGGAAATTTACCACTCATTTACCACTCCTATATAAAGGGGGAATTGGGTGACTTTTCCCATTTTCATGCTTTCTTTGAATTTTCTTTGAAGTAGCGGTTCGAGGAAATCTTCTTTCAGTGCTTGTAAGTGCCTTTGGCCTCTCATCCATTGTTGTAAAGGAAACTTTTTCTTTCTTCCTTTCTTAATTTTACCTGATAGGAACACATGGGTAGGTTTGCCAAACTAGTTGATAACCTCAAGGGCATGGCCACTCTTAGGGCTAAGTATAGAATTCTTAAAAACATAGAACTTCAAAACTGTGAACTAGGAGAATGGTTTGTGAATAAACCACCAGGGGTAGTGTTTATTCCCATGATTGTCTTTATTGAAGGCAGAATGAGAATTTCCATGGGTAGAGTAACTAGGGATTTTTTTTATTAACTTTAGGTTATCCTTGACCCAATGTTCCCCAACCTTTTTAGGGTCCTCGACAATGTAGATATGATAAACCAAAATATAGAGACCAACCTTACCTACCATGATGTGAATTGAGTTTGTAACTGCCCAAAGGGAAAAGAAACGGGCTACTATTTTAAGTGTAGAGTACCCTCTGTTAGGTTGATTTCTTTTATTCCTGAGTTTAATAAGAATATGGATGAAGATTTCCTCATCGTCTCAAGTGAATGACACGATGGTTTGCATTGCCCTACCTAAGATGGGGAACCAGGTGAGGTACCCAAGGACTTAGAATAACTTAGATTGCCCTCTCTTCTTATCTTGCCTCCTTTGTTTTCAACTTTTGTTGTAATTAACTTCTTTTTTTAGTTTCCTTTGCAGACGAGTTTCATACCACCCCGGACAAAAACCTAGTGAATTTTGTAAACATTAATCGAATTCTGCAATCAAAGATTTTCCTCCACCTAGACGGACAACTTTGGATGGTACACGTAATCGTTGGATTCAAGCCTATCTCCAATCATTTCCCATCTCCCAAACACGTTATTAAAGCTAAAGACCCGAGGCTTGCGTTGTTTAATGTAGCTGTCCCTGAATTTTTGACCAAACCTCCACCATTCGGTACTCAGGACGCACAGTTGCCTACTTCATTTGCGGCCAAGCTCCTCTACTCCCATGAACAACCTCTTCCCTCTGATGAAGAGTAGGAAAAGCCAGCATCCGAACCTACTCGGTAGGATATAGAGAAAGACATTGAAGTCTTTTATCAAGCTAACTTTGGAGATCCTCCTGAACCTAGTCATCGTCACCTTGTTGCTGCTCAAGTCAACACTAGTCAAGAAGCAGCTAACATCTCTGAAGCCATGGTGCTTGAGGAGAAAATGCTTGGCTTGCTAGCCCTGCTCATTGACCATGCCGAGGGGAATGCTCTCGTAGTGCCAGTTGTCCCTCGGCCTCCTACTCCTACTCTTGCTCCACCTTATTCCTCTATTGCGGATGTCATCGAGAAGAAGAGAAAGAGGGGGAAATAGACTAAAAAAGATAGCTCCGAAGAGGGGAAAATACCCCAGACCACTTAACAGCCACCTTCCAAGGAGCCTAGAGTTACGAGGGCGTAACGGTAGAAGGGCACTACTGCCGTCGCAAGCAAAAGCGTTAATAGGGAGCAGTGTGCTAAGGCCACCATTTTTAAACTCGGCTTTCATTCTCAGCACAAGAGACCCTGTCACTTCTGAGGCAACCCTAAGGGATTCGTAGAATGGTAGGTCTGGGCTAGTGTCCGAGTGCTTCGAGCAGGCCCTACTCCTTCTTGGAGACATGCGGGAACTAAAGAGGCTAAGGAAATGTGTTCCTTTCACTAAAGAGGGACCTTTCAAAGGTTTGCTTATTTAACCTCAACATCTATACAACTTACGCATAACCTTTGTGTTAAGAACTTTAACATATGTATCTTTTCTCTTTTTTCTTTCAAAACAGGCTGTGCAAGCATCCTTTGTAGTTGAAGAATGGGTTGACCACACTCTCTTAAAATCTCGAGAAATGGAGAGTAAACTAGCCAACTCGAATAAGGCTCTGGTTAAGGTAGAGAAGAAGTACAAGGACTTATTATTCTACCTAGCCAAGGCTAAGAGGGGGTGCAAGAGCGCTGAAGTTGCCTTGGGAGGGGCAAAAAAGCAAGACAAGGAGATGCGGGTTTCGCTGGAGAATGTTGAAACGCAACTAGCTTCGGCCAAAGAGCAAATCAAGCTCCAAATAAAGGAGATTGAGGGCAAGGATGCTGAGAAGGCAAAGGCTGAACAAGTCACTTATGATGCTGGTATGAACAAGACCACTTAAAGCTTAACTGACCAACTCAAAGACGTTGCTCGGGCCTTCTACCTTGAAGTATGGGGTGAAGCCCTTAACGCTGCTGGAATTGGTGCTGACTCTGATCTTAGGGGGCCCGACAAGGTTTATTGCTCCCCAGCTTTTCATATTGCTCCTAGCTTTGCCCTTCCTACTTTAGATCTAAGCTTTACCTGCTCGGCACCCAAATCCTCGGCAGCCCCAACTTTTGAGCCTTCTGCTAAGAAAGAAAAACAGACTCTAGCCCTAGTGGTGGAACTCGAATTAGAAGAAGTTGAAGAAGTTGTGCATTTGAAGAAGAAGAAAAAGGAAAAAGATAAGAATGTTTCAACATAGCCCCTTTAAGTTTAGCACTTAGGCAGATTTTAGAATAGGCTAGGTTTAGCAGACGCTCTTATTCTTTTTTTTTTTTTTTTTTTTTAAAGTTTTGCCCGATTTGTAAACATTTTTCTGAACTTTGAATGAATATATTCGAGTTTTATTGCATTCTCGTTTTGCTTAAATACTTACTTTCTCAGTACTTTGTAAAATATAATACACGCTCTCCTTACTAAAATGTATAGTTTCAAGTATATTAAGTCATCACAAACTAAATTTAAGCCTAACAATATGATTCAAAAATCTAGAAAGAATTTCGGTTATGTTTTTGGATTTAACTATATTCACTTAAGGGTCAATTTACCCAAGGCTTGTGACTCGAGGAGTCGAATAAGGCTGAGGTTCTATTTAACACTTGGCCAAATTTACACAAGAGTTAATTTACCCAAGGCTTGTGACCCGAAGAGTCAAATAAGGTTGAGGTTCTGTTTAACACTTAGCCAAATTTACAGAAGAGTTAATTTACCCAAGACTTGTGACCCAATGAGTTGAACAAGGTCAAAGTTCTATTTAACACTTAACCAAATTTACACAAGAGTTAATTTACCTAAGGCTTGTGACTCGAGAAGTCGAATAAGGCCGAGATTCTGTTTAAAACTTAACCAAATTTACACTAGAGTTAATTTACCCAAGGTTTATGACCCAAGCAGTAGAACAAATGTGAGGTTCTGTTTAATACTTAGCCAAATTCATGTAAGAGTTAATCTCAATGAATAACTTTGGAAGACCGACCATCAAACATCAAGCGAAAAGAATTTGAACGGAATCCAAATCTTAAGGAAGCCCCAATCTTAAGGGTTTTTCAACAGTTATCTTCTCAGGGAATATTAACAAAATTCCCACACTGGATCCTTTTTATTAGCTGCACCATTAGTGTAAACTTTCCAAGCTAGAGAATAGGGAGTGGAGACTACCTGGATCTCAAAACCCGACATCTCGCCTTCCACGGAATCCTCAGTAAACTCAGCAATCAGGTTTGCTAAGACTTGTCCCTTCATAGCTGTCCGGGGCATATATTTAATATTAAAAGCACCAAGCATTGTCCCTCACTTGGAAAGCCTCCTCGTGTAGTCAGATTTTTGAATCAACGCCTATAGAGGGAGTTGCGTAAGAACCACCATGGTATGCACTTGGAAATAATGAGGGAGTTTCCTTGTTGCGTGTATAATGGCCAAAACTACCTTCTCCAAGGGATAAGTAGCGAGTTTCCGCTTCTTGCAAGGATTTGTTGACGTAGTAAACAGGCCTTTGCACCCCATCATCTGTTCTAACCAAGATTAGACTTATTGCATGATTAGTGACTGCTATATAAGCATATATGACCTCCTCATTCTTGGTTTGGGAGAGAACAAAATGATGTGATGAATACCGCGTCAATTCTTCAAAAGCATCGATTCATTCCTGGGTCCACTCACAATTCTTCCACTTATGGAGGAGCTGAAAGAATGGCCGACAACGGTCTGTTGATCGGGAGATGAACCTATTCAAGGCAACCATCATTCTTGTTAGTTTCTGTTCGTCTTTGGGATTCTGAGGTGGATGCAGGTTATTTATGGCTTTTATCTAATCGGAATTAACATCTATTCCTCGATGAATGATCATATAACCCAAAAACTTGCCCGAATTAACACCAAAAGAGCATTTAGAAGCATTATGACACAACTTGTGCTCCCTGAGCATTGAAAACACATTTCCCAAATCATTCAAATGCTCTAAAGCTTGCTTACTTTTTACAATCATGTCGTCAATATACGTCTCCATACTTTGCCCAATTTGAAACTTAAACATTTAGGTCACCGTCCTCTGATATATAGATTCAGCATTTTTTAATCCAAAAGGCATTACATAGTAATGGTAATTCCCAGTAGGGTTTTAGAAAGCTATCTTCTCTTGGTCAAAGGGGGGGGGGGGAGAGGGGGCTAAAGGTATTTGGTGATACCCTTGGAATGTATCCAGAAAACTCATCTGAGGATGCCTAATTGTCGCATCCACTAGATGATCAATCCAAGGAATGGGAAAGGATCATTTGGACATGCTTTATTCAGAATTGTGAAGTCAACACATACTTGACACTTTTCGTTCTTCTTTTTTACCACCACAGTATTAGCTAGCCATTCAAGGTAACAAGCTTCCTCGATTGCCCCTGCTTGCTTGAGCTTGTTCACCTCTTCCTTCACTGCCTCAGCGTGCTTCTTTGAAGAGTGCTGAGGTGGTTGCCTTTTGGGTACAGCTCCAGGATTCACATTCAAATGATGGCATATAAAGTCTGGGTTGATTCCTAGTGCCTTATAAGTACTCCAAGCAAAAACATCCATGTTACCCTTCAAAAAGCCTATAAGTTCCTCTTTTTCAACAAGGGGTAGTTGAGCCCCCACCTGAAAATACCTATCACCATCTGATCTGATCATCACTTTGTCTAACTCCACACAGTTGCTTAGTCCCGAGTTTGCCCTCGGGGTCCGCTAATTGCTATGGGGCCTCTTCTGATGCAGAAGAAGCCTTATCCAATGATTGTTGTTTGATTGCAGCCACTAGGCACTGTTTGGCCATTTTTTGGCTTCCAACAAGTGCCTCAACTTGGCCCTCGGTGAGGCATTAACTTTTAGGTGCAGCGTTGACGACACCGCTCTTATGGTATGAAGCCAAGGCCTGGCCAAAATAGCTGTATAAGGGGAATAAGGTTCAACCACTATAAAGTTTACTTGCATAACTTCATTCCCTACCTGCACGGGTAGCTTAATCAATCCTTGGGGAATTATAGTTCTTCCATCAAATCCAACCAAAGAGGAGTCATACTTGTTCAGGTCCTCGGGCTTGAGGTTCAGTCCCTTATACAAGTCTGGGTACATTATTTCAGCTCCACTTCCCTACTTTACCAAGACTCTCTTTACATCATATCCCCCAATCTGTAGGGTCATAACCAAGGCATCATCATGAGGATGAAAAGTCCTAACCTTGTCTTCCTTTGAGAAGCCTAAAGTTGGAAATGTTTCATGCCTAACCCTCTTAGATTCTTGTATTTGCTCTTCAAGTTCTGGGTTTAAAATTACTGACATAACGCCTGAAAGTGAACCCACACCACGGCTAGGGGTAGCAAAAATCACATTGATTATTCCAAGTGGTGGCCGAGGAGCAACTTCCGTTTGATACCCTTCTCCAGTCTGACTTGTTTACCCTGAAGGCTAGTGCATAAATTGCTTCAGCTTCTTGGCTTTCACCAACTGGTCTAGATGATCACACAAAGTTCTACAATCTTTGGCCATGTGTCCTTTGTCCTGATGATACTGACAGTAAAGACTTTGATTACGTTTGGATGGGTCTTTTTCCATTTTATTGGGTCATTTGAAATAAGACTCATTCTTGATCTTCTCAAGGATTTGATACACTGACTCGTTAAACACTGAATTGGCTACTTGTGCGTTAGCCCTTGAGGACTGATTAGCAAACTCTCTCCTGGGTCGGCTATGATTGTACCTTTCTAGCCGAGGATCTCTTCTTTCAAGGGGAAGACTTTGGTTTTTCCATTTCCTTGGGTTTGATCTTCCTCGACCCACTTGTGCACATCAATGCAATCCATGAGTTGACTCATATTTTGGGCAGGTTTCATATTCAAGGACTTTCTCAAGTCGTGTTTTGTTAGGAGCCCAACCTTAAAGGTTCTGATGGCCACATCTTCGAAATCCTCATCAATTTCATTAATGTTTCCCAATATTTGTTAGAGTAGGTTTTGAGTATCTCCCCCTCTTTCATCATCACGGACAACAAAGAGTCTAAAGGCCTAGGGACCCTGCTGCATGTCACGAACCTAGCTCCGAAGGCCTTAGTCAATTCTTTACAAGAACATATAGAACCCTTTTCCAGCCTATCGAACCATCTCATGGCAGAAGGCTTGAGGCTAGAGGGAAAGACCTTACACATAAGGGCCTTATTTCTCGAATGAATGACCATTATTTGATTAAAATGACTCATATGCTCCACAAGATCAATCCTCCCATTGTAAATAGTAAAAGTAGGTTGGGTAAAACAATGAGTGAGCTTGGCACTATCAATTCTTCGCGTGAAGGGTGACTTAGAGATTTGGCACAATGCTTTGCTTATTGCAACATTTCCCATGCTCTTAGGGAATGAGCTCTCACCATGCCTTTTACTATGTTTCTCCACCCTATCCAAGGGTGAGGATGCGGAGAAAGATTCACTAGAGGGAGTCCTGGACCTCAGTCTATAACTACCATCTTTAGACCCTAATAAGGGTGTTCGAATTCCCCTATCATGCGGCTTACAATGCAAATTTTTGCACAAATAATCAATCTCTCACCTGAGATTTCGTGTCTTCTACTCATGGGAAACATGACTCCCAGTCCTTGAGTGGCTCTTGCCGGTATGTCCCTCATGCTGTGTTTCCTCCCTAACGCTTGGAGTTCAATTATGCTCTCGATCTCTCCTCCGTTCTAGATTGACAAAATGGTCCACACACTGTGAACCAACAGATTCCTCTCTATTCTGTCTAGAGTTAGCCATAACTTGGAAGATGTAAACTGTAAATGACTTCCCACAGACAGTGTCAATTGTAAGTACTAAAAAAAAAAAGTCCTAAGCCCATTAGATCAGTGGTGTTTTGTTCTTGAGCCCAAACAATAGAATTTTTAAAGAGAGTGAGAAACGAGCCCAAGTGCAATTTTTCACTAAGTCCAAGCTTAAGGCCGAAAAGCCTAGAGCAACAGATTGGTATGATTTAAACAAGAATTGAGGATAATGTCCTCCTCGGGCAAGTTTGAGGATCAACTTCTTGTATATAAATTCAGTTTAAGGTTTACACAAGGTTATTCACCGTTCTCTTTCTAGTTCTAATGATCCATAAAATGTTCATTCCTTTTTTCTAGGGGGGTTCCTTTCCTTTTATATCTCTCTTCCTTGCATCCTAGCCCTCCACCTGTACATATCAGGATATTTTTCAAGATACTTGTTCCATCAATACTTTGCTAAAGGTGGTAGAAAGGGCTGCTAGCTGATAAGTTTGGTGTAGGGCATTGAATGCGGAGGTGGGAGATATATCCTTCAGGAAACTTCCACCCATCATCCTTGCCCCAATTGTTGTCTTTTCTCATCTCCTTATGTTTTCACAGGATACTAATTGTCCTAATTCTCTTACTCTCCTTTGGTGGGCAGAGTCCTCGGAGCTCGTTCACCCTTCTAGGTTTGGATTAGGCAAGTTAATCCTCGGTCTAGTACTCTTCAATCCTCGGACTCCACATAAAACCTATTTGTATCTACATCTGTGATTTTGTCCTCATTCTCTCTCTATCTCTTTTTCTTCCTTCTGTGTTTTCTTTTTTTCTAATCAAGTAGGTTGATAAGTGCTTTATAGATTTTCAAGTCCAAGAAGTCTTTTAATGTTTTCTCCAATTCCAACAGAATGACCATGTGTATGGTTAAAAAGTCATACACTTCAAAAGCAAAAACTTATATCAATTACTATTTTTTTTTCTTAGTTTCACATTTACTCCCAAACCAAATCTTATGTGTGTTATTATTATTCTTTATAAATTTCTTTAATAGTTAGTACATATAAATATAATAAATTATTATCAATTTGACAAAAATGTTTAATTAATTATTTAATTATATTTATTTATGCATTCAATAGTTGTTGTCTTATCGATCTTTAAACTATTAATAATTTGTTAGACTATTGTACAATGCAGTTCGTATACTAAATTGTATTTAGAATACTATTTTAGATTTGTTTATAAAAAATGAAAGTTGTATATACAAAAAAATAATAATAATCATTTTATTTTTATTCTTCCCACAACAAATTTTTAGCTTCGACGCTCTTGACGCCCTTAGAAAAAATTTCTGGAGCCACCAATGGGCAATTGTGCATATCCCTTTCGGATAAAGGTCATAATGGTGGTTATAGGATTAAGTTTTCATGTGTATGCAAGGACACTTTAATAAGGTTGCAGTGACAACAATTGTTTTCCAACCAATAATATGAACAAGAAAACACATTTGGCATAGTGCTATTAAAAATTATGAATAATCATACGGGAAAAAGGTATTTTTCTTTGTTGAGTGTGTTACGTTAATAACAATTTTTGTTTTTCCCCTTTTCAAAAAATAATCCTTGTCGGTTAGCACATAAGACATTATCCTATGATTAGAACCTTTGTCCTTCTTCTTTTTCTTTCTTTCTTTCAAATTTCTAGTCATGAATGACTTATTGACATAAGTCTTTTGCTTTGATGGTTTATCACTACGCTAGCTATCTTCTTTTGTTTTGGTTGCATTCAATTATAAGATTTCAATGAAATGGGTGAGGAAGAAAAAAAAAAAAAAAGACAAAAAAACAAAAGATGTCTTATTTTGGCAAAGACCCATTTTGGCCTTTACTTTTCACGCTCTAAATTCAGCGTGCAACTTTGTATGTGAAGTTCATCATGTTGATCTTGACATTTCATGTCTCCTAATTGATGGAATTTTCTTATAATTAATGTTAAAAACAGATTCATTTTAAATCAATGGTATATAATCTATTAAGCATAATATAAAAAAAAAAAACTTATTTATCTTAAATTAAAATTTTAAGAATTAAATATAAAAAGAGTGGTTTTAATTGATGGTAACTGGGACTTGTTTTAACTTTTAAGGTAGATGGCTAGAAAGAGGGGAAAAAAGTAGGTTAAATTATATAAAATGACTCAAAATTTAACATGTTTCATAATATGTCCCAAAATTTTAATTTTTTTATTATTAAAATTCAAAGTTATGAATCAATTTCAATTTGAATCCTCTGTTCATCTCCACCATTGAGGGCAATAAAGAAGCAAAGAAAATAGGAAACCTATTGATACAACTTTGTATTTCACCAATATAATTAATTTTGACTTTGTAGCCATCATTTTCTCACTCTTTCTTTCTCTCTAAAATCTAAATGGAACTTTCTTCATTGTCATCTTTGTTCAATATTACCGAATTGATTCATGTACAAACTTCGTAGAATAAAGAATTTAATTAATGATTTCTTATTTTTTTCTACTACATTATTGTCCATAATTTGGGAAATGAATAAAGACTTCAAATTAAAACAAGTTAGCATTAAATTGAACTAACTGCGAGAGCTTTAAATGATTCAAATCTTTATGTGGTTATTATATACTTTTTTTTTTTTATGAACAAAAGGGAGGCGAGGACGACCATATATGGCTTACTCCCTAGGGCGTGACCTAATAGGGGCACTCCTTTACTAGGGAATATTGGATGGAGCTATAGCTGCTGTAATTGGGATGCCACAGACCTCATCCTAGCACCCCAAGGGAGCTAGCAGATGAGACGTAATGCATGCTAAGAACCCACCCCCCACATGGCACCCATCACAACTCGAACGAGGGACCTCATACTTGTATGCGGGATCTCACACCAACTGGGCCACTCCTCCTAAGGCATGTGGTTATTATATGCTAATAAATTAATAACTTTTCAAGAATATAAATTGTATAAGTGATATGGGTCATTTATCAAAAAGAGGAAAAAAGTGTATTTCCTAGCATGTATTCTAGTTTGGATTTGCACTCGTCCTTTATTAGCACAATGGCAGTCTTGATCAATTGCATTTCTCTCAAAAAAAGAATTATTCCATGCGTGCACCGTATATCCCCTTGACACGCACGCCTGGACCCACATGTGCCATGTAGGAATATGGATTTAATGACTAGGCAATATTAATGGAGGATGTTTAAAGGAGCTAATTATCCAACCACAGATCGACGGAAAATGTTAAGAGTATAACTTTTGCCACAACTTGCTCACATGGTAAATTGTGAATACTAAATTTATGGACCCACCATTTTTATTCTACCACTTACGACTTATCATGTAAACAAGTTATAACAAAAGTTCTAGCATTACTCGTAATCGACACGTGAAAACGCATTACTAGGCTCTGTGCTAATTGCTAGTCCGAATCATAATAATATTTTTAAATTTTAGTATTTCACTTGAAAGCACAATGAAATTTCGTTTTCTGGCTTTTTTCCATTTTTTTGTTCTCTTTATAAATTGGGCCTAAAGTTCTTTGAATCATTGCATTAATTAAATTTTTTTCTAGGTTGTATTTATTTCTTGGCCACAATTGAAGGAGTTGTACAAATTGGTACAAACTTTCTTTGAACTTTTTTTAATGGCATTATTAATTGATGTTATATAATGAATGGGGAGTAACATCAATGGTGGTCGTAATCATGGAATCCAATATGTTTTAATTTTTAAGTATTTATCTTGGTTGCTAAAAATAGGTGTGACAAGAAAAAGAAAAATTGAAGTTTTGGACTTTCAAAAAAAAAAAATTGAAGTTTTGGATTCATATGTCAATGGACTTTTTTTTTTTTTTTTTTTTTTTTTTTTTTTTTGGGGGGGAACAATAAAAGTAACTTCATACGAATTAAGAATGAGCATATATGGAAAATTTACTTATTCGTGTTATTCTTAATATGATGTCGTGGTATTCTAAATTTTTAAGGGTATGCTTGTTATGAAAAATTTTAAAAATTGTTGTGGGGGGTAGAAAGATTCTTGTCTAGACTAAAGCCCAATAATGAAATGCGTCGCATGAACGAGATTGGGCTAAGCCTAACTGCATGGGGAAGTCTGAGAAGGAAATGGGATGTAAGCAAAAGGAAGTTTAGCTAAACCTTATGCCTAGAAAAGGAAAATGCCATGGTAAAGTGGTTCTTGTGAAGAGGGTGAAGAATTAACCATGTTTTTGGCTCGGTGCATGGATAATTCACACATAACTACCAGATAGCGCTAAGAACCGCAGGAAACTTCCAAAACACACAAGAAGATTGAAGATTTTTATCTCTGCCTCAATTTGGGAGCCCTCACCTAACCTTTGCTGTGTTAAATGCGTATGAGACAGCCTGAACAACAAAAATATCTCACATGGGACAGAATTTAGGGATAAGGGAGGGGAGGAAACCAATAAAGGAAGGAAAATATCCCAAAAGGCAAGTTGGCAGTGTAACAGCTATAAAAGTAGGAAAAGTGGAGAGGCCTATAAATAAGAGGAAAGTCGAGTTGAAAAAGGGGGATGATTCTTTTTGGATGGGAAAAAAGGGATTGTATGGAAAAAAGTAGGAAAAATACTCTTGTAAGACTGATGATGAATGAAATAAATTGTTTGAGTTTCCCATTGTGGAGTGTTTATTCCCAGTTATTTATTTATTAGTAAATTGTGTGAGTTTGTTACTTGTAATCCACGGAGGATCTCGGGGGGATAGTTTTTATCCACCCACAATTGGTGTAGTCTATGGGAAAAACTCTACTAAGCAGTAGGCTCAAAAGTTGGTTTATTTATTTATTATTTTTTTTATAGCTAATCGGTCTCGGAGTGGCCCATCCCATCTGGAACGTCCAAGTGTTTTAGAAGAATCTGTTTGTATGGAGTGACAAGTGAGGTCTGAGGTTCATAAGGAGACCTTACGGCCACCTAGCTTGCGTCCGCAAGGGGAGCAATCTGCCACCAGCACGGGCGGATCCTCGCATTCTAATAGGGAGAAGGAAATTGAGGGGCTAAGGGAGCAAGTGGCAGTGCTGCAGAGGGAGGCAATAAGGGATAAGGAGTTACTATGCTGTAAAGATGAAGAACTTTGTTGTTGGAAGGGTCTGAGTCTAGCACATAGTCATTCCCAAGAAGAGGAGCGTGTGGTGGACGATAGGAATAGAAAGAAAAAAATGAGTTATCCCCACGGGAACGTGAGCAGTTTTATAGGGAGAGAACGACCTCTCCACCTCAAAGGAATAGTAGAAGGGAAGAGCAAGATCAGGAGAGGTGTAGAGGTCCAACTCCTTAGCACATAAAAGTTCCTCATTCTTGAGTTGGTGACATCATCAATTTTAGGAGATGATGTTATAGGCAAAGCTTTGCAGTAGATATCACAGTCTCCTTTCTCTGAAGAAATTGAGAAAACTGATCAACCGCGCTGGTTCACAAGGCCAGCCTTTACAATATATAATGGCAGGACAGATCTCGTGCAGCATGTTAGTCATTATAACCAAAACATGACCATATATGCTAAAAGTAAGGCTTTGATGTGTAAAATTTTCCCTTCTAGCTTGGAGCCGATAGTTATGAGATGGTTCAATGGGTTGGAAAATGAACTATTTAGGGCTATGATGAGCTAATCAAAGCATTTGGGGCAAGATTTGTGATGTGTAGTAGAACTCCAAAGCCTTTTGCCTCATTTCTTACAATGGCAATGAAGGAGGGGGACACTATAAGGGCCTATTTGGATAATTACTAGGAGTTATATAATGAGATTGGTAGGGACAATGGAGGAATTACAACTAGTACTTTCAAAGTGGGACTCCTTATTGATTATAATTTAAAAGCTTCTTTGGCCTTAAAACCAGTTACTAATATGATTAAGTTGATGGAGTGAGTAGAAGAGTACAAGAGGTTAGAAGATGACCAATTACAAGAAAAGGCCAAGGCAAAAACTTCCACCGTGGAGAAGAAAGAGGTTAAAGCAGATCCAGCTCCACGATTTCAGAGAGAATTCTTCCCTCTGGTTTAGAAGCCAGGATCAGACTTGTGAGCTCATTGTACAAAGAGCCCGTATACCAAATTGTGGAGAAGCTAAAGAACAAGACATACATTCATTGGCCGAACAAAATCAGTGGGGACGTCATACGGAGAAATCAAAGTCTGTATTGTTCATATGATTGAGATCGAGGATAAACAATCGAAGGGTGCTAAACCTTAAAAGACCATTTATGTTAGCTGGAGAAGGCTAGTTATTTGGGAGAATTCTTGGTATGGGAGGGTCCTCATTTGCAAAATTTGAAAGGGGTTGGCACCTCAAAAACTTCAGCCCCAGCTCGGGGGCTTATAGAGGTAATACACACATCCAGTCACCAAGTGGGAGCTACCAAAACTCCACCGCGGATAATGGCCATGGGTTTCGCTTCTGATTCAGAAGTAGATGGTCCCGTGAGGAAGAAGGGGTGTTGGGAAGATGATTGCATTGTATTTACCGTAAAAGACCTCAAGGATGTTCTTCAGCCCTATGAAAATGCATTGGTGATAACACTTTAATTTGGGGGCTTTGATGTTAGGATGGTTTTGATAAATCAAGGAAGTGGGGTAGAAATCATGTATCCTGACTTATATGTGGGGTTAGGGCTTACCCCTGAGGATTTAGCATCGTACGATAGTCCTATGATAGCTTTTGATGGAATCATCGTTATGCCAGCTAGACAAGTGACTCGTCCCGTGGAAGTGGAAGAAAGGAAGGTGATGGTCAATTTTATAATAGTACACTCTTACTTTCCTTACACAGCGATCCTTGGATGTCCTTGGATACATGCCATGGGTGCGATACCTTCATCTTTGCATCAGAAGGTCAAATTTTCAATCGAGCAAGGAATTGCCAAGGTGTGTGGAGATTAATGTGTAGCTCGAAGATGTCAGGTAGCCATCGTGGAACATAGGAAGGAAGAGAAGTATGAGCCAATAGGTCAGTTATAGCAATTATAGTCACCTCTTGAGGACATATGTGAAGGATTGGAAAAAGTTCACATTAACCTCGGGGATAAATACTTTTAGGTAGAAGCAAACCTCCCAATCTCAGAAAAAGTAAAGTTAATTTTGTTTTTAGTAAGTAATTTGGATGTATTAGCCTGGAGTCTGTATGAAGCACTAGGGGTGGACCCAAATTTTATTTTTCATCGGCTTAATGTTGACCCCTGATATCCGCCAAAGAAGCAGAGACCTCGCAGATCCTCGGATGTACATACCTAGGTAGTGAAGGAAGAGTTAGATAGACTCAAGGAAGCTGGGGCAATTAATGAGGTCTTTTATCCTCACGGTGGTAGTAAAAAAGAAAAATGGGAAGTGGCGAGTATGCGTGGACTTCACAGATTTGAACAAGGCATGTCCAAAAGATCCTTTTCTTATGCCCAAGATAGACTAGCTTGTTAATGCAACTTTTGGGTACCCTAGAATGAGTTTTCTCAATGCGTTTCAGGGGTACCATCAAATAGCTTTGGCCCCTAACGACCAAGAGATAACTTCTTTCATTACTCCCACGGGTAATTTCCATTACAAAGTTATGCCATTTGGTTTAGAGAATGAGAGATCCACTTATCAACAAATGGTGACCAAGATGTTCTGAGAACAGTTGGGAAGAAATATGGAGGCTTATATAGATGACATGGTGGTAAAGATTAAGGCCATGGAGGACCACCTCACGGATCTTGTGAAAATCTTTGAGACATTACGAAAGCACCGTTTCAAATTGAATGCTTCTAAGTGTGCGTTTGAGGTTAGCTCGGGAAAGTTTTTTGGGTATCTAGTCACTCATCGAGGCATTGAGGTAAACCCGGATTAGATTGCAGCTTTGCAAAACTTGAAGTCACCAAGGAACCCAAAGGAAGTTCAACGAATTACTGGGATGATCGGAGCTCTTAATTGATTCATTTCGTGGTCTGCAGATAGATGTCGACCTTTCTTCCAGTTGCTAAAGAAATGGAAGGACTTTCAATGGACAGATGAGTGTCAGCAGGCTTTCGATGAGCTTAAATTCTATTTATTACGGGCTCTCGTCCTGTCAAGACTAGTTCCCAGAGAGACATTGTACATGTATTTAGCCGTAACGGATCATGTGGTAAGTGTGGTCTTGCTAAGGCTAGACCAGAGAATTCAAAAGCCAATCTTTTACATCAGCAAAACTCTTGTGGAAGCTGAAACACATTACTTACCCTTAGAGAAGGCTGCATTCACAATAATCCATGATGTGCTGAAGTTGCTCCATTATTTTCAAGCTTATACCGTACTTAGAAGGTCAGACTTCATGGGAAGGACAACTAAGTGGGGGGGGGGTTTCCCTGGGAGCTTTTGACACTCAGTACAAGCCCTGTACCTCTATCAAGGGAAAAGTTTTGACAGATTTTGTAGTTGAATTTACTCTCGGGCATCCATATATTCTGCAAGTAAAAGGAAGTAAGGGTAGTAGAAATTCGTGAAAGGTCATGGCAAGTGTATGTGGATGGGACATCAAATTGTCGAGGAGCAGGAGTATTATAGTGATCTCTCCAGAAGGAATCAAAGTGGAAAAGTCATTTAGGCTAGGCTTCCTAGCATCAAATAATTTGGCTGAGTACAAAGCTCTCCTTACAAGACTTAGGATGTCTAGACAAGTATGGTCAAGTAAAGTCCGGTTACACTGTAATTCTCAGTTGTTTGTTAGTCAAATCTCTGGTAAGTTTGAAGCCAAGAATTAAAGGATAATGATTTATTTGAAAGAGGTAGAAGTTTTGAAGCGTAAATTTAAGGAGATGGAGATCTTACAAATCTCTAGGGGAAGCAACAGTCATGCCGAGTCTCTAGCTATATTGGCTTCTTTAGTGGTAGATCCCCTTCCGAGGATTATGTCAGTTGAGCTTTTACCTTTTTCCAATGTTATTCCTTTGGGTAAAGATTTAGTTTTGAGCATACATCCTTCCGTAAGTTGGATGGATCCTATTATAGCTTGTCTCTGAAGTGGGACTCTCCTCGAGGATAGGAAAAAGGTTGAACGGGTTAGATGTAGATCTCCACGGTATTGGGTATCTAAAGAAGGGAAGTTATATAAAAGGTCATACTCAGGTCCTTATTTGCTTTGTGTGCACCCTGAGACAGTTGAGGTACTTCTTTAAGAGTTGCATGAAGGAATATACAGGAGTCATATGGGAGGAAGATCATTGGCATACCGAGCTCTCACTCAGGGATATTAGTGGTCGAGTATGCAGAAACAAATCGTGAAATTCTCCAAAAAATGTGATCAATGCCAAAAGTTTTCCCCTCGTATTCATCAGTTAGGGGGTTCTTCTTAATCTTATATCTAATCCATGGTCATTCGCTTAATGTGGGGCTAGACATAGTAGGACCTTTCCCGAGGGCAATAAGAAGTAGAAGGTGGCTTCTAGTAGCAACAGACTATTTCACTAAGTGGGTAGAAGTAGAGCCCCTCACCAGTATTAGAGATATAGATGTTAGGAGGTTTGTTTGGAAGAATATTGTAACACGGTTCAGTGTGCCAAGAGTTCTCGTGTTGGAAAATAGGTTGCAATTTAACAGCAAAGCTTTTGGGCGGTATTGTACGGAGTTAGGAATAACTAACATGTATTCTACCCCGTCTTATCCACAAAACAATGGTCAAGCGGAAGCAACTAATAAATTCATCATTGATGGGTTGAAGAAAAGGCTTGATGAATCAAAGGGGTGATGGGTAGAAGAGTTACCAAGTGTACTATGGGTATATCGAACTACTTTACAGCGTTCCATAGAAGAAACTCCCTTCTTCATGATGTATAGGGAAAAAACTATAATACCCGTGGAAACAAGATTGCCTACTTCTTGGACGGACGTGTTTAGAGTGGAGAAGAATAATCAACTACTTTGCAAGCATTTGGATTTAGTAGAAGAAAACTGCGATGTTGCTTCAGCAAAGTTGGCTAACTATCAACAGAAAATTAGCCGAGGGTACAACAAGGGTATCAAGAATATGGAGTTTATTTTAGGGGACTTGGTGCTTAGAAAAGTTTTGGGTAATACCTGAGATCTTACTATGGGAAAGCTAGGCCCAACCTAGGAAGGACCCTACAAAGTTACATCCATTGCGGGGACTAGAGCTTATCAGCTAGAAGACTTAGATGAGAGACTTGTAGCAAGGTTGTGGAATGTTTCTAATATGAAGAAGTATTACTTTTGATTATAATGTAAGGTGTATATTACTTATACTGCTATTTTGTCAAAGTTTAGTGAATAGCAACAATTTTTGTGGAAACATGATTGGAAATTCTAGGAGCGCATAAATAAACCTCATGGTACTAGATCCTGTTTTTGACTTGGGTGGGTTTTAAGTTGAGTTTTCTACCTTAACCTGACCTTAAGGTCAGTAACAGAAAATATAATTGAAACTTCTTTAAAAATAAACGCCGCGATACTAGACTTTGTCTTTGCCTTGGGTGGGTTTTAAGCTAAGTTCTCTGCTTTAGCCTGACCTCAAGGTCACTAACAGAAAATCAAATTAAAACTTCTTTAAAAATAAACCCCGTCGTACTAGACCCTGTCTTTTCCTTGGATGTGTTTTAAGCTGAGTTCTCTACCTTAGCCTAACCTCAAGGTCGCTAACAGAAAACAAAATTAAAACTTTGTTGGATATAAATCCTGTGGTGTAAAACCCTAGTGTTACCTTGGATGAACTTCGAACGAGACCCAAATGAAATGAGTGCTATAAAGCAGATATCCTGGGTAAGTGGTTGGGAAAATTTATAATTTTTGTTTGGTCCATTAGTCAACTATCAAGCTTAGCAAATTATTAATGTAGCAGAAGAGTCGTGGCCTTCTCTCTATGGGAAGTATGAAAAATAGCAATTAAACATTTAAATAAACTCGGGAAATGTGAGCATGTAGTATAGATGGGAAAAAGAGAAGCACAAATATTTTTAGATAAACATTTCAAACACAAGTATTAAGTTGTAAAACAAAAGCCCCAAAAATTGGGCAAACTATAGAATTGTCTTTAGAAAGCAAAAAACTAGAAACTAGAAACTAGACATGAGGAGGTTCCTCGGTTGAAGATAACGCCGCAGAAATGGTTCCCCCTTTAAAAGACGCAACAAGTCTAGCCCCCTCAACATTGCGAACAGGAGATTCATCATTGATGATAGCCTAGATCTCAGGGTTTGGAATGATGACCAACTCCTCGGGAATTGTTGTGTTGTTCTCCGCCCTAAAAGAAGAGGAAGCCTCTACTTGCAGCTTGTCCAGGGGAGCGGTCCATCCCTTAGAGAAATAGGCTAAAAGCTTTTGTTGAACCTTGGGTTTCACAGTAGCAATGCAGTCGTACTGACCCTGGCAGTAGGCATCCTGGAGCTTAGCTTCGTCAACTGCCTCATAGCCTTTCAACTGGTATCTTTGTCTGCAAGAGCCTTCTTGGCCTCATGCAACTCCTTTTCTATGGTCTCTACTCTTTCCATCATGGTTTTAAGAAGATCCTCATTGTCATTACACAATTTCTCTACCCTGGCCTTAGTTGCCTAATACCTCTCCTCAATCACCAGGAGCATTGGTACCTCTACCATATAATGAAGATAATATCTATTTAAAAAGAAAAGTAGAAAAGCGAAGAGGGCAGTAATAAGAAGGGAAAAAGTTCAATGCCATGATGGCTTCTCTCTTCATATTCAATAGAAAGGAGTCATCATCTCATATGGCCTAGTGCTTCATATCTTCGGGTAGCAGGAGAGCCTCGCCCACACTCTAGGCAACTTTGCCTCCGTAATCTTCCCTTCATGGCCTGACCCTATCAGTTGCGGGAAGGGGAGCTCCGTTTACCATGAAGGAGTATGTGTAGGTAGGAGCCCCCATAACATTAGCATGGGCATCCCCAAGGTTGGAGGGGGGGAGTTTTCTGAGTTAAGGGCAGCAAAAGTTTAGCCCACTCCTCGAAAGCGCTTCCATCTAGTAGGAGTTGCTACTACTGTAGTAGTTAGGGCAACTTGGGTAGTCTTAAGAACGTTGGTTGTTAGGATAGAGACTAGAGGAGTTTGAGTCCTTGGTATAACAAGAGTGGCCAGGAGTTGTGCAAGTGTAACCCCACTCCTTTAAATTGGCATCTCGGTAGGAGACTCATGCAATGGAATAGCAGTTTGAATGTCAAGTTCTTCTTGGGGTGGTGATAGGCTACGAGTTGAAACGTTTCCTTTTTCTTCCATTGGCGATGGGGGTGTTAAGAACATATTTTATGTAGTTGGCTAATCTTTTGAAAAAATGCACTTTACTTGTATTTGGATAGATCTAGGATGTGTTTAATACTTCAAAGAACATGTTGTTCAAGGCTAGTATTAAAGCCATGAAGATTAGACCAAGAAACAAGTGAAGAAAAGGTGTTCACTAAAACTGGATAGATAACTGGATACCTGCGGACAGATAGCTCGATAGCTGCTCGACAGATAGCTATCTATCGAGATTTAATGAATGAAGCTCGACAGCTTCTCGATCGATCGAGGTGTCTATCGAGGTTATGAGAATTTAGATTTTCAGATCTGATTTTTGGCCCATGTTTTTGTATTTGTGTAGGGATTCTTGCCTTACAACTCTAGACATATATAAGACTTATTTTAGAGGTCATCACATAAGAGAATACAATGAGAACACATGAAAGAGGTGACCGAAGCCTTATTCTCTCTGAAAGAAGCTACTGCGTCTTTGCGCCTTAAGGTTTTGTAACAAAGTGCTTCTTGATCTTCATTGTTGATGAAGTGAAGAACTTTACAGCCAACATTCTTTTTTCTCAAGTTGGCAAGTGAGTCACGTACTGAGATTCGTGCAAAAGAGTTAGCCACGTACTGGGATCCGTGCATCAAAGGGTGGCGTTCATATATTGAAGAGTTTAGAGGTTCTGAAGCGGTAGAAGGTTTCTGCTATAAATTCATCTACGAGGATTGTAGAGTTTAGGGACAAAGGTTTTGTACTAGATCTGAAACTTCTCTTTACTATAGTGGATTGCTTTTCGAGAAGATTTCCCCCCAGGTTTTTTACTGTGAAACTGGTTGGTTTCATTGGTTTTTTTGGGTCATCATATCTTGTCTTATTTTACTTTTTTGCTGCATATGATTTTGACATGATATTGATGTTTGTTTGTTTTAACAAGTTTATTCTTAATAAATCTAATTAACAACTTGGATTTAAAATTTGTTAATTCTATCAACCGATGTCTAAATTTCCCAACAAGTGGTATCAAAGCATGTACACTCTGATTGGATTAATTTCCTAAGTGTGATTCTTGACCCTTGTTGTCATGGATCGTGGACAATCTCTTTTGATTCCTCATTTATTTGATGACACTAATTATGCGTACTAGAAAGTTCGTATGAAAGTATTTTTACAGGCTCTAGGTGAACAGGTATGGCAAGCTGTTGAAGTTGGTTGGATTAAGCCAAAGAAAAGCGCCAGTGGATTGGGATGAAGTAACAATCATAGCGGCAAATTTCAACAGTAGGGCTTTGAATGCTTTGTTTTATAGGGTGACCAATGAGGAATTCAAGAAAATATCATCCACGAAAGTTGCCAAGGAAGCATGGACCATTCTTGAGACCACCTATGAAGGTACTCAGGCAATAAAGACTGTGAAGTTTCAAAGATTCACTAGTAGTTTTAAAGAAATAAGGATAGAGAAAGATGAGACCTTTGATGAGCTTTATGCTAAACTCAAGAATATTGTGAATTCTGCTTTCAACCTTGGAGAATCTATAGCAGAATCCAAAATTGTTAGGAAAATCCTTAGGTCCTTACCTGAAAGATTCCATGCCAAGATCACTGCCATTAAAGAAGTGAAGGACATTGATTAACTTCCTTTGACTAAGCTTGTAGGGAACCTTCAAACCTATGAGATGGGATTAGACTCAATGGGAAAAGGTGGAAAGAGTAAAAATTTGGCTCTTAAGGGTATAGAGGAAGAGATTGAGGACTCTAAAGATGAAGATGATGATGATAATGATCTAAACTTCATAACTAATGAGATTATCAAGCTTCTTTAGTTTAGGAAAAAGGAGAAGGACAAACCTCCTAGGAAATCTAAATCCTCTAGGAAGGGTAAGAATGAGAAGCCTCTCATCTAATACCATGAGTGCAAGGGTTTTAGTCATATGAGGATATAGTGCCCAAACTACCTTACGAGGGAAAAGGCTAAAAAGCTAGAAGATAAAGGGTTGGTTTCTACTTGGAGTGACACTGAGAATGACTCTTCTGACGAGTATATAGATGAATGTAGTCACGTTATGCCTTTGCTACCTCAACTAATAAGGTGATTGTAGAGAATGCTAGTGATAGTGAGGATTCTTCTGATAAGCAAATGCACAAGAAGTTGACCCTTCAGGAAGCCTATGATAAGCTATGCATTGAGTTCATAAAATCTGAAAAGACTTCTCATCTTTGTAGAAAAGAGCTTAATGAGGTAAAAACTGAAAAAGTTGATTTGTTAGTCAAACTGGATGAGACTACAAGGTTAGTTGAGACTATTGTTGTGGAGAACACCTCATTAGAAGAGAAGGTCAAGAATCTCAATGTTAAGCTTAGTCAAGCTAGAACTCAAATAGAGAGGATGTCTAGTGCAAAGCTTAATGAGGTCTTGAGTGCTCAAAAGTCTAGTTCAGATAAGACTGGATTAGGATATGTTGTCTCCTTTGGTCCCTCCTCTTCCACGGCTTCTAGATCAAGGACTGTCGTTGTGCCTCAAACTGAGAAAGGTAATAAAGATATAAAATCCAAAACTGATTTGGCTAATTCTAAATCCTTTATTAGACCTCATGTTTGTTACCATTGTGGTACTTCTGGACACATTCATCCTAATTATTGTAAGTTGTATCCTCAAAAGCAAGTGTTCAAACGGTCACAGGTTTTCTCTCAAAGACCTACACCTTTGTTTGGAGAGTTATTAAAAAATTTGAGTTTTTTAACTCAATTTCAGGAGAATTTTAATTCTTCCATGTCCTTAAGTAGACATACTAGGACACGTACCTTTTCATCTTCACGGCCAAAAACTCATGATGTGTGGGTGAGAAAGGAGCCTAAGACTTAATTGTCTTTTCTGTTTGTCCTCTGCTTTAATTCTTTCATTACATTCATGCATTTATATGGATTCTTTGTGCCCCCTTGATCATTTTGTGATCATCTTTATGTTTCTCGAGCGAGACTTTATAGTTTCTTGTACTCTTTATCAATCATGACAAAAAGGGGGAGAAAAGGTGGAAATATGTGGTTTCTTTTTTAAGATTCTGCATGTTAGGGGGAGAAATACATGCCTTTGTTGTTGTAGGAGCTACTTTTAGCTTCTTCTTCCTGTACCTAGGTCTGGTGACCATTTTTACATATATAATGTTTATCAAGTGGTATATATATATATATGATGATGTATGTTTTCTTCACCTACCTCTACATGTGTTATTTCTTTTCTATCTTTATACATATGTTTATTTATATTGTATGCAATCTATTATTTTTGCTTCACATAAAGATGCTTTGATAAGTTTTATTTAAAGTGTTTCAGAAATACAGGTTGTTCAAGTCTTTTATGCCATGAACTCTCTTCTTGCAAAGTTTTTCAAGAGTTTGTGTTAGGATAGATTGTATTGTATTCAACAAGTGAGTATGAGTTGAGTGATTTATTATTTCTCTCATATGTTCATTTGTTTGTTTGTGGTTTTGTCACGGATTGCCAAAGGGAGAGATTGTTAAGGACATATTTTATGTAGTTGGCTAATCCTTTGACAAAATACACTTTACTTGTATTTGGGTAGATCTAGGATGTGTTTAATACTTTAAAGAACATTTTGTTCAAGTCTAGTATTAAAGTTAAGAAGATTGGACCAAGAAACAAGTGAAGAAAAGGTGTTCACTAAAGTTGGACAGATAGCTGGACACTTGCAGACAGATAGCTCAACAGTTGCTCGACAGATAGCTATCTATCGAGATTTAATGAATGAAGCTCGACAGCTGCTCAATCGATCGAGGTATCTATTGAGGTTACAGGAATTTAGATTTCTAGATCTGATTTTCGGCCCATGTTTTTGTATTTGTGTAGGGTTTCTTTTTTCACAACTCTAGACATATATAAGGTTTATTTTAGAGGCCGTCACATAAGAGAATACAAGGAGAACACATGAAAAAGGTGATCAAAACCTTATTCTCTCTGAAAGAAGCTACTGCGTCTTTGCGCCTTAGGATTTTGTAACCAAGTGCTTCTTAATCTTTATTGTTGATGAAGTGAAGAATTTTGCAGCCAACATTCTTCTTTCTCAAGTTAGTGAGTGAGTCACGTACTGAGATTCATGCAAAGAAGTTAGTTACGTACTGGGATCCGTGCATCAAAGGGTGACGTTCATATATTGAAGAGTTCAGATGTTCTGAAGCGGTAGAAGGTTTCTGCTATAAGTTCATTTACGAGGATTGTAGAGTCTAGGGTTTTGTACTAGATCTGAAACTTCTCTTTACTATAGTGGATTGCTTTTCAAGAATGTTTCCCCCCAGGTTTTTTATTGTGAAACTGGTTGGTTTTATTGGTTTTCCTGAGTCATCATATCTTGTCTTATTTTACTTTTCCGTTGCATATGATTTTGACAGGATATTGATATTTGTTTGTTTTAAATAGTTTATCCTTAATAAATCTAATTAACAGCTTCGGTTTAAAACTTGTTAATTTTATCAACCGGGGTCTAAATTTCCCAACAAAGGGCGTTCAATCGGGGTAGGAATGGCAATGGTTACTCCTAGGTCCTCGGGAGTGAAAGGTGGAGGAGAATTTCTGTGATACCTCCCTTCTTCTCGGCGAGCATGCTCATCGGGGGATAAAATATACCCCTTGCAGCGAACATCTATATATGGAAGTAGAGGATGCCTTAGAGTGGTAGCCTTTCTTGTAGCCTAAAAGCTTCGGTAAACGGGAGTGTATCCAAGAATGAGGTAGGCCGCACATAGTTAACCATCGGTGTGGGGGTAGATGGGAGATCTCAGCAGCTTATTCAGATCCGTGGAGTTGATTAGCTGCATTTACTTCTTAAAAGCAAGATCTTGTGAAAAAGAAACAAGCAAAGGTTAGTCATATGGAATAAGTATAAGAATTCAGGAAAATGTAAGTTGGCAGCAGTAAGGTAAAAAAAAAAAAAAAAGAGAGGGGGGAAACCCTATTAGGCCAACCCAACTGCTTTACCCACACTAGTGGGGCAGTGGAGCCCGCTGAGGTACCGATTCCTTGAGATGATCAAGTAATCTCCCTTAGTCTCTTTGTCAGAGTCTGATAGCTTTAAGATAAGCCTTACCTCCTCGTGTTGAATTTTAAAATAATAACCAGAAGTTTTACTATCTTGAAAGCTATAAATGTAATTGATGTCGTGCTTGGTAAGCTTCAATCTGAGCTTTTTGTTCAGGGTGTCTACACTACTGACTATCCTAAACACGTTGGGGGTACATTGGTTGGGGCAAACCTTAAAGTGACGAAGAAAGTTGGTGAGCAAATCACTCATAGGAATCCTCACTTCTGCCTCTACAATGGCAACGAGTGGAATCACCACTCTACCCTCTCCCCTTGATAGTATTGCCTTGGATTCTAGGCAATACCTAACCACAACATCCTCAGGGTAGTTGTACTTCCTTCTAAACTCTCTAAGACTCTCAGGAGTATTAACCATAGACTTGGATTTCCCCATTTTTAAAAAATTACAATATGGGCAAAAACGAAAAGAAAAGGAAGGAACAAAAAACAAAGAAAAAAAGGAAGAGAGTGGATGAGACGAAGCAAAGTTCTTGCAAAAAAAAAAGGAGATGGACTTACAATAGAGAAAGAAAGCAGGAGTGCATTGAAGATCACCTAAGGTTCATCGGAAAAAAGCACAATGGAGAGATATTTTCACTTTTTAGGAGTTTTTGGCTATAGATCAGTAAAGAAGAAGCCAAAGAATAGGGGTTTGAGTTCCTCATATAGAGGGAGAAGGGAGGGGAAGGGACAGGCAAAGACCCTTCCTTTCCTGCTCATTTTTTCCGTTTTCCAAAGTCCCCATGTAACCATCCATTTAATGACGCGTGCCAATGATCGTGGGGCGAAAACTCAGGTGTGTCTATGGCATTAATTACTTGATGCCACCATTATTCATAAATGCCAGCTAATGATTGGTCCGTTTTTCTTCTTGAGCCATGATCTCCACTTTAGTAATAATGATCTGGAGATCGTGGGGGGCTATTGTGGGGAGTAGAAAGATTCCCATCTAGACTAAAGCCCAATAATGAAATAGGCTGTAGGAATGAGATTGGGCCAAGCTTGACTGCATGGGGGAACTTCAAGAAGGAAATGGGCTGTAAGGAAAAGGAAGTTTAGCTAAATCTTACGCCCACGAAAGGAAAACGCCACGGTAAAGTGGTTCCCATGAAGAGGGAGAAGAATTAACCAGGTTTCTAGCCCGGTGTATGGATAATTTACATGTAGCTACCAGATAGTGCTAAGAATCACGGGAAACTTCTAGAACATGCAAAAGGATTGAAGATTTTTATCTCTGCCTTAATTTGGGAGCCCTCATCTAACCTCTTCCACATTAAATGAATATGAGACAGCCTAAATAGCAAAAATATCTCATATGGGACAGAATTCAGGGATAAGCGAGAGGAGGAAACCAATAAAGGAAGGAAAATATCCCAGAAAGCCAAGCCGGCAATGTAACAACTGTAAAACTAGGAATAGTGGAAAGGCCTATAAATATGAGGAAAGTTGAGTTGAAAGGGGGGATGATTCTTTTTGGGATGGAAAAAAAGGTGTTGTATGGAAATAAGTAGGAAAAATACTCTTGTAAGACTGATGATGAATGAAATCAATCGTATGAGTTTCCCATTATGGAGTGTTTATTCCCAATTATTTCTTTATTAGTGAATTGTGTGAGTTTGTTACTTGTAATCCGCAGAGGACCTCGGGGGAATAGTGTTTATCCGCTTAGAACTGTTAAATTAGTTAGTTACTTTTTTATTTTTCCATAAAAGTGTTACCTAAAATGATTTAGTAACTTATGTTTTTAAGACATATGTTAGTAAAATCCAATTTCTAATAATAATTTATCATTTTAATAAGGTATGAAATAGTTTTGTGAATTTTTTTATGATTTTAACATTACTCTCCAAAAATAAAATACCTTAAGATTGATTATTGTTTATTGCTAAACATCTCAAAATTTTTAGTTGCAATCCTTGGTAAGAAAAGGAAAATAAATCATCATCCCGGTGAAATGGAACAAGCCATCTGCGAAGTGGTACAAGCTAAATTCAGATGGAGCTTCCTGTGGAAACCCAGGCAAGGCAGGGGGGGTGGCCTTATCAGGGACTAATGGAAGCTGGGTCAAAGGCTTCTCGAGATCCATAGGGCACGCATACAGCATAATAGCGGAATTTTGGGCTTTAAAGGATGGTTTAAAACTGACCTTAAGTATTGGAATCTAGAGATTGGTTGTGGAACTTGATGCTAAGGTGGTAATTGAGCTAGTTAATTCTAAAGGTAGTGCTTACAGACCTTATTCCCCTCTCCTCAATGACTGCAGGTGCTTGTTGAGCAGATTCCTCCAGGTTCGAGTGTTTCATGTGCTCATGGAGGGAACAGATGCGCTGATACCCTTGCTAGATGGGGTGGTACCATGGTTAAGGAATTTGTAGTTTTGACTTCCCCCTCTAGCCCTAATATTTTGTCTTTTGTTGATATACATGCTGTTGGTATGTATTATTATAGGATTTCTAAAACTGTGCCCGCTGCTGTGGCGAGGTAGCCTGTTGTTCGTTTTGTTTCCCTTTAACCAAAAAAAAAAAAAAAAAAAAAAGGGAAAATAAATCAATTCAAGTAAACGTGTTTTTAGTCAATAATTTTTTTCACTAATTATCCTAACCTTATGATGATGGAAGACGCTAATCTATATATTACTCTCTAATGGGGGACACGCATATTTTAATTATTAATTAAATTATCAAGCACTAATATAGTGTTAATAAAAAGATTTGAGGCATTGTATAAAAGAGAAGTCATTTTCATTTTCTCTTTTTTCTTTTTTTGGTTGACTAAACGAATTTTTGTTGATAAAAGAACCAATATCTACAACAAAAGAGAAGTCATTTTCATCTCACGTAGTTGGAAGCCGATGGAATGCCGAGTAGTTCTAGGAGCACAAATTATTCTACAACTTTTTTACCACAATTCTAACATGGCAGATTGTGAGTGGTTAATTATCACTTACACATGGAGCCACCATTTTTTCTTTACCAATTACACTCTGCCCCGTTACAGTTGTGGCAAGAAATTGTTAAAAATTATGTGGTTCTAGACTTTTTCGTAGAATGCCACATAAACCTTGAATTTAGATGAGTAATAAATATAAAAAGACAAAATTGTGACGTGGTTTGAAAGGTTGAAGTGATTGTGTGAAACAAAATTAATTAATTGGTTTCCCCATGGTTTGGTCAGAAAAACAATTGGGTGTGACTAAGGCTGTCCACAAGTTGAGTCGGGTCGGGTCGGGTCGGGTCGGTTTTGGACCCAACTTAAACTCGTCCTGCCGATGTCGAGTGGAGGAACCTGAAACCGACTGTTGGAAAAATCAGTCGAGTCGGTTTTGGGTGAGGGTGAGGGTCGGTCGCTAGAATAAAAAAAGGCATCGAAATATGAAAAAAAAAGGTCACCAGAAACTGGAAAATTTTTCCTGAAACTGGGAAAATTGCCGAAAACTAGAAAATATTCACTGAAAACTGCATTTTTTACTAAAAGTTGCTGGGATTTGGTCGGATTTGGCTAAATCCCACCAGATCTAGCCAGATCTGGTCGAGATCTCGCTGGTTCTGGCTTGTTTTTGCAGGATTTGGACAAATTTTTTTATAGCTCCAATTGGGTTCGGGTTGCTTGGGTTTTGGAGATACAAACCTGCCACTCGACTCGCCGGTGTCGATTTTTGAGAATGGAAACCCACCGCCAACCTGCTGGACCTTCGGTTCGAGCCGGAATCGGGTTTGCGTCGGGAGGTTTGGCCGGGTTGTCGGGCTCCGATCGGGTCTAGACAACCCTAGGTGTGACCGACTTATCAAGCATCAATGCCATGCAAATGGGTAGGGTATATCCATAATTATTTTTAAATTAATATATTATTTTTGAAAGAAATAATTTATAAGTAATGCATAATCTCGCTTTAATATTTTCATATCCACATTATTAGTTCTCACTTTATCTCTTAATATTAATTGTTTTTTGCCTTTTCATTTTGTTCGTAGAAAGAAATTATAAAACTTCATATATTTGCATGTTTTCTTGTTTGTGATGTCGATATATTCATTTTTTTATGCTAAATTTTGTATAATTTCTCTTTTTGACCACCTTAAAATTTTTTTTTCTAGAGCTGCCACTACCAATAGGCAGTGTGTGTGACTAACATATCAAACACTATCTAATTTTTAAGTTTTTTGTTTTGGTGTGTGTGTGTGTTTGTATTTAGATGATCAACCTTGCATATTTTTAACATCCTTTAAAAAAGAAAAAAAGAAAAAAAATATTCGATGTGGATTCTTCAACCCCATCTCAAATGATAATGGTAAGTAATAAATAACATGTAAAGCGATACAAACATTTCTACACAAAGTCATACTCTGCGGTAGTTTCCTTTTTGGCTATTTGCCATACTATTTGTCGTTCATGACTAATTTGCCTATTTGTGAAAAGTATAAGAAACCATTCACAACGTGAAGGGAGCGTCAAACACAAAAACTGTAATTGCACTTCAAGCTTTTGGTTTTTAACACAATGGCATTCTTGAACAGTCTTCTATCTCAGAGCTTCTCCTCTTAATTAATTAAATGAAATTTATTTTTTCGAATAAAGATTGTTGCAACCCGTCGCTCTCACATGCCAATATGCAAACACACACTACTTTTTTTTTGCTAAATAAAAGTCTTATTGAACCATATCAGATACAAAAGCCTGGGATGCCTTAGCTAACAAAACTTAGAGGGCTCAATCCCAGATCAAAAGAACCAAACAAAGACTAGTTAAGGGAACAATTGGCTGAGCAGCCTGATTACCACTAAATTTGGCTATCTTTTTCTTTCTTTTTGTTAGCTACACGTGGCCTTCTGAGTGACAAATTTTGTGGGCAATTGGGCATGTTCCTTTCAGATAAATGTCATAATGGTGGTGATGGGGTTATGTTTTCACATTTGGCATAGGGCTTTTAAAAATTGCTGTAAAAGAATTACTTAAAATGGATAATCTGTATGGGGAAAAAAGTATTTTTTTTTTGTTGAGTGTGTTACGTTAATAACAACTTTTGTTTTTCCCCATTTCAAAAAATAATCCTTTTCGGTTAGCACATAAGACATTATCATATGATTAAAACCTTTGTCCTTACTTTTTCTTTCTTTCAAATTTCTAGTCATGCTTGACATATTGACATAAGTCTTTTGCTTTAACTGATGGTTTATCACTACTCTTATCTTATTTTGTTTTGATTGCATTCAATTATAAGATTTGGATGAAAAAGAAAAATAAAATAAAATCGAAAGATGTCTTATTTTGCAAATACCCTTTTTGGCCTTTACTTTCCACGCTCTAAATTCTGCGTGCAACTTTGCATGTGAAGTTCATCATGTTTGTTGGGCTTTGTGGAATCTAGTTGTGTTTGATTCGGTTGATGATCCAACTTGACTCGAAATAATGTTGCGTGGTTTTTAATGGGAGATTTTGATGATTAGGGTTTTGTCAATGTATCTTTGAGAGAGAGAAAAATTGTACAGCCGCACTTTGTATTTTTTCCCTTGATAATAGTGAAATCCCTGCAACTCCGTGGACATAAGCAAATTGCCAAACCACATGAATACTGTCTTGTGTGTGTAATTATTTTTTCTTTTGACGTGTGTTTTCTCTATTTTGTTTCTCACATGTTTGGGAATTTCGTGTTAATTCCCTTCAATTGGTATTAGAGCCAGGTTTAGGTTTGAGTGGGAGCAATGGCAGAGGAAGCAGGAAAGGCGTCTGGAATAGAAAAGTTTGATAGCACGGACCTTGGATTTTGGAGGATGCAAATTGAGAATTATATTTACGGGAAGAAGTTGCATCTGTCACTTGTAGGGGAAAAACTTGCGACTATGAAGGATGAGGAATGAGCTCTTCTTGACAGACAGGTACTGGGAGTTATCAGGTTAATTCTGTCTAGGTCTGTTGCACACAATATTGTAAAAGAGAAGACCACAGCAAATCTGATAAAGGCTTTGTCTAGTATGTATGAAAAGCTGTTAGTAAACAACAAGGTGCATTGATGAACAAATTGTTCAATCTAAAGATGGCAGAGAACGCATCAGCAGCACAACATCTAAATGAATTTCACACTATCACAAATGAATTGTTGTCTGTAGAAATTGATTTTGATGATGAGATCCATACACTGTTCGTTTTGGCTTCTTTGCCAAAAAGTTGGGAGGTAATGAGGATGACAGTAAGCAATTCTACAGGAAAAGAAAAGCTGAAGTACAATAACATAAGAGGTTTAATGCTGGCTGAGGAGATTTGCAGAAGAGATGCAAGCAAAACCTCAAGATTTGTTCTTCCCTAAACCTTGAGACAAGAGGCAAAGGTAATGATAGAAATTCAAATCGGAGCAGATCAAAATCTAGAAATTCTAATTGGAACAAAAGTAAATCTAGATCAGGCCAACAAGTACAATGCTGAAACTGTAGGAAAACAGATCACTTTAGGAGGCAATGCAAAAGTCCTAAGAAGAAGAATGATGATGATTTTGCTAATGCTATAACAGAAGTGGTACAAGATGCATTACTTCTTACAGTAAACTGTCCACTTGATGATTGGGTTTTGGACTTAGGAACTTTGTTTCATACCACTCCACACTGAGAAATCATAAAAAATTATGTTGTAGATGATTTTGATAAGGTGTATTTGGTTGATGTTATGGGTATAAGAGACTTCCGGATATTGTTGCCCAATGGGTTTGTTTGGTTACTGGAGAAGGTTCGATATATTCCTGACTTGAGGAGGAATCTAATTTCTGTTGGACAACTTGATGATGAAGGGCATGTAATACTATTTATTGGTGGTACTTGGAAGGTTACAAAGGGAGTCAGAGTATTGGCTCATGGAAAGAAGACTGGTACTTTATATATGAACTCAAGCCCAAGAGACATAATTGCAATTGCTGAAGCAAGTACTGATACAAGCCTATGGCATTGCAGACTTGGTCATATGAGTGAGAAAGGGATGAAGATGCTGCTGTTAAAAGGAAAACTACCAGAATTAAAGTCCATTGATTTTGACATGTGTGAAAGTTACATCTTAAGAAAGCAGAAAAATGTGAGCTTCTTAAAAACTAGAAGGACACTGAAGGCTAAAAAATTGGAGTTAGTACACACTGATTTGTGGGGGCCTTCTCCAATTGCATCTCTTGGAGGTTTATGGTACTACGTCACTTTCATTGATGACTCAAGCAGAAAGGTATGTGTTTATTTTCTGAAAAATAAATCTGATGCATTTGAAACCTTTAAGAAGTGGAAGGCCATGGTTGAGACAGAAACAAATTTGAAAGTAAAATGTTTAAGGTCATATAATGGAGGAGAGTACATAGACGGAGGGTTTAGTGAGTATTATAGTGCACAAGGAATTAGGATGGAGAAGACCATTCCTGGGACACCACAGCAGAATGGTGTGGCGTTGCGCATGAATAGAACTCTCAATGAGCGTGCTAGGAGTATGAGGTTGCATGCTGGACTACCTAAAACTTTCTGGGCTGATGCTGTTAGCACTACAGCTTACCTGATTAATCGAGGACTATCAGTTCCCATGGAGTTTAAACTTCCTGAAGAGGCTTGGAACGGTAAAAAGGTAAAGTTTTTCCATTTAAAAGTTTTTGGTTGTGTTTCTTATGTTCATATTGATTCTGATGCTCGTAGTAAACTTGATGCAAAGTCTAAAATATGTTTTTTCATTGGCTATGGTGATAAGAAATTTGGCTATAAGTTTTGGGATGAACAAAATAGGAAAATCATTAGAAGTAGAAATGTGATATTTAATGAACATGTTATGTATAAGGATAGGTAAACTGTAGTGCTAGATGTTACAAAGATAGATCAAAATAAATCTGAGTTTGTCAACTTAGATGAATTAATTGAAAGTATTATCCAGAAAATGGGTGAAGAAGATAAAGAGAATGTAGATTCACAGGTAGATTAAAGTACACATGTAGCTGAAGTTTGCAGATTTTCCAGGACCATTAGACCTCCACAGCGTTATTCACACACTCTAAATTATCTCCTGTTGACTGATGGTGGTGAGCTAGAGTGTTATGATGAAGCCTTGCAAGATGAGAATTCAAGCAAGTGGGAGTTAACCATGAAGGATGAGATGAATTCCTTGTTGGGGAATCAGACATGGGATTTGACTGAATTGCTAGTAGGAAAGAAGGCTTTGCACAACAAGTGGGTATACAGAATAAAGAATGAGCATGATGGTAGCAAACGTTACAAGGCCAGATTAGTTGTTAAAGGGATCCAGCAAAAGAAGGGCATTGATTACTCAGAGATATTTTCTCCATTTGTGAAGATGTTAACAATTAGACTAGTACTGGGAAAACTATTGATACAACTTTGTATTTCACCTATATAACTAATTATGACTTTGTAGCAATCAGTTTCTCACACGTTCTTTCTCTCTAAAATCTAAATGGAGTGGGATCCAGTTAGCTCAACTAATAAAATTTCTGATGGTTGTATCAACTAATAAAATTTCTGATGGTTGTATAAGAGATCTGAGATTCAATCCCCATCTACAGTAAAAACTGATTGGTGTCTTTATTTGATAATAAAAAGTTATCATCAAGAGCAAACGTCATAGGTTGAAATTCTCTAAAAAAATATCTAAATGGAAATTTCTTCATTATCATCTTTGTTCAATAACTACCGAATTGATTTATGTACAAACTCCTTAAAATAAACAATTTAATTAATGATTTCTTATTTTTCTCTACTACATTATTGTCCATAACTTTGGAAATGAATAAAGACTTCAAATTAAAACAAGTTAGCATCAAATTGAACTAACTGCAAGAGCTTTAAATGATTCAAATCTTTATGTGGTTATCATATACTAATAAATTAATTACTTTTCAAGAATATAAATTGTGTAACTGATAAGGGTCATTTATCAAAAAGAGAAAAAAGTACATTACTTAGCATGCATTCTAGTTTGGATTTGCACTTGTCCTTTACTAGCACAATGGCACTCTGGATCAATTGTATCTCTCTCTCATAGCTTCTCCTCCAAGATGAAATTTCTTTTCTTCCTATGAAGATGATTGGAACCCGTCGTTCTCATATTGTCTTATAAGAATGCAAACGCACAATGCTTTCACATCTTTTTCTTTCTTTTTGCTAGCTTGCAGTGGGGCTCTAATCGGCAAATTGGTGGGCATAATTCCTTTCAGATAAAGGTCATAATGGTGGAGGCATTTTCATGTGTATTTATAGACACTTTAATCAATCACTAAGGTATCAAATTTGACATATTCAAAAATTGCTATCAAAAAGAAAAGAAAAACTTAAAATGGATAACTTTGAAGAATATAGGGAAATAAAGTACTTTTTTTTTTATTTATTATTGAGTGTGTTCATAACAATTTTTTTTTCCCTTTTCAAAAATAATCCTTCTCATTTAGCACATGAAGATGTTATCCTATGATTAAAACCTCTATTTCTTCTTCTTTCTTTCAAATTTCTATTTTTTAGTCGTGCTTTGGCGGTTTATCTTCGTTTGTTTTGGTTTTATTCAGTTATTATAAGCTTTCAATGAAGTGGTGAGGAGGAAAAAATTGAAAATTGTAAGCTAAGTTTGAGGTTTACACTGCTTACACGTATAAGGTTTTTCATATACTCCTCCTTAGTCCTTAGTAAAAAATTTAAAAGAAAAAAAAGAAAAGAAAAGAAAGAGTAATATGCAACAACCCATTGATTTATTGAGTTGATTGATTCAAATTCAAGAGTTTTCAAGTTTGGTGAACTGCCAATCTCACCTAAAAAAACATTCAAGTTTAGTAGCTACTTCTTTTAGATAATATTTTAATCAATAAACTAATTATTTTATTAAACAATTCAAGAATGCAAAACACATATGAAGGCCTGCAATTATATTGGAATTGGTTATACTGCGCCACAAGCTTTGTTTATTATTTTCAACCTTGCTCTACCGCAAGTTTTGTTTATTATTTCCCAAATTGGTACAAACTCTCTTTTAACTTTTTTAATGGCACTATTAATTGATGTTATATAATGAATGGGCAGTGTAAGGGCACAAAATGGCCTATGGCCCAAAGGTGTGGCTGGGCTGGCCCAAGTTGCCTTTACAATAGAATTTGTAGAGAGTGGGTTCAAAACCTAGACCCCTGGGTACTTGTAGAAGGATGCGGTGTAAGGTCCAAGCCCACTTCTGTGAAGCGGCTTGCTAGCAGATTAGCCCAACTCCCTTCTCGGACGTGGGCCGAGGAGCCTCTATGCTGGGCGGCGCTCTCTGCTTCAAGGGAGAGAAAGAGAGAACCTTCTTCTTCTTCCCTTTCCCTTAATCCCCGATCCTCCTTTCTTGCAGCACCCCCCATTCTATTTATACTCCCCTCCTCTGGCTGCCACCAGTCCCGTCCCTGAAAACGCTCCCCAAGACTATAAAGCTGACCTCCGTCCCTTCAGAAGTCATCTCCTCATTAATGCGGCCAGGCGGGTAGGTGGAAGCTTTTAATGCGGAGGCAGTAACCTTTTTGCAGGGCACGTCCCGCTTGCTCCCCTTCCTCGGCGTCCCCTGGGATCCCGTTCCTCAGCTCTAGCCCTTGCCGTTAGGAGTCATGTCCTCCTCGGACGCGGCCACCTACGCGGTGGTCTCCCTGATGGGCCCATGGCCTTTGGGTCTTTAATGACCTCCTCCCTTTTCGTGGCTTCTTGGGCCGAACAGTGTCCTTGGGCCAGGCCTAAGGCCCACGCAGCCATCCAGACGTCTCTGGCCCCCACAATAGCCCCTCAAAAATTTATTTGACCTCGATCCGAGAGGGGAAATGAGTTTTTGACTCACAAGTGTTTCTTCCACGTGCCCCTTTAAACGCAGCGCGTGCAGAATTTCTCCCGCGCCCTCTCAGATAGCCCGCGACGCCTCGTAACGCACAACACCCGCATTTACTGCGTTGAGTAACTCCCTGTCGCCCACGTTGGACGGTGAGATACGGATCGTGCGGCTGTGATTCTTCTTGAAAGTTCGTGCGGGTCAGGCCTCATAAATGCTTGCTTCTCCAAGATCCCTAAGCGTTTGGGAAGTCGCGCATCCACCTTTTCGCTCCCCAGAAAATAATCGCGCTCCTGGAAACGAACACTTTCATTTCGTCTACTGAAGCACTCTCAAAGTTGTGTCCTTCTCTCTTCGTAAGTTTTCGCCATCTTAACCTTTTTCTCCTCGGCTGTCAAGTTTCCCTTCCACCTTCTAGGTTCGCTCCTTAGTCTGGGACACTATGGGTAGATTTAAGTGTCTGGTCGACTCTGAATCTGGTATGGAAGGGTTCCGAGCCAAGTTCCACATCCCCCCGGAAGTGGAACTTAAATATTGCCCGCCTGAGGCGGTGGCTGATTCCAGGGGGAACGGGCAGGTGGTCATCCCCATCATCGCCTTCCTGGAGGGCGGCATGACCCTCCCCATGGGTCCCGTCACTAGGGAATACCTTCGCAATCACCGGCTGTGCCCCGATCAGTGCACGCCCAATATGTTTAGGGTCCTAGGGAGTGTAGACGCTCTAAATGAGCAGATGGGTTTGAACCTCACGTGGCGGGACGTGGTCTATATGTACGAGTGCCACCCGCTCACGTCCAAAGGGTATTACCTAAAGTCCCGGTCGAGCGTCGTGAGGCTCATATCGTGTCTCCCAAAGTCCAACAAAGGGATGAAGGATGACTACGTCGTCGCATCCGGGAGATGGTACGACGTGATCCATTGCCCTGTTCAAGAGGGGAAACCAGGTGTGATTGTCTTAGGTTTTGGGCTTTCGTTTACGTTTCAGTTCCTTTGCCCTCACTTTTGGGAATTTTGACGCCCGTCGTCCTTACTGCCTATCTTTGTTGCCGAACTTGATTGTAACTCTTCTTTTGGATGTCTTTTCGCAGATAAGCAGCACGTTTCCCCCAGCCTCTCCGACGTCAACGTCCGAGACTTAAATAGGGTGCTGAGGTCCGAGGTGTTTGTGCACGAGGACTTACAAGTGAGGGCCGCCCATCTAATCTTGGGGTACGAGTCGTTGTCCACCGCTTTCGGGGAGGTTGAGGACGCAATCCTCGCCTGTGACAAAAGGCGGAGACGAATAGACGTCACCAAGCCCGGTTTTCTCGCCCCACGCGACATCCCCGACGACCCCGCGGTGATTCTGTACGCTCCGCCGGTGCGCGCAGTTCCAGTCTCGGTTAGACCGCCGAGAATTCCTGCCGAGGAGGAAGTCGGCGTCGTTGAGGTCTCCGACGACGAGGCCACCCAGTGTTCGGGCATCAAAGGCTTAATAATCTCCAAGGTCGACAGTAGTACCGAGGAGGACGACATGAACAGTCTGCGATCCCTCATGGGCGCTCGAGGTGCCCAGGTGGCTAAGAAGGGTGCCTCCGGGTCTCACCTCCCACCCCAGCTTCCCCCTCCCCCTCCTCCGCACGCCGACCCCAAGCTTCCCCCCGCCGACACTAAGAAGAAGAGGAAGAAAGAAGAAGACGAGGCCGAGGAGGCTCGTCAGAAAAAGCTTAAGCAGCAGCAACACCAACAACACCAACAGCAGCGGCAGCAGCAGCAGAAAGCCGCCAAGGTCAGGCCGCGCGCCCACTCGGTGGAGAGCGGGGAGAGCCATCCACTGGCTGAGGTGCGCCGAGCCTCAGGGTTTTGGTCCCCGGCGCTGGAGGTGGACGGGAGTCCCATTCCCGAACGCGCCAGCATAAGGGAGTATCAAAAGGGGCACTCCCTGTATCTGGCCGAGGCCTTGGAGAAGCCTCTGCTCCTCCCCAAGGATATGGAGGCCCTCGAGCAGATGCAGCAGCCGCAGCTGTTCCTCTCTCTGAAGAGGGACTTAGGGCTGGTATGCTTCATCTCGCCATGGTTTGTTTATGCCAGTCCTAAACTTGTGCACTCTCTCACTCATACTTTTCGCGTGCACGCAGGCCATCCAGGAGGTCGCTGTGGCTGAACGGTGGGTGGAGGACGCCAGGAAGAAGGCCTCCTATGAGCTGAATGTCCGAGTGGAGATGGAGAAGGCTCTCTGCCGCGTCGAGGCGGAGAACGTTAAACTTGGGCAGAAACTGAAGGCAGAGGAGCAGGCTAAAAGGAGCGCCGAGGCCGGCCTTCAGAATGCTACGGCTCAGGCTGAGAGCCAGAGGAAGGAGCTTCTCGGCTGCAAAGAGGAGCTCGCCGCGGCAAAGGGGGAGAATGCCGCACTAAAGGAGGAGTTGGCGAGGGCTAAGGAGGAGGCCCAAACCGCTAAGGTGGCCGTGGATGCCGCTTCGGCCGCCTCCTTCCAGAGGGGGGTTGAGGAGACCGAGACCCGCCTTGTTGAAGAACTGGCAGACCTGTGCAGGGAATACTGCCGCCAGGTCTGGTCAGAAGCCCTCAACACGGCGGGTGCTCCTTCAACGTCCGAATGGAGGAAGGCCGAGAACATATGGTATCCTCCTGATATCCGCGAGTTCGAGGCTCCCCCTCCTGCGGCAACCTCAACTCCCCTTGTGACCCCTGTTCTTCCTCCAGTCCTCTCGGACCCAGGCCAGGAAGCCCCTGTCGAGGCGGAGCCCGAAGATGCGCCCCAGCCGGAGGCCCAAGGAGCAAAGGATTTTCCCCAAGTGGCTGGAGCTTGAGCTGCTGGTCTCTGTTTTTGTTCCTTTATTTTCATCTAGAGGACCTTTTCTTGACAGTTTGTCCGTAACTATTTTATTAGTGATCATGAGCTATGTTTGTTTGTGATTGAACTATTTTTCTGTGAATGATTACTCCGTAAATGTTTGGGATATGTTTCCTTTGTTTGCGCAAGAGGTTCTTTTTATAGGCTTTCGTTAACACTTAGGTAATTCTTTGGATAAAAAAAAAAAAATGCTAACGAACTAGGGGCCCATGTGCTTAGCGTGATGCTAGTGCTCAAGTAAAAGATGGATATTAACATTCAACGAAAAAGGAACAGTGTTAGACTTTCCCACGGTAACGTTTAAAATAATTGAAGCGCGTTAAGCTTTCCCCTGGCAGGGGGTCCGAGGACCTGTCCTGACCAAGGCTGATATTGACACTTAATTCAAACAATAAATTGTACGTGTCAGAGTTTCCCTAAGGCAGAAGGTCTGAGGACCTGGCACAGCCCCAGTCGACATTTAACACATTAAACGAGATAAATTGGACGTTAACACTTAATAGGAATGAATAGAAGTGAATAATGTGCATGTTAAGTTTTGACAAGGCAGAAGGTCCTCGGACCTGGCTTAGCCAAGGTTGACATTAACATGATAAGCCGTTTGGGTGTTAAAATTTTCCTAAGGCAGAAGGTCTAAGGACCTGGCTTAGCCCCAGTTGACATTTAACACTTTATTTAATATTGATCCGTGTTAAATCTTCCCAAGGCAGAAGGTCCGAGGACCTGGCGTAACCAAGGTTGACATTAACACTTAATAGGAATGAATAAGAGTGAATAATGTGTATGTTAAATTTTCACAAGGCAGAAGGTCCTCGGACCTGGCTTAGCCAAGGATGCTATTAACATGATAAACCGTCGGCGTGTTAAAATTCTCCTAAGGCAGAAGGTCAAAGGACCTGGCTTAGCCCCAGTTGACATTTAACGCTTTATTTAATATTGATCCGTGTTAAATTTTCCCAAGGCAGAAGGTCCGAGGACCTGGCGTAACCAAGGTTGACATTAACACTTAATAGGAATGAATAAGAGTGAATAATGTGCATGTTAAATTTTCACAAGGCAGAAGGTCCTCGGACCTGGCTTAGCCAAGGATGCCATTAACATGATAAACCGTCGGCGTGTTAAAATTCTCCTAAGGCAGAAGGTCTAAGGACCTGGCTTAGCCCCAGTTGACATTTAACGCTTTATTTAATATTGATCCGTGTTAAATTTTCCCAAGGCAGAAGGTCCGAGGACCTGGCGTAACCAAGGTTGACATTAACGCTTAATAGGAATGAATAAGAGTGAATAATGTGCATGTTAAATTTTCACAAGGCAGAAGGTCCTCGGACCTGGCTTAGCCAAGGATGCCATTAACATGATAAACCGTCGGCGTGTTAAAATTCTCCTAAGGCAGAAGGTCTAAGGACCTGGCTTAGCCCCAGTTGACATTTAACACATTAAATGGGATAGATTGTATGTTAAATTTTTCCCAAGGCAGAAGGTCCGGGGACCTGGCTTAGCCGAGGTCGATATTAACATGTAACTTAGGCGATAAATCGTATGTGCGTTAAAATTTTCCTGAGGCAGAAGGTCTAAGGACCTGGCTTAGTCCCAGTTTGACATTTAACACATTAAGTGGGATGAATTGTACCGATAGAGATGATAGTACTTGACAATCGGAGCAGGACAATGATATCTGAAAATATGGCGGACACGCCTTTCATCAGTAGTAATACCTTCGAAGGTTATTTACATTAAAAGGTCGCTTTACAGGTTTGTCATCCAGGTCGGCTAGATAGTAGGCCCCCACACCAGCTATTGAGGTTATCCGGTAGGGTCCCTCCCAATTCGGCCCCAATTTCCCCCATGATGGGTCTTTTGCTGTTCCCACGACCTTTTTCAGGACAAGGTCTCCTGGAGCGAGAGGTCTAGACCGCACGTGAGAGTCATATCCTTGCTTGAGCTTCTGTTGATAACAAGCCAATCGGACCATGGCGTTTTCCCTTCTTTCTTCTACTAAATCCAGCTCATTCAGTAACATGTTATCATTAGCGTCCGGGGCGAACGACTGTGCCCTCATCGTCGGGAACCCCATTTCTAAGGGTATTACGGCCTCGGCGCCATACGTCATCGCGAAGGGAGTCTCTCCCGTGGACCTCCGTGGCGTGGTTCGGTAAGTCCACAGCACATGGGGTATTTCATCCACCCATCTGCCCTTCGCATCGTCTAATCTTTTCTTGAGTTCGTTGACTATCGACTTATTGGTCGCCTCAGCCTGGCCGTTACCCTGCGGGTAGGCCGGAGTGGAGTACCTGTTCGTGATGCCGAGGTTCCCGCAGTATTTTCTGAAGGCCTTGCTGTCGAACTGCAGTCCATTATCCGAGATTAGAGTGCGCGCGATCCCGAACCTGGTGACGATGTTCTTCCAAACAAATCTCTTCGCATCCACGTCCCGGATATTCGAGAGGGGTTCTGCTTCTACCCACTTAGTGAAGTAGTCTGTTCCGACAATCAGCCATCGCTTGTTGCCTGCCGCTCTTGGAAACGGTCCTACTATATCCAGGCCCCACTGTGCGAACGGCCACGGGCTGACCAATGGATTAAGAACACCGCCGGGTTGGTGGATGTTGGGAGCATACCTCTGACATTGGTCACACTTCCTCGCGTACTCTTGCGCTTCTCTTTGCATGTTCGGCCACCAGTACCCCTGCGTGAGGGCCCTGTGGGCCAACGACCTTCCGCCCGTGTGGCTACCGCAAATTCCCTCGTGTAGCTCTTCTAAGATCTGTTCCGTCTCTTCCGGATGTACACACAACAGGTAGGGCCCCGAGAAGGAGCGTTTATAAAGCTTTTGGTCCTCGGACAGCCAAAAGCGCGGAGCCTTTCGGCGGATCTTGTTGGCTTCAGACTTGTCCTCCGGCAGTACGTCGTGCTTAAGGAAGGAAGCAATGGGGTCCATCCAACTACGCCCAACTCTGACTTGCTGGATCCGAGGGGTGTAGCTTTCCTGCCCAGTTGGCTTGAGCATGTCCTCAACGAGAATGACCCGAGGCAGCCCATGGGCCGAGGTGGTAGCGAGAGTGGCGAGCGAGTCAGCGTGGGTGTTTCCGCTCCTCGAAACATGTGACAACCCGAAGGACTCGAATTTGGCTTGTAAGTGCTTCGCGCGGGCCAGATAGTTCCGCATCCTCGGCTCCCTAGCCTCCAGTTTCCCTTCCATCTGACCAACCACCAGCTGTGAGTCAGAAAATACTAGCACCGACCTTGCCCCCATTTTCTGTGCCATTTCCATTCCTGCCAGCAGAGCTTCGTACTCGGCTTCGTTGTTTGTGGCCGAGAACGCTAGCCTCAAGGATTTTTCTAAGGTGATCCCCTCAGGGGACGTCAACACTATTCCCGTGCCTGAACCCCTCTGGTTTGCCGCTCCGTCAACGTAGAGCTTCCACACCGGATGCGTCTCGCTCGAGATCGCACCGACAAGCTTTCCGCCGGCGCCCCATCCCCCCAGGTTTTCTTCCGGGGAAGGTTCAGTGAACTCCGCCACCAGGTCGGCCAGGACTTGGCCCTTTACAGATGTACGAGGTAAATACTTAATGTCGAAGGCCCCTAAAAAGGTTCCCCATTTGGCGATTCTACTAGAGTAGTCAGCGCTCCGCAGCACGGATTGGAGTGGGAGTTGAGTTAATACGACGACCGTGTGAGATTGGAAGTAATGTGGGAGCCGGCGCGTCGCGTGCACTATGGCCAAAACCGCCTTTTCCAAGGGTAAGTACCGAACCTCGGCCTCCTGCAGAGACTTGCTGATGTAGTAGACCGGCCGTTGTATGCCGCCGTCGTCCCGTATTAGAACCAGGCTAACTGCGTGGGCAGCCACGGCGAAGTACGCAAACAGTACCTCGTCTGGATCGGGGCGAGACATAATGGGTGGTCGAGAGAGGTATTCCTTCAGCTGTTGGAACGCCAAGGAGCACTCCTCGGTCCATTCGAATCCCTTCCATTTGTTTAGCAGCTGAAAGAACGGTCGGCATCTCTCCGCCGATCGTGAGATGAACCTGCTAAGGGCAGCTGTCATTCCGGCCAGCTTTTGGACCTCCTTCGGGTTTCGAGGTGGTTGCAGGTTACAGATCGCGGAGATCTGCTCGGGGTTGGCCTCGATACCCCAGTGAGTAAGCATGTAGCCCAGGAATTTACCCGATCCCACGCCGAAGGAGCACTTGGTGGCATTCAGTCGTAACTTATGTTCCCGCAGAGTCCGGAATGTGCTATCGAGGTCGGCCACGTGGTCCGATACGGCCCTGCTCTTTACTACCATGTCGTCTACGTATACCTCGACAGTCTTCCCCAACTGAGCCTCGAACATCCGGGTCATCATCCTCTGATAGGTGGCCCCTGTGTTTTTCAGACCAAAGGGCATCACCTTGTAATGATAGTTGCCGGTGGGGGTCACGAAGGCGGTCTTCTCTTGGTCTTCCAAGGCCAGGGGTATCTGGTGGTATCCCTGGAAGGCGTCCAGGAAACTCATGCGAGGGTGGCCAACCGTCGCATCTACAAGCTGATCTATGCGCGGCATCGGGAATGGGTCCTTGGGACAGGCCTTGTTGAGGTCTGTGAAGTCCACACACACTCTCCATTTCCCGTTCTTCTTCTTCACCACCACCGTGTGCGCCAGCCATTCAGGATAGAACACCTCTTTGATAGCTCCTGCCCTCTTGAGCTTAATGACTTCCTCCTTTACGGCCTCTGAGTGCTCCGCGGAAGAGCGCCGAGGAGGTTGCTTCTTTGGCACTGCCGCCGGGTTAACGTTCAGGTGGTGGCAGATGAAGTTTGGGTCGATCCCAGGCATCTCATGCTCGTCCCATGCAAACACATCGAGGTTTTTCCTCAAGAGCGCGACCAACTCTTCCCTTTCTTCGGTCGGCAGCTGAGCACCAATCTGGAAGAACCTCTCTGGGTCGTCGCCGACAAGGACTCTGTCCAACCCCTCGCATCCGGGTCCTTCTGCCACTGCCTCTCTAGTCGTGGCAGAAGAGGCTAATTGCTATAGGACCGGAGCAGTGGGCGTCGAGGGCTCGGGTTCCAGTCTGCGCAGAACTGCTGCTGTCAGGCACTGTCTCGCCGCGGACTGACTTCCCAGGATTTCCTCGACTTGGCCGCAAAAAGGAAACTTCACCTTGAGGTGGAGGGTGGATGAGACGGCCCCCAGGGTGTGCAGCCAAGGCCTCCCCACAATGGCCGTGTAAGGAGAGTAGGCGTCTACCACGATGAAGTCTACCTCCACCACTGCCGGGCCCGATTGTACAGGCAGTCTGATCTGTCCCTTCGGCACCACTGTCCTCCCCTCGAAGCTTATCAGAGGCGAGTCGTAGGCCGACAGGTCCTCTTCCCTCAAGTTTAGCCCCTTAAATAGGTCAGGGTACATGATGTCTGCGCCACTCCCCTGGTCCACCATCACCCTCTTCACGTCATATCCCCCGATTCTTAGCGTTATAACTAACGCGTCGTCGTGGGGTTGGATCGTCCCCTCCTTGTCGGTGTCCGAGAAGGTCATTGGGGGCGGCCCGTTGCTCTTGATCCTCTTCGGCTTGGAGGTGGATTCCTCGGCGGAAGTTCGTGCTAGGGACATTATCCGGGGAGGGCGTGAACCGGTCCTCTCGGGAGTGGCCAGGATGGTATTGATGGTCCCCAGCGGGGGCCTAGGGGCGTGATGGCCTCTGTTCGCCGGCCCAGTTTATCCCCCTTGCTCCTCTCGCTGGTGCACGAACTGTCCCAACTTTCCATCCTTTGCCAGCTGTTCCAGATAGAACCGCAAGCTCTTGCAGTTCTCGGTCGTATGGCCGTGCTCTTGGTGGTATTGGCAGTGGAGGTTCTGGTTACGTTTCGAAGGATCGCCTATCATTTTGTTGGGCCACCGGAAATAGGGCTCGTGGCGGATTTTCTCAAACACCCGTTGTATGGGCTCGCGAAATGCGATGCCGAGTACTTGCGCTGGCGCCCGATGAGGTTGCCCGATGAACTCTCTCCTCGGCCTATTGTTGCTGTACCCGTCCGACCTGAAATCCCTCATTTCCTGAGGGATAACCTTCGCCCTAGCCTTCACCTGTAATTGATCCTCCTCCACCCGCGTATACTCATCAATGCGGTCCATGAGCCGTCGCACACTCTTGACAGGCCGCCTGGTCAGCGACTTCCTCAGGTCGTGCTCGTTCGGTAGGCCGACCTTGAAAGTGCTTATGGCAACTTCGTCGAAGTCTCCCTCAATCTCATTGTACATCTCCCAATATCTGTCGGTATAGGCTCTGAGGGTCTCTCCCTCTCTCATAGCCATGGACAACAGAGAATCTATCGGCCGAGGGATCCTGCTGCACGTGATAAACCGCGAGCCAAATGCCCTGGTGAGCTCCGCGAAAGAGTTGACAGAACCTGCTTTTAGGCTGTTAAACCATCTCATCGCGACGGGTCCTAGGCTGGAAGGGAAGACCTTGCACATCAGGGTCTCGTTCTTCGAGTGCACTGCCATCCTCTGGCTGAAGTGGCTCACGTGCTCCACTGGGTCCGTTCTTCCGTTGTAAACGGTGAAGGCTGGCTGGGCGAACCTCCTTGGAAGTTTTCCCTTCTCGATCCTCCGGGTGAAGGGCGACTTGGAAATCTGGTGGAGCGCCTTACTCAGTGCATTGTTGGCCAGGCCTCTGGAGGACGTCCTCCTGTCCTTAGGTTGGCGACGTTGCTCGTCCTCCTGGGAAGAGGACTCGCGAAGGGGAGTCCTCGACCTGGAACTGCCGGTGCTGCTGCTGACATCCGCAGAAGACCGGTCTGAAGTGGAGGGCGTACGCCTCCGTTTTTCCCGGCGCAGCTTTCTTCTCAAATGGTCAACCTCCCTTTGCAGGGTCTCAACACTTTTCTCGCTGGAGGCCCTACTACCACCGCGGGCATGACTCCTCCCGCGCGTACGCCCCGTGTGGGCACTGGCATCGTGCTCTCTTTCCAACCGCGCGAACTGATCTTCCCACTGGGATCCCCTGGACTCCGCGTGACGTGAACCTGAGCCTTCCATGGCGCTTCCGGTCCCTCCGGTCAAGGCTTCCCACAGACGGCGCCAATTGTAAGGGCACAAAATGGCCTATGGCCCAAAGGTGTGGCTGGGCTGGCCCAAGTTGCCTTTACAATAGAATTTGTAGAGAGTGGGTTCAAAGCCTAGACCCCTGGGTACTTGTAGAAGGATGCGGTGTAAGGTCCAAGCCCACTTCTGTGAAGCGGCTTGCTAGCAGATTAGCCCAACTCCCTTCTCGGACGTGGGCCGAGGAGCCTCTATGCTGGGCGGCGCTCTCTGCTTCAAGGGAGAGAAAGAGAGAACCTTCTTCTTCTTCCCTTTCCCTTAATCCCCGATCCTCCTTTCTTGCAGCACCCCCCATTCTATTTATACTCCCCTCCTCTGGCTGCCACCAGTCCCGTCCCTGAAAACGCTCCCCAAGACTATAAAGCTGACCTTCGTCCCTTCAGAAGTCATCTCCTCATTAATGCGGCCAGGCGGGTAGGTGGAAGCTTTTAATGCGGAGGCAGTAACCTTTTTGCAGGGCACGTCCCGCTTGCTCCCCTTCCTCGGCGTCCCCTGGGATCCCGTTCCTCAGCTCTAGCCCTTGCCGTTAGGAGTCATGTCCTCCTCGGACGCGGCCACCTACGCGGTGGTCTCCCTGATGGGCCCATGGCCTTTGGGTCTTTAATGACCTCCTCCCTTTTCGTGGCTTCTTGGGCCGAACAGTGTCCTTGGGCCAGGCCTAAGGCCCACGCAGCCATCCGGACGTCTCCGGCCCCCACAAGCAGTAACATTAATGGTGGTCGTAACCGTGGAATTCAATTTGTTTTAATTTTTTAAGTATTTATCTTGGCTGCTAAAAATAGGTGTGAGAAGAAAAAGAAAATTTGAAGTTTTGGATTCATATGTCAATGGACTTTCATTTTTTGGAACAATAAAAGTAACTACATACGAATTAAGAATGAGCATATATGGAAAGTTTGCTTATTCATGGTATTCTACTATTCTTAATATGATGCCGTGTTTTTTTGTTTGATAGAAATATGATGCCATGTTATTCTAAATTTCTAATCATTATTTATCATTTTAATAAGCTATGAAGTAATTTTGTGAAACTTTTTACGATTTTAACATTACTCTTCAAAAATAAAATAGAGTAAATTACATATTACACCCTTAAAGTTTTAGGATATTTGAATTTTACACTTTAAAGTTTCAAAATTTAGATTTTACACTCTAAAATTTGAGAGTTTTTAGATTTTACACCCCAATATTTCAGAATTTGGATTTTACTTTCTAAATTTTAAGGGTGTTTAAATTTTTCTTCCTAAAGTTTAGAAACATTTGGATTTTATATTCTAAAGTTTCAAAATTTGTAAAATGTAAAATCCAAACACTTCCAAACTTTAGAGGAAAAAATTTAAATTTTAAAATGTCATGGTATAAAATCCAAACACTCCATACTTGAAGAGGTAAAATCTAAATTTTAAAACTTTAGAGTTTAAAATCTAAATACTCCCATACTTCAGAGGAAAAAATTCAAATTCTAAAACGTCATGGTATAAAATCTAAACACCCCATACTTCATGACGTAAAATCTAAGTTTTAAAATTTTAGAGTGTAAAATTCAAATACTTCTATATTTTTGGGGTATAATTTGTAATTTATCCAATAAAATACCTCTAGATTGATTATTATTCATTGCTAAATATCTCAATATTTTTAGTTGCACTCCTCTGTAAGAAATGAAAATAAATCAATTTAAGTAAATTTCTTTTTAGCCTTTACATTTTCTTTTACTAATAATCCTAACCTTCTGACGATGAAAGACACTAATAAAAGATAGAGACTTTTCTAGACTAATCTACGGATTTCTCTCTAATCGTCTAAGGCGAGGTACGCATATTATAATTATTAATTAAATAATTAAACATTAATTTAATGTTAATAAAAAGATTTGAGGCATTGTATCAAAGAGAAGTCATTTTCATTTTTTCCTTTTTCTTTTTCTGGTTGACTAAACGAATTTTTATTGATAAAAGAACCAATATCTACAACAAAAGAGAAGTCATTTTCATGATTTCATCTCACGTAGTTGGAAGCCGGTGGAATGCCACATAAGCCGTGTAAATTGCAATAAATATGAAAAGACAAAATTGTGACGTGGTTTGAAAGGTCGAAGTGATTGTGTGAAACAAAATTTAATTAATTGCTTAATTTCATGCAGCTAGCCCACCTTGTAGCAAAACATGCCGCTAGCATTGTTGATAATCTTATGTGGATTGAAGAGGACCTTTGCCCTATTAAACGAACTCTTATTGATGATGTATTTTCATTTTCAAGTTTGCAATAAAATTTCAAGTATCTTTCGCATAAAAAAAAAAATTTTAATTAATTGCCTTCCACATGGTTTGGTCAGAAAAACAATTGGGTGTGACCGACTTATCAAGCATCAATGCCATGCCAATGGGCAGGCTATTCGCATAATTATTTTTAAATTAATATATGATTTTAGAAAGAAATACTGTAATATACAAGTAATGTATAATCTTACCTTATTATTTTCATATCAGTATTACCAGTTCTCATTTTATCTATTAATATTAATTACTTTTTCCTTTTTTATTTTGTTAGTAGAAAGAAATTATAAAACTTTATATATTTATGTTTTTTTTTTCTTTGTAATGTTGATATATTCAAGTTTTGTTTTTATTATTAATTTTTTTATAATTTATATTTTTGACCACTTAAAAAAAAAATTCTAGAGTCGTCACTGCCAATAAACATTGTGTGACTGACATATCAAATACTATCTACTTTTTAAGTTTTTTATTTTGTTTTGCTATGTTTTGTTTTGTTTTTGTTTTTTTTTTTTTTGGTGTTTAGACCTTGCATAATTTTAACTTCCCTTTCTTTTTTTTTTTTTTTTTTTTTTCTTTTTTTAAGTTTTAAATAAAAAAGAGAATATTCGACATGGATTCATCCACCTTATGTTACGTGATAAAAATGGGTAATAAAAATCATATAAAGCAATATAAAGACTTTTACACAAAGTCATACTCTGGTTTCCTTTTTGGCTATTTGCCATACAATCTGTCTTTCATGAATCATGACTAATTTGCCTATTTGAGAAAATTATAAGAAACCAATCACAACGTGAAGGAGTGTCAAACACAAAAACTGTAATCACACTTCAAGCTTTTTTTTTTCTTAAGACAACGGCAGTCTTGAACAATCTTCTATCTCAGAGCTTCTCCTCCTAATTAATTAAATGAAATTTCTTTTTTCAAATAAAGATTGTTGCAACCTGACGCTCTCCCATACCAAAATGCAAACACACACTACTAAATTTGGCATCCTTTTCTTTCTTTTTGTTAGCTTCAAGTGGGGTTCTGATTGACAAATTTTTTGGGCAATTGCAAGGGGTGGCTCTACAGCCAGCCCAGGGGTTCAAATGAACCTCCCTGATTTGGGCAAAAAAATAAATTTATATAAAAAATAATATAAAAATTTAAATTTTTTTCTCGTTTTGATCCTCTAAAATAAAAGTTTGAATACTTTAAGCATAAATTTTGTTTAAATCTAATTGAAATAAGCTTGAATATGCTCAACTTAGTACTACTTTCACAAGATTTTCATAATAATTTTAAAATATAAGCTAAGTGGCAAGTTGTAACTGATTTTATCTAGACCCATAATTGATATCACTTTTTTACATACTTTTAACAACTTGTCACCAAGATTTTTTTGTGAAGGTGTTATGTAGTAACACTACTCTTAAAATTGTTCATTCATTTTAAATAAATAAACCTTATCTAACTTTGGCTTGCTTTAGTGTTGACGGCAAAATGAAACTATTTTTCCTTGCACTTTTGTTCTTCATCAGCAAAATATTACACCACTATTAGCAATAAAAAAAAAATAAATAAATAATTACACCACCTCTACAGTAAACCTATTTATATCTACATCTATGATTTTTTTTTTCTTATTCTCTCTATCTCTCTTTCTCCCTTCTATGTTTTCTTTATAGATTTTCAAGTTCAAGAAGTCTTTTGGTGCTTGTTCCAATTCCAAGAGAATGACCATGTTTATGGTTAAAAAATCATACACTTCAAAAGCAAAAACTTATTTTAATTATTATTTTTTTTTCTTAGTTTCACATTTACTCCTACACCAAATCTTATGTGTGTTACTATTCTTCTTTATCATTTTTTTTTTAAATTTTTAGTACATATAAATATAATAAATTATTATTAATTTGACAAAAATGTTTAACTAGTTATTTTATTATATTTATATATGCATTCAATGGCTGTTGTCTTATCGATCTTTAAATTATTAATTAATTTTTAGACTATTGTACAATACAGTTTGTGTGCTAAATTGTATTTAGAATACTATTTTAGATTATTTTATATAATATGAAAGTTGTATATAAAAAAATAATCATTTTATTTTTTACTTCTCCCATGACAAATTTCTAACTTCGACACTATTGATCTCTTGAAAAAATTCCTAGAGCCGGCCGTGGGCAATTGTGCATGTTCCATTTTGATAAAGTCATAAAGGTCATAATGGTGGTTATAGGTTTAAGTTTTCATGTGTATGCAAGGACACTTCAACCAATCACTAAGGTTGCAGTGACAATAATTGTTTTCCATCCAATAATATGAACAAGAAAACACATTTGCATAGTTCTTTTAAAAATTTTTGTAAAAAATTACTTAAAATGGATAATCTATATGGGGGAAAATTGTATTTTTCTTTGTTGAGTGTGTTACGTTAATAACAATTTTTGTTTTTCCTCTTTTCAAAAAATAATCCTTGTCCGTTAGCACTTAAGACATTATCCTATGATTAAAACATTTGTTCTTCTTTTTCTTTCTTTCAAATTTCTAGTTATGCATGACATATTGACATAAGTCTTTCGCTTTGATGTTTTATCACTACTCTTTTCTTCTTTTGTTTTGGTTGCATTCAATTATGAGATTTCAATGAAATGGGTAGGGAAGAGAAAGAAAAAAAAAAAAAAAAAAATCAAAAGATGTCTTATTTTTGCAAAGACCCTTTTTGGCCTTTACTTTCCACAATTCCACTCTCTAAATTCAGCCTGCAACTTTGCATGTGAGGTTCATCATATTGATCTTGACATTTCATGTCTCCTAACAAATTAATGGAATTTTCTTATAATTAATGGTAAAAACAGATTCATTTTAAATCAATGGTATATAATCGATCTAGCTATAAAGCATAAAAAAAAAAAAAACTTATTTGTCTTAAATTAAAAGTTTAAGAATTAAATAGAAAAAGAGTGGTTTTATGGTGACTGGGTCTTGTTTAAAGGTAGATGGTTAGAAAGAGGAAAAAAAAAGTAGGTGAAATTATATAAGTGACTCAAAATTTATACATGCGTATTTCACAATATGTCCAAAGTTTTAAAATTTTTAATTATTAAAATTCAAAGTTATAAATCAATTTTAATTTGAATCCTCTATCCATCTCCACCATTGTGGGCAATAACGAAGCAAAGAAAATGGGAAAATGATTGATACAACTTTGTATTTCACCTATATAATTAATTTTGACTTTGTAGCAATCATTTTCTCACACTTTCTTTCTCTCTAAAATCTAAATGGAAACTTCTTCATTATCATCTTTGTTCAATAATTACCGAATTGATTTATGTACAAACTCCGCAAAATAAAGAATTTAATTTTTCTATCTTTACCTCAAAAAAAAAAAAAAAAAAAAAAGAAGAAGAAGAAGAAGAAGAAGAATTCAATTAATGATTTCTTATTTTTCTCTACAACATTATTTTCCATAACTTTGGAAATGAATAAAGACTTCAAATTAAGACAAGTTTGCATTAAATTGAACTAACTGCAAGTCCTTTAAATGATTCAAATATTTATATGGTTATTATATACTAATAAATTAATAACTTTTCAAGAATATAAATTGTATAAGTGATATAGGTCATTTATCAAAAAGAAAAAAAAAGTGTTTTATCTAGCATGCTTTCTAGTTTGGATTTGCACTTGTCCTTTATTAGCACAATGGCAGTCTTAATCAACTGTGTCTCTCTCATAGCTTCTCCTCCTAGATGAAATTTCTTTTCTTCCTATGAAGATTATTGGAACCCGCCGCTCTCATATTGGCTTATAAGAATGCAAACGCACTATGCTTTCGCATCTTTTTCTTTCTTTTTGCTAGCTTGCAGTGGGGCTCTAATCGGCAAATTGGTGGGCATAATTCCTTTCAGATAAAGGTCATAATGGTGGAGGCATTTTAATTTCATGTGTATCAGTGTATGTATAGACACTTTAATCAACCACTAAGGAATCAAATTTGACATATTCAAAAATTGCTATCAATAAGAAAAAAAAAAAAAAAAAAAACTCAAAATGGATAATTTTGAAGAATTTAGGGAAATAAAGTACTTTTTATTTTTATTTTTATTGAGTGTGTTCATAACAATTTTTTTTTTCCCTTTTCAAAAATAATCCTTCTCATTTAGCACATGAAGATGTTATCATATGATTAAAACCTCTATTTCTTCTTCTTTCTTTCAAATTTCTATTTTTTAGTCATGCTTTGGCGGTTTATCTTCTTTTGTTTTGGTTTTATTCAATTATTATAAGCTTTCAATGAAGTGGTGAGGAAGAGAAAAAAAAATTGAAAATTGTAAGCTAAGTTTGAGGTTTACACTGCTTACACGTATAAGGTTTTTCATATACTCCTTCTCCTCAGGCCTTAGTCAAAAATTTCAAATAAAATATAAAAAAGAAAAAAAGAAAAGAAAAGAAAGAGTAATATACAACAACCCATTGATTTATAGGAGGTGATTGATTCAAATTCAAGAGTTTTCAAGCTTGGCGAACTGCCAATCTCTCCTAAAAAAACATTCAAGTTTATTAGCTACTTCTTTTAGATAATATTTTAATCAATAAACTAATAATTTTATTAAAAAAATTCAAGAATGCAAAACACATATGAAGGCCTGCAATTATATTGGAATTGGTTATACTGCGCCACAAGCTTTGTTTATTATTTTCAACCTTGCTCTCTACCATAAGTTTTGTTTATTATTTCCCACCTGAGGCACGTCACTTGATTATTTAACCCTTTGCATATAAATGCATTCAAAACAAAAACTGCAAGTATGCCTTAAGACTTCGGGCTTTAACTTTTTATTTTTTATTATTTTAAGAAACACACATGAAAGAGGAAATAAGATTCTAACATAAAAATAAATCATAAATTTCACTGAAAAACCGTAAGTCTTAACTTTAAGTTTTAAAATAAAGTGCAGACAAAAATAAATACAGTGCAAAGAAAAACCTTATCTTTTTTTAGTGGAAAATAGAGAGAATCAAGTTAAAAATTTGATAATTAACAAATTTAAAAGTGTAATGTTTCAGTAATTTAATTAGTTATTATTTCTTTTACAGTGAAATGCAATTTAAATTAACGTGACATAGTGTATATTCTTAGATTCGAGAAAATTAAATTTAAATCATAAAATTTATGCTCTCCATTTTAACATAAGTTGAGAGTCATTTTTTTAAAGAAAAAATTGAGAAGATCTGTGTTGAACCAACAAGAAAAAAGTGCATTATATGTAGCATGCATTTGATGCAACTGGACAAATACGGACAATCATGTCTTTGGAAAGTCAAAAAAAAAAAAAAAAAAATTCAGCTGCATGGTTTTTTAAGTTTATTTTGACAAGATTAAAAAAAAAAAAAAATTGCTCCTTTATTTCTACCATACTCTCAGGAAAGTAAGAAAAATGAAAAATCGATAATTCCCAGAAATGAATCCTATTTTCTGTTTCCATCGGAGAGTACCTTTGCTGGTTCAGTGGTACGTAGCTGTGGAAACACGTGCTCCTTTCACCAAGCAGTCCAAGCCAGCCTATAAAAATTGTAAACAATATTTACATCAGGCACCCAATTTAAATTTCAACATAATATCCCAAACAACCAACTAAAATCCTACATTTTTTTTAGGGCAAATTATATCTTATTCATTTGTGGTTTCACCGAGAGTTAAGTTGTCTATATGTGGGCCTTGCAGATTGTGTTATAGTCAATTTCCGTGAGTGGGCTGTGTTTGGACTGGGGTTCTAAAACTGTGGGCTCATGTAATGGGTCGGGTTAGACAAGCTGAAACAATAGAATAGGCCCATTAATTTTTAAAAATTTTTTTTTTTTTAAGCCGAGTATCGTGTAAAACAATAGAATAGGCCCATCATTAACGTTTTAAAAGAGATTCATATGTATCAAAATTTTCTACTCCACTCTTTTTATTATTCTACATATAATTATTAATTATACGGCTAATGCGAGATTGTTTTTGTTTGTACTATAAGTTCTTAAGTTTTCCCAAATCTTAATAATTTTTTGATTTATGACTAATTGTTTTCTTTCCATAAACTGCTTAAGTTTTTGCCCTTCCAATGAAGAAGGAGAGTTTAAAGGAGTTTCTATAAAAGCAAGACTTAGGCCTAGACGTACAGTATTTAGATGCTGTTATTTAAATTCATTTCTTAAAATTCTGTCATGTGGTTTTTTTCTCATGAGATGAAAGTATATTTTTTAATTAAGTGGTCACATGACAGAATCTTAAAAAGAGAACCTAAGAATTAGGAATAGCACCTAAAGTACTATATATAAGTTTTGTCATGGACTAAGAATATTACAGATTATAACTAGGATAGTTACCAAAAACAAACAAAAATAAATAAAAGAGACAAAAAGATTATCACTGACATTGTTTTATTTCGCTATTCAGCTGGTTGGAGAAAAGATGGGGCAGACCCTTTTGCAGTTTAGAATTTTGAAAGCAACAATATCTATTGGATGGGCTTCACATAGGACTAATGGACTATATTGCTCATCACAGTAATCCTCAGGTGTTTGTTTTTATTTTTTAATTTTTTATCTAATTTTAATTTTCAGAAATATCTAATCTTTATGCATTGTATCATTAAAAATAAAAATTTGTGAACACAGGGATCTTTAAAATAGACTAGTGTTCGTTTATTTATAACACGGAATTTCATGGAATAAATGAGATATCTTTTTTAATTCGTTTGTTGGACGTTTAATGTGTGAGGTTTTCTATTTATTCTATGGGAAATTTGGTAAGAAGTAAACTAGTAAAGTCCTCCTCTTCATGCTGCTAAAGTAGGATGTGAGTTTTGAATTTCCGAAACCAGTTTGTAATTGCTTTGGGCTAGTCTACTATAATTCATTGAACATTTTAGTTTAGCCGGTAAGGAATGTCCTTGAACAAACTATATTCTCAAATATCCAATGTCTTGTTTCTGGTCTTCCCACCCCCCCCCCCCCCCTCTTTTATTTGCTCTCTGTTTTTTGTTTTTGGTGCCAATATTGAAGCCTAATGTTGCTTATGTTTTAATGAAATGGTGGAACAACTGGCAGACTAAGTGTGAAAGTTGTTGTGTAATTGTGTGTAATGATTGAATGATGAACGGTAGCATTAAAGAGTGAGCACATACAAAGGTTTACATGATTTGGCTTGACGGCCTACATACAGTGATCAAAAAGCTTTTGACGGCTATATATTATATTAAACACTTGTGTTACAATGAACCAATTGTAAAGTTTATATACTAGAGAATATATTATTAATCCTAGGCTAACCATAGAGTCATAAACTAACCTAAGGTTAATGTGCTTGTTCTACAAGTACATAGACCTACAATTGGTACATATGAGTGACTTGGATCATAATATGTCTAACACTAAGTAACATAACTTTTCAATTTCCAAGTTTCAACTTATTGATTCATTTTTCTCCGTTTAACTTTATAATAATTTGATTTTGACAAACTTTTTTTTTTGGTTTCAACCAGGGAGCGCTTGAAACATAGAGGAAACATTGCTTCTGTTACTATGTTGCTTTCATCATTCACTTCTATTTCACGTATTAATATGACTAGTTGCTAACCCGTGCGACATACGGAATTGTTTTAATCAAATGTTAACATGTTCAGGTTTAAACATTTCTCAAATTTCAATTATAAATTGGCTCTAATATAAGATGAAACATGTAATATTATGAAGTAATATTAAAAATGAGATAACTACAAATATTATGAAGTAATATATTACAATAATCATAATGTGCTCTTACATTTGGTTTAATAAGTAATATACAATTGTGCTTACATCTTCAAGCTTTATCCAATGCTTTCCAAGAATGTATTTCCTTCCTTTCTTAGGCTCTTCTCTTTTCTCAACTTCTTCAAGCTACTTAATTTTTTGCCAAATTAGTATCAAGTATAATACCAAATTATACCAATTCATCAAAGATTTACAATGTAAAACCAAACACTCTTGATGTCAATAAATTTCATAATAACCCCACCCCAACTATTGAATTATTAAAAAAGTTCAACATTTCTATAATCTTCATGAAAATAAGTATTCCATTGGTTTTCATCATGAATTCAGAAAAAATATCAAAATAGATTATTCACACACAAAAAAATTCAATATATCCAAGTTATAAGAAAAATACCAGTACAAATTGTACTAAGGTGGAAAATGGTACTATCTTTTGCCATATATAAATACAACATGACTTGAGACCTCAAAAGTTTATGTGAAACATGTTTAAATTGTACTATATGGTTTTATTCAAGCATTAAGAATACAAAAGCCAAAAATCTAGATATTTATGGCATTTGTTTCAAGTTTATGCCAAACCAAAACTAAAGGCATGCTGAGTGCAGTTCACAAATGCTTAGTGGCTTGGTAGTGTTGTCAAAATTTGTGTGGTCTTCCAAAAAAAGAAAAAGAAAAAACAATCCAAAAGGGGAAATAAAAAAAAGTCAAACCATCTCAAGCAAGGTAGTTCCAACAATTTTTAGTGTCATTGTCAACATTAATTATCAAGAATTAAAAAACTCGCCAAAAAATTAAGATTAGTTAAATAGGTAACTGATTTAGTGAAATATTCTAAATGCGTTTCCGCTTATGTTCACTTATAGAGAAATTATAATCAACATTAATAGTTGTAAAGACAAAATAATAAACCAAAACTACATCAAATAAAATGGAATGATGCAAGGAAAGCCACGCGCATAAAATTGTAGAGATAACAGTTGATGATGAAGATAGAAATCTACTCCCGTCAGCACCACTTCAAACACAGTTTTTTGAGGCATCAATCATACAATTTGATTGTGAGAGCAAGTAGCTTACCCACATAAAAAAAAATGAGAACTCTTCCTATATATGTTATTTTCTTCAAGAATTAAAGAGATTAGCGTAAAAATTTCTATGTTTTTATCCAATGAAAAAACAATCACCTGCATCACCATAGTTGCTGCTGTCAGCTAACTTCAAGTCATGTTTTCCATAGTGACCAGTAATTTATAGAGACAAAGGAACCCAAAAATTAAAATCAAAAGCCTAAACTAAATCCTCTATTTGATTTAAGAATTCCATTTTGTTTTATACGGTTACTTTCAATTATAGACTTGCAGCCTTGCAAGTATTTGAATGTATCTTATCTAATCAATGTGTCAATTGCATCATACCTTGCATGTCCATACGTTCATGTGTTTGAAGACAAAAAATCTGAACAATATTCAAATCTGAAAAACTAAACAACACTGTGCTCACAGCCATTTCTAAAATTTTAACAATGTTAAGCTACATTACAATTTTTTGTTTGTGTTGAAAAAAGTTTTAAACACTTGGGTCACATGGGCTACAAAAAATCTATCCACACCAATTTCGCTAAGGTAGCATAGCATCCTCAACATATAAAATTTAGAATGTGTTGCGACACACAATCTGAACAATGTAATGAATGTCTAACCTCAACGTACTCCACACCAATTTTGCTAAGATTATTAGGAATATTGTGTGATAAAAGCAAGCTGATAACTCCACCAAAGCCAAAAACGTACTCCACACCAATTTCCCTCAGTTTCCACTAAAAAAATTCAAACCCATAGCTCAATTTCCACAAAAAAAAATTCAAATTGATTATCACCATTTTAATATCTATTTAAAATATTGTAGATGTGACTCACTTCAAAAGATATTATAGTCAAAACACGCTACTAAACTCAGTTACAGAGTTCTAAATCAAAGACTTATCTAAGTGTGTGCACTACTAAACTCAGTTACAAAGATGCTGTTGCTGGCGTACAGCCATATCTTCAGCCCATCTCAAAAAAACCTTTAAATCAAGTTTAGTGTAGTTATATTAGTTCTGGCATAAAAGTAAACCACAATCAAGTGAACAAATTAGAAGTTCTCAAAGCTTTAAATCAAGGTAGTTAAAAACTAAAAATAGATTTCAGAAAATTCATGTCCCAAATCATTTCATTAAGCAAAACATTGAAGCCAAGCACACAAAAACAGAAACCTAGTCACGGAATACAAAACCGACAGAACAACATGAAACACATAGCATTAATTTCAGTGAAGCTTAAATACATACATAGTATGTACACATATACACACAAACAGAACACAACTAAACAAATTGAAACCCATAGCTCAGTTTACACAAAAAAAAAAAAAAAAATTCAAATTGATTATACTAAACTCAATTACAGAGTTCCAAACCCAAAGACTTATCTAAGTGTGTGCACAAACTCAATTACAGATACAAAGAGAAACACAGCTAAAACTACAATACACAATTTAGTTGCAAACAAAATGTAGTAAACTATTTAAAAACAAAAACCCAATATAAAATTTTCTCAATTGAGTCTAATTTTACAAATTTTGAAAACCAAAATGACATAAAAAGCATATTAAGATCCATTTAACAAACAAAAAAACAATTGAAAGATCTAAACTTATATGTAGGGTATGTATATTATAACTTAAACCCAAATAGACAACAAAAACAGGGGTAAGTATATAAGAGAGAGAATCAGATCAAACACGTATTTCTATTTTTGCTTGTTTCGAGATTGAATTCCAAGACTGAAACTTAAAATCCAGAATTCCAACAACAAAAACAAAAAAAAAAAACCCTCTTTATCTAACAGATCAGAAAATTGAAAATCAAAATTTTTGTTTTTTTATAAAGCAGGGTTTTGATCGCTTACTGTTTCCGGAAAGAGATTGACTCAGATCGGAGTGGCGACCAAGGAGAAGGAATTGAATCTAGGGATTTCAGTTTTGGGGTTTCCTGTGTATTCTCTTGCAGACTCCAATTATGTTTCCAAGCTGAGTTTGTGATTGTGTCTAATGCTTTATTTTATTTTATTTTATTTTTTATAAGATAAGCATCCAGTTAGATGGGAATGGAGACAAAGAAGAAGGATTTGGGTCTAGGGTTTTCAATTTTTGGGGTTTCTACTTATTCTCTTGCAGACTCCAATCGTGTTTCCAAAGTTGAGTCTGTGTTCATGTCTAATGCTTTATTTATTTTTTAAAGATAAGCATTTGGTTTTGCTTTTTTTTTTTTTTTTTTTTTTTTTTTTAGTGAAAAGAGTTTTTAATTTTAATTTTTAAATTTATAAAAAAATTATTTTTTAAAAATTGTGCCGACGTGAAAAATTTTGGAAGCTTCAAAATATATATATATATATATATATAGAGAGAGAGAGAGAGAGAGAGAGAGAGAGAGAGAGAGAGAGAGAGAGAGAGATTAAAAGAATGTTTAGAGCATCATATACATGTATCCTAGCTAGCTAATCGTGTTCTGGAGTCATATAAAATGCCAAGTATTCAAGTTGATTTTGGAAATTATGCTATTTTTGTTTCTTCCGTAAGATTGATTTTTTTTTTTGGAATTAATAATATTATAGATGGTTGACTCTTGAATTATATTAGTTACATCTTTGTTTATATCGTTTATTATATAGAATGCGGATCTATTTCTTAAAACAATATTCTGAATTAAGTATTAGTAAAGTCTAAAGCCAACTCTATGTGTATGGCAAACACAACAATTTCTATTACTAACCATAATCATTATAATTTTCTAATGCATGCACGTTACATTTTACACTCCCCCATCATGTCTTCCACACACACACACACATATATATATATATATATATATATATATAAAAAGATATATTCAAGTTACACTTTGTATAACTCTAAAGAGTTACATCTTTTTTACACCATTAAATTTAAGTAAATCTAACAGTTAAAAAATAGGTTATAATTATTACAAATATTCTAACTAGAATCTAGTTAATTACCTCATTTATTACCTTCTGAACCTATTACTAAACCCCCAAAAAATTGACTTCTGACTCTCTCTCGTTTACGTTTTCTCTCTCTGTCTCAGTTTCTCTCTCTACGTTTCTCTCTCTTTCTCCTCCACCACCTCCACAGGTTGCCGGCAGGAAAAAAAAAAAAAAAAAACCAAAATGGCGTACAAAGATGCTGTTGCTGGCGTACAGCCATATCTTCAGCCCATCTCAGAGCTCCCTACCACAATTGCTTCAACAGGTTCCGACTTCCAAATCCGAATCCATCCTTCTTCTTTTTTAATTAATTACGGAAAAAAGGGGTTTTTTTATTTATTATTTATTCTTCAACAAAAATTTAATGTACAGATGGTATTCAGAGAAGTTCGTGAAAGGTCAACGGAAGAAAGAGGAATGTGTTTCTGAATGGCAAAAATACAGAGCTTGACTTGCTTTACCTTTTGCTCCCTTTTCTTCAATTAATTATTTAAAAAATTTTATTCCATTCTTACACAAAAGCAGAGTAATTTAATGTTCATTCCCACAATGAGAAAGTCTATAATTTTTCTCACAAGACATGCTTTGCCTAGGTCAGGAAGTGGGTTCTTATAATGGGCTTAAGGTTCATGCATGGATCAAACACATAAGTTTGTTATATGGGTGTAAATAACTTGATGATTATGGTTATAAAATTATTTCTCAATGAAGTCTTTCAAAACATCTGTTTTCTGCATAACAGAATTATTGAAAGTGTAGATTAATACTTATGATTTGAATTGATAGGAAACAAATTTTTTTTATCAAACAGGTCCTCCATATGATTTTCTTATTGATGATTTTTTTTTCTTTTGATTCCTTTGATATCCATATATCCATGTTGATGTCTTTGATGATTATGGTTAGTCTTTGATAGAATGATGTATCTTGAACGATTTTTGTATTGGGTATTTAGGAATTTATGTCATGTTGATTTTACAACTTGTGTTCATTCCTTATGCACTCATCTGTTTGATAAAATGCATCAATGATTACTACCTTTGCACATTTCTTTTATTTGAATTTGGATCATTGAGTTTTCAAACATTATTTTGTAAAAGCAAAGTAATATTATTATTTGAAGAAAATTGAAATTTATCCTAAGAAGCACAGGTGCGTTTTGAGACTCGGGTGCGGGTGCGGGTGCGGGACTCGGCAATTTTTGAAAAATGTGGGTGCAGGTGCGGCGGGACTCGGCAATTAAAAAATTATTAAAAATATTTTTATTTATATTTTTTTATATATTTGAACTATTAAAATATTTTTAAAAAACATATTATTATGTCTTAATTCACAAAACAAAGAAAGGAGGAGGCAAGAAACACAAAACAAAACACAAAACCAAAAAGAAAACACAAAAGGAGCAATAAATATTCAAAATAAAATTAAGGAAGGACAGATTTAGGGTGTTTGGGCTTTATCCAAAGCATATTTCGGCCATTCTAGTATCATTCAAGGCCGATTTCAGCTTGTTTCGGCCAATTTCGGCCTGTATCGGCCGTTTCGGTCGCTGGCCGATACGGCCCAATACGGCCGATACGGCATGTTTCTGGCCGGAAATGACCGGTTTGGTGCGAATCGAGCCGAGTTGGTGCGAATCCGTGAAAAAAAAAAAAAAAAAAAAAAGTCAGACGCGGCACCGACGCGTGGGCAACCGCGTCGGACGCCGCGTCGGACTCGGGTGCGGCACCCTCCCAGCCGCGTCTGTGCATTCTAGAATTTATCTAAACTTTAAGCAGTAGTATTTTCATTGGATCTTGAAGTAGTGTTTCCATTGGATCTTGTGAATACCTATATTGAGTATATTTGCAGTGAGTGAATAATTTAGTTTCAAAATTTTTATATTTATTCTCTAATTGCTTCGTATCTATTTTTGTAAAATTCTTGCATTTATTTTTGTCTTTGGAAGTACAAAATATGTGATTGTAAATCTTTGGGTCTAAGATGTAGTAATGTGCTTCAAGTTGGAGAAAACAAACAAAAATGTGCTTTTCAATTGTTAACAAAAAGAGAGCTTGATATGGTTTCTTATTCTAGTGTACAGGGATGAAGTGGCCAAGTTTAAGCTACTTTTGCAATTTGTTGATGTGCAATCTTATAACATTGGTAGAAGGGAATGGAGGTTGTTGAATGCCAAATGATGAGAGTTACTTTCTGCGTTGCATAGTTGTCCAAGGTTGTTGGTTTCCAATGGCTGATTTGTTCACTTGTCTAAGATCATTTGTGACCTTGAGAAGTAAATGATTATACATGTAAATCTTTGATTGTAATATTATTCTAGAGAAATCTATTTGAATTATAGTAAGCAATCGTTATCTATAAGAATGATGTGTTTTTCCTCTCAATTGTTGCTCCCTTTGTCTCTATTAACTATTTTCCACAATAAATATTTGGTCTTGGCCAAGTCATCCCTTAGTCACTGATTTGTTAAGGGATCTTGGTTTTCTTTATACTTTTTGAAGAAGTAATAAAAGTTGGGAGATTTCTTTGTACATGGTTTATGAGAAATATGATATGAAAGTTTGCAACAATTGTAAAATTAACAAGCAATCATGCAACTTACTTGAATTACTAGCTTGTTTTAACGCTAAAAGGAGCTGGTTTTAACACAAAAGAAATTAGGATTGCAACAAAAAAGGTTTTATACCAACAATTACAACATTTAAATTTGAAAAACAAGGAATCACAACCACTGCAATGAAGGAAAGAAAATAGCTAAGAACTGACACACTAGGATTTGAAAACAAAAGACTCAATAAACACAATTGGTTATTTTGACGTAACTGAATTAGAAAACGACTCCACCTACATGATAGACATCACACTAAACTGACTTCCATAACTCTCAGAAATGGTTCATAACACGCAACAATAGAACAACTACGTAACACCAAAATGATAACAAGGGTCTATACAAAAGGAGCTCAAATCTTATGTTTTAAATGGTTAACAAAAGTTACTAAACTAATCAAACATTATTTATTCCATGTGGCTGAATATAAATCAACATTACAAGCAATTGTAAGCATTCTATGAGAATCTACCCAACACTGTAAGATAGCTAAAGCTTATTAAACCTGATCTAAACTAATATTGAAATACATGGGACTTAAACTTCATCTTCATCTCCTTATCAAAGTGGATGTGTTTTACTCCATCCCTATCAATATGTCTCTACAAAAATGTTGCATAATTTGGTCTTGCATGCTTGCTGTGTTAAACATGTAACAGAATAGGGTCACCCTATTCCAGCGCTTCAAAAAGTACTAGGATAGGCCTCTCTCCATTCCCTTATGGAGTGACCCTGTTCCAGCGCTTTTTGAAGCGCTGGAATAAGGTGATCCTATTCCAGCGCTTTAAAAAGAGTTGGGATAGGCCTCTCTCCATTCCCTTATGGAGTGACCCTATCTCAGCATTTTTTGAAGCCTTGGAATAGGGTGACCCTATTCCAGCGCTTTAAAAAGCGCTAGGATAGGCCTCTTTCCATTCCTTTATGGCGTGATCCTATCTCAGCGCCTTTTGAAGTGCTGGAATAGGGTGACCCTATTCTAGAGCTTTTCAAGTGCTGGGATAGGATAATTTCAAAAATTAAATTAATTATAAAAAAAAAGATTACCCTAACCTATAGTAGCGGTTATAAAATGTTGCAATAGGGCATCCTATATCAACGTTTTTAAAAACCGCCACTATAGGTATCCTATTGTAGCGATTTATAAAGTGCCAGTTTTGAGCTGCCGTAATAAGATTTCCTATACCAGCGGTTTCAAAAAGCGCTGGTATAGGCTTCTCTATGGCGGCAGTTTTTAAAAAGGCCGGGAAAAAAACTCTGGGATAGGACAATTTTTTTGTAGTGTTAGCTTTTGCCTTTCAAACTAGTTCCAATGTGTACTCTAAAGGGTTCTCACAAGGCTCCCCAACTGTTGTTACTGTCAGGGAGATTGCATATGCATTGCCATAATACTCTCTTGGTAATGGAGGGTTCAATATGGCTCAGCTCGCACATTATTCATAAATATCAAGTGCACTTGTTCTTCCGTGTTTGGCGAATATGCTATGGTATGACATCGTCATAAGAATGCAGTTAGTAACTCAAAGGTGGAGTATTCACCCAAGTGGTGAGGTATCTTTTTACGAATAGCATATACTTGAGTGGTTGATCCAAAGAAGAAAGAGCAACAAGCTATTTCATGAAGAGGGTTGATGATCAAGCTATGAGTCGTGACCAAATTGTCAAATTCTTGATGTGCATGTCACCTATTGTGGGTTCCTTGTGGCCAATAACCATTTGAAAACTCCTATTCATATCTTTTTTTGTCATCTGATTGTAATTTTTTTTATTATCTTGTCTAGCTGGCCACCATTCACAAGCATTAATATTACTATTTAAATGGCATTTGAGAAAGGTATAACTTGTTTTGCATGACTTGTTGCAATGCTAGTGTCACCAAAAAAATCACAATTTTAGCCATAAGTTATCACCTGACAAATTACGAGTAATAGAGAAAAAATAATGGAGCTACAAAAGTCCACATCTCACTACAAAAAACGCGTTTTGTAGCCGCGTTTTTGAGCTGCGTTTTATAAAAACGCAGCTACAAGGTTGTATTTGAACTACGTTTCTGGAAAACGCAGCACCACCCCCGGTCTATAGCTGCGTTTAGTAAACGTGGCTATAGACCGGGGGTGGAGCTGCGTTTTCCAGATGTTGAGGCTATGTTTAGCTAGGTAGATTGAAGTTGCGTTTTTGAAAACGCAGCACTAGACCCATCTAGGGAATTTTTTTTTTTTTTTTTTTTTTTTTTTTTTTTTTCAATAGGTGTGGAGTTGCGTTTAATAAACGCACCTTCAAAGATGCTTAGAGCTGCGTTTGGCTAAACGCACTTTAAACACATCTGGAGCTGCATTTATTAAACGCAGCTTCAACATTTATAGAGCTGTGTTTAATTAAACACAGCTTATATGTGTTTGGAGCTGCGTTTAAAAAACGCAGCTTCAACATTTATAGAGCTGCGTTTAAAAAATGCAGCTTCAATATTTATAGAGCTGCGTTTGATTAAACGCAGCTTATACAGTCTGGAACTACGTTTCATTAAACGCAACTTAGTTTTAAGTATAAATAAAAAAAATTTAGGGAACTCCACGTAATTGAAAAAAACCCTAAATCTACCTCTGGGTCGCTAAATCCCTAAATCCCTCAGATCACTCTAAACTCTTAATTTCTAAATCCCTCTCAGTCCCTAAATCCTACAGATCCCTCAGATCTCCGAATCCCCTTCCTCCCTCCACTCTTCCCTCCTCTCCATTCCCTTCTCATCGATTGATTCTCTTCCAATTTTCGCAGCGAAAACGAACACGAAAATAAGTTCCAAATCATACTCTTTCTGGAACACAAATGTAAGTTTTTAAAATTTTTTTGTTTTGATTTTTGGTTTAGGGTTTTGATTTTGGGTATTTCTATGACATGGTGTCTTTTATCAGATAAATATGTGTGTTTTATATATGAAAAACATACCCATTAATTTTTTTTTTATGTGGCTGTTGATGTTCAGTGAGTTCGTATGAAAAGGCATTGGATGTCTTGTCCTCCTTTATTACGCTGCATAGTCCGTCTGATAAGGGCAGTAAGTGTTCTCACTTCGTGTTCGTCTTTGATTATATTAAGGTAATTTCTGAATTTGGCAAATATGACATTTCATTCTTTTTTTCTAGTCCAAAATTGTATAACTTTGTGGTGTATGGACAATTGTAGTTTCTGGACTTGGAGGAGCCTATTTCAAAGATGAAGATTATCCACGTAGCTGGCACCAAAGGGAAGGTACTAAATTATGTGAAGAATTTGTACTAATTTGTAACAGAAATTTATGTGAAGAATAAATGTACACTAAATAAAATTTTGTATATGTAGTAAGACACTAATTAATCTTTTTTATTTGGGGCTTGAAAAGGGATCCACATGCACTTTTGTAGGATCAATGAGGTGTACACCTCATTGATGTCCAAGAAAGGTTTCATATAGATGGGTGAGATTTTTAATCCATGAACATGTGCTTTTTAGTTTTTACTATAAGTAAAACGGATGGTGTTTGGGGTTTTGATTTCTTATTCTCTTAGAAGAACACAACATTGGTTTATGTTTGCTTAGCGTATTACATGATTTCCCATTATTTTGGCTAAAAGAAATCCAATGAACTGTTTAAACTTAAATAAAAATAAAAATGAAAAAAAAATGATTCATCCTGTGAAATCCAATGAACTGTTTAAACTTAAATAAAAATAAAAATGAAAACAAATGATTCATCCTGTTCTGTTCTTTAGTCATAGGTTCTGCTCTATTGTTATACTTTCATGTCTTAAGCAAATCTTTTGTGCTAGTCCTAGCGCGTTTTGTCTTCTGAAGCGCCAAGTGAACTTACTTCTGTTATTTGTGTTAGGACATATGTGGTTCAAGTTCTTTTGAACATATGTAGTTATTTTATGTAATTGGCTTATCATTTGACAAAACACACTTTACTTGTAATTGGGTAGATTTAGGATGTGTTTAACGCTTCAAGAAACTGTGTTTTAAGATCAAGTGTTGAAGTCATCAAGTCTGTCGAAGAAACAAGCTGGAAAGTGCAAGTTACTAAAGCACGACACTTAGTCTCGACACATGCATCTATCGAACTTTAAGAAGCTGTTTCAGTCCCGAGGCTTGACAGTTTCTCGATAGATCCTCGACACCTCTATCTGTTGAGATTTAAGGAAAACATATTCTAATTTCTGTTTTGATTCTAATCTGTGAATGTGTCTTTGGGACTTCTTTTCTTCTAATCCTAGACATATAAAAAGATTATTTTAAGGGCCGTCGAAGGAGGCATAAGTACACAAGTTGCATAAGCATTGAGAAATCCATGTTCAAGCTATTTGTGATCCAAGACAAAGTTCATGTCCTAGTTCATCTCTCTTGTGAAGAAGTTGCTGTGTAATGTACACTGTAGGGTTTTGTAACCAAGCATCTTCTTGATCTTCATCATGTGGATGAATTGAAGAACTTTGCAGCCAACAACTCTCTCTCTAGTTGGTGAATTGAAGTCGCGTACTAGGATTCACGCAATTGGTTAGTCATGTACTGGGAACCGTGTATCAAAAGGAGAAACTGTCAATACAGTACAAATCCAATTGGGTATTGAGGTAAGGGTTCAACTATAGGTTGGTAAGGTACCGTGATTCCTTTACTTGTAACCGCTTGTTGTGATAATAATGGAGTTTTAGGAGTGGTGACCTTAAATCACCCGATGGGGTTTTTGCCGTTAGGATTTTCCCATTCGTAAACAAATTACTGTGTCAATTTTATTTCCACTGCATACTTTAGTTTATTAGTGATTTGTTTGTGCTGCCATGCAAATTTGCATGTTAACTTGATTAATTAATAACTTAGATAATTAATCAATTTAATTCATCACAAGGGGTCTACGCATTTGTGGCCTATCAAGTGGTATTAAAGTAGACACACTCTGATTAGGGTTTAATCCTTGTGTGTGTGATCCATTGACCCCTGTTTGTCATGGATAGAGGTCAGTCTCTTATTATACTTCCATTGTTTGATGGTACTAACTATGCATACTAAAAAGTACGCATGAGAGTTTTCTTGCAGTCACTAGATAAGAAAGTGTGACAAGCTGTGGAGATAGGCTGGACCAAGCCTGCGGAAGCGCCAGCCGATTGGGATGATGCCAAGATCAAGGCGGTAAATTTCAACAGCAGAGCATTGAATGCCCTATTCAGTGTGGTCACCATTGAGGAGTTCAAGAAGATTTCCTCCACGGAAACTGCTAAGGAAGCATGGACCATTCTCCAGACAACCTATGAGGGAACCAAGGTTGTAAAGGATTCGAAGTTACAGAGGCTCACTACAAGCTTCGAAGAAATTAAGATGGAGGAGGATGAGTCATTCGATGAGTTCTATGCAAAACTCAAAGACATAGTGAACTTAGCTTTCAATCTTGGGGAAACCATTCCTGACCCAAGATAGTAAGAAAAGTGCTCAGATCTCTGCCCGAGAGATTCCATGCTAAGATCACAGCAATAAAGGAATCAAAGGATATTGACAAGATTCCTCTGACTGAGCTGGTTGGCAATTTGCAAACCTACGAGCTAGGGTTGATTAGAATGGGTAAGTCAAGAAAAGGCAAGAGTATGACACTAAAAGCCAAGAGCAGTGATACAAATGAGTCTTCAGACGTTGAAGATTCTAAGATGAAGTCCTACATTACCAGGCAGTTCAAGAAATTTATGAAGAATGCAAATGGAAATGGAAATGGCTTCAACAAGGATCGTAGGCAATCCAATTCTTCTCAGTTCAAGAGCCCAGATAAAGGGAAGAAAGATACTAGGGATGGCGGTCAGAACACTGTTCTCATTGGACTGAAATGCTTCGAGTGTCAAGGCTTCGGACATATGAAACAAGAGTGTCCTACGTACCTTAAGAGCATTGGGAAGAGCAAGGCACTAGTTGCTACCTTGAGCGACACTAAGCCCGAGGATGATTCCGACAATGAAGATGACGGAATCTTGAATGCCTTCACTGCCACTGTTAATCCTACTGAAGGGATTACTGAAGAAGTAGATGAAGAAAAGGAATTGGTGGATGCTAAGTTTGAAACTATGGATGATCAAGATGATATCCATACTGCATATGAGAAACTGTACAAGCTTTCTGGAAGTATGAGAAACTCTATGGGCTGGCCACCAAGAAGCTCAGTGATGTGGAACTTGACCGTGAGGAGCTTTCCACTAAGGTTGATGAAGCAAATCAGAACATTGAGGTACTGAGGTTCGAGAACAATTTCTTGGCTAAGAAGACCAAGAATCTTGAAGCGGATCTGTTTCAAGTTAGAGCACAATTGGAGAGGATGTCAAGTGCAAAGCTGGATGAGATGCTCAGCATTCAGAAATTTGCTTCAGATCGAATAGGATTGGGGTATGCATTCTCTCTCTCTAATACTCCTTCTGCTAGTACTACTGTTTTTGTTCCTCCTGCTAATAACATTAAAATTAAGGATAAAGATGTTAAAATTAAATTAGCAAATGAGAACTTAGACAAGGGTAAGTCCATCTTAGGGGCACCCCCTAAGCTTGAGAAGAGGGAAACCAAAAACCCTAGGACTAAGAAGGCTATCTCTCAAAAGCTTAAATAGAAGAAGCAACATCTCTGTTATCATTGTGGTGTTGCCGGTCATACTCGACCAAATTGCTATAAGTGGTTAGCCACTCAACAAAGCAATGGCATGATAGCATCTGGGAACCAGAATCAGCTTCAGACCTTTTTTGCTCCTCTTGGAGATATTCTTAAAGCCCTCATGTTCCTTTCGAACTTGAACGGTTTTAATTCTTCCCCCTCATTACCGGTTCAAGGGTTGGCAAAAAGGAAAGGTTCTTCCAAGGTTTGGAAGGAAAAAGGGTTCTAAGTGATTTTGTTCACTTCTTCTTTCTCTCACCGTTTTGTTGTTTTTGCATTACTTGTGTGTTGCTTTATTGTTTTGAGTCAGTCTAATTTTATGCATTATTTTGCTTTCTTTAATATGTTTTTGTTTGTGTATTTTTAGTTTTGTATTTTATTTTTTGCTTTTCTGATAAAAATAAAAAAAATTAAAAAATACAAAAACAGTGCGCGTTTGTGTACATTGGTTCTTGTGAACCTTTAAATGGCCATTGAAACAGAGTTTTCCAAACTTTGTATCTCTTGTAACTTAGATGAGCATCCTTATGCACAACTAAGCAAGTGAGTTTTGTAGCTCTTTATTTGTGATGAGTAAGGTTAAGTGATCTTTTATACTTAACACTCATATCACTCTTTTTGATGGGTAGGACTAGAAAATCCTAAGAGAAATGCATAAATAACCAACTCATTACTGTTACTCGCCAATCATGGAATGACATTTGTATGCTTCGGTATAGCAAAAGTGCAATGTCAAAAGGCTTAGCATAATTGGGTATTTCTTTTCTCTCTTATATGCCCATGCATAATATGCTTAATAAAGAAAATATGCAAAGAAATAAAAAGTGAAAAGAACAAAGTGCTTTAAAAATATGATTGCAAGTGTGTTTTCTAGGAGATGTGGGAGTTATAGGATGTACCTCGAAGTTGATAGTCCCCATCAAACAGTTATGATTGCGTGTGAGTTAAAGTAATTTTCTCATATCTCAAATTGTCATAACTTTGAGACACTTATGCAATCTTGCGATATTTTTCATACACAACACGCAGTATTCTTTGCTATTCTTGATACATGTGTAGGTATAACGTGATTTGGCCATCACAAGGTTTTATGCGTTAATGTATGCTCACTAAACTGCCTTAACTCATTTTTGAAATATAAAATTGGTTAGACTTGTTTAGTGTATGTGTGTGTCTTTTGAGATCCATGTGCTTGAAGTTGTTGTTGAGAGATGATTTAAAGAGCTTAATGTGCTGATTGGATCTTTGGTTGAGTTGCATGCATGATTGCATTCATATCTGTGTTTTTCTCTTCTCAAAAAACTTCTTTCTGAAGCTAGCTCGACACCTCCTCAACACATCCTCGATACCAGGCTGTCTGTCGAGCTTCTCAACATTTTTCTTATCGCATTCTCGACACCTTCTCGACACCTTGTGGATCGATCGAGAAACTTGTTGTCTGCTAGATAGCTTCTCGACAGTTGGTGGATCGATCGAGACTCTTTTGTGTTTGATCTTCCTTTCTCGACACCTTTCCTCGATAGCTGTATCTGTCGAAGTAGCTTTTCTCGATACTTACCTCGATAGCTGTCTCGACACCTTTCAATACCTGCATCTGTCGAGAATTACTGAAGGAGTATATATAGGTTCTTCGCGATTTTGTCTCTCATTTCTCTCGATCTCTCTCTCTCGATACATTTGGTTTCTCACTCCCAAAACCTCTCTCACTCACTCCAAACCTCTTCCTAAGGATTCTTCAAGCTTTCCTCAAGATTTTCTTCTCTTGATAAGCTTCAATCATCTCATTCTTCATGCATTTCATGTTTTAAAACCTAGATTTTGGGGTTTTTGAAAAATTTTAGGGTTTTTCAAAATTGATGAGTGTTTATTGAAATTTTTGGTTGGTTTTATAGATTTGATCTTTAAAACTACATGCATTGCATCACATTAGCATTCTAACAGTATTTTCATGCATTTAGATGTGTGTTCTCTGATTGTGTGCTGGTAGGATTGGATTGGGCTAAGCCCATGATAGTTTTTATGTTGTATCATATATTGAACTGTTTTGGAACTTTTCTGTGTGTCTCTCTTTCTCCCTCTCTCTCTGTTTGCATTAGTAGTGTCTATGGCACCTAAGCGTAAATCCATTCCGTCCAAGAACGCTCTTCATTCTCGGGGCTCTTCATCTTCTAATCCTACTCCTCTTTCTGCTCAGTTCCGTGATAAGAAAGCCCAACAGGACTTCTCGGAGAACTTTTCTAAATGAGGTGTTCATTCGGAACGCCAAGTTGTTCTGGCAGACTTTGCCGATACCGACCTACCCGATGTCATTCACAGTAAGGGTTGGGAGTCACTGTGTGATGTCCCAGTCACTTGTCCTTCCGTGCTGATTCAGGAGTTTTACTCCAACATCCACGGGATTGATTCTTCAGTACTTCTCTTTCATACTCGCATTCGAGGTACGTGCTTTGCTATCACTCCGAAGTTGGTCTCCCAAGTTCTTCATGTTCTGAGGGTTGATTATCCTGATTACCCCTGTTGTGAGCTCCTATGGAATGTGTCCAAAGACGAGATGATATCTGCATTCTGTGAGCGCCCCTCTGATTAGGGTGAGCATCAGTACACACCATGTAGGCCTTTTGCTAAAGGTCCTCATTTCCTAAACATGGTGATGACATTTTTTTTGCACCCACTTTCTCACACAGAGCCACGTGCTCGATTTTTGTTGTCTCTTTTAGAGCACTTCACTATAGACTTCCCTTCACACTTCATTTTATCTATCATTGATGTCTATAGGGATACGGCTACCCGTGATAAGCTCATTTTCCCTTCTGCTATCACGAGGATTCTTCGCCGCTTCTCCGTCTCTTTTCCCTCATCCGACCTATTCCATATCATGTCTGCCATAGACGCCACTACTGTAAAACGTAGTGAGGCACAGTTTAGGTCGAGACAGATGGATTTTACAGCTCCTTCTTCTTGTCCGACTCCATCCAGATCTGCTAGAGCCACATCTACTCCATTCTCTTCCTCGAGCGATGTGACACTTAGAGACATCATGGCGTAGCTTCAGCGCATGGATGCTCCCTCGATACACTCTTTACGGAGTTGTATCAGATGAACGTTCGTGTTAGTCGCATTGCCAGGCGATAGGCGACCTTGGGCGGCTTTGCTTCTGAGGCTTCTCCTCCACCTCCTCATGTAGCTTATGTGACTGAGGATGATGATGGTGATGACAATGATGATTCGGATGATGATGATGGAGATGCTAGCTCTTTTGATGAGATGTCTACTTGACACTCTACCCTTTGCCACTCGTGACAAAAATGGGAAGTAGTTTTGGGTTATGAGAGTATTCATACTTAGGGAAAGAGCTTGTATAGGACAATTTTGATAGAGGAAGTGTTGATATGAGGGATGTAGTGAGGATTACATGTATTTCTTTTCTTTCTTTCTTTTTGAGATACATTGTTCATGTACCTCGGTCTTGTGACTATTTATTGACATACATTGTGCTTATTTCCTGATATATATATATATATATATATATGTTGATGTATGTTTCTTTCACCTACCTTTTCATATGTTGTTTATTTTCTGTCTTTATACACATGTTTCTTTTAGTTGTATGCAATCTATTATTTCTACTTTACACAAAGATGTTTTGATTTGTTTTGTTTAAGTGTTTTAGAAATACAGGTTGTCAAAGTCTACTTGCAATAAACTCTCTTCTTGCAAAGTTTTTCAAGAGTTTGTGTTAGGATATATTTTATTGTATTTAACAAGTGAATATGAGTTGAGTGATTTATGACTTCTCTCATATCTTCATTTGTTTGTTGTGATTTTGTCACGAATTGCCAAAGGGGGAGATTGTTAGGACATATATGGTTCAAGTTCTTTTGAACATATGTCATTATTTTATATAATTTGCTTATCCTTTGACAAAATGCACTTTACTTGTAATTGGGTAGATTTAGGATGTGTTTAACGCTTCAAGAAACTGTGTTTCAAGATCAAGTGTCCAAGCCATCAAGTGTGTCCAAGAAACAAGCTGGAAAGTGCAAGTTACTAAAGCTCGACACTTAGTCTCGACATATGCATCTATCGAGTTTTAAGAAGTTGTTGCAGCCCCGAGGCTCGACAGTTTCTCGACAGATCCTCAACATCTCTATCTGTCGAGAATTAAGGAAAACAGATTTTAATTTCTGTTTTGATTCCAATCCTTGAATGTGTCTTTGAGACTTCTTTTCTTCTAATCCTAAACATTTAAAATGATTATTTTAAGGGCCGTCGAAGGAGGCACAAGTACACAAGTTGCACAAGCATTGAGAAACCCTTGTTCAAGCTATTTGTGATCCAAGACAAAGTTCATGCCCTAGTTCATCTCTCTTGTGAAGAAGTTGCTGTGTAATGTGCACCGTAAGGTTTTGTAACAAAGCATCTTCTTGATCTTCATTGTGTGGATGAATTGAAGAACTTTGCAGCCAACAACTTTCTCTATAGTTGGTGAATTGAAGTCGCGTATTGGGATCTACGCAATTGGTTAGTCACGTACTGGGAGTCGTGCATCAAAAGGAGAAACTGTCAATACAGAACAAGTCCAATTGGGTATTGGGGTAAGGGTTCAACTGTAGGTTGGTAAGGTACTGTGATTCCTTTACTTGTAACCGCTTGTTGTGATAATAGTGGAGTTTCGGGAGTGGTGACCTTAATTCACCCAGTGGGGTTTTTGCCTTTAAGTTTTTCCCATTTGTAAATAAATCACTGTGTCAATTTTATTTCCGCTGCATACTTTAGTTTATTGGTGATTTGTTTGTGTTGCCATGCAAATTTACATGTTAACTTGATTAATTAATAACTTGGCTAATTAATCAATTTAATTCATCACAAGGAGTCTACGCATTTGTGGCCTATCAATTTGTTTTTCTTGATTATTGTGATCTCTTGGCATTGAGCCTTAAGTCAAAAGTCATTGGGTGCATATGTGACTTACCAATACAAAAATTACTTTTTTATTTTGGTTTTCTTCTCCTAGTGTCTTTTGTCATTGTCAATTTTGTAAAATCATTTGCATCATAACTATAGGTGCTATGGTTAATAATCAGTTCTAGTTGGCTGCTTCAGTGTAGACATCTGTGAAGAGAAATTTTCAGCACATTTCTGGTGCTGTTATGATATACTAAAGGTATGCTTGTGCCCATATTTTATTTTATTTTATTTTTAATTTTTCCTTGAATTCTGATAGCTTTTGTACATGTGATTTGGGTAATACCTATGTGTAGATGGAGTGGATCTTTGGAAGTGATGTATCTAAAATTAAAGATGTTCATTCTTTCTCCTTTTCTGATTCTTTTGAGTAGAAATATATACAGAATAATAATAGTGGCAGGATTTAGTCATCGAAATTCTTAAATATGCAAGGAAGCGTTTGAATAAATGATTTTACAAATTTAGAGGTTTTTTTGCAGCACAAAATCATGGAGTCATGCAAATAGTCTATCTCAGTAGGTGTTGATGCTGCTGATATTTATAAGAACACTAACTGGCCAGCCATAAATTGAAAATCATTAATTTTTGGTTTGTTAATATGACCTTTAGCTTTAGCCATGAAATTTAAAAATTCTTGCAGCAGTGTCTTTGTGGCAGAGTAATGAGAAAATGCTTTGAGATGATTCAAAGTGGCATACGCATATAAGTTTCTAACATAGACAAAGCAAGTTACAGGAATAGAATATCATAACTCTTTTCTTTTTAGTGCACTATGATCATATAATAATAACACTGGTAAACCAACCGTATTCTCCAATGTGATATACATGACTCTGGGGGTTCTCTTGGTGTTAAAATGAAAGTTTAGAGTGTAGTGTAGGGCTAAATAGGGTTGAATGGTAGGAGGGGGGGACCTGTGAATGGTAGAGTTTATTATTATTATTTTCCCCTCCTTATGCTACATGACAATCCTTTTGCCTCTTTATCCTACATACTTTTTTTAGCCGAAAAGTGTTATTAAGTGGGATGATTTTGATTACTTAGACTTTGGAGTGCTTTTTTCAAAGGTTTTTGACTAGTTCGACTTTTGGGGTTGAAAGTGTGGAACTTTGTTGCATTGGTTAAACATGATTTAATTTTGGTAATTAGATTGCTATCCAAATTCTCATCTTTTGCAAATCATTGTTGTATTTGCTTTTTCCAATAAATTTCTTGAATTGGGATTGGCTTGTGATGAATAAGTGATTTATAGCCCTTTACCTGCGTGGAAATGTAGTTCTGGGAGTTTGGTGACTTTACTGAAATGCCTGTCCTTCACTCTGTTGTAGAATTAAATTTAAACTATGCAACTTCAAGAAATATAGTTTTATTCAAGAAATATATTACTTTATACAACTAGGTTACGTTTTGTGGGAAGGACATATGGAATCCTATTTTGAAAAGTGGAATTGAAATAGAATCCACTCGTACCAACAAAAGACCTTTCAAACAAGCCCAGGCCCATGTTATGAAAGTGGCCATACGCCATGATCAAACACTTTATAGAGAGATGGTTAATAGTTTTGATATATGATGGTTAGGTCCAATATTATACAACAAAGAGTAATAAAATAGTTTAGTTTATCAAAATAAAATAAAAAGAGAGAGAAAATAGTTTAGTCCTTAATATAATACTGTAGCATGCAACGTCATGCATGGCCACTTATATTATTCTGATTGTAAGTGAAGACTGAAGACAATGTTTGGTATTTGATATTACTTTGATTGGGTCCACTGGTACTAATTAATGATACCATGCATCAACCCCAATAGAACCAGACATCCTCCTTTATGTGCTTTTTACATATTATTGTATAGTTATTATTTGTTGTTACTATTCTACTAATATATTGCTTAGCTATATACATGTTGATTAGCTTAAATACTATTGTCGTAATATTTTTTTTTTGTGAGAAAGTATCGTTGTAACTTATATAGAGCTATTTTACTAATGAATGTGATTTTTTTATATTATTTATATTAGCACTTAGAAAATATCGCTGCTTAGCTATTTTACTAATGACTGTCCATTTATATTATATTTTTTATTTTTACATAAATGTGCTTTTTTGAGAAAGTATCGTTGTTACTATTCTACTAGTATAGAGCTATTTTGGCCTGGATAATAAATAAGTCCTCCTTATATAAATAGTCACTTTTATTGTTTTGTTAAAATGGTCACATTGATGAGATTTGCAAACCTATATAATTACTCAATCAAATTCACAAACTGTAGTAAGGTTTATTAAACAAGGATAATGCTAGAGATATAATTTTGGTTTCCAAGGGCTGAGGTGCTCAACTCAAAGTAGCCCAGAAGGGTAATAGTTGTACTGGGGTCGGCTGAATGGAAGTTTTTTGTTTTCTTCAGGGTAAGGCATAAAAAACTCCGGCTTTTGTTCGGGGTTAGAAAGTTGTAATTTTTTTATTGGACTTTTAGTATTTCTAGTTGAAGTATGAGCAGGGCTAGTGGGTAACTCTGTTTCTCTAATATCAATTTATTTGGGAATAGATCAATGACATTTTGTGGTGGTTCTGCTTTGATTTTTACTTTATCGGATTGCTTGAGTTGGCTGGGATTTATGTGGATAGATAATGGTAGTCAGTTTGTGTTCTGAACTGTACTGAGCTGCAAGTTAAATGATTAAGTGGTAATTGGTACTAGAACTCGTGTATCTTATTCTTGTTTATATGATGATGCGGATTTTGTGGAGTGTTCAGTAGTTTCCCTGTGTTATGCACTTGGGAATGTGTTGGGGTCAATTAAAAATTTTATATCTTACATCCTTTTTTCTAGTACTCTTTTCTTTTTCATGCAACTTATTCTTAGACAAGTTGGATCTTGGATTATTTGTATTTTCAGTTTGCTCTTGTTGAAAATCAATACCTGCCTCATGGGTTTGCACTTACACGTATGCTTTACATTTGCAACCCCATATTTAGTTTGGATTTTAATTTAACTGTGCTTTTCTTGTTTGGAGTAGTGATCACATCACATAGAGCTTGTGACATGGGTATGGTTGACGAGGGAGTATCCTGGAAAGTGAGTGAGTAGATGATGTCCAATTTAGACTAAAGTTTGGCTTTAGTGTGAAGCCCTTGCTATTCTGGACCTGTATCATATATTAGCACTTAGTAACATAGCTTAATTTTATGTGGGTGATGTTTGTTTTTTCCTTTTGTGTCGTTAGTCTCATTACCATCTTTCAACTTTTTTTTTGATAGAGTATCTTTCAACTCTTCCTCAAAAGCAATTTATGTTGAATTTTATATTGTTCATTAAAAATTGAGATGGTTCATTTTTGAAAATCAATTTCTTTAATTTTTTTAAATTTTTGATTAAGTTATGTTGTCATTTGTAATAATGGAAGAGGATGGTTGCGTTTGCTGGTTTGATATGTGATGTGAAGATGTGCAGCTTGTAATGGAAGTTGGGAAGGAAGCCATTTCTTCATTATGCTTCAAGTAAAGTATTTATATATTGTTTTTTTTTTTTTTTTAAATTTTTTTTAAGTTTTTTGATTTATTGGGTATGAATTTCTTTAGTTCAATTTACAATTGATTTCTTTGATGCTATGTATATTGGTGATAAGTTTGGTATCTAATTGAGTTTACAGTCAGGTTTATGATCAAAGTTCACATTATTTATTGTTGCTTGACTCAAGGAATGCCGATATCATTTATGCACCTTTTCAGGAAAGGAAGAAAACCTAGAACCGTGTTTTTAAAAGCACGGCTATAGAAAAACCCAATTTAGGGGGCTTAAGCCACGTTTCTAAATGCAGCCCAAAGCGAGTCTATAGCCGCGTTTTTTACAAAACGCAGCTATAAGGCTCATTTTATAAGATGTGGACAAACGCAACTATAGGGGGTAAAAAATGCAGCTATAGAGAGACCTCTATGTTGGGAAATTTAGACCCCGGTTGAAAGAATTAACAAATTTTTAACTCAAGTTGTTAATTAGATTTATTATGAATAAACTTGTTAAAATGAACAAACATCAATATCATTTCACAAATAATGTGCAGCGGAAAAATAAATAAGACAAAATATGATGACCTAGGAAAACCAATGAAACTAACCAGTTTCACAGTAAAAAACCTAGGAGAAAACCTTCCCGAAAAGTAATTCACTATAGTAAAGAGAAATTTTAGGTCTAGTACAAAACCTTTGTCCCTAGACTCTACAATCCCCATAAATGAACTCACAGCAGAAACCTTCTACCGCTTCAGAACTTTTGAACTCTTCAATATATGAACGCCACTCTTTGATGCACGGATCCCAGTACGTGACTCACTCCTTTGCATGAATCCCAGTATGTGACTCACTCACCAACTTAAGGAAGAAGAATGTTAGCTGCAAAGTTCTTCACTTCATCAACAATGAAGATCAAAAAGCACTTGGTTACAAAACCCTAAGGCGCAAAGACGCAGTAGTTTCTTTCAGAAAGAATAAGGCTTCGGTCACCTTTTACATATTTTCTCCTTATATTCTCTTATGTGACGGCCTCAAAAATAAGCCTTATATATGTTTAGGGTTGCGAGAAAAGAAACCCTACACAAATACAAAAGCCTGGCCCAAAAATCAGATCTGAAAATTTTGATTTCCATAACCTCGATAGTTGCTCGATCGATCCATCAGTTGTTGAGCTTTATTCATTAAACCTTGATAGATAGCTATCTGTCGAGAAGCTATCGAGCAGCTGTCCGCAGGTGTCCAACAGGTGTTCGTAAGTGTCCAGCAGGTGTCCACAGGTGTCCAGCTATCTGTCCAGCTTTAGTGAACACTTTTTCTTCACTTATTTCTTGGTCCAATCTTCATAACTTTAATACTAAACTTGAACAACATGTTCTTTGAAGTATTAAACACATCCTAGATTTACTCAAATACAAGTAAAGTGCGTTTTGCCAAAGGATTAGCCAACTACATAAAATATGTCCTTAACAATCTCCCCCTTTGGCAATCCGTGATAAAACCACAACAAACAAATGAACATATGAGAGAATCATAAATCACTCAACTCATACTTACTTGTTGAATACAATAAAGTCTATCTTAACACAAACTCTTGAAAAACTTTGTAAGAAGAGAGTTCATGGCATGGAAGACTTTGACAACCTGTATTTCTGAAACACTTTAAATAAAACACATCAAGGCATCTTTGTGTGAAGCAGAAATAATAGATTGCATATAAATAAAGAAACATATGTATAAAGATAGAAAAGAAACAATACATGTAGAGATAAGTGAAGAAAACATACATCATCTTATATATACCACTTGATAAATACCATGTTGTATGTAAAAATGGTCACAAGACCTAGGTACATGAACAAGGAGGTAAACACTCCCCCTAACAAGATGAAACACAACTCCCCCGGGCATGTATTTCTCCCCCTAACTTGTAGAATCTTAAAGAAAGAAACCACAAATTCTCTAATTTCTCCCCTTTTTTGTCACGATTGACAGAGGGTACGAGAAGATATAAAGCTTTACCCGAGAAACATAAAGATAATCAAGGATGATCAAGGGGGCAGAAAGGATCCATAAAAATGTATGAATGTAATGAAACAAGATGCTACGGATAACAAGATAAGAGAAACATGCAAAACAAAGAAAGATGAAATGCATGCAAGGATATCTCGATCGATCTAGAGGTGTCGAGAAGCTATCGAGACAATCTCGATGGATCGAGAAGGTGTCGAGGATCTATTGAGCAGACAAAAACTTCCAAGATCGATCCACCTAGCTATCGAGAGGTGTCAAGATTGCAATAAGATGCAATTGAAGATCTCGACAGATAAGCCAGGTATTAAGGGGTGTCGAGGAGGTGTCGAGATGCTTTAAAAACAGTTTTTCAAGAAGGGAAAAACACAGATATGAATGCAATTAAGCATGCAACTCAATCAAAGATTTAAACAACATCTTAACCTGTCAAAAACATCTCTCAATAGGAAAAATCTCATGCATTTTGATCCAAAACACACACACTAAACAAGTCTAACTAATTTTTATTTTAAAAACAAGTTAAGACAGTTTAGTGAGCATACATCAACGCATGTAAACCTTGTGATGACCAAATTACATTGTACCTGCACATGTATCAAGAATAGCAAAGAATATTGCGTGTTGTGTGTGAAAAATATCGCAAGATTGCATAAGTGTCTCAAAGTTATGACGATTTGAGATATGAGAAAATCACTTTAATTCACACACAATCATAACTGTTTGATGGGGACTATCACCTTCGAGGTACATCCTATAACTCCCACATCTCCTAGAAAACGTGCTTGCAATCATATTTTAAAGCATATTGTTCTTTTTGCTTTTATTTCTTTGCATATTTTCTTTTACCAAGCAAACCATGCATGGATATATAAGAGAGAAAAGAAATACCCAATTATGTTAAGCTTTTTGACATTGCACTTTTGCTATACCGAAACATACGGATGTCATTTCATAATTGGCTGGTAACAGTGGTGAGATGGTTATTTATGCATTTCTCTTAAGATTTTCTAGTCCTACCTGTCAAAAAGAGTGATACGAGTGTTAAGTACAAGAGATCACTTAACCTTACTCATCACAAACAAAGAGTCACAAAGCTCACTTGTTTAGTTGTGCATAAAGATACTCATCTAAGTTACAAGAGATACAAAATTTAGAAAACTCTGTTTCAATGGCCATTTTAAGGTTCACAAGAACAATGTACACATACACACAGTGTTTTTGTATTTTTTTGAGTTTTTCATTTTTTATTTTTTTTATTTTGAAAACAAAACAAAACAAAAACTAAACAATCAAACAGAAACAGAAAAACAACATGAAAGCATGAAAGAAAAATGCAAATGCATGAAGGCATGATAGAAAGGTGCAGATGCATGAAAGCATAATTCCAAAAGCAGATAAGAAATTAAGCAAAGAGAGTCCTACTTAAGATAGAAAGAATTAAAACAGAGGACAAATAGAAAATAAAATTAAGTCTTAGGCTCCTTTCTCACCCACACAGCACGAGTCTTTGGCGGTGAAGATGAAAAAGCACGTGTCCTAGTATGACTACTAAAGGACATAAAAGAATTAAAATTCTCCTGAAATTGAGTTTAAAAATTCAAGACTTTTAATAACTCTCCAAACGAAGGTGTAGGTCATTGAGAGGAAACTTGTGACCGTTTGGACAATTGCTTATAAGGAAACAAGTTAAAGTAATTAGGACGAATGTGTCCAGAAACACCACAATGGTAACAAACATGAGGTCTAACAAAGGATTTAGAATTAGCCAAAACAGTTTTGGAGTTCATACCTTTATTACCTTTCTCAAATTGAGGCACAATGACAGTCCTTGATCCAGAAGCTGTGATAGAGGAGGGGCTGGAGGAGATAGCATATCCTAAGCCAGTCTTATCAGAAATAGGCTTTTGAGCATTCTCCATAATCATCTTATCAGTTGAGGCAGCAAAGGCCATAACATGATGACATTCATCCACGTACTCATCAGAAGAGTCGTTCTCAGTGTCACTCCAAGTAGCAACTAACCATTTGTCTTTTGACTTCTTGGCCTTTTCTCTCATAAAGTAGTTTGGGCACTCTATCCTCATATGACCAAAACCTTTGCACTCATGACATTGGATGATGGGCTTCTCATTCTAACCCTTCCTAGAGGATTTAGATTTCTTAAGAGGTTTGCCCTTATCCTTTTTCCTAAACTAAAGAAGCTTGACAATCTCATCAGTTATGAAGGTTAGATCCTCATCCTCGTCATCATCTTCATCTTCATCTTCATCTTCAGAGTCCTCAATCTCTTCCTCTATACCCTTAAGAGCCAAATATTTACTGTTTCCACCTTTTCCCATTGAGCCTAATCCCATCTCATAGGTTTGAAGGTTCCCTATAAGCTCAGTTAAAGGAATTTGATCAATGTCCTTTGCTTCTTCAATGGCAGTAATTTTGGCATGGAATCTTTCAGGCAAGGACCTAAGGATTTTCCTAACAATTTTGGATTCTACTATATACTTTCCAAGGTTGAAGACAGAATTCACAATATCCTTGAGTTTAGCATAGAACTCATCAAAGGTCTCATCCTTTTCCATCCTTATTTCTTCAAAGCTATTAGTGAGTTTTTGAAGTTTCACAGTCTTCACTGCCTCGGTACCTTCATAGGTGGTCTCAAGAATGGTCCATGCTTCTTTGGCAACTTCCATGGATGATATCTTCTTGAATTCCTCATTGGTCACCCCACAAAACAAACCATTCAAGGCTCTACTGTTGAAATTTGCCTCTGTGATTGTTGCATCATCCTAATCCACTGACGCTTTCTTTAGCTTAATCCAGCCAATTTCAACAGCTTGCCAAACCTATTCGCCTAGAGCTTGAAAAAACACTTTCATACGAACTTTTCAGTACGCATAATTAGTGCCATCAAATAAAGGGGGAATCAAAAGAGATTGTCCATGATCCATGACAACGGGGGTCAAGGATCACAATCAGGAAACTAATCTAATCAGAGTATACCCGCTCTGATACCACTTGTTGGGAAATTTAGACCCCGATTGAAAGAATTAACAAGTTTTTAACCCAAGTTGTTAATTAGATTTATTATGAATAAACTTGTTAAAACAAACAAACATTAATATCATGTCACAAATAATATGTAGCAGAAAAATAAATAAGACAAGATATGATGACCTAGGAAAACCAATGAAACCAACCATTTTCACAATAAAAAACCTGGGGGGAAATCTTCCCGAAAAACAATTCACTATAGTAAAGAGAAGTTTCAGATCTAGTACAAAACCTTTATCCCTAGACTCTACAATCCCCGTAGATGAACTCACAGTAGAAACCTTCTACCGTTTCAGAACCTCTGAACTCTTCAATATATGAACGTCACCCTTTAATGCATGGATCCCAGTACGTGAGTCATTCCTTTGCACGAATCCCAGTACGTGACTCACTCACCAACTTGAGGAAGAGAATGTTGGCTGTAAAGTTCTTCACTTCATCAACAATAAAGATCAAGAAGCACTTGGTTATACAAAACCCTAAGGCGCAAAAACGTAGTAGCTTCTTTCAGAGAGAATAAGGCTTTGGTCACCTTTTGCATATGTTCTCCTTGTATTCTCTTATGTGACGGCCTCAAAAATAAGCCTTATATATGTCTAGGGTTGCGAGAAACGAAACCCTACACAAATACAAAAGCCTGGCCCAAAAATCAGATCTGAAAATTCTAATTTTCGTAACCTCGATAGCTGCTCGATCGATCCACCAGCTGTCGAGCTTTATTCATTAAATCTCGATAGATAGCTATCTATCGAGAAGCTGTCGAGCAGCTGTCCTCAGGTGTCTAGTAGGTGTCCGCAGATGCCCAACAGGTGTCCACAAGTGTTCAGCTATCTGTCCAACTTTAGTGAATACTTTTTCTACACTTGTTTCTTAGTCCAATCTTCATAGCTTTAATACTAGACTTGAACAACATGTTCTTTGAAGTATTAAACATATTCTAGATCTACCTAAATACAAGTAAAGTGCGTTTTGTCAAAAGATTAGCTAACTACATAAAATATGTCCTTAACACTCTAGCTGCGTTTATAGAAATGCGGCTATAAACCCCCGCAGGGGGCTATTGTTGCGCAGGGGCAATTGTTGCGCAGGATAGGCCGTGTTTGGAAACGCGGCTATGGAAAATGCAGCTAGGGTCTATAGCTGCATTTTTAAGGTCTATAGCTGCGTTTTCCAAACGCGGCTATAGCCCTTGTTTTTTGTAGTGTCTCCACGTCTCCGTGTGACGAGTTACAAAAGAAATTGTGATGTTTTTATTTTTAGACACTAGCATTTCTCCGTACTTACACACGCATGAAAATGAAGTCATATATATATATATATATATATATATATTTTTTTTTTTTATTTGTTTCAAGTACTAGGTTTTTTTATTTATTTATGCAAGTGTCAAGTACTGGGTTTGTACTACTAATATTGTGATAATATTTTACCTATTTTGAAGGACATTTCTATTATATATATATATATATATATATATATTACCTATTTTGAAGGACAACTCTATTATATGAGTCCGTTTGGATATAATTGAAAACTAAATATACTATTGTAAAATAATTTTAAAATATGTGAATAGTATCGTGAGACTTATTTTTGATGAAAAAGTTACTGAAAAGTAAAGTTTATGGGTCTTGTAAACAGTATACGGGATTCACTAATGTGCACTGTACACACTGAAGAAAAGTCAACAACTGCAGCTAAAAAAATTTAAAAAAAAAAAAAAAAAGAAAAAAACACAGTACAACCTGTCCAAGTTAAGTCATAACACACAGTACAACCTGTAAGCTTGCCCAAGTTTCTTAGTTTCATATTCAAACCATTTTCTTGGCATGGCAATGGCACCATCCACCTCTCTAGTGTTCAAAGTACGAAGGTGCAAACCAAAACTGGTTACTCCTGCCAAGCCCACACCCCATGAATTCAAACAACTTTCCGATCTTGATGACCGAGAGGGACTTTGAATTCAAATCCCAACCATACATTTCTATAAATATGATCCCTCAATTATGTAAGAGATCAGAGACCCACTGAAAGTCATCAGAGAAGCACTTGCACAAACACTAGTGTTTTACTAACCATTTGCTGGTAGGCTTAGGGAAGGACCTGGCCAAAAGCTTGTAGTAGAATGTACGGGTGAGGCCGTGAGGGTGTCATGTTTACTGAGGCCAACGCTGATGTTACGCTTGAACAGTTTGGTGACGTACTCCACCCTCCATTCCCATGCTTGGAGGAGTTGCTTTTTTATGTTCCTAGCTCTGGTGGCATCCTTCATTGCCCATTATTGCTCATTCAGGTTCATATACTGCTCTAAAACTCATTAATATATATATGAGTGTGTGTATTTACATCTAAATTGATGAATCATTGGTTGATTAAAGTAAGAAAATAAATTCCGCAACCTGTTAACATTTTGTAGTCTCTATGGCATGAAAAACTCTTGAAGCTATTATAATGAGAAACGTCACTTATATGTAAATATGAATCATGGGAAGGAAAATTGTTGGTACCTTGTTGTAGTTGGAAAATGCTAACCTAAATTACAAGTAATAAATATGATGGATTGACGTCAGATAATATAACAAATGAAGGTGAGTTTTGTTTTGTTTTTTTTTTTTTTTTTTTATGGGACAAATGAAGGTGAGTTATTTTAATGTAATCGGGGATATATCTAAAGGTTGTGTATCAAATTTATGAGTAATTTTACTTTGACAATATTTTTATAATAATGTCATAATAAATTTTAGACAGTGAGTTGTTATTTTTAAGTAAAAAAATGATATTAAAAGTGGACTAGAACTAATAATAATTCGAGTTGCTCACTGCATGTCTCTAGCGTCGTCATGCCATAGCTCTCCAGACAAACCCTCAAAATGAGGTTCCTGTGTTGTGCATTGTCAATTTACGTGATAAATTAAATCCTCCTTTACCCAATGGTTATTATGGTAATGATTTTGCGTTCTTTATGGCAATCACAATAGCAGGGAAGCTTTGTGAGAATCCATTGAGTTACGCTGTGGAATTGCTAAAAAATGCAAAGAACAATGTAACAGATGAGTACTTGCGATCGATGATTGATCTAATGATGATTAAGGGTCGACCCCACATCTATGGAGTGGGGTCATACGTTGTGACGAATGTAACACGTGTAGGATTTGGAGAGGTGGACTTTGGGTGGGGTAAGCTGGTTTTTGTGGGTTCGCCAAGGGTGGGGTGGAGACCATGCCTAGAATGTGTGGCTTCTATATTCCTAGTAAGAATAGTAAAGGAGAGAATGGGATAGCAGCGCCATTTTCCTTGCCAGTCCAAGCCATGGAAAGATTTGTAAGGCAGTTGGATATATTGCTTGTTGAAGGACCAGCTGGTCACTTATAAGAATTCCATTCTACTTTAGCTTTTGAACCAAATTTACTGAAAGTAAATATCTTAATTTGTGCATGCCTTAAGTTTGAATTTTATATCCGTTAGTTTTGTATTATTTATTGATTTCTTTAAGGAATTGAGTTACTTTCATCTGAAAATGGGTTAATTCTATTAACTTATCATGAGGTTTTGATTAATGTCAAGTAGGTACAAAACATTTAAAAAATGAACAATTTGATCCCTAAACCCAACTTACTCCCTAAATACTGTTAGGTCTGCTAGTTATTTTCTCTTCTCTATTTGTGACCAAATTGAATTTAGGAATTAAATTGGTTAATTTAGACGGATCGTCCACACTATATGTGGGGGGGATTGGAGTCACACTAAAGTCCCCAGAGGGTGACAAGTTGGAGTACGCAGCTCGTTTACAGTACCAAACCACCAATAACGAAGCTGAGTATGAAGCTTTACTCAAAGGACTGGAATTGGCTAAGTCCCTAGGGGCGGAATAAATAATAGTCAAAGGAGACTCTCAGTTAGTCATCAATCAAGTAAATGAAATGTGTGATACTAAGGAAGATTGGATGAAGAAATACCTTAACAAGGTAAAGCGGCTTGACCAAAAGTTTAAAGAAGCGAGTTTTCTTTAACTCCCGAGGGAGGAAAATATGGAAGCAAATGCCTTGGCGAGAGCAGCTTTGGCAAAAGGAGTTATAGACGAGTGTGACAAAATCCAGTACATGTTGAGTATAGACTTTCCAGATATACAACAAATAGGAGGAGGAGAAAATTGGATGAGTCCAATAATAATCTATGTTAAAGATGGAAGGCTTCTAGAAGACAAGGACGAGGCTAGGAAGCTAAGGGTTAGGGCCACCAAGTACATCCTTATAAATGAAGTGCTATAAAAGCGAGGCTTTTCTCAGCCCTACCTAATGTGCCTGGCCTCAGACGAGTCAAAATATGTGTTGAGGGAGGTCCATGAAGGAGCATGTGAAAATCACTCAGGAGCGAGATCGCTAGTCCATAAGGTCATCTGTGCAGGCTATTATTGGCCTACTATTCAAGTAGATGCTAAGGCTTATGTCAAAGTGTGTGACTAGTGTCAGAGTTTTAGCAACATTCTTAGACAGCCTTTAGAGTACTAGACCCCAATGATGACCCCATGGCCCTTTGCATAATGGGGATTGGATATCCTAGGTCCCTTCCCCCCAAGAATCAAATAGATGAAATTTTTGGTAGTAGGGATTGATTACTTTACCAAGTGGGTGGAGGCCGAATCTCTCGCAAAAATTACTCAGCTAAATGTTAAGAACTTCGTTTGGAAAAATATTGTATGCAGGTTCGGGGTACCTAGAGTACTAGTATCTAATAATGGACGATAGTTTGACAACACACCTTTCAGAAACTTTTGTAAACAGCTTGGAATCAAAAATCAATATTCCTCACCTTCTCACCCACAGGCGAATGGATAAGTAGAAGTACCAAACCGATCCCTGCTGAAAATCATCAAGACTCGGCTTGAGGGGGCAAAGGGAATATGGCCAGATGAGTTACCAGGTGAAACCCCCTTCAAGCTTGCCTATGGAAGTGAAGCAGTCATACCTGCAAAAATTCATATGGCTAATTATCGAGTGATGAAGTATCAGGAGAAAGAAAATAAGGAACAACTTAGTCTTGATCTCGATCTTGTCGATGAGGAAAGGATGGATGCAGAGCAAAGACAGCGAGATACAAAAATCTTATGGCTAGGCAGCATGATGCCATGGTAAAATCCAAGCATATCAATGTTGAGGACCTCGTTCTAAAAAGGGTCTCCTTGGCAACCAGAAACCCAGCTCATGAAAAATTAAGACTCAATTGGGAAGGACCCTATAGGGTAATCAGTTGTAAGAGGCAGGGGTCGTACTACTTGGAAGCTCTGGAATGACGAAAGTAAGAGTATCCCTGGAATGTGGAGCACCTGAAGAGTTACTATCAATAAATGATGAGCTTATGGACAAGAGTTATGGACAAGGTTGCAGCCATGATTCACGTGTCTCCTTATGTTTACTGTTATATGTTTTTACTATTACTATTGTGTGTTTTAAGAATAAAAAGTGTACTAGTTTTTAAACTTTTGCACTTTCTACAGAAAAATTTGTTAAAGACGAGGTTGTGTACTTGTATAAGTATTTTAACTTCTTAAGGCATCAGCTTTTAAGTTCGTGCCATATTTGTGGACTGTTAGGACATATGTGGTTCAAGTGGTTTCAAACATATGTCATTATTTTATGTAATTGGCTTATCCTTTGACAAAATGTACTTTACTTGTAATTGGGTAGATTTAGGATGTGTTTAACGCTTTAGGAAACTGTGTTTCAAGATCAAGTGTTGAAGTCATTAAGTTTGTCCAAGAAACAAGCTGAAAAGTACAAGTTACCAAAACTCGACACCTAGTCTCGACACATGCATCTATTGAGCTTTAAGAAGCTGTTTTTGCCCCGAGGCTTGACAGCTTCTCGACAGATCCTCGACACCTCTATCTGTCGAGATTTAAGGAAAACAGATTCTAAGTTCTGTTTTGAGTCCAATCCGTGAATGTGTCTTTGAGAATTCTTTTCTTCTAACCCTAGACATATAAAAGGATTATTTTAAGGGCCGTCGAAGGAACACAAGTACACAAGTTGCACAAGCATTGAGAAATCCTTGTTCAAGCTATTTGTGATCCAAGACAAAGTTCATGCCCTAGTTCATCTCTTGTGTAGAAGTTGCTGTGTAATGTACACCGTAGGGTTTTGTAACTGAGCATCTTCTTGATCTTCATCATGTGGATGAATTGAAGAACTTTGCAGCCAACAACTTTCTGTCTAGTTGGTGAATTGAAGTCGTGTACTAGGATCCGTGCATCAAAAGGAGAAACTGTCACTACAGAACAAGTCCAATTGGGTATTGGGGTAAGGGTTCAACTGTAGGTTGGTAAGGTACTGGGATTCCTTACTTGTAATCACTTGTTGTGATAATAGTGGAGTTTCGGGAGTGGTGACCTTAAATCACCTGATGGGGGTTTTTGCCGTCAGGTTTTCCCCATTCGTAAACAAATCACCGTGTCATTTATTTTCTGTTGCATACTTTAGTTATTGGTGATTTGTTTGTGCTGCCACGTGAATTTGCATGTTACCTTGATTAATTAATAACTTGGGTAATTAATCAACTTAATTAATCACAAGGGGTCAACGCATTTGTGGTCTTCAAGTGGTATCAGAGCAGACACACTCTGATTAAGGTTTAATCCTTGCGTGTGATCCATTGACCTCTGTTTGTCATGAATAGAGGTTAGTCTCTTATTATACCTTTATTATTTAATGGTACTAATTATGCATACTGGAAAGTACGCATGAGAGCTTTCGTGCAGTCACTAGATGAGAAGGTGTGGCAAACTGTGGAGATAGGTTGGACCAAGCCTACAAAAACGCCAGCTGATTGGGATGATGCCAAGATCAAGGTGGCAAATTTCAACAGCAGAGCATTGAATGCCCTATTCAGTGTGGTCACCAATAAGGAGTTCAAGAAAATTTCCACCAAGAAAATTGCTAAGAAAGCATGGACCATTCTCCAGACAACTTATGAGGGAACCAAGGCTGTCAACGATTCAAAGCCACAGAGGCTCACTACAAGCTTCGAAGAAATTAAGATGGAGGAGGATGAATCATTCCATGAGTTCTATGCAAAGCTCAAGGACATAGTGAACTCAGCTTTCAATCTTGGGGAAACCATTTCTGAACCCAAGATAGTAAGAAAAATGCTCAGATCTTTGCCCGAGAGATTCCATGCTAAGATCACGGCGATAGAGGAATCGAAGGATATTGACAAGATTCCTCTGACTGAGCTGGTTGGTAATTTGCAAACCTACGAGCTAGGGTTGACTAGAATGAGCAAGTCAAGCAAAGGCAAGAGAATGGCACTAAAGGCCAAGAGCAGTGATACAGATGAGTCTTCAGATGATGAAGATTCTAAGATGAAGTCCTACATTACTAGGCAATTCAAGAAATTCATGAAGAGTGCCAATGGAAAAAGCTTCAACAAGGACTATAGGCAATCCAGTTCTTCTCAGTTTAAGAGCCCAGACAAAGGGAAAAAGGATACTAAGGATGGCGGTCAGTACATTGTTTTCGCTGGACCGAAATGCTTTGAGTGTCAAGGCTTCGGACACATGAAACAAGAGTGTCCAACGTACCTCAAAAGCATTGAGAAAAGCAAGGCACTTGCTGCTACCTTAAGCGACACAGAGCCCGAGGATGATTCCGACAATGAAGATGACGGAATCTTGAATGCCTTCATTGCCACTGTTAATCCTACTAAAGGGATTACTAAAGAAGTAGATGAAGAAAAGGAATTGGTAGATGCTAAGTTTGAAACTATGGATGATCAAGATGATATCCATACCACCTATGAGAAATTGTATAAGCTTTTTGAAAAGCATGAGAAACTCTATAGGCTGGCCACCAAAAAGCTCAGTGATGTGGAACTTGACCGTGAGGAGCTTTCCACTGAGGTTGATGAAGCAAATTAGACCATTAGGGCACTGAGGTTCGAGAGCAATTTCTTAGCTGAGAAGACCAAGAAGCTTGAAGCGGAGCTGTTTCAAGTTAGAGCACAATTGGAGAGGACATCAAGTGCAAAACTGGATGAGATGCTCAGCGTTCAGAAATCTGCTTCGGATTGTACAGGATTGGGGTATGCATTCTCTCTCTCTAACACTCCTTCTGCTAGTACTACTGTTTTTGTTCCTCTTGCTAATAACATTAAAATTGAGGATAAAGATGTTAAAACTGAATTAGCAAGTGAGAACTTAGACAAGAGTAAGTCCATCTTAGGAGCACCCCTTAAGCTTGAGAAGAGGGAAACTAGAAACACTAGGACTAAGAAGGCTATCTCTCAAAAGCCTAAATAGAAGAAGCAGCATCTCTGTTATCATTGTGGTGTTGCCGGTCATACTCGACCAAATTGCTATAAGTGATTAGCCACTCAACAAAATAATGTCATGATAGCATCTGGGAACCAGAATTAGCTTCAGACCTCTCTTGCTCCTCTTGGAGATATTCTCAAAGCCCTCATGTTCCTTTCGAACTTGAATGGTTTAAATTCTTCCCCCTCATTACCGGTTCAAGGGTTGGCAAAAAGGAAAGGTTCTTCCAAGCTGTGGAAGGAAAAGGGTTCTAAGTGATTTTGTTCACTTCTTTTCTCTCTCCCCGTTTTATTGTTTTTACATTACTTGTGTGTTACTTTACTGTTTTGAGTCAGTCTAGTTTTATGCATTATTTTGCTTTCTTTAATATGTTTTTGTGTGTGTGTTTTCAGTTTTGTGTTTTATTTTTACTTTTCTAAAAAAAAAAAATTGAAAAATTAAAAAATACAAAAACAATGTGTGTTTGTGTGCATTGGTTCTTGTAAACCTTAAAATGGCCATTGAAACAGAGTTTTCTAAATTTTGTATCTTTTGTAGCTTAGATGAGCATTCTTATGCACAACTAAGCAAGTGAGCTTTGTGGCTCTTTGTTTGTGATGAGTAAGGTTAAGTGGTCTCTTGTATTTAACACTCGTATCACTCTTTTTGATGGGTAGGACTAGAAAATCCTAAGAGAAAGGCATAAATAACCATCTCACCCCTATTACTCGCTAATCATGAAATGACATTTGTATGCTTCGACATAGCAAAAGTGCAATGTCAATAGCTTAACATAATTGGGTATTTCTTTTCTTTCTCTTATATGCTCATGCATGATATGCTTAATAAAAGAAAATATATAAAGAAATAAAAAGCAAAAAAATCAAAATGCTTTAAAATAATGATTGTAAGCGTGTTTTCTAGGAGATGTGAAAGTTATAGAATGTACCTTGAAGGTGATAGTCCCCATCAAACAATTATGATTGTGTGTGACTTAAAGTGATTTTCTCATATCTCAAATCGTCATAACTTTGAGACACTTATGTAATCTTGCAATGTTTTTCACACACGATACGCAATGTTCTTTACTACTCTTGATGCATGTGCAGGTACAATGTGATTTGGCCATCACAAGGTTTACATGTATTAATGTATGTTCACTAAACTGTCTTAACTCATTTTTGAAATATAAAATTGGTTAGACTTATTTAGTGTGTGTGTGTGTGTTTTGGGATCCATGTGCTTTAAATTATTGTTGAAAGATGATTTTGAGAGCTTAAATTATTGTTTAGATCATTGGTTGAGTTGCATGCGAGATTGCATTCATGTCTGTGTTTTTCCTCTATTGAAAACTGCTTTTTAAGGCAAGCTCGACACCTCCTCGATACCTCCTCGATACTTGGCTATCTGTCGAGCTTCTCAGCTTCTTCTTATCGCAGTCTCGACACATTCTCGACACCTGGTGGATCGATCGAGGAACTTTCTGTCTGCTCGATAGCTTCTCGATAGCTTCTAGATCGATCGATATTCTTTTGTGTTTGATCTTCATTTCTCGACACCTATTCTCGATAGCTGTATCTGTCGAAGTACATTTTCTCGATACATACCTCGATAGCTGTCTCGACACCTCTCGATACCTTCATTTGTCGAAAATTATTGAAGGAGTATATATTGGATCTTCGCGATTTTTCTCTCATTTCTCTCGATCTCTCTCTCGATACATTGTGTGTTTTCTCTCCCAAAACCTCTCTCACTCACTCCAAACCCCTTCCTAAGGATTCTTCAAGCTTTACTCAAGATCTTCCTCACTTGGTAAGCTTCAATCCTCTCATTCTTCATGCATTTCATGTTTTAAAACCTAAGTTTTAGGGTTTTTGAAAAATTTTGGGGTTTTTCAAAATTGAAGAGTGTTTATTGAAAATTTTGGGTTGGTTTTATAGATTTGATCTTTAAAACTACATACATTGCATCACATTAGCATTATAACAGTATTTTCATGTATTTAGATGTGTGTTCTCTGCTTGTGTGCTGGCAGGATTGGATTGGGCTGAGCCCATGATGTTTTTTTTTTTATATTGCATGTCACATGTTCATGCATTTCCCATGCATATGTTCTTTCTTTACAATATACTCATCCTATATTGAACTGTTTTGGGACTTTTCTATGTGTTTCTTTCTTTCTCTTTCTCTTTGTTTGCGTTAATAGTGTCTATGGCACCTAAGCGTAAATCCATTCTATCCCAGAACCCTCTGCGTTCTCGGGACTCTTCTTCTTCTTCTTCTTCTGATCCTACTCCTATGTTTGTCCGGTTCAGTGATGAGAAAGCCCAACTGGACTTCTCGGAGAACTTTTTTAAACGAGGTATTCATTAGGAATGCCAAGTTGTCCTGGCAGACTTTGTCGACACGGACCTACCCGATGTCATTCACAGTCAGGGTTAGGAGTCACTGTGTGACGTCCCGGTCACATGTCCTACAGTGTTAATACAGGAGTTTTACTCCAACATCCACGGGATTGATTCTTCAGTACCTCTCTTTCATTCTCGCGTTCGAGGTACGCGCTTTGCTGTCACTTCGGAGCTGGTCTCTGAGGTTCTTCACGTCCCGAGGGTTGATCATCCTGATTACCCCGAACGTGAGCGTCTATGGACTCTGTCCAAAGACGAGATGATCTCTGTGTTCTGTGAGCACTCCCTCTAACTGAGGAGATCATCAATGCACACCATGTAGGCCTTTTACTAAAGGTCCTCGTTTTCTTAACATGGTGATGACATTTGTTTTGCATCCACTCTCTCACTACAACTCTATCACAGAGCCTCGTGCTTGATTTTTGTTGTCTCTTTTAGAGCATTTTACTATAGAGTTTCCTTCACACTTTATCTTCTCTATCATAGATGTCTATAGAGATACGACTACTTGTGATAAGCTCATTTTCCCTTCCGCTATCACGAGGATTCTTCGCCATTTTTCCATCCCTTTCTATCGTTCGACCATTTTCATGTCATGTCTGCCATAGACGCTACTATCGTAAAACGTAGTGAGGCACAGTTCAAGTCGAGACAGTCAGATTCTGCAGCTCCTTCCTCCCATCCAGCTCCATCTAGATCTGCTCGAGCGACATCTGCTCCCTCCTCTTCCTCGAGCGACGTCACACTTGGAGACATCATGACGCAGCTTCAGCGCATGGATGCTTGCCTCAATACACTCTCTACGGAATTGTATCAGGTGAACATTCATGTTGGTCGCATTGCTAGGCGACAGGCGACCTTGGAAGGCTTTGCCTCTGAGGCTTCACCTTTGAGACTTCTCCTTCACCTCCTCATGTAGCTTCTGAGACTGAGGATGATGATAGTGATGACGATGATGCTTCCGATGATGATGATAGAGATACGAGCTCTTTGGATGAGATGTCTACTTGACACTCTACCCTTTGTTCCTCGTAACAAAAAAGGAGAGTAGTTTTGGGTTATGAGAGTAGTCATACCTAGGGGGAGAGCTTATATAGGGTATTTTTGATAGGGGGAGTGTTAATATGAGGGATGTAGTGAGGATTATATGTATTTCCTTTCTTTTCTTTTCTTTCTTATAGAGATACATTGTTCATGTACCCCGGTCTTGTGACCATTTATTGACATACATTGTGCTTATTTCTTGATATATATATGTTGATGTATGTTTCTTTCACCTACCTTTCCATGTGTTGTTTCTTTTCTGTCTTTATACAAATGTTTCTTTTATTTGTATGCAATCTATTATTTCTGCTTCACACAAAGATGCCTTGATGTGTTTTGTTTAAAAGTGTTTCAGAAATATAGGTTATCAAAGTCTACTTGCCATAAACTCTCTTCTTGCAAAGTTTTTCAAGAGTTTATGTTAGGATAGATTTTATTGTATTCAACAAGTGAATATGAGATTGAGTGCTTTATGACTTCTCTCATATCTTCATTTGTTTATTGTGGTTTTGTCACGGATTGCCAAATGGGGAGATTGTTAGGACATATGTGGTTCAAGTGGTTTCAAACATATGTCATCATTTTATGTAATTTGCTTATCCTTTGACAAAACTCACTTTACTTGTAATTGGGTAGATTTGGGATGCGTTTAACGCTTTAAGAAACTGTGTTTTAAGATCAAGTGTTGAAGTCATCAAGTCTGTCCAAGAAACAAGCTGGAAAGTGCAAGTTACTAAAACTCGACACCTAGTCTCGACACATGTATCTATTGAGCTTTAAGAAGCTATTTTTGCCTCGAGGCTCGGCAGCTTCTCGACACCTCTATCTGTCAAGATTTAAGGAAAACAGATTCTAAGTTCTATTTTGAGTCCAATCCGTGAATTTGTTTTTAAGACTTCTTTTCTTATAACCTTAGACATATAAAAGGATTATTTTAAGGGTCGTCGAAGGAACACAAGTACACAAGTTGCACAAGTATTGAGAAATCCTTGTTCAAGCTATTTGTGATCCAAGACAAAGTTCATGCCCTAATTCATCTCTTGTGAAGAAGTTGCTGTGTAATGTGCACCGTAGGGTTTTATAACTAAGCATCTTCTTGATCTTCATCGTGTAGATGAGTTGAAGAACTTTGCAGCCAATAACTTTCTCTCTAGTTGGTGAATTGCAATCGCGAACTGGGATCCGCACAATTGGTTAGTCACGTACTGGGAGTCGTGCATCAAAAGGAGAAACTGTCACTACAGAACAAGTCCAATTGGTTATTGGGGTAAGGGTTCAACTGTAGATTGGTAAGGTATTGAGATTCTTTACTTGTAATCGCTTGTTGTGATAATAGTGGAGTTTCAGGAGTGGTGACCTTAAATCACCCGGTGGGGTTTTTGCCGTCAGGTTTTCCCCATTTGTAAAAAAATCACCGTGTCATTTATTTTCCGCTGCATACTTTAGTTATTGGTGATTTGTTTGTGCTGCCACGTGAATATGCATGTTAACTTGATTAATTAATAACTTGGCTAATTAATCAACTTAATTAATCAACTTAATTAATCACAAGGAGTCAACGCATTTGTAGCCTTTCATGGACGATATTTATATAATAGATATGGTTTGGATTTTCAATGTATTCAAGGCATGAACCTAATTTCCACAATAATACCCATAAAGAGGCTAAAGCTTAATACAAATGAAAATTTCTGGATGCAGGGATGTAACGTTCACAAGCTTTCCTTGAAATGTTGATAAAGTAACAAAAAAAATGAGCTAAGGCACACTCATCTAAAAGACAGACGGGAGACCCTATACTCGTCCAAAAAATAGGAAAAAATCCCACACTCGTCCAAAGAAAAGGATGGGAAGAAATAGTAACTGTAACGCATAACGCTCAAATAGTGGACAAGAAAAATCACACGGAGAGCATTGGAGCCCATGGACGAGCGTCTAGCCAAGACGCCCCTATGTTATGGACGAGTGAAACGCTAGAAACGTCTTGAATGAATACTAGTTATCTAGCTCATGGACGGAGAATGCCAAGATGCTCCCATGGTAAAATCATCATTGCCACTTCTAGGACGAATTACACTTGTAAAATTTATATTGCAAGCAAGTCACCCACATACAAGTCGTCCGTAGGAAAAACACATGGACGGCCCTCCAACAAGGGAAGTGGGTAAACTCCTAAAAAGCTAGGAACAAAAATAGTGCAAACAAAACAATAATATTAGCACACGCATCCATACAATAATATGAAAATTATGAAAAGAGAATTCACCAATCAATTTGGAGGGTAGATGACCATCGTTCAAAAACCCTCAAACTAAAAGCTTAAATGATCAACTGTGTTAGGAGATATGTGTTTCATCTTGTTTTAAACAAATGTCATATTTTTATGTAATTGGCTTATCCTTTGACAAAACGAACTCAACTTGTATTTGGGTAGCTCTAAGATGATAATACTTCAAGAAACAAGGTTTCAAGATCAAGTGTTAAAACCATGCAAGTTGTCCAAGATTCAAGTTGAAGAAGTGTCAAATTTTAAAGCTCGAGAACTGGCTCGACACATGCATCTATCGAGCTTTAAGAAGCTGTTCAGCCTCGAGGCTCGACAGCTCCTCAACACCTCTAGCTGTCGAGATTTAAGAAAATCATATTCTAAGTTTTTTTTTTTATTCCAATCCGTACTTATGTCTTTGAGACTTCTTTTCTTCTAACCCTAGATGTATAAAATGATTATTTTAAGGGCCGTCAAAAGATACACAAGTTGCATAAACGTTGAGAAATCCTTGTTCAAGCAATTTGTGATCTGAGACAAAGTTCATACCCTATTTCATCTCTCTTGTGAAGAAGTTGTTGTGTAATATGCACCGTAAGCTTTTGTAACCAAACATCTTCTTAATCTTCATTGTGTGGATGAATTGAAGAACTTTGCAGTCAACAACTCTCTCTAGTTGGTGAATCAAAGTTGCGTACTAGATCTGCGCAATTGGTTAGTCACATACTGGGAGCCGTGCATCAAAAGGATAAACTATCACTACAGAACAAGTCCAATTGAGTATTGTGGTAAGGGTTCAACTGTAGGTTGGTAAGGTACTTGGGATTCTTTTACTTGTAACCGCTTGTTATGATAATAGTGGAGTTTCGGGAGTGGTGACCTTGAATCAGCCGGTGGGGTTTTTGCCGTGTAGGTTTTCCCCATTCGTAAACAAATCACCGTGTATATTTATTTTCCACTGCATACTTTAGTTTATTGGTGATTTGTTTGTGCTACCACGCTATTTGCATGATAATTTGATTAATTAATAACTTGGCTAATTAATCAACTTAATTCATCACAAGGGGTCAACGCATTTATGGCCTATCAAAATGTTTGGAAACTCGTCTCAAATATTCTAGACGAGTGAAATGTACTTGCATAAATTTCAAATGGTCCTAAACAATGGACCTCTTGAAAATAAAAAGAAAGAAAATAACTTTTTCTGATACAAGTTTTACTAAGGAGCATCTCCGGTTTTAGGGTCGTCTTGAGCAGGCTGGGTGGTGGCATCATCCTCGACATTAACATCGTCTAAGCCTGTTTGGAGGAGGGAGCTTGTAGCAGCGCCAATATTGAGTTTAATAGTGCTAAAGTTAACCCCAGGGAAGTTTTCTATAGCATCCATTTTGAAATCCTCAAACCCCGCTACATAATTGGTGTCCAGCAAGTTAGTAAATTCCTTGGACATTCTGAACTCCGTCACAAGATCGTCTTTGGCCTTCTTGAGAAGGGAACTCAGCTCGTCGTTCTTCTATTGAAGAAGGTCAAGACGTGCATCCTTCTTGGTAGCATCAGATTTCAACTCCTCCACCAAAGTATTCAACCCTTTAACCTCGTCCTTGGCCTTGTTTGCCACTTCAGCCCATGTTTTGCAGTCACCTTTAGTTTCTTCTATCCTTTTCTCAAGAAGGATTTTTGTCTTGTCCATCTCCGTGGCCTGTCTGAACGCAGCTATAAACTTCGACATTGCCCGCGTAAACAATTAAGAAGGTTTAAGAAGGAAAAATGACAATAAATAACATTGTTAAAGCAAGACGAGGCAAAGGTGTTTACCTTAAAAAGATCATGAATACCAGAGTGCTTGAACTCCTTTAAAGACATATCATAACACACAGCCACGTCTTCACCAATTACAGCTTCTTGTAACCGTTCCCAGTGTTGGGAAATTTAGACCCCGGTTGATAGAATTAACAAGTTTTAAACCTAAGTTGTTAATTAAATTTATTATGCATAAAACTTGTTAAAACAAACAAACAACAATATCATGTCAAAACTAAGTGCAGCGAAAAAATAAATAAGACAAGATATGATGACCCAGGAAAACCAATGAAACCAACCAGTTTCACAGTAAAAAACCTGGGTGGAAACCTTCCCGGAAAGCAATTCACTATAGTAAAGAGAAGTTTCAGATCTAGTACAAAACCTTTGTCCCTAGACTCTACAATCCCCGTAGATGAACTCACAGCAGAAACCTTCTACTGCTTCAGAACCTCTGAACTCTTCAATATATGAACGCCACCCTTTGATGCATAGATCCCAATACGTGACTAACTCCTTTGCACGAATCCCAGTACGTGACTCACTCACCAACTTGAGGAAGAAGAATGTTGGATGCAAAGTTCTTCACTTCATCAACAATAAAGATCAAAAAGCACTTGGTTACAAAACCCTAAGGCGCAAAGACGCAGTAGCTTCTTTCTGAGAGAATAAGGCTTTAATCACCTTTTGCATAAGTTCTCCTTGTATTCTCTTGTGTGACGGTCTCAAAAATATGCCTTATATATGCCTAGGGTTGTGAGAAAAGAAACCCTACACAAATACAAAAGCCTGGCCCAAAAATCAGATTTGGAAATCTAAATTCCCGTAACCTCGATAGATACCTCGATCGATCGGGCAGCTGTCGAGTCTCATTAAATCTCGATAGATACCTCGATAGATAGCTCGATAGATAGCTATCTGTCCAGCAGCTATTTGCAGGTGTCCACCAGGTGTCCAGCTTCACCCGAGAAACATAAAGATGATCAAGAATGATCAAGGGGGCACAAAGAATCCATAAAATGCATGAATGTAATGAAACAATATGCTATGAATGACAAGATAAGAGAGACATGCAAAACATGTGAAAAACAATGCATGCAGAGAATCTCGATCGATCGAGAGGTATCGAGGAGCTATCGAGCAAACCTCGATGGATCGAACAGCTATCGAGAAGCTATCGAGGAGACAGAAACTTTCTCGATCGATCCACTTAGCTATCGAGGGGTATCGAGATTGCGATAACATGCAACTGAAGATCTCGACAGATAAGCCAGGTATCGAGAGGTGTCGAGGATGTGTCGAGATAGCTTAAAAACAGTTTTTCAAGAAGAGAAAAACACAGATGTGAATGCAATTAAGCATGCAATTCAACGAAAGATCCAAGCAACACATTAAGCTCTCAAAATCATCTCTCAACAAGAAGAATTAAGCACATGTATCCCAAAACACGCACACACACACTAAACAAGTTTAACCAATTTTATATTTCAAAAATGAGTTAAGACAGTTTAGTGAGCATACATTAATGCATGTAAACCTTGTGATGGCCAAATCACATTGTACCTGCACATGTATCAAGAATAGCAAAGAGTATTGCGTGTTGTGTGTGAAAAAATCGCAAGATTGCATAAGTGTCTCAATGTTATGACGATTTGAGATATGAGAAAATCACTTTAATTCACACACAATCATAACTGTTTGATGGGGACTATCACCTTTGAGGTACATCCTATAACTCACACATCTCCTAGAAAACACGCTTGCAACCATATTTTAAAGCATTTTTTATCTTTTTGCTTTTTATTTCTTTGCATATTTTCTTTTAACAAGCATATCATGCATGGGTATACAAGAGAAAGAAAAGAAATACCCAATTATGTTAAGCTTATGACATTGCACTTTTGCTATGCCGAAGTATACAGATGTCATATTATGATTGGCGAGTAACAGTGGTGAGATGGTTATTTATGCCTTTCTCTTAGGATTTTCTAGTTCAACCCGTCAAAAAGAGTGATACGAGTGTTAAGAAGAAGAGATCACTCTACCTTACTCATCATAAACAAAGAGCTACAAAGCTCATTTGCTTAGTTGTGCAGAAGAATGCTCATCTAAGCTACATGTGATACAAAATTTAGAAAACTCTGTTTCAATGGCCATTTCAAAAGTTCACATGAACCAATGCATACAAACACACACTGTTTTTGTATTTTTCAATTTTTCAAATTTTTTTTTTTAAAAAAACCAAACAAAAATAGACAAACAACATGAATGCATGAAAGAAAGATGCATATGCATGAAGGCATGATAGAGGTGCAGATGCATGAAAGCATGATTTCTACAGAAGATAAGAAATCAAATAAAGAGAGTCCTGCTTTAGATAGAAAGAATTGAAGCAAAGGACAAACAGAAAAAACAATTAAGTCTTATGCTCCTTTCTCACCCACACAACACGAGTCTTTGGCCGTGAAGATGAAAAGGCACGTGCCCTAGTATATCTACTAAAGGACATAGAAGAATTAAAATTCTCCTGAAATTGAGTTAAAAAGCTTAAAGTTTTTAATAACTCTCCAAATAAATGTGTAGGTCCTTGAGAGGAAACCTGTGACTGTTTGGACAATTGTTTATAAGGATACAACTTAAAGCAATTAGGACGAATGTGTCCAGAAACACCACAATAGTAACAAACATGAGGTCTAACAAAGGATTTAGAATTAGCCAGAACAGTTTTGGATTTCATACCTTTATTACCTTTCTCAAATTGAGGCACAATGACAGTCCTTGATCCAGAAGCTGTGGAAGAGGAGGGGCTAGAGGAGACAGCATAACCTAAGCCAGTCTTATCAAAACTAGGCTTTTAAGCACTCTCCACAATCACCTTATCGGTTGAAGCAGCAAAGGCCATAACATGACGACACTCATCTACGTACTCATTAGAAGAGTCATTCTCAATGTCACTCCAAGTAGCAACCAACCCTTTGTCTTCTGACTTTTTGGCCTTTTCCCTCATAAAGTAGTCTGGACACTCTATCCTCATATGACCAAAACCTTTACACTCATGGCATTGGATGATGGGCTTCTCATTCTTACCATTCCTAGAGGATTTAGATTTCCTAGGAAATTTGCCCTTATCCTTTTTCCTAAACTGAAGAAGCTTGATAATCTCATCAGTTATGAAGGTTAGATCCTCATCCTCATCCTCATTATCATCTTCATCTTCATCTTCAGAGTCCTCAATCTCTTCCTCTATACCCTTAAGAGCCAAGTTTTTACTCTTTCCACATTTTCCCATTGAGCCTAATCCCATCTCATAGGTTTGAAGGTTCCCTACAAGCTCAGTTAGAGGAATTTGATCAATATCCCTTGCTTCTTCAATGGCAGTGATTTTGGCATGAAATCTTTCAAGTAAGGACCTAAGGATTTTTCTAACAATTTTGGATTCTGCTATAGACTCTCCAAGGTTGAAGGCAGAATTCACAATATCCTTGAGTTTAGCATAGAACTCATCAAAGGTCTTATCCTCTTCCATCCTTATTTCTTCAAAGCTACTAGTAAGTCTTTGAAGCTTCACAGTCTTTACTGCCTTGGTACTTTCATATGTGGTCTCAAGAATGGTCCAAGCTTCCTTGGCAACTTCCGTGGATGATATCTTCTTGAATTCCTCATTGGTCACCCCACAAAACAAGGCATTCAAGGCCTTACTATTGAAATTTGCCGCTGTGATTGTTGCATCATCCCAATCCACTGGCGCTTTCTTTGGCTTAATCCAGCCAACTTCAACAGCTTGCCATACCTGTTCACCTAAAGCCTGCAAAGACACTTTCATACGAACTTTCCAGTACGCATAATTAGTGCCATCAAATAAAGGAGGAATCAAAAGAGATTGTCCACAATCCATGACAACAGGGGTCAAGGATCACACTCAGGAAATTAATCCAATCAGAGTGTACCCGCTCTGATACCACTTGTTGGAAAATTTAGACCCCGGTTGATAGAATTAACAAGTTTTAAACCTAAGTTGTTAATTAAATTTATTATGCATAAAACTTGTTAAAACAAACAAACAACAATATCATGTCAAAACTAAGTGCAGCGGAAAAATAAATAAGACAAGATATGATGACCCAGGAAAACCAATGAAACCAACCAGTTTCACAGTAAAAAACCTAGGGGGAAACCTTCCCGGAAAGCAATTCACTATAGTAAAGAGAAGTTTCAGATCTAGTACAAAACCTTTGTCCTTAGACTCTACAATCCCCGTAGATGAACTCACAGCAGAAACCTTCTACTGCTTCAGAACCTCTGAACTCTTCAATATATGAACGCCACCCTTTGATGCATAGATCCCAATACGTGACTAACTCCTTTGCATGAATCTCAGTACGTGACTCACTCACCAACTTGAGGAAGAAGAATGTTGGCTGCAAAGTTCTTCACTTCATCAACAATGAAGATCAAAAAGCACTTAGTTACAAAACCCTAAAGCGCAAAGACGCAGTAGGTTCTTTCTGAGAGAATAAGGCTTCAATCACCTTTTGCATATGTTTTCCTTGTATTCTCTTGTGTGACGGCCTCAAAAATATGCCTTATATATGCCTAGGGTTGTGAGAAAAGAAACCCTACATAAATACAAAAGCCTGGCCCAAAAATCATATCTGGAAATTTGAATTCCTGTAACCTCGATAGATATCTCGATCGATTGGGCAGCTGTCGAGCCTCATTAAATCTCGATAGATACCTCGATAGATAGCTCGATAGATAGCTATCTGTCCAGCAGCTATTCGCGGGTATCCACTAGGTGTCCAGCTTTAGTACACACTTTTTCTTCATTTGTTTCTTGGTCCAATCTTCATGGCTTTAATACTAGACTTGAACAACATGTTCTTTGAAGTATTAAACACATCCTAGATCTATCCAAATACAAGTAAAGTGCGTTTTGTCAAAGGATTAGCTAACTACATAAAATAGCGACATATGTTAACAAACTTGAACTACATATGTCCTAACACCCAGGCCAAATCCTTATTCTCCAGTAGGTGTATAGGAACCCTCTGGGGAGGTACAGAAGAGGTAGGGGCATGGGTTTTGGATAGGGTGACATCCACAGGGACAGACGAGTCAACATCAACAATTGTGATGGACAACTGAAAAGAAGGGGGATTAGATTTAGTGGTTTCATGCCTAGACGACCCGTGCTTGGTCTTCTTCGCTCGTAGACTGGGTAAGCTTCCTAGGTCCAAATTCTTGGGCAAGCTTTTCCTTTTGTCTTTTGCAATAGGACAAGGCTGGGATTGGGCCTCAGGTCTGGTCCTCTCACCAACCACTTCCTTCCCCTTGTTTTCTTTCATAGTTGCCATTCCTAAAAATAAAAATATAAAAAATAAAAAAATTAAATGAAAAGGGAGAGAAGTTTTCAAAATAAAAAGAACACTCACGTCTACGAACAGTAAGTTCATGGGCAAGGGCTTCAGCAGATGGTTCAGGGCCAAGTCTCCACGTGCGTAACCGTCGAAGAGTTACCAACGAGTGAAAATTCCTCTTGGTGTGTAGACGAGCTCTGTGAATGCAGTCACGGTAGAACTTGCTTAAAGAAGGATGTCTGACAGCTGTAGAAAAAGAGGAAAAGTAAGGTTAGACAATTGCATAAAAATAAAATAAAATACAATAAAGAAGACGAAGAAGGAAAAACACGACATACCTTCAAGACGAAGGTTCCCTAATTCTCCAGAATAAGGGGAAAATGTATCCTTACCAACCTCAACAGGGTGCCTCCTCCAGAAACCAGAGACGAAGAAAAACTCTGTCTTCTAGTTTCTGTCAAATGAGGCTAAAGATTAAATCAATCTACAGTCATTGCCCCTAGTTGTGAATTGATAGAAACCTAAAGATTGACTGATCTCAAAGGGTTTATAACAATACAGAAACTCATCTACCGTAAGAGGATGGTTCTCATCAAATGCTTCCCTCCACAAAACTTGCATAGAGACGACGAGTCTTCATGCGTTAGGGTTAAGCTGGCAAACCCCTAAACCCAGCCTAGTGAGTAATTCTCTAGTGAAGGCATTTAAAGGTAGCCTAAGCCCCACTAGAACGAAAGCTTTGTAAAAACCTATCCCAAAACGGGGCTGGCAACACCATTCCACATGGATGGCTAACCTAGGGTTAAGATCGTTGGGGATTTGGTACCAACTCCTAAGGGCATCTAACCTTTTCTCATCCGTCTTAGAGGGGATTCCTACAGCGCAACTATACACGGTCTCTTCTTCATCCAAAGGGGAAGATGGTGGGATACTCGTCGAGGTGCTAGCTCCGGAAGCTACCCTCGTCCTAAGGTTCTCTTGGAAAGCCTCAAGGGGAATTCCAGGAATACAAGAGGTGTATTCCTCTGTTGTATTACCACTATTACTACTATCGTTGCTAGAAGTACTATAGCTGGAAGAATTACGATACTCGTCTATGGCTTTATCCATGCTATCACTAGACAAAGAGACAGCTACTTCAAACATTCTAAAACTTGAAAGGAAAGCCTAAGAGTGAAGATGAAGAGAATACCTAGCTCTAGACGAAGGATACTAAAGACGCTGAGAAACTTCTAGACGAGGCGACGGACGAGAAGTGTCAAAAAGGATAATTTGAAACAATGAAGAGGGCACGGGAGGAAATCAACTATTTATAGGCAAAAAAGTCTCAGCATTCCAAACGATGGTGCCAACAAGAAAGCGGCACGTGGAACATGCCTCGAGGAAATAAATTGACGTGACCAGTCACCTATGAAAGCATGGCACGTGATACATCATTTTTTAAAATAATAATAATAACAATAATAATAATAATAATAATAATAATAATAATAATAATAATAATAATAATAATAATAATATTAATATTAATATTAATATTAATATTAATAATATTAATGTTCTTGGAAAACTTGTCTCAAAACTTGATGGCATCCTAGACAATCCCTGGACGAAGGGGCAACTGGTGAGGAGTTGTGAAAAACTGTCAAAGATCGTCCATGGTCATCCATAGGAAAATACATGGACTACCCACAAGTATTTAGCATGATAAAGCAAAACGATCCGTCCATGCCAAGGGTCGTCCATAGGAAAGCACATGGATGACCCACGATACTCGGAAAATTCTGAGTATTGTTTCCTTACTTAATTAACCATGGGTTATGGTTCCAAGGTGTGAGTAATACATGGGTTCACTACTGTAACTTCCAATCGAGAGTTTAACTGTCAACATCAGTTACGGAATAATGGAATATAACTCCTGCGGCGGTTGTGGAAATTACTCTTAACCCTCTAATCTCCTAAAATACAAGAGAAGTTACGAATCTAAATAAATGTTTCTGGGGAACACTATATAAACACCCATTTGGGTACGACAAAGGTATGTTTTGAACATTTCCTGAAAGTTGAAACTTCAAAATTTAAGAGAGAAAACTAGATTTAGCATCGGAGGGTTCTTGGCCGGCAACCTCAGTCACCTCTAATCTTTGTTCTTTCTTTTTCAAATCTTCAAGACAATCACTACACTTTGAAATCCAAAGCATTCAGTTTACTAATTTTCTTCGCATCATCAAAGTTCTCCTTGCAACTCGATTTTTCTAAAATAGAGTAATATTAAGGTGGTAGTTGTCGATGTGCTATCTTAAAAAAATTTTCCAGGTGAAACTTGACTTTATCAAAGTCGAGTTTATGTTATTTTTTTTTATAAAGAGAAAACTGATTATTTATTAACCTGTTTGCATTTTTTCCTATTTGCAAACAATCCTTAACCTGTTTGCATTTTTTCTTGTTTTATTTTCAATTTCAATACTGATAACAACATTACGATACAACATTATATATTATACAATCATTTTAATAATAAAAATTATCTAATTAGTTACTTGCTTCATATTTTTTGGGGTTCAATTTTACACGTTCTACAAAAATTCATTAGGAAAGTTTAAGTTTAATATCTGAAAACTGAAATGTGGCATTTTGGTCTAATTCGATCAAATTTGGTTTATTTCAGTCCTTTCAGTCTATTCAGTCCAATCCGATCCATTTCATTAGTCCATTTACTTAAGCATGAGAAATGGAAAATTAAGGTTGAGAGTATCCATTCTAAACATGAATTTATTAAAAAAAAAAAAAAAATTTCAATTATTTTTGAATAGTAGGAAACTCTAATTTTTTGTTTTTGCATTTTATACATTGGAAGGAAAGCATGTGACAAATATGTCAGGAATATAAGGTACTTCTATTTTTTTTTTTTCCTATTCATATATCATTTTTAATGTCAAATTTATTTAGAAAAATAAGATATTATTTCCGCTGAATTATCCCTATATATGCCAAATACAACAGATTCTTACTAACAATAACATGTAGATGATACACATCACATTTACCACCCTATTTTATCATCACGTTTCAGTGATTTTGCAAATGAGCCGGCAAAAGATGAAAACTAGACTCCATGTATATATTGCATATATGATAGTACTCGTAAAACATAAAACTAGGCTCCATGCATATATATCATGTCTTCCATATATATACATACATACATATATATATATATATATATATATATGAGTCACATGGAAGAAATTATAAATTTGGACATTGGACCGCCATCTGATTGGTCTTGTAAGATACTATTCAGCTTCTGCACAAATCTTTCCATTGCTAGGGTTGGTAAGCACATAGGCACCATAATCCCTTCCTCTCCTTTACTATTCAACGCTTCAATCTAAAACGAAGTAGCACTAGTACTCGGGCTTTCAAAAATTTTGGCTACTCCACCATATATTGCCTTTCCCCACCCATAGTCTACGTCTTTGAACCCCACACGTGCCGTGTTTGACACAACGAAGGATTGCACAATGGTGGTACGAGGTCGGCCTTTGCTCACCACCAGATCTATAAATGATCGAATGTACTCATCATTGATATTAGCTTTTGCCTTTCGAACTAGTTCCAATGCGTACTCTAAAGGGTTCTCACAAAGCTCCCTAGCTGTTGTTATTGCTAGTGAGATGGCATATGCATTGCCATAATACCCTCTTGGTAATGGAGGGTTCAATATGGCTCGCATATTATTCATAAATATCAAGCGCACTTGGTCTTCTGGGTCTGGTGAAAGTGCTATGGTACGACATCGCCACAAGAACGCAGTTAATACCTCAAATGTGGAATATTTACCCAAGTGGTGAGGTATGTTTTTACGAATAGCAGATACTTGGGTTGATCCAAAGAAGAAAGAGCAACAGGCTAGTTCATGAAGGGAGTTGGTGATCAAGCTCTGAGGCTTAACCAATTCATCAAATTCATGATGTGTGCATGTCACTTGTGGTGGGTTCCTAGCATTGAGAAGTTCCCTTTGCCACACAGGTGGTATTGAAGGTGCACATACTCCTCGTGCCATCTCACCCATGGCATTCATGAATTGAACTATGCTGGGAGCATCACTCATGAGGTGGTTGAGGCGTAGGGCAAAGATAAATCCACCACACCTTAGTCGTGTCACCTGCGGATTAACACAACTAAAACCAATTAATAAAGCATGTGTGTTTTTACAATTATTAGGAACATTTCTTGTAACTAATGATAATATTTTTTTGAGATAGTTACAATCGATACTAAGTCCACAGTTCGAACTATTTCCTACAAGATCCTAAGCATTTTGTGCATAGAGTGATGCCAATTTTAACTAATTATAATACTTTGGATGTCTTAGACTTGTTATTATAATTTCACATATATGAGTGGCCCAGCTAAATAACAAGATGGAATGCATGTGCTAATGATATTATAACTGAGTAACGTTAGAGATATAAACTTTTTTACAAAAAAAATTAACAAATTGTTAATGTTGTGAGCAATTATTAGTAAATGAAATAGTAATGTTAATGGTGAGTCTAGATGAATTTTATTAATATATCGGACATTATAAAAATTGTAATAACTCTTCCAACATTCGACAAGTCACTATTATAAAAAATGGTATAATAGTAATGAAAAACAGCACCAAGCCTCTAGTTTTTGTTTTATGATATAGGGACTCTATTTAAATGAAAGAGAAGTCTTTGGACACCACCAAAAAAAAAAAAAAAAGTTTTGCTATATTTAAAAAAATTTAAGCAGGATATATTTTATGGGGAGGGGAGAGAATTATTTTATATATAGGTTGCATCATGCACGTAACAAATGTCTCCTAGTTATTAGCACGAATCACACAATGTTGGTGATATTGTACCATGCCGGTTGGTACCGTTCCAAATGCTAATTAATACTGGAATCTGGAATACACCAAATATATGTAATGGGGGTATATGGACAGTTCGATCGGAAATTAACAATCGAATCAATCGACTAATAAAAAACACAAGAAAAAAAAAAAAAAAATCCTCAAAGTCATCGACCTATCCTATAGAACCTACTCCCATATGTAAGGTGAGTATGATATATATATCTTAATGATATAAAAAAAAAAATGCCAATTCCATCGTGCACGTCAATGTTATTTGTCCTTATTCTGGATGCGTTTCAAGTTAAAACTACGTTTTGAATTTAAAATAAGTATTTGTGAAAAAAAGATCATGAAAAGTTGTTGCAAAATAAGTTTTGAGTGTTAAAAATGTTATTTTAAGATCTGTTTGGTAAGAAATTTTAAATATTATTCTATAAGTATTGTGAAACTAAGTGTGGGTAAAAATAGATATAAAGACCTGTTTGGTATATGTGTTTAAAAATTAAAAATTGAAAATTTTTATTTAAAAATATTTATAAAAATATATATAAATAAAAAAGTGTGTAAAAATACGTAAAATATTATTTAAAAATTAAAAATTATTGTTTGAAAACATCAACTAAACACCATCTTAGTCTCTCAACATGCCTATCCAAACGTACTTTTTGTGAACTGATCATTTTTATTTCTTTTTCTCTGTTTTGTGTGCCATAGACGTAGCCACTTTTGCAACTATTGAACCTTATAGGGGTGTGCAGAAAACCCATCGACCCGCCAAACCTGACCCAACCCGACCCAACCCGCCGGGTTGGGTCGGTTTTTAGGGCTTGGTGGGTTGGGTTGGGTTATAAATTTTTTTTTTATAGCGGGTCGGGTTAGGTTTGGGTCATAAAATTACCAACCCGCCAAACCCGACCCGACCCACCCATATTTTAATATATATTTAAAATATATTATATATTTAATAAATATTTTTTTTAAGTTAAAACCTAGTAATATATAATATAAAATATATTATATAATATAAAATAAAATCCTACAAACATATATAATATAAAATCCTATTACTTTCTTTAATATACATTTAAATATATTATATAATTAATAAAAAAATATAAGTTCAATTTAAATTTTTTTTTTTTTTAAAAAAAGTCTAACCCATGGGTTCAACCCGACCCAACCCGACCCATGTGGGTTGGGTTGGACATATGTGATGGGTCGGGTTGGGTCGAATTTTTTTTGATACCATTAGGTCAAAAAATGACCCGACCCATTACTTGCTTAACCAATAATATGTGCCGCTTTGCTTTAATATATTTTTTTTTTTTTTGTAATCGCTTTACTATTTTTTTTTGGCATATTAGGTGAGATATGAGTTTATAATTTTAAAGACTCTTATGCATGTTTAACTATTAAACATATTAATAAATAAATGATTATATACACATAACGATAATAATATCACATTACTTAAAAAAAGTGAGCTACCCGTTTAAGTATAAGATACTGTCATTATTATCTGGACAATTAAACATCCAACCCTTAATTGCAAAGACCCATCAATAATAAATAAATAATTATAGAACTATTTAACAAACGTATTTTATTATTTTATCAAAAACATTGAAATGAGTGAGATTAGGCATACTAATACATCAAATTATTTCAATTGATTTAAGAGGAAAACCAGTAAACCCCTAAGAGCATTCCGATCAGTTCAGCTATAATCATGTATAACACAAAAAAAACGGTCATTTTACGCATTTTGATAAAAAATAATCCTACATCAGTGATGGTAAAACCGTGTAAAATTATGTATATCCATCCATGAGTTACAGTTCCCGTGTAAATTTACACGGACACTGTAGCTCGTCTATACAATTTTTTATTGATTTCCGTTCGCTCGTTTTTTTCTCTCTCTTCTCTATGCTCAACAACCTCATCAACAACCACAACATCCACGGACAAATCAACAGAGACACTTGCTCAAAAAAAAAAAAAACCCACAGAGATACACAAACACACCCACACGGACAAACAACAAAGGGACAGATCGGTGCTTGATCGGAGATAAATCTTGCCTGATCGGAGCTGTGGATCGGAGCAGAGATACACAAACGCAGATCGGAGGTCGGATCGGAGGTCGTGGATCATGGATCGGAGCTCGGATCGGGGATCGAAGGTCGTGGCTCGTGGCTGGGAGCGGATCGGAGGTCGTGGCTGGGAGCGATCGGAGCTCGGATCGGGGATCGGAGGTTGTGGCTCGTGGCTGGGAGCGGATCGGAGGTCGTGGCTGGGAGCGGTTGGAGCTTCGCTCGGGGATCGGAGGTCATGGCTCGTGGCTGGGAGCGAATCGGAGGTCGTGGTGGGAGCAGTCGGAGCTTGGACCGGATCGGAGCTGGGGAGGGTTGATCGAGAGGGAGAGTTTTTCAGGGAGAAACGGGTAGAGAGAGAGAGAGAACAAACAAAAATGGGAAAGAGAGAGAGAGGCGCGTGTATATAAATGGGGTAGTTAGAGAAATAATAAAAAATAGTGAGAAAATTGATTATTTAATTAAAAGTTGTGTAAAATAGATGAACTGATGTAGGTGTTTTGTAAAATTGAAGATGTAAAATAGAAAAAGTAGGATTTTAGTGTAAAAATGGATGTGTAAAATGAACGAGCTGATGTGAATGCTCTAATCTGTAGAAATTAAGAACAAATTAAGCATGTGTAACCTGAATAAGCAATAATGGGCAATTAAGCATTTCTCCTGAGCCAGGAACATCATAAAGGAGCTCATCCATACATGGAAATGGAGGATGAATTGCATGTCCAAACTGGTCTAGTGAGACATCAGCATCAGCCTCAATGAACATGACACCTTCACCTGTACATTCTACCATAAGCTTTGCACCATGCCCTTCCCTAAGTCTACCAGCAAAAGGGTAGTATAATACAAGTGTTTGTGCCAGTGCTTCTCTAATGACCTTCACTGGATCTCTCCCTTTCACTGAGGGATTATATTTGTAGAATTGTATAATTGGGATTTGAAATCGAAGGCTGTCTCGATCATCCAAGTCTGAAAGCTGTTTAAATTCATGAGGAGTGGGCTTGGCTGGAGCTACCAGTTCTGGTTCACACCTTCTCACTGTGAACACCAGTAGAGAAGCGAATGACGGAGCCATGATTGCCATAGATGCCCAGAGATTACAGCAACTTTAAGAGAGGAAAGCATAGTTTTGACTTATCCACTAAAGCTGAGTCGTTTTAGCCCTCAATAAAATCCTAAAAACTAACCCTATGCCTGATCAGATTACTCTCTCACCTCAATCTCACGATTATCTCGCCTCACTCCGCCTGAAAAAGTCAAAAAACCACGCCAAGAAGAACCAAAAACACCAGCAAAAAAAAACATATTGGAAACCCACAAACCCGGTAATCCAAAACCCACGGTGGCTGGGCAAATCTGATGGTTATGCACTGGACAGACCTGATGAGTCGGCACCGAGTGAAGGAAGAGAAGGAAAAAAAAAAAAAACAAAAAGGATTTGGATTGGCTAGAGGAAGAGAGGAAAAACAAAAAGGGAGAGGTTGAAGAACGGAACCAGAGAACGTACGAAAGAAAAAAAAAAAAAAAAAAAAAAGAGGACGCACTGAAGCAGAGAAAGTGAGAAACAAAACAATTCAGAGTGAGAAAGAGACTTGACTCGAGCAATTTATGTGGACTTTCTAGATAAGGAGAGAAGACTCCTGGTATGTCCTTTGGCCACGTTAATGGTTAGGTGGCCAAAGGACATCTCTTTTTTGTAGTGGCTAAAGGAGGTTTACGTAGACTATTTTTTTTTTTTTTTAATAAATGAGGATTAGTTTGTGATATGGCTTGGTTGGTCAATGGTTACTGCAATATTCAAGACAAGTATAAAATATTTTTATAATAAATATAATTTTTTTCAAAAGAAATATTTAGATGTGAAATTATATTAACATAAATAATTTATTTTTCTTTTAATTTAAATGTGAATTTAGATGTGAAATTATATTTATAATAATTTATTTTTTTTTAATTTGAGTTAAATTTATCATGAAAATATTTCTAAAATTTTATATCTTTTTTTAGTAACTATCAATATCAATAGCTATACCTATATTCTTATTTATTTTATTTTATTTCGTTATAATTAATTAATTATTTATTTATTAAATTATTTATGACGTCATCGGTTTGACTACTAGTCGGACCTCGGTCCGACTAAAAAACCGATAATCAATTTATTTTTCGGTTCTTTTACTGTACCAATTTTTAAAACCATGTAGGAAATTTTGGTGCCTTCGGTAATGTTATTTTAATAATATTATTTGTATTTTTTAAAAGTATGTATGAGTGAAAAAATGTGTAAAAATACCTTCAATATTATTTAAAAAATATATATATAACTTAAAATGTAGCCTAATTATTATAATTGGAGAATAGGGATATTTGGTAGTTGCGTCTCATTTTTTTCATTATCTTAATACTAAAGGCCAACAAGAGTTGTGTTTGAATTCTTCCAAACCCCCATGTGAGCCAGCTATAGCAATTGGATTGGACTCCATGTTAGTAGTCTTCTCTTTCACTATATTATTGGGCTTTGATTCACCGGTGGACAATACCATGTTTTGCATTCTCCCTCTTCTAGGCTTTCTAGCTTTAGTTTATATTTTATTGTAAAAATTTCATGGGGAAATGGGTAAAGTACCAAAGCTTTGGGTCTCTCAACAAAAGTTTAGTGAGAGACAAACCATTGGTGCCACTGTTCAAGTTTTTTTTTTTTAAATATAATTTTTTTAAATAGAAAAACTAGAAATGTTTATTAACTTTAAAAAAAAAAATTTCATGAGAAATGTCTATTAACTTTTAAATTGGGTTTTATAAAAATAAAATCAAAAAGTTTATTGAATTAAATAGTCAAATATTTGCAACTATTTTAGCCAGGTTTCAATTTTTATTAATTTAATATATTTATTTACTTTTTAATTAATTATGACATAATCACGGTTCAACTTCGATTTGTTCTTAAATACTTTAAATTTTTTTCTATTACGATTCGTTGAACGATCAGAAGTACCTAAAAACATTTTAGTGACAAAAGGTGTGCATAGTTGGCATACAAATGGCTAATAAAATAATCCAGCAAAAAAAAGTGGCTAATAAAAAAAATGTTTAATTGCTAGCTAAAAAGCCACGTCAATAAGTTTTTTTTTTTTTTTTTTAATTATACATGCCAGGAAACTAAAATAAAACATTTGAAACTTTTAAGTAACAAAAATTTCCCCAGCTTTTCTTAATCTTTCTTAGCAACCAAATACAATCTAAATACACAAAAATCAAACCCAACAATTATTCGTCACAGCCATCAGTCCAAATCAAAATCAACCCCACTGTGAACCCAACCACCATAATACCACCCTCACAAATCAACCCAAATATCCTGTGAAATCAAATAGCAAATTGATATTGTGCTACCTTACTAACTACAGTGAAAGCTCTTTGTATTTATACACTAATCAGTTATAGATTTTCTTGTTTTTGACAGATGTACATGAAGAGTTTGAATTTAAATATACAAAAGCTAAAATGTTATCTGTGAGCTGAGTTATTGTAATCTTGGTTGTTATCCTCCAATTGTGTAATCTTGATATTTGAATTTTGAATAGCAGAAGCAATCTTATCCTTAACATGCCCCCTCAAGCTCAAGGATAGAGGAACAACCTTGAGCTTGGTCCGAAGAGAGACAAATTTAGAAGAGGACAACAGTTTTGTGAAGGTATCAGCAATCTGATCACGACTAGAGCGAAAACGAATATTAATTTACTTGTGCACCACCATATTATGTACAAAATGTAAATCAATTTCAACATGTTTTGTACGGGTGTGGAACACATGATTGGAGGATAAATATGTAGCACCAATGTTGTCACACCATAAAAGAGGTGGAGGTGACACAGGAAAGCCTAATTCAAAAAGCAAAGAAGTCAGCCAAGATAATTCTGCTGCAATGTTAGCCAAAGCTTTATATTCCATAATAGACCAAAAACGTATTGACCCCTTGTGATGGGTTAATTTCATTAATTAGTCAAGTTTAATTAATTAATCAATTTAACATGCAAACATGTGGTAGCACAAACAAATCACCAATAAACTAAAGTGCAATAGAAAATAAATTTGACATGGTGATTTGTTTACGAATGGGGAAAACCTCTAAGGCAAAAACTCCACCGGGTGATTTTAAGGTCACCACTCCCGAGAATTGACTATTATCAAAACAAGTGGTTACAAGTAAAGGGATCCCAGTACCTTCTACCAACTTACAGTTGAACCCTTACCCCAATACCCAATTGAACTTGTTTTATAGTGACAATCCCTTATTTTGATGCACGACTCCCACTATGTAACTAACCAATTGTACGGATCCCAATACGCGACTTCAATCACTAACTTGAGAAAGATGTTGGCTGCAAACTTTTTCAGTTCATCCACATAATGAAGAACAAGAAGGTGTTCGATTACAAAACCCTATAGTGCACAAACACAGCAGTTTCTTCATAATAGAGATTAACTAGGGCAAACTTTGTCTCTGGTCACAAATTGCTTGAACAGACTTTGCTCAATACTTTTGCAACTTTTGTTCTGTTTAACGGCCCTTAAAATTATCCTTTTATATGTCTAGGACTATGAGAAAAGAATGCTCAAAAACATATCCACGAATTGGAATAAAAATAGATCTAAAATTCTGTTTTTCTTAAACCTTGACAGGTAGCATCTGTTGAGATGTTGTCCAGCAGCTGTCAAGCCACAGGGCTGAAACAGCTTCTTAAACTCGATAGATGCTAGTTGTTGAGCTAGTTGTCAAGTTTTAATGATAGACACTTCTTAGCTTGTTTCTTAGACAAACTTGCATAACTTTGACACTTGATCTTGAAACTTTATTTCTTGAAGTATTAAAAACATTCTAGATCTACATAAATACAAGTAAAGTGCGTTTTGTCAAAGGATTAGCCAATTACATAAAATAATGATATACGCTCCTAACAAGCTAAACACATATGTCCTAACATTCCGCTTCAATTCTTGAACGAGCTACAGTAGCTTGTTTCTTGCAGTTCCAAGAGATGAGATTAGTGCCAAGATTAGTGCAACAGCCACCAGTTGATCTTCTGTCATCGCAAGAACCTGCATAGTCAACATCACAGTATGCTTGAAGGAAAGAAACATTGGAATGTTGGAAGTGAAGACCAAAACTGAGTGTATGTTTGAGGTATTTGAGAAAGCAGTTAGTAGCTTGCCAATGAGTAACAGTTGGGCGGTGCATGAACTGAGAGAGTTTATTAACAACAAAGGCAATGTCAGGGCGTGTAATAGCCAAGTATTGCAGCCTTCCAACTGTGCTACGAAAAAGTGTGGGGTCTTCATAAGAAGTTCCATTAAAGGCAAATAAACTAATGGAAGCGGCCATAGGTGTGGTTTAGCCTCAAGCATGTTAGTTTTCTTCAATAAATCTAGAATATATTGCCTTTGAGAAAGAAGAACACCATTTTCATGAGGAAGAACTTCAATACTAAGAAAGAAATTCAAAGACCCCGAATCCTTAATGCTAAAATCCACACCAAGTAGTGAAATCAACTCAGTAATGGCAAATGAGTTAGAGTAGGTAATTAAGATGTAATCTACATAAATCAAAATATACATAGTAAAAAGATGATTTTTGTATATAAAAAGTGAAGTATCTGAACGACAACCCTTGAAACCAAGTGAGATCAACTTGGAGGTAAGCTTAGAAAACCATGCTCTAGGTGCCTTCTTTAAGCCATAAAGAGCTTTCGGAAGTTTACATATATGACTAGGATAGTCTGGATGGACAATCCCGGTGGCTAGTGCATAAAAATGTCCTCGAAGAGAAAACCATGTAGAAAGGCATTGTGGACATCAATTTGTCGAATTTGCCAACCTAAAAAAATAGCAATGGAGAGCACAATATGTATTGTTATAGGTTTCACAATTGGACTGAAAGTTTTAGTAAAATCAGCTCCAGATTGTTGATGAAATCCCTTGGCAACAAGTCGGGCCTTGTAGAGCTCTATAGAACCATCAGCTTTCCATTTGATGTGAAACACCCACTTACAACCAATAACATTGGTGGTAGCCATTAGCGGTGTTAGGTTCTAAGACCTTAAGGACTTATGTATTAGAACTTCAATGTGTATTGTGCTGGCAAACTATGATCAAAACATAGAGCCTAGGTTTAGACTTGCTCAAAGTATGTTTTGATTATAAAGTTGGAATCGAGTGATTGCAGAAATTAGTGGAGAAATTCTAGAAGGCTTGATCGATCAAAAATTAGATTCGATAGATCGAGAATCGTGCAGAATTAATTTTCTGCAGAATTTTCAACTCAGCCCAAGCCCGTTTGACGTGTAGGGTTTTATATTTTACTTCTCATATAAAAAGAAAAACCCTAGCTACATTTCAGAGGCTTTTGATGTGTTTTTTGTTGAATCTGTTGTGAGATCTAGAGGTATTTACCTTCATATACACTTAGGATTATCAAGATCAAGATTGATGTTAAAAGTTTGGTGATCGCTTCAGTTGCTACATAAAGAATTTAACGAAGATCTGAATCTTTGAGTAGAGTCTGAAAGTCATAAGTAGGAGAACTTGTGGTTGCAGTGGATCAAAAGAAAGAAGTAGTCCGTGGACTGGAAGTTGTCACATGATCGTGGTAGTAATTTTTCTACTCGAGGTAGCAATATGATGTTAGTGGTCTAAATTCTATTATACAAATTTCAATTCTTTCATAGTGGATATGTTTTACCTTGAGGATAACCAAGTTAAATCCTCCCCAAGTTTTTTATCGGTTTGGTTCTCCTAGGTCATCAGATCTTTGTGTTCTTTATTTTCCTACATTATATTTATTTTGCACATATTGATTTAACCTAGTGTCAATTAACAAACTTGTTGATCAACTTGGCTTAATATTAGGTTAATTATATTGTGTTAAAGGGTCTAAAACTTTACAGGAGGAATAAGGACCCATGTTTTGTTTTTGAGCAAAGCATCAAACTCCTTTGTTAGGACATATACGTTTCAGTTTGTTTTGAACATATGTCATTTTTTTATGTAATTGGCTTATCCTTTGACAAAACGCACTTAGCTTGTATTTGGGTAGCTCTAGGATGTTTTTAATATTTCAAGAAATAAGGTTTCAAGATCAAGTGTTAAAACCATGCAAGTTGTCCAAGATTCAAGTTAAGAACTGCCAGATTTTTAAGCTCGACACTTGGCTCGATAGCTGCATCTATCGAGCTTTAAACAAGCTGTTCCAACCTCGAGGCTCGACAACTGCTCGACAGAATCTTGACACCTCTAGCTATCGAGATTTAAGAAAAACAGATTCTGAGTTCTGTTTTTGATTCCAATCCGTACATGTGTCTTTGGGACTTCTTTTCTGCTAACCCTAGACATATAAAAGGATTATTTTAAGGGTCGTCAAAGTGAACACGTTGCACAAGCATTGAGAAACCAATGTTCAAGAAATTTGTGACCTGAAACAAAGTTCTTGCCCTAGTTTATATCTCTTGTGAAGAAGTTACTGTGTAATGTGCATCGTAGGGTTTTGTAACCAAGCATCTTCTTGATCTTCATTGTGTGGATGAATTGAAGTCGCGTACTGGAATCCGCGCAATTGATTAATCACGTACTTGGGAGCCGTGCATTAAAAGGAGAAATTGTCACTACAGAACAAGTCCAATTAGGTATTGGGGTAAGGGTTCAACTATAAGTTGGTAAGGTACTTAGAATTCCTTTACTTGTAACCGCTTGTTGTGATAATAGTGGAATTTCGAGAGTGGTGACCTTAAAATCACCTGGTGGAGTTTTTGCCATGTAAGTTTTCTCCATTCGTAAACAAATCACCGTGTCAATTTATTTTCCTCTGCATACTTTAGTTTATTGGTAATTTGTTTATGCTGCCACGCAATTTGCATGTTAATTTGATTAATTAATAACTTGGCTAATTAATAAACTTAATTCATCACAAGGGGTCAACGTGTTTGTAGCCTATCAAGTGGTATCAAAGCAGGCACACTCTGATTAGGGTTTAATCAGTGTGTAATCCATTGACCTGTGTTTATCATGGATAGAGGTCATTCTCTTATTATACCTCCACTGTTTGATGGTACTAATTATGCATACTGAAAAGTACGCATGAGAGCTTTCTTGTAGTCACTAGATGAGAAGGTGTGGCAAGCTATGAGATAGGCTGACCAAGCCTACAGAAGCGCCGGTCGATTAGGATGATTCCAAGATCAAGGCGGCTAATTTCAATAACAGAGCATTGAATACCCTATTCAGTGCGGTCACTAATGAGGAGTTTAAGAAGATTTTCTCCACTGAAACTACTAAGGAAGCATGGACCATTCTCTAGACAACTTATGAGGGAACAAAGGCTGTTAAGGATTCGAAACTACAGAGGCTCACTACAAGCTTCAAAGAAATTAAGATGGAGGAGGATGAGTTATTCGATGAGTTCTATGCCAAGCTCAAAGACATAGTAAACTTAGCTTTCAATCTTGGAGAAACTATTCCTAAACCCAAGATCGTAAGAAAAGTGCTCAGATCTTTGCCCAAGAGATTCCATGCCAAGATCACGATGATAAAGGAATCAAAGGATATTGACAAGATTCCTCTGACTGAGCTGGTTGGTAATCTGCAAACCTACGAGCTAGGGTTAACAAGAATGGGCAAGTCAAGTAAAGGCAAGAGCATGACACTAAAGGCCAAAAGCAGTAATACAGATGAGTCCTCAGACCATAAAGATTCTAAGATGAAGTCCTATATCACAGGGCAATTCCAGAAATTCATGAAAAATGCAAAAGGAAAAGGTTTCGACAAGGACCGTAGGCAATCCAATTCTTCTCAGTTCAAGAGCCAAGATAAAGGGAAGAAGGATACTAGGGATGGCGGTCAGTACATTGTTCCTGCTGGACCTAAGTGCTTCGGGTGTCAAGGTTTCGATCACATGAAACAAGAGTGTCCCACATATCTCAAGAGCATTGGGAAAAGCAAGGCACTTGCTAATACCTTGAGCGACACTGAGCCTGAGGATGATTCTGACAATAATGATAACTGAATTTTGAATGCCTTCACTGCCGCTATCAATCCTACTAAAGGGATTATTGAAGATGTAGATGAAGAAAAAGAATTGGTGGATTCTAAGTTTGAAACGATGGATGATCAAGATGATATCCATACCACCTATGAGAAACTGTACAAGCTTTCTGAGAAGCATGAGAAACTCTATAGGCTGGCCACTAAGAAGTTTAGTGATGTGGAACTTAAACGTGAGGAGCCTTCCACTAAGTTTGATGAAGCAAATTAGACTATTGGGGTACTAAGATTCGAGAACAATTTCCTAGCTGAGAATACCAAGAAACTTGAAGCAGAACTGTTTCAAGTTAGAGCTCAATTGGAGAGGACATCAAGTGCGAAGATGGATGAGGTGCTCAGCATTCAGAAATCTGCTTTTGATTGAACAGGATTGGGGTATGAATTCTCTTCCTCTAATACTCCTTCTGCTAGTACTATTGTTTTTGTTCCTCTTGCTAATAACATTAAAATTGAGAACGACGATGTTAAAGTTGCATTAGCTAGTGAGAACTTAAACAAGAGTAAGTCCATCTTAGGAGCACCCCCTAAGCTTGAGAATAATGAAACTAAAAATCCTAGGACTAAGAAGGCTAACTCTCAAAAGCCTAAACAGAAAAAGCAGCATCTTTGTCATCATTGTGGTATTGCCGGTCATACTCGACCAAATTGCTATAAGTGGCTAGTCACTCAACAGAGCAATGGCATGATAGCATCTGGGAACCAGAATCAACTTCAAACCTCTCTTGCTCCTCTTGGAGATCTTCTTAAAGCCCTCATATTCCTTTCGAACTTGAACGGTTTCAATCCTTCCCCCTCATCACCGGTTCAAGGGTTAGCAAAAAGAAAAGGTTCTTCCAAGGTGTGGAAGGAAAATGGTTCCAAGTGATTTATTCACATTTTCTCTCTCTCCCCCCTTCTTTTTTTTTTTTTTTTGCATTACTTGTGTGCGTTGCTTTACTGTTTTGAGTTAGTCTAGTTTTATGTATTGTTTTTTTTTTTTTTTTTTTTTTTTTTTGCTTTGTTTAACATGTTTTTGTTTGTTTGTTTTTCAGTTTTTGTTTTATTTTACTTTTTAGATAAAAATGATAAATAAAATTGAAAAATACAAAAACAGTGTGTGTTTGTGTGAATCGGTTTTTGTGAACCTTAAAATGGCCATTGAAATAGAGTTTTCTAAATTTTGTATCTCTTGTAACTTAAATAAGCATCCTTATGCACAACTAAGCAAGTGAGTTTTGTGGCTCTTTGTTTGTGATAAGTAAAGTTAAGTGATCTCTTGCACTTAACACTCGTATCACTCTTTTTGACAAGTAGGACTAGAAAATCATAAGAGAAAAGCATAAATAACCATCTCACTACTGTTACTCGCCAATCATGAAATGATATTTGTATGCTTCGACATAGCAAAAGTGCAATGTCAATGACATCTGTATGCTTTGGCATAACAAATGTACAATGTCAAAAAGTTTAAAATAACTGGGCATCTCTTTTCTCTCTTATATGCCCATGCATGGTTTGCTTAATGAAAAGAAAATAAGCAAAAAAGAACAAAATGCTTTAAAATAATGATTGCAAGCGTGTTTTCTAGGAGATGTGAGAATTATAGGATGCACCTCGAAGGTGATAGTTCCTATCAAACAGTTATGATTGTGTGTGAGTTATAGAGATTTTCTCATATCTCAAATCGTCATAATTTTGAGACATTTATTCAATCTTACGATGTTTTTCACACACAACACGCAATATTCTTTGTTATTTTTGATACATGTGCAGGTACAATGTGATTTGGCCATCACAAGGTTTACATGTGTTGATGTATGCTCGCTAAACTGTCTAGACTTATTTTTGAAATATAAAATTGGTTAGACTTGTTTAGTGCGTGTGTGTGTTTTGGGATCCATGTGCTTAAAATTATTGATTGAGAGATGTTTTTGAGAGCTTAATCTGTTGATTGGATCATTGGTTGAGTTGCATGCGTGATTGCATTTATATCTGTGTTTTTCTCTTCTCTAGAAATTCTTGTAAAAGCTGGCTCGACACCTCCTAGACACCTGGCTGTCTGTCGAGCTTTTTAGCTTTGTCTTATCGCAATCTTGACAACTTCTCGACAGCTGGTGGATCGATCGAGGAAGTTTCTGTCCTTTCGATAGCTTCTCGACACCTGGTGGATCGATCAAGCTACTGATTCACTTGTCTTTGTGTTGTTCCTCGACACCTTCTCAATAGCTGTATCTGTCGACGTTGTATCTCTCGACACCTACCTCGACAGATGTCTTGACACCTCTCAATACCTATATCTGTCGAGAATTACTGAACCTCTATATATAGATTCTGTGTGGTCCGGTTCTCATTTCTCTCGATCTCTCTCTCGATCTCTCTCTCGATAGCTCTGGTTTTTTCACCTCCTAAATCTCTCTCTCTCACTCCAAACCTCTACCCAAGGTTTCTTCAAGATTCTTTCAAGTTTTTCTTCTCTGGGTAAGCTTCTAATCTCCTTCATTTACATGCATTTCATGTTTTGAAACCTAGTTTTTGGTGTTTTTTTTTTTTTCTAATAATTTTGGGGTTTTTCAAAATTGATGAGTTTTTGTTGCAATTTTTGGGATGAGTTTTGTAGATTTGATCTTAAAAACTCCATGCATTGCATCACTTTAGCATTCTAACAATATCTCATGCATTTAGATGTGTACAAGCTTGTTGTGTACTAATAGGTCTGGATTGGGCTAAGCCCGTGATATTTTTCATATTGCATGTCACATGTTCATGCATTTCCCATGCATATGTTCTCTTCTTTTCAATATAACTTGTTATCTTTGAATTGTTTTTGGGACTTTTCTGAGTGTTTCTTTCTTTCCCCCTCTCTTTTTGTTTATGTTAGTAGTGTCTATGGTACCAAAACGTAAATTCATTCCGTCCCAGAACCCTCTTCGTTCTAGGGTCTTTTCTTCTTCTGATCCTACTCCTTCCTCTATTCAGCTCCGTGATGAGAATGCCCAAAAGAACTTCTCAGAGAACTTTTCTAAAAGAGGTGTTCATTCGGAACGCCAAGTTATTCTAGCAGACTTTGCCGACACTGACCTATCCGATGTTATTCACAGTCAGGGTTGGGAGTCATTGTGTGACGTCCTGATCACTTGTCCTTCCGTGTTGACACAGGAGTTTTACTCCAACATGCATGAAATTGATTCTTCAGTACCTCTCTTTCTCACTCGCGTTTGAGGTACGCGCATAGTAGCCACACCGGAGTTGGTTTTCTATGTGCTTCATGTTCCGAAGGTTGTGCATCCTGACTACCCCGGTTGTGAGCGTCTACTGACTGTGTCTAAAGACAAGATGATTTCTGCTTTTTGTGAGCGCCCTTCTTATTGGTTACATTCCTTGTGAGTCGATGGACGGATCTTGCAAAGCAAGTGTTTGGTCTCTTGGCTGAACATGATTTTAGTGATTCTGAACCTACTTGTTGCTCTACAGCTTGTAAGTTTCCAGAATGACGAGAGGCTATGGTAAGGTGAGTTGCTGAATTAGAGAGATGACTTACAAGGCTGGATGTACAAGACGAGAATGCCATTGTGTGAGTGTGGCGCGTTCACTAACAAAGGCCAAGGAAACTAGATGAAAAGGAGGACCACAAAGACAGAATAGAGAAGATGGGAGTGAATATAACCCATGGTTACTTGGGCCTTGCACCAAAACCTTCCTCGCAGCTAGTTCCTTCACAAAGAAACAAGAATGATGAAATTCAAGATAAGTGTTGGTGTCTTTGGTAAATTTTTGAATAGACAATAAATTCTTTTTAATTAAAGGAAGATGCAAAACATCATGTAGAAGAAAAGAAGTAGTGGGTGTGAGAATTTTGGTTTGGCCAATATGTTTAATATCTAAGCCAGTACCGTTACCCATGTTGATTTGGTTTGAACCTGTGTACTCTTCAACTCACATGTTCAGATTTGCAAGATCAGAAGTTCTGTGATGTGTTACGCCAGAATCCAGATACTAGGAAGGATCTGTTATAGGCTGAGGTGCTGCAAAATAAGCTTGCATGTTTTGATTCGAATTCCTTTGATAAGAGTTGTCAAATTGATGATAATAGTCCTGTGCATCATGTCCAAGTTTGAGGTAGACTTGACAGATGGTGCGAGGAGCTCTAGAAAAAGAGGTTGAACCACTACAATGCACCCTACCACAGGAATTTTTGTTGCTATTATTGTTGGAGTTATTTCCTCTACCAAATGAGAAAAATTGTTGAGATTGACCACCACGACCCCCTCGCAATGATGCGTTCTTTGCTACAATATTAGCACTTGCAAGAGCTAAGTTAAGAACAGGTTGGTCTTGCTCAAGCCTGAGTTCACGAGAAAGAAGATGACCGTGAAGATCATCAAGAGTCATTGGATACACTCGTGTTGTAACTAATGTTACAAAGGAATCATACTTTGAGCCTAGACTAGACAGAAAATATAAGACCAGCTCATAATCATTTAAAGGATTTCCTATGGAAGTACGAGTATCAACTAGACTGGTGTATTTTGAAAATATTCTGCAACAGAGAGATTGCTCTTTTTTAGTGTGGCGATTTGATAATGAATTTTCATGATATGTGCTCTAGCTTGAGAAGAGAAGGTGTGTTCAAGAGTTTTCCAAACATCTCGAGAGGTGAGGCATTTTACCACATGGGTGAGTATAGATTCTTGACAGTGATGATGTCAATGCACTAAGGATAGGTTGATCTTGAAGGTGCCATTGAAGAAATTTAGGATTTGTAGTTACAATGGTTACACCATTTGAAGATTGGCTAGTGATAGATTGTGGGGTGCAAGTTTGATTCCATCAAGAAAGCCAAAAAGATGAAGACCTTTAATGTAAGGAACAATTTAAGCTTTCCAAAGGAGATAATTGTCCCGGGTAATATGATTGTGATATTGTGGTGAAGGTTGATGAGGTTGTGCGAGGATGGATTAGCTGTAGCAATGGTGTTGGTAGAGGCAGAAGAAGGAGAGTTGGCCATGGGGATTGATGTTAGTCATAAAAAAAAGCTCTAATACCATGTAAAATCAAATAGCAAATTGATATTGTGCTGCCTTACCAAATACGGTGAATGCTCTTTGTATTTATATACTAATCGGTTACAGAGTTTCTGTTTTTGATAGATGTACATGAAGAGTTTGAATTCAAATATACAAAAGCTAAAATGTTATTTGTGAGCTGAGTTGTTGTAATCTTGGCTATTATCCTCCAGTCGTGTAATCTTGATATTTGAATTTTGAATGGCAGAGGTAATCTTATCCTTAACATGACAAAACTTCAGCCTTTCTTTTATTTTCTTTTTCTCTTATTTTCTATGGAGCCAAACACATCAACAAATCACCTATTGGCCTCTCACACTATTACACTAACACTCACACCTAGTCATAACCCCATGAAAATTACCAAAGAGCCATTAGTTTTGTCCTTTGCATCTATTTCTTTTGCTGCATCTTCTACAACAACTTCTATGGCTAATGCTATATATTGTTGGGAGTGATATTACACTAGCGTTTATTGGGCCTTCTTAGTCCAAAATCTCCACCAGCCTCCACGAATTGGTGTAGATTAGCATCAGCAATAGCAGATCAGTCTCAATAGTAGAAGCTCTGCCTTAGCCACATGGGATCCGACACAAAGACTAGCAGACCAACCACTTCTTGTTCTTAGATTTGGTGCAAATTTTGGTTAATGTTTTCTCCAATGGGGTTGATGTTTTTCTTCTTTTTCTTCTTCTTCTTCTTCTTCTTCTTCTTCTTCTTCTTGTTTTTTTTTTTTTTTTTTTTTTTTTTTGGCATTTTGGAGTTTGTTGTTGATGGGTTCATTTTGACATTTTGATTTTCTTTTTTTGGAATTCTCTTTGCCATTTTAGGTTCTTTACTTGAATTTTGTTTGTTAGTTTCCTGAGCTTTTTAAATGAACTAGGAAATGGCTACAGGAGATGTGTTTGGTTGCTTATATATTGTTACAGATTTCTCCACAAACATTGGTGATGTGTTTGTTTCCCTAGAAAAGAAAAGAAAAAGAAAAAATGGTGAACTTTTAAAAATTCATATTTCAGATTTTGTTTTTTTTTTTTTTTGGTTTCTAAATTCTGATTTAATTTTTAATATAAATGCTGGCATTGGATTTTTTAAATATCAATTAAAATTAGTTATTATTATTTTATAATATAAATGATGACATTTGTGTGCCAACAATGCACACCGTAGTGAGGACCAAATTGATTACAAGTTGAAAATTACAAAGACCAAATTAACTACTTCCAAAATGTAGCGACCAAATTGATTGTAACCCCAAAATGTAAGGACCAAAATGATATTTTTACCAAAACAGAATACATGAAATATAAGTTTAGTAAAAGAAACAGGATTGAAGGGACAGTAAGACTTAAGGGCCCATTTGGTAATGTTGTTCTATTAATGTTGTTTAAGTGTTGTGAAAATATGTGTAGGTGAAAAATTCTTGTGGAAATATGTGTTGTGTTACTTAAACAATGAAAACTATTTTTTAAACAACACAACCAAACAACCCCTTAATGGTCAAGAGAGAGAGAGAGGCAACCCGACCCTAAAGTCAGAGGTCACAAACATTGTTGATGCAACAATGACCACCATCACCATCATCGGTATTTGTTTATTTTTGGGGTACAATATACCTTTTTCCCTTTATCTTTCAAAATTTGATTTGTTTAGGTTTTTGGATTTGATTTAAGTATTTGGTTTGGTATGGGTTGTGTTAGGAATGAGTTCCTTTTAAGTATGCTTTTTTTTTTTTTTTTCCTTGGGCTATAGGAAAAGGTGAGACTAACCTCACTTGTAAGATATTTTTCTGCTAATAAAGTCACTAGCATCAATTGGATCTTTTACAAGTGACACCTGGTGTAACTCTCATCAATGTTATACCACTCAATAATTTTTTAATTGGAAAATTGTACTGTTGGATTACATGTTCTATATGTTCTTAACATGCACGATGATTTTATGCAAATCAGATGTTATTTATCAGTTGATACATAAACTCATATTTAATGCAATTGATTGATGATATTACAATTGGTGTTTGATTATCTTGGAATTTTGCAAAAATTGAGAATACATGAAGATAATGTAATCTAATGATGAATATGTCAAAAATTCGCATCTAATTAAAAAATAATGAGTGATGTAATATATATATATATATATATATATATATATATAAAAGAAAGCCCTTCTTTTCAATTTGTTAATGCTTAAATTGATTTATGCAACGGGGTGGTTACCAGTATAGATGAGACTAACTTCATTTTTATTCTCCAATGTTTATTTAAATACGAAAACATACATATATATATACACACACACACACACACACACACTTGCAAATCGTAGAATGCCTGCGATATTATGTACACTTTTCCACACTTAACCATTTGTTTCTAGTTACATGGTCACTCTTCCCTTTCTTTGCAATCATGGCTAGGGTTGTCCATAGGTTAGTTCGGATTGAGTTTGGACTTTACTCAGACTAGACCCAATTTCGGCTAGTGATAGAAGGGAGGGCCCATCGCCGATTGTGAGCACCATTGGGTTGGATCCAATGGTTCTTCATTTGAATCGAGTCAGTTTTGATTGAAACCAAGGGAGGTGACGATGGACAAGATCTCACTGAATCTATTCTATATTTTGATGGATTACGTTGAATCTTGATAGACCCAGCCCAAATCTTGTCAGATCTCGACAAGATCACAACAGATTTGGTCAAGATATTGTTAGATTGTAGAGAGAGAGAGAGAGAGAGAGAGAGAGAGGGATGAAGAGAATGGCAATTATCGGTGAGATTTGTCTGTCGTTTCGGTTATCATCGGATTTCAAACCTCTAACCCACCACTCAACCCACTCACATAAGTTGTTGATGCCAGAGATCCACAACCGACTTCCTTTCTACTTGGATCGAGTTGGTTCCAATCGGGTGGCACCGAGTAGAAAAAGTTAGTTGGGGCTCGATTTTCTTTGGATAGCCTTAATCGAGGCCATTTGTTAATGTCATTGGGAAAGATTTCAATTCCTCTTCCACTTTTCTTTTGAACTTGGCTTTAATAATTTAATTTGGATTAGAGCAAAAGAAAATAAAAAGAAGGCCTAGACCTTCTATTGAACTGTATACAGACCTTCCTTATTTTTTTTAAAAATAATCTATATTCACCTACCCAGTAACTTAATATCACTAAACTTGTTAAGACAAATTGATATATTTATACTTTTACCCTCACTTTCCATTTAAAATTCTCATTCTATGCTCACACAAAAAATCAAGTACAAATTCTCTATATCACTTTTAGTGTTCCATTTTATACTCCACTAATCACAACTTGGTAATGTTTTTATTTTTATTTTTTTTACATTCCTTATAAAATAACTAGAAATTTAAAATGAAAAAAAAAAAAAAAGATTCATAAGAAATTGTGATTAATGAAGTATAAAGTGGATGACAAAAAAAGAGATAAAGGAAGTTGATAGAATATTGTACCATAACTTTGATAAAACCAGTATTTGTCAATGTACTGCTCCAAATACCATGTTGTACCAGTATATACTGAATGTACCAGAGGATATTGGTTATTTTAGTCAGAAAATAGAGAGAAAAAAAAAAAACCCAACCCATCCATACTAATAGCCCAACTCTTCGCCGATCACTAGATCGTTGCTGGTTTTTGGTTTCCTTCTTAAGGTTAACCCTAACATTAGGCCAATTAAGTGGTCGCTTAAAGCCCCCAAGTACAATATGGCCTTCAAATTTTAACCAATAAAGATATTTCTATACCTATATGATTATTAATTAGGCTCATATATTATTCAATAGATTAAAAAAAAAAATAGTAATGCAATGGACACAACAAAATGTTATATTAACTTCACAACATTCCTAAATTAAAATGCCAACTTACACATGGGCTCTCCATAATCTCTAATTTTAATTTTTTTTGCTATGCTAATTTTGGAATGTTGTGAAATTGTTGTATCCCTAGTATTACTCAAAAGAAAATATTTACAATAATATTATGTCTACAACATTTTCACAAAAAATATTTCTAAGCGGCAATTTATTATTTATTGGTAAAAAAGTGATGTCAATGACAAGTCTAAATTCGAATCAATAACAGATTATTACTTAAGATTTGTTGTAGAATTGTTGTTTAAATGTTGTGGATGTAGCATTACTCAATTGTTTATCGAAGATGAAAAAAAAAAAAAAAAACAGAGAAAAAAAATTAGCTTAGTGTAGGTGGACTATTGTTCAATCATTTCTTGTTTTTTTTAGTTCTTTTTTAATACATAGTAGCTTAATATATATTTATATGCACACACTAGTTGTTAACAAAAAAATGATAAGCTTTATGAATTTTTAATCGAGTCTAAATATTTTTCTCTAGATAAATCTAAATAATGAATAAAAAATTTAGAATATTACTCACCTATGAACAAGAAATTCTTTAAAAAAAATACAATTTTTGTTACACCTAACAAATGAAAAGAATAAAGTTCAGTTAAAAGGATTATTTAATTAAAGTTAAATATATTAAATGTCTCAATTTAAATATCACTTCAACCCCAAAATCCCTTCCCTGTATCCTTTTTCAACTTGTCTGCTGTTTCTTTATTCGTTTACCTAAACTTGGTTATGGCTCTCTCTCCTCTATTTTTTGGGCAAAGTGTAGGGGGCTTCTTAATTGGTGTGCATATCACGTGAACATTGACTTCACAAAAGTCGAGTTTCTTTTTCTTGTACTTTAATGCTGGGTTTGAATCCAGTTTATTTAAGCTGCGTTCCAATTGTTTTTTTTTTTTTTTTTCTTCGGTCTTGCTGGGAACAAAGTGGCAGGTGTGTATTGTGCGTATACTGTGCATATATTGTATGTGTATTGTGCGCATACTGTTTATGTATGTTTTTTTTAATTTTTTATTAAAAATAGGTCTTGTAATACTATTCACACATTTAAAATTATTTTACTATAATGTTTTTAGTTTTCAATTTTCAATAATAAGTTCTATCCAAACGGACCCAAAAAATTAAAAGAAAAAAAAAAGTTAATATCTCAACAAATTACAGAAATTTTGTAAAAAATGTAACGTCAGAAGTTATGAATAATGAAGAAAAAATATCAATTTATGCCTTTACTGAATAATTGCGGCAAAAGTTATCTACTCTGTTATGACTTGTGATTGCAGACGTTAGAAAGGAAAAACATTACCCAGTAGGCCGCTACCCACCACATGAAGTACAACCATTTGAAAATTCCTGTTCTTTTTTTTTTTGGCCAACTGATTGTACTTTTTTTTTTTTTTAATATTATCGTGTAGCAGGCCAACTGATTGTATTTTTTTTATACTATTGAAATGATATTGTACTTAACGAAAGGAAATACTTCTATTACATGGGTAAGGACTAGATTTGAAACCAAATTTAAAGAGAGAAGTCTGTTTAGGTTTAAAGAATTCAACATAATGAATTTGTAGAGAGTAAGTTGAAGAACTAAGTTTTAGTGAACCAGAAAATAACTACAGTGAGCCCTGATGCAAAGAAAAACAGGAGTACAATTGTATTGCTCGAAGCAAATCGTCCTTGGTACAGTCCAAAAAGACTAAATCTTATATATACGCTCCTTTTGGTTTTGGTTAGAAGTGGTATTCTTCATGATTTAGTCTTTTTTCTCTCCTCCTTCCTCCCTATCATGAAGGGTTCCTTACATTATATAGTTCTCTTTAGATATTTTTGACTCTCCATTTGTTGACCATCTAGACCACTACTTAAGTGTCTGTCTCATCAGACATCTTTCCAACTCCCTTGTAAATTGCGGCAGTCAAGATAGTACTGTTCAAAGGTCTTCTATATATAAATACAGTCAGAAAGTTTGGTGGGATGTATTAAATGTGGTGGCAACCATCAATTTTCTAGTCATGCTTGCGTTAGCATTAGCTCCCTTCTCAAAGTTTTTTTTTTTTTTTTTGTACGGTACAAGCTCCTTTGGTGACGTGCTACTGACGTGATCCTTCAGTTTGAAGGCATGGCCTCCTCGGCAAGATAATAGTCCTTCTCGACCATAGACATGACACGTGGCGCAATTACATTATTGAAGCTATTGCACCCTATTAAAGATCTTGGCTGTGCTATAAGTAGCTTTGTTGATGTTGTACTATCTATTAAAGATCTTGGCTGTGCTACAAGTAGCTTTGTTGATGTTGTACTATCTAACTAAGCTACAAGTAGTTTTACTGTTACTAAATAGCTGGCTGTGCTGCAAGTAGTTTAATACACTTAATTCTGTTATTGTAATTCTGTTATGGTTATTAATTTCCCACGTGTTAGTCATGTGATTTAGAGTTAGTTAGTTACTAAAAGATTAGTTTGTTAAAGTCTGTTACTGTATATAAACTAATCAAGTTTATCAATAAAATCATTCAGAGTATTATTCATTTTGGCTTTACTCTCTCTTTCGTATTCTCTCTCTTTCTCTTCTCTGAAACTTTATATGGTATCAGAGCGAGTTGGCTCGGTGCATTCCATCGATTCCCAACTCATCCTCCATTGTTGAGTTCTCTTAAAGCTTCCTTCATCCTGTTTCTTTCGTTGATTCAACTCCTTTGCTCACGATTTGATTTCGACAGTGAGTTTCTCTGAGAAACCTAATTCCTCTGTGAAACCTAATTCCTCTGTGAAATCTAATTGAAGCTTCTCCAATGGCTTCCGCGGCTATCAACACAGATTCAGCATCACCTACCTCTCAATCCTCTGTGCCTGCTTGGGAAAAACCATCCAGTCCTTATTTTTTGCATAGTAGTGAGAATCCTGGCTTGGTGTTGGTGAATCAACCCCTCACTGAAGAAAACTATGCTACTTGGAGCCGATCCATCATTTATGCCCTTGATTCCAAGAACAAAACTGATTTTGTTGATGGTACCATCAAGGCTCCAGCAAGTATTTCAGATCCAATCTTCCCTGCTTGGAAGAAAGGCAACAGAATGGTTCTCTCATGGTTGATCAATTCAATGTCTAAGGATTTGATCTCCAGTGTGATCTACTTGAACACTGCACAAGAGGTTTGGACAGATCTCAAGAATCGGTTCTCTCAGAGCAATGGCCCTAGGGTTTTTGAACTTCGAAGGATGGTGAGTACTCTCTCTCAAGATAATCTCTCTGTGAGTAGTTATTACACAAGATTCAAGGTAATTTGGGACGAATTGGTTAATTACAAGCCAATTCCTTCATGTTCTTGTGGTGTCTGTACTTGTGGTTCCATGACTGCTCGGATTGAGTATCAAGAAGAGGAATGTACTATGAATTTTCTGATGGGATTAAATGAGTCTTTTGCAACTGTTAGGGGGCAGATCCTACTGATGAAACCTTTGCCCTCACTAAACCAAGTTTTCTCTCTCATCACTCAAGAAGATAAGCAAAGAAGAGTTGGTTCCAATGCTATTGCAGTTGAATCTGCTGCCCTTGTCTCTAGAGGTTCTAACATTTCGTATAACAAAGGCTCCTATGCCAACAGGTCTAATGGTAAGAAGGAAAGACCAATTTGTTCACACTGTGGAATTCTTGGGGATGTGGTGGACAAATGCTACAAGATTCACGGCTACCCTCCTGGTTATAAGAACAGAGGAAAAGGACATTCAGCCAATCAAGCTTCACTGGGTTTGAATATGGACAATGCAGACTGTATGGAAGATTCAACCACAGTTGCTCTTACTTCATCTCAATGTCAACAACTCATGTCTATATTGCAAGCACACACATTGGGATCACAGGGCATTCAGGATTCTTCTCTTGGAACACACCAGGCTGCCACACTCATCAGTCATGCTGCACCTGTCACCAAATCCCTTCCATCTGGTGTTTTCCACACTGCAGGTACCATACCTACAGCTAAATCTGATAATTTGGTTGAAGCTGAATTTGATAGTTTAGTTGAATCTAAATGCCTAGAATCTATTAATTCCATGCCTCTTTGCTTGCATTCATCCACAAATTTAGATTACTCAATTTTTTCCTCTAAGCCTGTCATTCCATCTGCCATGCTACCTAATGAATGGATCATTGATAGTGGTGCTACTGACCACATGGTTCATTCCATTTCATACCTTACCAAAATCACTTCTGTCACTCACATCTCTGTCAAACTTCCTAATGGTGAATCTGCCTTGGTTACTCATGTTGGTCAAGTGCAATTATCTTGTGATTTAATTCTTGACAATGTGTTGTGTGTCCCTTCTTTTTCATTCAATCTTATCTCTATTGGAAAGTTAACACATTATCTCAAGTGTTGCTGCATTTTTTTGTCTCAATTCTGTTTTATACAGGACTTACTGCAGTGGAAGACGATTGGCTTGGGTAGAAAGCATGATGGTCTGTATATTCTACAACAGACCAATTCTGCACAGCTTTCTATTCCAATCCAATTTTCCAATTTCATGCCCACTGCTCTCTCACATCCTGGTGTTTACTCTCCATCATCTGCTGCAACTGTTTGCAGTCCTATTTCATGTAATAAATCCTTTGCTTCCAAGTCTGTCTTGTGGCATAATAGAATGGGTCATCCCTCTTCATCTAGGTTGCATCTGCTTAGTTCAATAATTCCTGATGTAACTTTCTCTGACAAAGAGTTTCCTGTTTGTACTGTTTGTCCTCTAGCCAAACAAAAACGGCTTCCTTTTCCTAATGAGAATAACATTTGTTCTTCTATCTTTGATCTTGTTCACTGTGATATCTGGGGACCCTTTTCTGTTCCTTCCATTAATGGTTTTAGATATTTCTTAACAATTGTTGATGACTGTAGTAGATGTACTTGGGTATATTTGATGAAATTCAAATCTGATGCCAGGAACATTATTCAGTCCTTCTTTTCTTTTGTTGAGACTCAATTTTATATCACCATTAAGACCTTAAGATCAGATAATGGACCAGAATTTCACATGCCTCAATTCTTCTCTTCCAAGGGAACCTTGCATCAACTAAGTTGTGTAGAGACACCTCAACAAAACTCAGTTGTTGAAAGGAAACACCAGCATATCTTGAGTGTTGCTAGAGCCCTTAGATTTCAAGCCAATTTACCTCTGAAATTTTGGGCTGACTGCATTCTTACAGCAGTCTACCTTGTTAATAGGTTACCTAGCCCTTTGTTGAATAACAAAACTCCATATGAGATTCTTTTAGGTACTATTCCTTCATATTCACACCTTAAAGTTTTGGGTTGTCTTTGTTTTGCATCTACTCTATCTAGAAATAGATCAAAATTTGATCCTAAAGCCTCTCCTTGTGTTTTTCTTGGCTATCCATATGGGGTCAAGGGATATAAATTGTTCAATCTCAACACAAAGTCTGTTTTCTTATCCAGAGATGTTGTTTTCCATGAGCACATTTTTCCTTTTCATTCCATGGATTTTCATCTTCACAATCCTCCTACTTCTCTTCCATCCTCTGCTGGTTCTTTATTTCCATCTCCCACTTTCATTTTTGATGATTCACCACTGGAAGTTTCTGCCCCTGCTCTTGATACACCTAATTCTGCCTCTGCTCAGCCTACTCAATCTGCTCAACCTAATACTGCTGTATCTAATCAACCTACTCAATCTACTCAACCTAATACTGTCTCTAACCATTCTGTCCCATCTGCCCAATCTAATCAACTTGAAGAAATTGTGATTAATGAAATCTCCACCTGCCCCTAGACGATCCTCTAGACCTCACAAAGCTCCTGCATACCTTCATGATTTTCACTGTCAACTTGCCTCAGCTACATCCATACCATCACCTACTACTCCCTTTCCTATTGAATCTGTTATTTCCTATGATAGATTATCTACCCCTCATAGAGCTTTCACATTTGCTCTCTCTGTTTGTGCTGAGCCTAAGTCTTATGTTGAGGCTGCAAGGGATCCTAGGTGGCAGGCAGCAATGTCTGATGAGATACATGCCCTTGAAATTAACAACACTTGGCAACTTACACCTTTACCAGCTGGTAAGGTTCCCATAGGTTGTAAATGGGTTTTTAAAATCAAGCATAGGGCTGATGGGAGTGTTGAGAGATTCAAAGCTAGGCTGGTGGCAAAGGGGTACACTCAACAGGAGGGTTTGGACTACTATGAGACCTTTAGTCCAGTTGTAAAGTTTGTCACTGTTAGAACAATCTTAGCTGTTGCAGCTGCCCTTGATTGGCATTTGGTTCAGCTGGATGTTAATAATGCATTTCTACATGGAGAGCTTGATGAGGAAGTATATATGCAACCTCCACCTGGGTTTGGTAGCAAGGGGGAGCCTGGTTTAGTTTGTAAACTCACTAAATCCCTGTATGGACTAAAGCAGGCCAGCAGACAGTGGTTTTCAAAACTTTCAACCACAATCATCAACTATGGTTTCACTCAATCCAAATCTGACTACTCCATGTTTACTAGAATTCATGATGAGATCATCATTGTTATCTTAGTGTATGTTGATGATATTTTAGTGGCTAGCAACAACCTTGAAGCTGTTTTAGAATTCAAACAATTTCTCCATGATCAGTTTAAGCTAAAAGATCTTGGTTCCTTGAAATACTTTCTAGGCTTAGAGGTGGCTAGATCCTCCACAGGCATAAGTGTATGCCAAAGAAAGTACATTTTAGAACTCTTAGCAGAAACTGGACAGTTGGCAGCCAAGCCAATTAAATCCCCTATGGAGCAACAAACCAAATTGTCAAATTATCATGGAGAGTTGTTAACTGATCCTTCTCAATATAGGAGACTTGTTGGAAAGTTACTATACTTAACTCTGACCAGACCAGACATTACCTTCAGTGTGCATCAACTCAGCCAATTTCTTGCTCAGCCTAGACAGCCACACCTCCAAGCTGCTACTAGGATTCTTAAGTACTTGAAAGGAACACTTGGCCAAGGTCTCTTCTTCTCAGCAACTTCAGATCTGCACTTAAAGGGTTACTGTGATGCAGATTGGGCCAGCTGTCCTGATACAAGGAGGTCTATCACTGGTTTTTGTGTGTTTTTGGGTGAGTCTCTAATTTCCTGGAAGTCCAAAAAGCAACATACTGTGTCCAGGTCTTCTGCTGAGTCAGAATATAGGTCCATGGCTGCTGCTGTCAGTGAGTTTGTATGGCTAAAGGGTCTACTTAAGGACTTGTCCATTTCTCATGATCAATCTGCTCTTCTTTACTGTGATAGTAAAGCTGCAATCTACATTGCAGCCAATCCTGTCTACCATAAGAGAACTAAGCATATAGAACTTGATTGCCATTTTGTGAGAGAAAAGATCCAAGATGGTTTAGTCAAAACATTCCATGTCTCAACCAAGCATCAACTGGCAGACTTACTTACAAAGCCTCTAGGACATCAACAGTTCAGCAACCTACTTTGCAAGATGGGCATGAATAACATCTATGCTCCATCTTGAGGGGGAGTATTAAAGATCTTGGCTGTGCTACAAGTAGCTTTGTTGATGTTGTACTATCTATTAAAGATTTTGGCTGTGCTACAAGTAGCTTTGTTGATGTTGTACTATCTAACTAAGCTACAAGTAGTTTTACTGTTACTAAATAGCTGGCTGTGCTGCAAGTAGTTTAATACACTTAATTCTGTTATTGTAATTCTGTTATGGTTATTAATTTCCCACGTGTTAGTCATGTGATTTAGAGTTAGTTAGTTACTAAAAGATTAGTTTGTTAAAGTCTGTTACTGTATATAAACTAATCAAGTTTATCAATAAAATCATTCAGAGTATTATTCATTTTGGCTTTACTCTCTCTTTCGTATTCTCTCTCTTTCTCTTCTCTGAAACTTTATACACCCCACAACATGAGTTGTTGCGCATTGTTTTCTTGTTTTTATGAGTGTCCGTATTTGGTGTGTAATACTTATATTGTGTATGACAATAATATTTCCCCTATTTTGAAGGACATATTTTCTATTCTAGATTACGTCGTCTCTGGCTATAAATTCCTGTCCATCATAAGTCATAACAGTATAACACACACTACAACCTGTAAGCTTGCCCAAGTTTCTTAGTTTCATATTCAAACCATTTTCTTGGCATGGCACTGGCACCACCCGCCTCTCTAGCGTTCAAAGTACAAAGGTGCAAACCAGAACTGGTTGCTCCAGCAAAGCCCACACCCTATGAATTCAAACAACTTTCCGATATTGATGACCAAGAGGGTCTTCGATTTCAAATCCCAACCATACATTTCTATAAACATGATCCCTCAATATTGCAAGAGACCAGAGACCCGGTGAAAGTCGTCCGAGAAGCACTTGCACAAACACTAGTGTTTTACTACCCATTTGCTGGTAGGCTTAGGGAAGGACCTGGCCGAAAGCTTGTAGTAGAATGTACCGGTGAGGGTGTCATATTTATTGAGGCCAACGCTGATATTACACTTGAACAGTTTGGTGACGTACTTCATCCTCCATTCCCATGCTTAGAGGAGCTCCTTTTTGATGTTCCCGGCTTTGGGGGCATCCTTAATTGCCCATTGTTGCTTATTCAGGTTCATATACTACGCCTCTAAAACTCACTAATATAAAACTCATTAATATATATATATATATATATATATATATATATATATATATAGACACAAACACACACATATATGTGTGTGTCTAAATTGATGTATTATTGGATGATTAAAGTAAGAAAATAAATACTGCAACCTGTTAACTTTGCGTTTTCTAGGTCATGATAAACTTTCAAAAACTTTTATGATGAGAAACTTTTCTTGTACGTAAATATGAATCATGGGATAGAGAATTATTGGTACCTTCTTCTTTTGTAGATGGAAAATATGAAGGTAAACGTTATTTTAATGTAATTGGTGATATATCTAAATGTTACGGAGTAAATTTATAAGTAATGCTACTTTTATCATATTTTTATAATAATTTTATAACAAATCTTAAATAATAAAAAGTAACGTTATTTTTACAATATTTTTATAATATTTTACAGCAAATCTTAGATAAGTTATTATTATTAAGTACAAAATTGACATTAGTGGTTCGTCAAATTAAAACCAATAACAATTTATCACTTAAATTTTTTGTGAAATTATTATAAAAATGTTATGAAAATATTGTGATATAGCTTTACTCAAAATTTTTATACACACACATCTCTCTATAGCATCACTCTTTTTTATTAAATAAACTAATAATCATTTTGCTTGGTGGAGATGGGCAGGTGACGCGTCTCAAGTGTGGTGGTTTCATATTTGCGGTTCGCCTAAACCACACCATGAGTGACGCCGTTGGATTGGTGCAATTCATGATGGCCATGGGCGAGATGGCATGTGGTGCATGTACCCCCTCCATCTTACCCGTGTGGCAGAGACATCTTCTTCAAGCAAGAGATCCAACTCTAGTGATATGCACGCACCGCGAGTACGATGACATGGCCTCCACCGTTGTTGTCCCAATCCCACTCAAGGATGACATGGCTCATCGTACCATTTTCTTCGGCTCCACAGAGGTCACCGCCCTTCGGAGATACATGCCACACCACCTGAAACGATGCTCCACCTTCGAGTTGCTCACTGCATGCCTTTGGCGTTGTCGTACCAAAGCTCTCCAGACAAACCCCCAAGAAGAGGTTCGTGTGTTGTGCATTGTCAATGCACGTGACAAATTCAACCCTCCTTTACCCAACGGTTATTACGGTAGCGTTTTTGCGTTCTCTGTGGCACTCACAACAGCAGGGAAACTTTGTAAGAATCCATTGGGTTACGCTGTGGAATTGCTGAAGAAGGCAAAGAATAATGTGACAGAGGAGTACTTGCGGTCGGTGGCTGATCTTATGATGATTAAGGGTCGGCCCCACTTCTATGGGGTGGGGTCATATGTTGTGTCGGATGTGACACATGCCGGATTTGGCGAGGTAGACTTTGGGTGGGGTAAACCTTTTTATGGAGGGCTTGCCAAGGGTGAGGTCGGGGCCATACCCGAAGTGTCTGGCTTCTATATTCCTATTAAGAATAGTAAGAGCATCCACAATGGGCTTGCAATATGTCAAATGTAAGACCCATTTGGCATACAAGCGCAAGAAACACTCAACAATTGGACATGCTAAACCCGAAATTGCCAAAAATTTTTGGCATAATGCTACAGTACCATCTCAAAGGTGAGATGGTACTATAGCACTATGCCAAATAACAATAATATATTTTATTAAGTTTGGAGCCCTTTTCTCTCTCTCTCTCTCTCTCTCTCTCTCTCTCTCTCTCTCTCTCTCTTTACTCGGGAAAAGATCGTCTCTCTCTCTCTGTCGCCATTGAAGCCCAAGAGAAGCTCTGCCTCTGCCTCTGATTCAGCCTCACCCTCACCCTCACCCTCACCCTCACCCATACCGATTCTCTGCCTCCAATTCAACCTCACCCTCAGCCTCACCCAACACCAAGCCTCTCCATCGTCTCTCTCTCTCTCTGTCGCCATTGAAGCCCAAGAGAGGCTCTGTCTCTGCCTCCGATTCAGCCTCAGCCTCACCCATACCGATTCTCTGCCTCCGATTCAGCCTCACCCTCACCCTCACCCAACACCAAGCCTCTGCCTCCGATTCATCCTCACCCTCACCCTCACCCAAAGCCTCTGCCGATTCACCCTGACCCATACCGATTCATCCTCACCCTCACTCACACCGATTCACCCTCACCCAACACCTGCCGATTGACCCTCACCTATACCGACTCACTCATCTCATAAACCCAACACTCTAGATACCCATTTAAGTTTTCACTCCATCACTCTCTCTTCAAACCGAGATCCTCAAGGGTTCTCAAAGGTTTGTGGGTTTGGATACTACCTTGCTCAAAACGAAGCTCCGTCGGTCTCTCAAGAAACAAAGCTCCGTCGGTCTCTCAAGAAACAAAGCTTTGTCGGTCTGTCAAGGAAAATTAAAATCAAAAGGTGGGTTTTGATCAATGTGAAAATTTTTTTGTGTTTGTGTTTCTTTTCTTTTCTATTCTTTTCTATTCTATTCAGTTTGTGTTTGTGTTTGGGTTTTGATGAAAGAATTGTTGTTGATGTTTACAGAGGTGGGATTCAGCTTCATCACGAGGGGTTTTTGCACTCTGTTGAATTAGCATTTTCAGAAAGTTTGCTCAGGTTCAACTTCAATTACCAAAATCCCAATTTTATTAGATAATCGGTGTTCTTGTTTATTGATTTTTTCTTCAACAAATTAACATGTATGTAAAGGTTCTGTTAGTGGTTTTTGTTGTGTTCAACTCTATGGATTTATTTGATTTCCATGGGTACATTTGCTGCTGTATATTTTGAATTATATTGAATTATAACTGCTGTATATTTTGAGTTATATTTGCTGCTGTATTCTATTAATATTTAGCTGTGTAAAGGGCTAGTATTTCTGAGTTATATTGAGTTATATTTGCAGATATATTATGCAGATATGTTGTGTGCAACTCTGGTAGATTTGGTTAAGTTTATGTTTCTAATTGTAGTAATCACTTATCACAAATACTTGAACTGTTTGACTTTGTGAGTTGGCTCTAATTGACTTCATACACTAACTGTCACTATTCCATATTTAAAAGGAATGGATACACAAGAAGACATAACACGATATACTAATATCTTACAAATGGATTCTGATTTTGTGGCACCATTTTTAAGTGGGTCTCAAAATACTTCAATCCCCATCCAAGAGTCTTTTCCGGCTGTTGAAGTTGTCACCTCTAATCCAACAAAACGTGGCGGCAACTTCAGTGTAGATGAGGATAACCTCCTCGTCTCTACGTGGCTTAACATTAGCATGGATGCCGTGCTAGGTACTGACCAAAGGGTTGAAAAATTTTGGGAGAAAATTTGGCAATACTTTTGCGAGAACAATACCTATGGAACCATACGTTCTCCTTCCTCCCTCCAAAGTCGATGGGGAAATATTAATAGGGAGACAAGTAGGTTTGCTGGGTTTATGGCTAAAGTTGAAAATCGGAATAAAAGTGGTGGGACTGAGGAGGACAAGGTATTAATTATATACCTTGTGTCACAATATTAATTTCCACATAGTTTCAAGACACTAATTATTTTATTTTATTTTTTAAAAATTTAGTTGAAAGATGCAAAGGAGCTATATAAAGCTTCACCAACTCCTCCAACCGGCAAAAAACAAGCTTTTGCATTTGAACATTGTTGGGTTGTGTTGAAGAACCAACCAAAGTGGAGTATGCCTAAGGAAAGATCAAAAGGGCTCTCGCAAACTCCAAGTTCCACTGATCAAGCTGGTAGTAATGATGATGACACAATGGGGCTAAAGAGACCAATTGGCAGAAAAGCTGAAAAGGCTAAGCGAAAGAGAACAAATGATGATAAGGGTTTTGAGGATTATTTGGCAAAAAAATTGCAATATATTCAAGAATCACATGAACAATATAAAGAGACTCTTCGTATCAAAGCGGATAGGGTGCAAGTGGATGCACAAAAAGCTGATTATTTGGTGAAAAAATTGCAATATATTCAGGAATCACATGAACAAAGAATTGATATTGAGAAGGAAAGGCTTCATCTTGAAACGATTAGGGAGGCACAAAGAGTTGATATTGAGAAGGAAAGGCTTCATCTTGAAACGATGATGGAGGCGCAAAGAGTTGATATTGAAAAGGAAAAACTTCGTCTTGAAACTATTAGGGAGGAGGGAAGAATAATGACCATGGATACAAGTGGCATGAATGAAAAAGAAAGGCTTTATTTTGAAAATCTCAAGGATGAAATCCTTACAAGACAACATTTAGATTAAATAGTTAGGTTTGACCGAAGGAGATGGTGTCTTGTCATAACCTTATTTTGGTAGTATATTATTTTAGAGTTGGGGTTGGGTATATGTAAATGATATTTTGTTTCAACCTTATTTGGGTAGTGGCTTATTTTAAGTGTAGGTTTGGAACATGTAGATGATGTATTGTTCCAACTTGATCAATTGGCAGTAGGTTATGCCACTTATGTAATCACATCATTTTGGCTTATATGAAAAACCGATGTCCTTTCTATGGTTGATGATGTATTTTTGCTTATAATAAGATTGATGAACTAAACTAGAAGTATCACATGTTGGTTTTTGGCAAAAAAATCTGTACGTATATATGAGTTTAAGTATGAAAATTTTCCATTCAAATTGCTCATTCAGTAGCATCTTGCATATAGAGACCTTTGTGTTGTAGCTTGTTTTTGTCTTACTTGTTTCTGCCATATCTCTTAACAGCGTGCTAATTACACCTACAAATGAAACAATAATAAAAGGTCTCTGTTTTGTAGAGGTCCCTATTTTGTTTAGATTAATATAAATATTGTTTAGAATAATAAAAGGTCACCCTCTTAATGTCACTATTGCTCACATAAATTGACGTTATCATGTCCCTGCCATTTTTTTTTTTTTTCTGTTTTTTGACTAAAACCTTTTTTTTATCATAATTGACTAAAACATATTTTATTTCATCTAGTTTTAAACACTTTTATTTCTTTTAATCAATTCTAAGGTTGGGTAGTACTAACTAGTAAAGGTTAGAAAAGGGTAATTACTTATCCTTTTAAAATGAGTATTTTTTAAGATCAAAGAATGAGGCTTTTGGGAATTTTTGAACTTTAAGATTACAGCCAATTGTATCTTCTTCCTAACTTTCATTAACTATCCATTAATGAAGTTCTTTTCTTTTATAACTTTGGAGAAAAAAAAAAAAAAAACATTCTTGGTTGCATATAGGATATTCACAAATTGCAGAATTCTAAGGGGTAACAGCAGAATTATAACTTTGGACAAATTGTAGATTACAAACTGATTTGAAGTTCCAAAATAATAGCAGTTCAGAAGTCTAAGGGGTAAATTGCAGAATTTGAAACTTCAAGAACAAAACCAATAACAATTACAAAGTCTGCATACATGATTTGTACAAATATTTATGAAAGGAAAATTGTGAACAACTTCTATACTTAGCCTTCAATATAAATGTTTGATTGTAATCTATGCTTGCTTTGCAATAATAGTGATAAGTTTCCTAACATTGTTGTCTCCAAGGTTGTCTCTATGGGTAGCTCTCTTTTTCACAAATTGCTTTTTGACGACTCAGACGAGGATGAGATAATGAGGCAAGTTCTTAAGGCTTCAAAATCACAACGTAAACATCGTCGGTATATCGAACGGGATCGTTTGGCAGGCCATAAAAGACTTTATCTCGACTACTTTGCTGACACACCAGTATATCCTCCTAATTTGTTTCGGAGGAGATTTCAGATGAGTCGGTCTCTTTTTCTTCGTATTCAACCTAGGGTAGAAACTTATGAACCGTACTTTATCCAAAAGAGAGATAATGCCCAAAGACTCGATTTATCGTCTCTTCAAAAGATAACAGCTGCACTTAGGATGCTTGCGTATGGAGTGGCAGCTGATTTTATGGATGAGTATGTGCGGATTGGAGAAACCACTGCAATAGACAGTCTGAAAAAATTTGTTAAAGTGGTGGTTGATATTTTCTCTAAGGAATATTTGAGAGCCCCAAACAACGAAGATATTGCTAGACTTTTAGCCAATGGAGAAAGACGTGGATTTCCAGGGATGCTAGGGAGCATTGATTGCATGCATTGGAAATGGAAAAATTGTCCAACTGCATGGAAAGGTCAGTACTCTGGTCACATTCGTGAGCCAACCATTGTTTTGGAAGCAGTGGCATCATTTGATCTTTGGATATGGCATGCATTTTTTGGATTACCTGGGTCAAATAATGACATTAATGTATTAGAACGGTCTCCTATATTTTCTGAGCTTGAACAAGGTCGTGCTCCTGCAGTTAATTACTCAATCAATGGCCATGGATATACAATGGGATACTACCTTGCCGATGGCATATATCCGAAGTGGTCAACATTTGTTAAAACAATTCCATCTCCACGAGGACACAAACAAAAATTATTTGCAAAAGCCCAAGAGGCGAATAGAAAGGATGTAGAGCGTGCATTTGGAGTGCTTCAAGCAAGATTCGCAATTGTGCGTAGACCTGCAAAATTTTTCTATAGTGAAACGCTCCAAGACATCATGAAAGCATGTGTAATTCTTCATAATATGATTATTGAGGATGAGCGAGATGTAAATGAAGCTGTGGAATATGATTACGAACAAATTGATGACAATCTTACTGTACCACTGTCACGGGAGCGCACAAATGAATTTACGGAGTTCATTGAAACCCATCAACGTATTCGAGACCATGAAATTCATTCTCAACTCCAAGTAGACCTCGTTGAGCATTTATGGCAATTAGAAGGGGAGTTGTAGGAACTTAAGTGTGTTGAGTTATGCATGTGGGGTTTTATTGTAATTTGATATATGTACTAGTCTTCTAAAGGCAACATTGATAGTTATGTATGTGGATTGTATCGATATAAATGTATGTGGATTTTTAAAGTTGGTAGGTTAGGTACATTGATATTTGACAGGTTGCATGTATATATATGTATGTGGATTTTAAAAATTGGCAGGTTGAATTCATTAATATTTGGCAGGTTGTATGTATATATATGTATGTGGATTTTTTAAGTTGGCAGGTTGAGTACATTGATATTTGGCAGGTTGCATATATATGTATGTGTGTGGATTTTTATGTTATGCAGAGCTAAATGAGATTTTTACCTTTTCTTTTTATGGGTCTCAATTTATGAGATGAGAAGAACCTATAGAACTGGGAACTAGAAAAATCTTTGTCTTGTATTTGAGAAGAAGATTCATTTGACATAATTCTCCCTACTCCTATATATGTAGAATTGCTGAATTTAGCTATGTTGACAATGTCCACTATGGCATCATGCTGGTTAATATCATAACATTTCCTAAGGGTTTTTAATATATATATACACAAATATTAGTCTCCTAAAAATAAAAATAAAATTTGTTGCTGTTGTTTTTCTGGTCATAGTTTCCCCAATTGTAACCTCATGCAAGGATCCCTTAGATTAGGATTGTGTGCCTCTATCTCAGATTAGGATTGATTTCCTCCTGCCTTTCTTCAATGATAAAGTGGGCTACTCCTTCCATTACAACTACATCTTGCAAGCTTTCCCAAGAACATTTGTTTGCTAAATGAGGTTTCAATGTGTTTCAGGGGAAAATTATCCTTAGAAAATATTTTCGACAAAAACTTTTTTTTTCTCAGTATGTTAATTCGTTTTTCTTTTGAAGGTGTAAGTTAATTACTTATTTTCCTGTGCGCAAATTGGTCTACTATTATTGCTGCAGTCGGCTGCATATAATTTCATTCATGTGACATGCTTATTTAGTTTAAAATTGTTTTACTTTTTCTTTTATTATTTGGAAATTTTATATTTGGTTTGGTAATGAAGGTGTTTCCTTTGGTGATGATAATACATACTTATCACCATGTTGCTGTGATTGACAAAAGCCCCACAATGACCAACCATCTTTAAAAGTGATAATACATACTTATCACCATGTTGCTGTGATAATACATACTTATATTTGGAAATTTTATATTTGGTTTTATATGCAGAAATGTATTTGGCAGGTTCTTTATCCAAAAAAAAAAGCAGGTTGTTCAAATAGTTGGAAAGTATCCGAATAGTGTGGCTTTGAAATAGTGTTCAAATGCTTGGAATAGTGTGGCTTTGAAAGTGAATCAGTTCATTGACCGTTGGAATAGTGTGGGTTGGAAAAAATATGGCTGTTGGAAAGAAATAATAAAGAAAGATTAAAAAATAATATTTTAATAAAAAGGTGAAATAATAGAATTGTGGGATGTTGGGTGTATTGTAAAATGATATTGTATAATTGATAAAGTAGCTTTTTGGGATGGTAAAATAGGATAGGATTTAGAATCCAGCTGTGGATGCTCTAAAGGAGAGAATGGGATAGTAATGCCAATTTCCTTGCCAGTCCAAGCCATGGAAAGATTTGAAAACCAATTGGATATATTGCTTCCTAAAGGACCAACTAGTCACTTATAAGAATTCCATTCTGCTCAAGCTTTTGGACCAAAATTACTGAGAATAAATATCTTAATTTGTACATGTGCCTTAAGTTTGACTTTTATATCCATTAGTTTTTTTTAAAGGGATCGAGTAACTTTCATCCTAAAATGGGTAGATTCCATTAACTTATCATGAGATTTGAATTAATGTCAACTAGGCTTAAGACATCTAAAAAATAAATAATTTGGTCCCTAAACCTAAATTACTCTCTATACATTAATTAAGTTCGTTAGTTATTTTTCTCTTCTTTTAGTGACCAAATTGGATTAAGGGTTCAAATTGATCAATTTTGAAATGTTTTGAATCTGTTTGGCATTAGCCCAAACCTAGAGATAGGTTACTGGAATTTATCCTAATATTAAAATTTTTATTGTTTATTTATAAAGGTTAGACTCTTTTAAAGTCTCTATAACTTGTGTGCAAAGACACTTTATAGCAAAAGCCGTTTACCAATAACTGTTTTGATGAGCTAGAGTATGAGATAGTTAGTGTGATGACTTAATAAGGATAATAAGCAATATGTGTGTTGTGAGCTGAGTTCAAGAAGCTAAATGCAATGATTGAAATGAAAATATAGGCAATATGCATGTATTTGATGTTATGTATTACTACATATATATATATATATATATTGTTAACGTATATTAGGGTATGTGGGTTTTAGGCTCACCTTGTTTACTTGTATAGCACGTTTACTTGTACTGCACTCTCGCACTCATTTATATTCTATTACCAGTGAAATACAATACACTTATTCATTATTTCTAGCATGGTTTTAGAGCCATTACTCTAATTTTCTTGTGTCTTGCAATCTTGTCTTTGTCAATATTTTTCGCTGCCTCAACTTCTACGGTCAATAAGCCTTTCAGTGCCCTCTCTCGACTGCTCCGCTGCTGTCAAAGATTCTCAGAGTTGAATCTTCACTGCCAGAAGCTCTTTCTCCACCGCCAAGACCACTACCATTGTCGGATCTGTCACCTTTGACCTCCAATTGTGACACAAGATATAGCATCATGTAGATCGTCAATAATTCTACTCAACTCCGTCGGAAACTTCCATATCTGAGCCTCCACACGCTCTCACGCGTCGTTCAAAGTTTCGGTGAGACGAACCACGTGCCTCACGCAGCTCCACGCGTCGTCACTCTTCTTCACGCGCTGCTGCATGCCATATCTGCACTTGCTGACGTCAGCGACTACATCATCTATGCCACATCAGCCCTAGGTGATGTTATCATTGCCACGTCATCAGTGGACATCATCCTAAAGTCAGCCGCTTACATCATCCACAGGTCAACTACTTATGTCATCTTTGACCTACCGCCGTTGACCTTGATCAGCATTGACTTTACCTGTTGACTTTAACCTGCATTGACCGTTGACTTTTTACTAGAGTTGACTTTTTGCAACCCAAGTGCTCCTTACCCAGTTTTTCGTGTAGATTTCATTTTTGCAATCTATTTTTGTATATTTTGCTTCTAAATGAAGAATAAGGACAAGTCTTCTTCTTGTTGGAATAATCGTTTTCACAATCCAGTAAATATTTATGCAAACATTTTGGCCATAATATTGAGATTTGCTATCATCGCAACAAATTAGCTGTTTCAATTTTTGCTGCTATTGTTGCTAACACCGAGAGTGTCCAACCAATGGCTCCCGTCTCTGTACAGTCTAAGTCTTCAAGATGCAATTTCATCATGTCCACAGATGACCTTATAAATATCATTATTAATGGCATTCGTATGGTTGGTAATGCATTTCATTCCTCTTCTCTCTCAGCTTTATCTGGTATGTCACCTTCCTCTTAGCTTATGGATTTTGCTTGTTGCAATCACATGACACCTCACTTGTCCTTATTTTCTGAACTTAAACCTGCACCACACACTCTTAATATTCACACAACAAATGGTTCCACAATGTCTGGTCATAATATAGGTTTCATTTTGACCTCCAACCTCTCAGTTCCTAGGGTCTTTAATGTTCCTGGCCTTTCTTACAATTTATTTTCTATGAGAGAATTAGTTGAGTTAGGTTATTGCATTATCTTTGATTATTTTGGGTGTTTTGTGTAGGATCTAAGGACGGAACAGGAGCTTGGGATTGGTCCCAAAGTTGGGCGTATGTTTACTGTGGACAACCTACGTCTTCCACTTCTTGCTCCTGTTTCCGTTGTTGCAGCTACTGCAGTTTCTTCTATTCCTTCCCTTGCACTTTAGCATGCCTAACTTGGTCATGCATCTTTCTCTTGGGTACAACACTTGGCTTCTAGAGGTTTGTTAGGTTTAGTATCCACAGAAAATTTTGATTGTGTTTCATGTCAGTTAGGAAAATAACCAGGTTTGCCTTTCAATACTTGAATCAATGTCCACTGGTATCTTTGATCTAATTCATTGGATGTCTGGGGGCATTCCTCTGTCTCTAGTATTGGTGGATCTCGATATTTTGTTGTCCTTGTTGATGATTATTCCCCCTATAGCTGGATTTTTCATAAGAAACATCGTTCTGCATTATTGCAAGTATTTTCTAATTTTGCAAAAATGGTTGAAACTCAATTTTCCAAACGTATCAAAATTTATTGATCTGATAATGTGCTTGAGTACACTCAATATGCTTTCTAAGTTGTTTTGCATTCCTATGACACTTTTCATTAACTAACTTGTCCAGATACCTCTTAGCAAAATGGTAGAGCTGAACAAAAACTTCGTCATATTCTTGACACTGTTCGTGCTCTCCTTCTCTCTACCAAAGTTCCTGCTCATTTTTAGGGTGAAGCGGCTCTTCATGCTGTTCATGCTATTAATCGGATATCAAGTCTTGTTATCAAAAATCAAACTCTATATGAGGGCCTTTTTGGGTCACCTCCAAACTATCATCACCTTTGCTTCTTTGGTTCTACTTGTTTTGTTCTTCTTCGGCCACATGAGCATAACAAACTTGAGTCTCGGTCAGGCTTTGTTGTTTTTTTGGCTATAGCGAAACTCAAAAAGAGTAGCTGTGTTATGATCCTGTCTCTCATCGTCTTCGTATCTCCCACAATGTTGTCTTTTAGGAACATTGCTCTTTTGTCGAGCTCTCTCACTTCCGTGCTTCCTTATCTTCCTTCTCTGTCTTAGATCTTTTTCTAGATGAGGCACATATTCCTTTTGTAACTTCTCTTAATCCTCCTGTAGTTGCTCCTGATTCTCCTATAGACTTCTCTATCCAACTACCGGATATCTTTGATCCCTTTCCTAGTTCACCCTTTAATGAACAAGGAGAACATGAACAGGTCGAAGACAAGCTACCCAACCCTGAGCTTGGATCCATTTCTGAACATTTACTTGGATCCATATTTGCACATTTACTTGGATCTACATGATTAAGACTCACTCTGATGGGTCCATTGAGCATTACAAAACTCGTCTTGTTGCAAAAGGTTTTACATAGGAGTATGGGGATGATTATGAAGAGACCTTTGCTCGTATCTCATCTGTTCGTGCCTCTTAGCTGTTGCTGCTACCAGTAAATGAGACATTTTTTAGATGGATGTCAAAATGCATTCCTTAATGGGGATTTAAGTGAAGAAGTTTATATGCAACCTCCTATTGGTTTCTCTATTGAATCAAACAAGGTTTGTCACATTCAACATGCACTTTATGGCCTTAAACAAGCTCCATAAGCTTGGTTTACTAAATTCAGCTCTACCATCTCTCACTTAGGTTACATGACCAGTCATTATGATTCTACCTTATTCTTCGTCGCACTGACCAAGTCACTATTTTACTTCTCCTCTATGTGAATGATATGCTCATAACTAGTGATGACCTTGGTGGCATTCAGGAACTCAAGGATTTTCTCAGTCAGTAGTTTGAGATGAAAGATCATGGACATCTCAGCTACTTTTTGGGTTTTCAAATCACTCATTCTACAGATGGACTTTATATTACTCAAGCCATGTATGCCTCTGAACTCTTGTCTCGTGTTGAACTCACTGATAGCAAGACTGTTGACACTCTAGTTGAGCTTAATGTGCATTTGAGTCCCCCAGGGGGAAAACCATTGTCTAATTCCTCTATTTACAGGCACTTGGTTAGTAACCTATTTTATCTTACTGTCACACATCTAGACATTTCCTATGCTATTCACCAGGTGAGCCAGTATCTGTCTGCTCCACGATCAACTCACTATATTGCTGTTCTGCACATTCTTCAATACCTAAAGGGCATTCTCTTCCATTGTCTTCTCTACTCTGCTTAGTCTTCTCTTGTTCTCCGTGCATTTTCTGATGCTAATTGGGCTAGAAATCTCACTAAATGCTGGTCCACCACTAGTTATTGCTTTCTTCTTAGTTCTTCTTTGATTTCTTGGCAAAGCAAGAAACAAACTCATGTGGCCCGCTCGAGTACTGAAGCAGAATATCGTGCCCTTACTGATACCAACTTTGAGCTCCTTTGGCTACGATGGCTTCTAAAAGATTTAGGTGTGTCTACATCTTCTACTACTTCTCTTTATTGTGACAATCAGAGTGCCATTCATATTGCTCACAATGATACCTTCCATGAACAGACTAAACACATCGAGATCGATTGTCATTTTATCCATTATCATCTTGTTCATGGTACTTTCAAACTGATCTCAGTCTCTTCTAAAGATTAACTTTTAGATATCCTCACCAAGTCACATCTTAAGGGACACCTTCATACTTTGGTTGACAACCTCAAGTTGGTCTCACATCCACCTTGAGTTTGAGGGGGGTTGTTAACGTGTATTAGGGTATGTGAGCATTAGACCCACCTTATTTACTTGTATAGCACACTTACTTGTACTACACATTCTACCTCCTATATAAAGGCACTCATGTATATTCTATTATTGGTGAAATATAATACACTTATTTAGTATTCCTAACATATATTACTGTATGCATATGCGAAGACTTTATTTAACCATGTTTTTCAATTGGGAAATTAATGTTGAAATGTTTCATACTTTCATGTTAATGAATGTACATAGAACGAAGTTAACACGCTTGGGAGTTAGGATCACAAGAGAACAGAAACTATATTAAAAAAAAAATGTTTTGAAATTTTCATCAAATGTAGATTACTCGTAAGTAATTACTGGAATGATTGTCATGTGATAAGGATATTCTACACCTCCAGATCACAAGGGATGCCATAAAATTTGAGGAGTACTGTGCAATATCAAAGCTAGAAAATTTTACTCTTGCCTTTAAACCTGTGCTTAATTATTGGCGGAATTTAGTGGGGGCAAAAAAAAAAAAATTTGATTGCCTTCATTTAATGATCTGTATGGTCAAAAAGTGTAGAAATTAAGAGGGCTTGTGACAAGAACAACAAGGGTGCTTTAATACAGCAGAACTCTATTTCAGAAGCATATACATAAAGCAGAACTCAAATGGTAATTACAACTTACCGGTTTTAGTTTATCCCTATGACACTTTAATTCTACAAACTTTTTATTTGCTTCATTTTGACTTTTTAAGATTTGGATTAAATAATTAAATTCGTTAAAAGGTTTTTGAAGTTTGGATGAACCTAATTGTAAGGACTGGCGATAAACCTCAACCCACCAAGAACAGTAGATGATAGTCCAACAAGGCCAAAACAATATATTTGTTAGAAAATGGGTTTGACAAGTAAACATTTTAGTAGATTAAGTATGAACCATGGTAAATGGGATTCATGTCAATAAGATTAAAAATACAAATTGAGAGAAATAACACTCCTCAGTCAAGTCCAAGGATGAGATGTTTTTGTATTAACTCAGGCTTATATGAATACATCGTGTTTCTCTTTCTATTCTTCCTCCTCAGATAACATGCCCCATTTTTTACAGGAGCCTTTCTCTTATATAGTTCTTCAATCCTCCATTCCAGCCTTCCACTTGTTGGTCTTGTAGGCAATCCCTTAGATGCTTGTCACATCAAAACCTCTTGGAAGTTTTTTGTTAATAGCTGTAAACTGATATAGCACTGTTCAGGTATCATTTCCCAATAAATGCGGCTAGTTGGTTTGGTACAGAGTATTTAAGGTGGTGGTGGGAGCCTTCTCCCCAGATATTTCTTCCCTTGTTGTTGGCTTAGTTCTGTTACCTTCCCAGATGCTTATCCTTAGAAGAACGATTACCTTTCATAAAGCATACCTGGGATGGCTGGGTTCCAACCTTCCACAATGCTTACCCAAGGAGGCTCGGCTCCTCTAGAACTATCGCCAATCCGTTATTGTCTTTCATTGTCCTCGGTCCATTGACCCCAAAACTTAACAATCCTTTTGACTATCCTCGGGCTTCTATATATCCTCGGGCACGACCCATGGCCCAACACACTTACTCGGCTTGTTTATCCTCACACAAAAAATTTCATTTAATCTAAACTTTAGAAAATCTAATGTTTTTTGTTAGCAATATGAATCCTAGTAAAATAGGGCAAATCAGCCATCAAACTTTCATTGGTGATTTCTTTAGCCAAAAGCCCTATTTTTGAAAAATTTAGGTATAGTAAGTGGCTCTATTTTGCAACACGACTTTGCTAAAATTTAGTTCCCCTTGCATCTTGGTATTTTTTTTTTAAAATCAAGCTCTATTGAGGTGGCAATGGTTGATGTGGCTATCTTAAAAAAAAAAATTGCCAAGTGGAACTTGACTTTATCAAAGTTGAGTTGTATGTTATTTTTTCAAAAAGAGAAAAATAATTTTATTAAAATCAAGTTATTGAGTTCCATTGGTGCTTTTTTTTTCCCAAAAAAAAAAAGCCTACTTAGTCCTTTTCGTGTTTGCACTTTTTCTTGTATTATTTTCAATTTCATAATTGATAACAACATTACATATTTTATTTTCATTCTAATAATAAATGTATTTAAACCAATTATTTGTTTCATTTTTTGGAGTGCAATTGTACACTTCCTACAAAAATTCATTAGGTAAATTCAAGTTTAATGAATACCTAAAAAATGAAACATAGCATTTCGGTCTAATTTGGTCCATTTCCGTCCAATTCGATCATTTTAGTCTATTTTCTGTATTAGGTCCCTGTTGGTCAAATTAGGTCAACTTCGGCCTATTTGGTCGAATTAGGTCCTTTTTGTACATTCGGTCTGTTTCGTCTATTTGGTTCTAATTCGATCCATTTTGGTGGAAATAGACAAATTTAGGTTGAGAGTACATATTGATTTCAATCTCTTTCGAATAGTAGCGAAGGCTCTAATTTTTTGTTTTTTATGTTAGTATTTTATACATTGGACAAAAGCATGTGATATATCATATATGTCAGGAATATAAGGTATATTTCCCATTCATAATCATTTTTATTGTTATAATCATGTAGAAAATGTAGATATTATTTCTGCTGAGTTAAGAATAAATCTAAAGTTATTCCTATATATGGCAAACACAAAACATGTACATGATATACATTACATTTACCACCCTCTTTTATCATCACGTTCCAGTGATTTTGCACAAGTAGCAAAGAGCCGGCAAAGGATGAAAACTAGAATCATGTGTATTGCATATGCACGATACATAGTACTCGTAAAACATGAATTCAAGCAATTGCCTAATGCATATCAGCATTTGCACATTACATTTTACAACAGATCTATTTCATTTTTCTCATTACTGCAACAACACGGACTCTTTGTTTCCCATTTACTTCTAAGGGTCTGTCTATGTATATTGGAATGGGAGTATTAAGCTGAATTCTATAATTCTTCCTATTAACGTGTAATAAGTTGTGGGCTTTAGGCCCACTTTGTTTACTTGTGTAGCACACATACTTGTACTACACACTCTGGACACTCATGTATATTTTATTATTTGAGAGATACAATACATTCATTCAGTATTTCTAACATGGTATTAGAGTCACTACTCTAATCCTCTAGTATGCCACACTTAAACAATCTTGTCTTCTTGGGTGTCATTCACCACAGACTTCGTTGTCAGCAACACTGCTGCCTCCACTGTAACTAAAGTACATTAAAGACCACTGCCTTGTCGCCACCACCGCTTCTGCTCTTCCGATCAGACCACAAATTGAACCATCAGAAAGTACTCTCTCCGATCTGCTTGCCTATGAAAAATAATCTTCATCGAACCTCTCATGTGCCACTCCAAGTCTCGGCAGTACCATTACGCGCCTCCACACGCTTCCACACACCAAAACTGTATCTGCTGATGTAATCGATTACGTTATCTACACCATGTTAGCCCTAGTAATGTCATCACCACCACGTCATCACTACCACGTCAACATCAGTCAACTACTTGCATCATCTTGCTAACATCATCACCATTAACTTCGTTGGCCATGCTGTTGATCATTGACATTGGCTTTGATCGTTGATTTCTCCAAGGTTGACTTTGCAGTTCAGGTGCTAATCATCTAGTTTTTCGCGTAAATTTCATGTTTGAAGTCCATTTTTGCATATTTTTCTTCTAAATGAAGAATAAGGACAGATTTTCTTTTTATTGCAATGACCGTCGTCGATAATCCAATAAACAATTTTGCAATTTTAGCAAATAGCTTGGCCATAATATTGAGACTTGCTATCAATGCAACAAGTTAGTTGTTTCCATTTCCGCTACTATTTTTGCTAACGCCGAGAATATCCAGCCAATAGCTCTCGTCTCTGCAAAGTCCAAATCTTCTTGATCCACTATCACCATTTCCATAGTCGACCTTCAAAACATTATCGCTAATACCATTCGTATAGTTGGTATTAATGCATCTTATTCCTCTTCTCTCTTAGTTTCATCTAGTATGTCTCCTTACTCTTGATTCTGATTGTTGCAACCACATGACACCTCACCCACCCTTATTTTCTCAACTTGAACCTGTACCACACCCTCTTAATATTCGCACAACTAATGGTTCCATAATGTTTAATCATAATATAGGTTCTATCTCGACCTCCAACCTCTTAGTTCCATGGGTCTTTAATGTTCCTAATCTTTCTTAAAATTTATTTTCTGTGGGATAATTAGATGAGTTGGGTTATTACATTTGATTATTCTGGGCATATTCTGTAGGATCTGAGGATGGGATGGGAGCTTGGGACTGGTCCTAGAGTTGGGCGTATGTTTCTCGTGGACAACCTTTGTCTTCCACCTGTTGCTCATGTTTCTGTTACTGCTATGGTTGCTACAGTTTCTTCTATTCATTCCCTTGCACTTTGGCATGCCTAACTTGGTCATGCATCTTGCTCTCGGGTACAACACTTGGCTTCTAGAGGTTTGTTAGTTTCAGTATCTACAGAAAATTTTGATTGTGTTTCATGTCAGTCAGGAAAACAACCAGTTTTGCCTTTCAATACTAGTGAACCAATGTCCATTAATACCTTTGACCTAATTCACTCTGCTATTTGGGGGCCTTCCTCTATCTCTAGTATTGGTAGATCTCGATATTTTTCTGTATTTGTTGATGATTATTCCCGCTATAACTGGATTTTTCATATGAAACATTGTTCAGAATTATTGCAAGTATATTCTAATTTCGAAAAAATTGTTGGAATTATGTTTTCCAAAAGAATGAAAAATTTTCGATCTGATAATGCTCGTGAATACACTCAATATGCTTTCTGAGCTATTTTGAATTCTTATAGCACTATTCATCAACTAACTTGTCTAGGTACCTCTCAGCAAAGTGGTAGAGCCGAACTAAAACTTTGTCATATTCTTGACACTATTCGTGCTTTCCTTTTCTCTGCCAAAGTTCCTACTCCTTTTTAGGGCGAAGTTGCCTTTCATGCTATTTATGCTATTAATTGCATTCCCAATCCTGTCATTCAAAATCAAATTCCATATGAGCGCCTCTTTAGGTCACCTCCAGACTATCACTACCTTCGCTCATTCGCTTCTACCTGTTTCGTTGTTCTTCAGCCGCATAAGCATAACAAACTTGAGCCTCAGTCTAGACTTTTTTGTTTTCTTAGCTATGGAGAAACTCAAAAGGGGTATGACCCTATCTCCCGTTGTCTTCGTATCTTCTACAATATTGTCTTTTGGGAACATCGCTCCTTTGTTGAGCTCTTTCACTTTTGTGTCTCCCTATCTACCTCTTCTGTCTTAGATATTTTTCCAAATAAGCCGCATATTTCTTCTATTATTGCTCCTGATCCTCTTATAGACTTCTTTGTCCAACCACCAGATATTTTTTATGCCCCTCCTAGATCATCCTCTAATGAATAGGAAGATGAACCGGTTGAAGACAAGCCATTCAACCCTAAGCTTAGGTTTCTAGCTCTACTTGAAGATCTTGCACAAGACATCCCACCTCGTCACTCAACTCGGGTAAGATCTATTCCTACACATTTACTTGACTATCATTGTTACGCTGCCCTTGCTACATTGCACGAGCCTCACACTTATTGTGAGGCCTCCACTGACCCTTTATGGCAGATTGCAATAAAAGAGGAACTTGATGCATTATCTAAAAACTATATTTAGGATTTGGTGACTCTCTCCCCGAGAAATTCGTGGTTGGTTGTAAGTAGATCTATAAGATCAAGACTCGCTCTGATGGGTCTATTGAGCAATATAAAGCTCATCTTATTACAAAACGTTTCACATAGGAGTATGATTGATTATAAAGAGACCTTTGCTCCAGTTGCTCGAATCTCATCTGTTCTGCGCTCTTAGCTGTTGCTGCTGCTAGTAAATGAGACGATTTTCAAATGGATGTTAAAAATGCCTTCCTTAATGGAAATTTAAGTGAAGAAGTTTATATGCAACCTCCTCTTGGTCTCTTTATTGAATCGAACAAGGTTTGTCTTCTTCAACGTGCACTTCATAACCTTAAACAAGCTCCACGAGCTTAGTTTGCCAAGTTCAGCTTTACCATCTCTCGCTTGGATTATATTGCCAGTCATTATGATTCTGCCTTATTTCTTCGTTGCACTAACAAATGCACCATTTTGCTTCTCTTTTATTTGGATGATATGATCATAACTGGTGATGACCATAGTGGCATTTAAGAACTCAAGGATTTTCTCAGTTAGCAATTTGAAATGAAAGATTTTGACCACCTCAGCTACTCCTTGGGTCTTGAAATCACTCATTCCACAGATGGTCTTTATATTACTCAGGCTAAATATGCTTCTGAACTTTTGTCTTGAGCCGGAATCACTAATAGCAAGATTGTTGACACTTCAGTTGAACTTAATGCGCATCTAACTCCTTCGGAGGGGAAACCATTGTCTAAGTCCTCTCTTTACAAACGATTGGTTGGCATCCTTGTTTATCTCACTGTCACTCGTCCAAGCATTTCCTATGTGTTTCACTAGGTGAGCCAATATCTATTTGCTCTATGATTGATTCACTATGCTGTTGTTCTGCGCATTCTTTGATATCTGAAGGTGATAACACCTTAAAATGTATACTTGTTATATATTTATGTGGCCGTTATCTCCTTATTACTATGCTTAATTTGTATAATTATGCCATGATTTGCATTAGTCCCTATTATTTATCTTTGCATAATTTCTTGAATAAGATGCCATTCATTGTGTGTAATTTTCTATTTTCAGGAAATCATGTGAGAAAGATGAGTTTACAGGAATTTATGAGAGAATGGAGGCCAAACTAGAATTAAAGTGGAGTTAAAGAATCATGATTAAATGTCTAAGGAGGTGTAGCTGGAGTGCTTGGATCATTTACTCTGATTGGAAGCTTCAAATAAGGAAAGAAACCAAAGAGGCAGAATCTGAAAAGGAAAAATCTAATTTGAACACTAATCAGTATTTTGGGCATATCTCACTCATAAAAAATCCAATTTGACTCAATGCTAGAAGAGTTGGAATCGTGACTTAATTATCTACAACTTTCCAGTTTTGAGTTTTTCAAAATTCTTAATTTTTGAAGGCCAAAATTAACTCACAAGTTACCGCTGTAAACTTGAACGAAAATTAAAATAGTAAAAGTTTTATTTTCTTGGGACACTTTTATATTAGGGTTTTGGAAGTGAGGCTGGTAGAACGAATTTTGGGCAAAGAAAACCTTGAATTTTCCTTTCTTTAATGGCAGCCTAAACTCTTTGTTAGGGTTAGGGGTTATGTTTCTTCTATACGGTATGAATATTCAATGTGATTTTTTCTAAGATTTTATCAACAACATATTTGATTGTTCAATTAGATTTCTTTTGATGTATTAGTTCTTCCATGCTTTCAATAAGTTCAATCATGTTTTTCTTATTATTTAGATGAATTTCTAATAGTTTCAAATAGAAATCAGATTTTAAAGTAAATGGGTTTTTCTGAAAAACTTTTCTAACCACATTATTAATCGAGGTTATAATGCGTTCTTGAATTGTCTCAGTTTAACCGAATCATAAGTTTTTAATTGTATAAAAACAATCAATTATGAAATAGATATTTTCTTAGTTCATAAAGAATATCATATCGATATAGGAAAACACCCCGATACCCTAGTATTTACATTACTGATTTAAATCAGTTCTTATTATTATTATTCTTGTTAACAATCACCAAGTAAAATTATTTTTTTTCTTTACCCAAATTGTTATTTAATTATATTATCTTTGAATTTACCTTGCTCCTTGTAGTTCGACCTCGGTACTTCGAGAATTATATTGCTACGATCTCCTACACTTGGGAATGAGCAAGCAGAAGAGCATTCTCTTCCTTGGCCTTTTCTACTATGTTCAGTCTCCTCTTGTTCTTTGTGCATTCTTTGATACTGAATGAGCAGGAGATCCCATTGATCCAGTACTGGTTATTGCTTTCTTCTTGGTTTGTCTCTGATTTCCTAGTAAAGCAAGAAACAAACCCTTGTGGCCTACTTTAGTACTGAATCAGAATATCGTGTCCTTGCTGATACCATATTTGAGCTTCTTTGGCTACGATAGCTTCTTAAGGATTTAGGTGTGTTCAAATCCTTTGCCACTCCTTTTTATTGTGACAATCAAAGTGTCATTCATATTACTCATAATGATATCTTCTATGAACGGACTAAACACATTGAGATCGATTGTCATTTTATTAGTTATCATCTTGTCCATGGTACCCTTAAGTTGTTCTTGGTCTCCTCTAAAGATTAACTTGCAAATATCTTCACCAAGTCACATCTTCAGGGACGCCTTCGTGCTTTGGTTGACAACCTAAAGTTGATCTCACACCCATCTTGAGTTTGAGGGGGGCTGCTAACGTGTAATAGATTGTGGGCTTTAGGCCCACCTTGTTTACTTGCATAGCACACATACTCGTACTACATATTTTGCCTCCTATATAAAGACACTCACGTATATTTTATTATTTGAAAAATACAATACATTCATTCAGTATTTCTAACACTTCCCATCCCTTGTCATTAGTTAGCTGCCCATGTTGTGATGTGACATGATTTGTAAAGTAAAGGTGATAAGTTGTGTTGAAAAACTTGTGGTTAGGTGATACTTATACATCTATGTGTACATCTCGTGGTTAAGTGAGTTATGCACTGATGCCACATTCATGATTCATCATACAGTAGATGTATCAGATTTTTTTATGAGTCAAATTTCCCCCTGTAGTCTTGATGGCTTGGTTACATGGCAGGATTTTTCTTTTATTTTCCAGCTAATAGTTTGTTAAGTTAATCATTACCCTCCTCACATAGAATCCGAAATCAAAGCTAAAGTTCACACCAGGTCTGATCCTTAATTGGATATAAGATAGAAATGATCAAATTGTAAAGATATTAATTTATAAGATAGAAACTATGAAAAGCCTTTTTTTTTTTTGGGTAGCCGAAAATATCAAAATCTAATCCTTATTGAATAGAAACTTTCAAATTCTAATATTGTTATAAAAATAGTCTTATCGAATGACAACAGTTCATATTTCAATCTGTTTGTAAATTCTACCGTGTTAAACCTCTCTCCTGATTGCTATTGGAGGTTGTAATAAATAAGGTAGAGAGAGGGAAAGAAGCTCCATAATTAAGTAAACTGATGTAGCAAGCAATAAACTTTTAATAATATCATGGGCATTTGACCTTTATTCTAATCTAAACTTTTAATAATATCATGGGCAGTTGACCTTTATTCTAATCTAAATATAATATCATGGGCATTAGGAATGAGGTGGAAAGCAATAATATTTTATGATATTTTTTGTAACTGTTAGATCTTCTACAAATCTACGGTATAAAAAAGGTGTAACTTTACAAGAATTACACCAGGTGTAACTTGAACCCATCTCATTTTATATATATATATATATATATATGTATACGGTCATGCTAAAAAGTATCCTTAGAGTATTAGTTAATAATTTATTTTAGGAAAATTTTGACACCACTTTTATGAAAAATGAAAAAAACTACTAAAACATTAATTGGTTTTTTGCTTTTTCCACAAAAGAATTATTTCAAACCGCCTACAAACTAAAACAAAACTTTGATAAAAGTATAAGAATTAAATAAGCAAATGAGTCCATATTTAAGATCAAATTACATACCAAAAGGGGGAAAAAAAGAAAACCAATATTTGATAAAATATAAAAGGGAAAAACAAAACGAGAGAGAAGAAGCTTGATAATTGAGAGATGTCTTAGGATGTAAGCATTGTTGGATGTGTTTGTGTTTGTGTGTGTGCGTGTGTGTGTGTGTATTCACTTTTAGTTGGGAGAACTAATCTGTGAATCATAGCAATATATTATGACAAGCCACTATTATAACAAAAATGGTATAATGGTAAGAAACAGCACCAAGATTCTGATTTTTGTTTTTGCTTTTTGATATAGAGACTCTAGTTAAATGAAAAAGAAGTTTTTAGACAACACAAACAAAATATTTCTATATCTAAATATAAATTAAGTAGGACTTATTTTATGTGGAGGGGAGATAATTAGCATGAATCACACAATGTTTTTTTTTTTTTTTTTTTGAGCAGAAACAATAATAGACTTTATTTATATAGAATCAATTTATACAATGGAGAAGAGAAAATGTAATCTTTGGTTAGAATCGCACAATGTTATTAACAACCAAGTCAATCGACTAATAAAAAATTTAAAAAAAAAAACCCAAAGTACGATAAATCCTAATGATATAAAATAAATTATTAGTTTATCAAATAAATGAATAAAAATTGTCCATTCCATAGGCCACGTCAATGTCAATGGTCAACCTTATCTTGTTTCTTCTTCTAACTATTTTGATTACATTATCTATAAAAAAAAAAAAAACTATTTTGATTTCTATATTTTATTTATTTATTTTTCCTTACTTTTTCTTCTAACTATTTTGATTACAATATTTTATTTCTTTTTCTTTGCTTTGTGTGCCGAGCAGGGTTTGTCACTTGTGCATGCCCCCGCCACGTGAGCTATTGATTCAGATTTTTTTTTTTTTTTTTGGAAACTGGATTCAACTATCATTTAAATCAAAGAAGCATCAAATTTTACAAGTTCAACAGCAACTGATGGAACCTCTTCCATCCAAAACAAATCAGAATCAATATGCTGGACAAATCTTGCCAGCGCATGGGCCACCTTATTGCTATTTCTCCTAACACAACTCACAGATGTCCACTCTAAAGCTCCCAGCTGATGCCGAATGTCTCTAACAATATTCCCCATTGTTGACTGGTTTTCCTTAGCCGAAACAATACTCCTTGCAACATTAATACTGTCTCCCTCCACTATCAGCTTCGTGAATCCAGCATCCGTTGCAAACTCCATTGCCTTACGACAGGCTAGCAGCTTTGCCTCCTCGCTACACTAGATTGCAGGGCCCTTAACTGTCATCGATGCCATAACTTCTCCCCTTGAGTTTCTAATCACCACACCAAACCCCGAACTGGAATTAACCCCAAAAATAGTTTCGTCATAGTTTAGTTCATACACGGCTTGAAAAGGTGGTTTCCAGCTGGTTCCATCATTCTGCATAACTTGTCGGGCCATTCCTTGCACAGCTTCAGCTTGTAATTTCTCCTGCGCTAGCTAGAATTCCTCAAGAAGTTCAGCTGCTCTCTTGTTCAACCAACCCGGCTCCAGGAATTTTCCTCCATGCACCACTCTATTCCGCTGATTCCAAATTAACCACGCCTAAACCACCATTAACTCCACCTCTGTTTTGTCCAATCAATCCAGCAAATACTCCAACAAAGCTAGAAAATCAGTGTGCCCAGTCCCACATTTCTGCAAGCCTCTAGCACTTCCATGCCAAACATCTTGTGCTGCTATACATTCCCATAATGTATGAATAGTTGATTCTTGAAATCTAGAGCAGAACGGACACGACTCATCCGACAAAATCCATTTCTTCTTTAAGTTCCATCTGGTTGGAAGGATATCATGACACGTTATCCACCCAAACACCTTTATCTTGTTGGGGATCCATAGCTTCCATACAGCAACCCATACTTTAGTACTCCCACCACCCGAAGATAGTTTAGCCCAATCTTCCCTTTGCAATAGAGACCTTCCAACCTTGTAAGCTGACTTTACGGTGAAGTTTCCATCCTTACTATGCTTCCAATACACTGAGTCAGGTACTTGTCTTTGACTTAATGGAATATTACATATAACTTCCCCTTCTTCCCTGTTGAAGTTCTCCATTATAAAGTCTCTCCGCCACACATGGAGGTCGTGGTTTATCAAGCTTAAAACCATGACTTCCTCTTCATCCTCTCTGACCGAATGGAGAAGCTTATTAGTGGGGTAATTTGGAATCCATCTATCTCTATAAACACTAACAGATACTCCATCACCCACCCGCCAATAGTGCCCATTTTTAACAATAGGTAAAGCTGCCGCTAAACTCCTCCATACAAAAGAGCAGTCTAGTGATTTTGTAGCCTCAAGTATTGAGACTCTAGGAAAGTACCTTACTTTAAAACACTGATATAGAAGAGAATTTCTATCCTTTAACAACCGCCACCCTTGTTTAGCCAACATTGCTAAGTTAAATGATCTAAGATCCCGAAATCCCTTTCCACCATCCTTCTTAGACAAAGTCAACTTATCCCAACTTTTCCAATGAATTTTCCTTTCATTCCCACCTTGTCCCCACCAAAATCAAGCACATAATGCATCAAGCTCGTCACATAATTTTGATGGGAGCTGAAAAACACTCATTGTATACGTCGATATAGACTGAGCAACCGCCTTAATGAGAACTTCCTTACCAGCTCTAGAAAGCATCATCCCCTTCCACCCTTGTAATTTTTTCCACACCCTATCTTTGATGAAAGAAAAAGTATGGTATTTTGCCTTTCCAATTAAAGTAGGCAAGCCTAAATATGATTCAAACCTTGACACTTCCCTTACTCCAAGAATCCCCAGGGCCTCATGTTTCTAGTGGTCAGTGGTGTTACTACTAAAGTACACTAAAGACTTTTCCAAATTTATGCATTGCCCAAAAGCTTTAGCATATACTTGAAGAATCTCTACAATGATATGAATTTCAGCTGGTGATGCTCTGCTAAAAATCAATGAATCATCTACGAAGAGAAGATTAGTAATCTTTGGTGCATTCCTACAAATAGACACCCCATGCAATGTCCCTTCTATCTCTGCCCTAGCCAACATAGAAGTAAACCCTTCTGTGCATAATAGAAACAAGTATGGTGAAAGAGGATCACCCTGACGAATTCCTCTGGATGGAAATACATTGCCATATGGTCTCCCATTCACAAGGATAGAAAAAGAAGTCGTAGTAACACAACTCATCACCCTTTCTATCCATATTTCAGGAAAACCCAGCCTCTGTATAACACCCGGAAGAAATGTCCACTCCACTCTATCATATGCTTTACTAACATCAAGTTTCAAAGCCATAGTACCTTTCTTCCCCGTCTTCCTACAATGCATTGTGTGCAATGTTTCGTATGCTAGCAACACATTATCAGTAATAAGCCGGCCTGGAACAAAAGCACTCTGAGTGGGAGATATAATATTAGGTAACACCTGCTTCAGTCTATTGGCTAATACTTTAGAGATTATTTTGTAAAATCACATTACAGAGGCTGATGGGCCTAAAATTAGACATTTTCTCTGGGTTCTTCACTTTAGGAATAAGAACAATATTAGTATGATTAATATCAGGCAACATATGACCATTATTCAGGAAATCCAACACAACATCAAGTACAGAATCACCTACAACATGCTAAAATCTTTGGTAAAAGAGAGCATTCATACCACCAGGTCTAGGTGCCTTTGTTGGTCCTATTTGGAACAAAGCTATTCTCATTTCTTCAGCACTAAACTCACTGGACAGAGTATCTTGCATATCAGGTGTCACCTTCCTTGGGACTGCATTAAGACATTCCTCCATCTGATCACATGTACTTGCACAAAATAAATTGTTAAAATAACCAATAGCCACATTTGCTATATTTTCCACCTTATCCACCCAATTTCCTTATGCACATTGAATACCCTTAATATGGTTACGCCTTCTCCTTGGGGAAGATTTTGAGTGGAAGTATTTAGTGTTTTTGTCTCCGTATTTAAGCCACGAGATCCTAGACCATTGTGCCCAGTAAATTTCCTGCTTCAGAAGCAAGTCATCTAACTGTTTGCTGATGCTCAAATATTCGGCCTTGGAATCTTCAGTCACCACTTCAGCATGATTTAACACCTCAAGCTGATTTTGAAGGAGTTTCATTGCAGCTACATTCGGCTCCGATTTGGAAGAACCCCAGGCTTGCAATTCCTCACCACAATACTTAATCTTATCTTTTATTGAAGCCAAACCTGACACATACTCACTAACCATCTCCCAAGCATCCTTCACCACCTCATTACAATCCTCCCATAATAGCTAAGCTTCTTCAAATTTAAAACCCTTTTAAATTTCTGTTGTTGCCTCTAAGAACTCATCACATGCACCATAATTGGCAAGTGATTCGATGCATGGGGTGGAAGATGGGAAACTGTAGACATCTGAAATTTCGCCCTCCACTCCTTAGTTGCCATAGCCCGATCCAATCTCAATTTAGTATTCACCCCACCAGGCCTTTTATTAGACCACGTGTAAGTATAACCTTTATACCCCAAATCCTCAAAATTGCAAGAATCCAATACACCTCTAAAGGCATCAATCTCTACTGAATTAGGTGGTCTTAAACTTAATTTCTCAGCACTATGTAGAATTGCATTAAAATCTCCCGCACAAAGCCATGCCCCATTAACAAAACTCCTCAAATGTTCAAGTAGCTTCCAAGACTTTTCCTTATGTTGGGCTTTAGGCCATCCATAGAATCTGGTAAAAAACCAAACAAAATCATTCTCCTCATTTACCTTCATCAGAATATGATTAGGCGAATAATTAATCAATTCCATTACTACATCATTCTTCCATAACAAAGCCAATCCACCCCCTACATTTGGATGTTTAACTATAATTTTATTCTGAAATTGCAAATCACCATACAAATTTTCAAATCCTTCTTTATCCAGTCGTGTTTCCATCAGAAAACACACAGTGGGAACTTGTTCCCTCACAAGTTTGCGAAGGCTTCGACTTGTCCAAGGGTTCCCAAGCCCTTGGCGTTTCTAACATAAAAGCCTCATTGCTCTTGTGGTCATCCACCCCCGCTGCTCTTTCTGCTTCAGTAGCTTCCGCATTATTTAACTTGCCCCTCTTCACCCTTACTTCCTCTTCCAGACCATTCTGTTTGTCTTCAAAATCTAACGGGATATGCCTTTTTCCTATGGACTGCTGTAGCACTTTTGGTATTCCTCCCAGTCCAAAATCCATCCTATTGAATCTAGTCCAAGATGACTTGGGCTTTGTTGCATTCGGCCCACCAAGTGATACTCCTTTTAAATCAACCAAATCACTTACGCCTAACACTCGGTTCTCCTTAACTGCACCATCCAGCCCACACTTTAGCCCATCATCCTTCAGTAGCAAAAATTCCTTTAACTCAGAACTTTAATTGTGCACGTCAGCAGTACACCTCATCACATCCCCTGCATGGGAGAGGTCCTCCTTAGCACGTTTCGAATATTGTGGCTTGCTCGCTAAATCCACGAACCTTCCTTCTTCATCATCACTAGGGTTTCGAAACCACCTCTTCTCCGCCGTCACTGCTTCCATCCGCTGTAGACTAGCTTCAGACCTGTCTTAACCATCGTCGGACCTGTAAGGATCAGCCTCGACCTTGTATACACCATCTTCTGAACAGTTTTCTGAGCCCCCTTGTTTCTCCGGTTGAGTATCCATTCTTGGTCGTCCCCTTATAGCTTTAAGAAAATCGCCATACTGGTAATCTACCATAACCCCATTCTGAGTCGCACCAAAGTGTGCAGCACAGTTCTTAATATCATGTCCTAGCATTCCACAATAATAACAGAGCATCGGCAAACGTTCATATTTAAACTTCACCTAATGTTTTTCCCCATCAGACCCTGCAATAAAGCTACCTCTGCGAAGAGGCTTCGAGATAGGTAAAGCAACCCGAACCCACATAAAATAAATTAACTCATCATGTCCTTTCCTCTGCTCTACTTCCTCAACCACTCCAAGTCTACTCCCTACTTCCTTTGCCACCCGTGAAGAGTACATATCCAACGGTGCTCCCCAGATCTAAACCCAAAGAGTGGCTGTCTCCATTCTAATATTCCCTACTGTCATACCTGTTGGGAATTTAGACCCCGGTTGATAGAATTAACAAGTTTTAAACCCAAGTTGTTAATTAGATTTATTATGTATAAAACTTGTTAAAACAAACAAACATCAATATCATGTCAAAACTAAGTGCAGCGGAAAAATAAATAAGACAAGATATGATGACCTAGGAAAACCAATGAAACCAACCAGTTTCACAGTAAAAAACCTGGGGGGAAACCTTCCCGAAAAGCAATTCACTATAGTAAAGAGAAGTTTCATATCTAGTACAAAACCTTTGTCCCTAGACTCTACAATCCCCGTAGATGAACTCACAGCAGAAACCTTCTACTACTTCAGAACCTCTGAACTCTTCAATATATGAACGCCACCCTTTGATGCACGGATCCCAATACGTGACTAACTCCTTTGCACGAATCCCAGTACGTGACTCACTCACCAACTTAAGGAAGAAGAATGTTGGCTGCAGAGTTCTTCACTTCATCAACAATGAAGATCAAGAAGTACTTGGTTACAAAACCCTAAAGCGCAAAGACGCAGTAGCTTCTTTTTGAGAGAATAAGGCTTCGATCACCTTTTTCATATGTTCTCCTTGTATTCTCTTATGTGACGGCCTCTAAAATAAGCTTTATATATGTTTAGGGTTGTGAGAAAAGAAACCCTACACAAATACAAAAGCCTGGCCCAATAATTAGATTTGAAAATTTTGATTTCCGTAACCTCGATAGATACCTCGATAGATAGCAGGTTTCGAGCCTCATTAAACCTCGATAGATAGAAATATTGAGCAGCTGTTGAGCAACTATCCGTAGGTGCCCAGCAGGTATCCAGCAGGTGTCCAGCAGGTATCCACAGGTGTCCAGTTATCTGTCCAGCTTTAGTGAACACTTTTTTTCACTTGTTTCTTAGTCCAATCTTTATGGCTTTAATACTAGACTTGAACAACATGTTCTTAACAAGTAAAGTGCATTTTGTCAAAGGATTAGCCAACTATATAAAAAATGTCCTTAACAATCTCACCCTTTGGCAATCCGTGACAAAACCACAACAAACAAATGAACATATGAGAGAGTCATAAATCACTCAACTCATACTCACTTGTTGAATATAATAAAATCTACCCTAACACAAACTCTTGAAAAATTTTGCAAGAAGAGAGTTCATGGCATGAAAGACTTTGACAACCTGTATTTTTGAAACACTTTAAACAAAATTTATCAAGGCATCTTTGTGTAAAGCAGAAATAATAAATTGCATACAAATAAAGAAACATATGTATAAAGATAGAAAAGAAACAACATATGTAGAGATAGGTGAAGAAAACATACATCATCATATATATATCACTTGATAAAAACCATGTATGTAAAAATGGTCACAAGACCTAGGTATATGAACAAGGAGGTAAACACTCCCTCTAACAAGATGAAACACAACTCCCCCTTACAATGGCATGTATTTCTCCCCCTAACTTGTAGAATTTTAAAGAAAGAAACCACAAATTCTCTAATTTCTCCCCCTTTTTGTCACGATTGACAGATGGTACAGGAAATTATAAAGCTTTACTCGAGAAACCAAAAGATGATCAAGGGGGCACAAAGAATCCATAAAAATGCATGAATGTAATGAAACAAAACGCTATGGATGACAAGATAAGAGAAACATGCAAAATAAAGAAAGATGAAATGCATGCAAGGATATCTCGATTGATCTAAAGGTGTCGAAAAGCTATCGAGACAACCTCGATGGATCGAGAAGGTGTCAAGGATCTATCGAGCAGACAGAAACTTCCTCGATCGATCCACCTAGCTATCGAGAGGTGTCGAGATTGCGATGAGATACAACTGACAATCTCGACAGATAAGCCAGGTATCGAGAGGTATCAAGATGGCTTAAAAGCAGTTTTTCAAGAAGAGAAAAATACAGACGTGAATGCAATCAAGCATGCAACTCAACCAAAGATCCAAACAACATATTAACCTCTCAAAAACATCTCTCAACAAGAAAAATGTCATGCATTTTGATCCAGAACACACACACACACACACTAAACAAGTCTAACCAATTTTTATTTTAAAAATAAGTTAAGACAGTTTAGTGAGCATACATTAACGCATGTAAACCTTGTGATGGTCAAATCACATTGTACCTGCACATGTATCAAAAGTAGCAAAGAATATTGCGTGTTATGTGTGAAAAATATCACAAGATTGCATAAGTGTCTCAAAGTTATGACGATTTGAGATATGAGAAAATCTCTTTAACTCACACACAATCATAACTGTTTGATGGGGACTATCACCTTCGAGATACATCCTATAACTCCCACATCTCCTAGAAAATACGCTTGCAACCATATTTTGAAACATTTTTAATCTTTTTGCTTTTGTTTCTTTGCATATTTTCTTTTATTAAGCAAATCATGCATGGGCATATAAGAGAAAGAAAAGGAATACCCAATTATGTTAAACTTTTGACATTGCACTTTTGCTATGCCGAAGCATACAGATGTCATATCATGATTGGCGAGTAACAGTGGTGAGATAGTTATTTATGCCTTCCTCTTAGGATTTTCTAGTCCTACCCGTCAAAAAGAGTGATACGAGTGTTAAGTACAAGAGATCATTTAACCTTACTCATCACAAACAAAGAGCTACAAAGCTCACTTGCTTAGTTGTGCATAAGAATACTCATCTAAGCTACAAGAGATACAAAGTTTAGAAAACTCTGTTTCAATAGCCATTTTAAGATTCACAAAAACCAATGTACACAGACACACTATTTTTGTATTTTTCAATTTTTCATTTTTTTTATTTATTTTAAAAACAAAACAAAATAAAAAACTAAACAACCAAACAAAAATAGACAAACCTCATGAAAGCATGAAAGAATGATGCATATGCATGAAAGCAAGAAAAGAAATGCAGATGCATGAAAGCATGATTTCAAAAGCAGATAAGAAATTAAGCAAAGAGAGTCCTACTTTATATAGAAAGAATTAAAGCAGAGGACAAACAGAAAAGACAATTAAGTCTTAGGCTCCTTTCTCACCCACACAACACGAGTCTTTGGCTGTGAAGATGAAAAGGCGCGTGTCCTAGTATGTCTACTAAAGGACATAGAAGAATTAAGATTCGTATGAAATTGAGTTAAAAAGCTCAAGACTTTTAATAACTCTCCAAACAAAGGTGTAGGCCCTTGAGAGGAAACTTGTAACCGCTTGGACAATTGCTTATGAGGATACAACTTAAAGCAATTAGGACGAATGTGTCCAAAAACACCATAATGGTGACAAACATAAGGTCTAACCAAGGATTTAGAATTAGCCAAAACAGTTTGGGATTCCATACCTTTATTACCTTTCTCAAATTGAGGCACAATGACAGTCCTTGATCCAGAAGCCATGGAAGAGGAGGGGCTAGAGGAGACAGCATATCCTAAGCCAGTCTTATCAAAACTAGGCTTTTGAGCGCTTAAGACCTCATCAGAAGAATCTTCACTATCACTAGCACTCTCCACAGTCACCTTATCGGTTGAGGCAACAAAGGCCATAACGTGACTACATTCATCCACATACTTATCAAAAGAGTCATTCTCAGTGTCACTCTAAGTAGCAACCAACCCTTTATCTTTTGACTTCTTGACATTTTCCCTCATAAGGTAATTTGGGCACTCTATCCTCATATGACCAAAACCCTTGCACTCATGGCATTGGATGAGGGGCTTCTCATTCTTCCCTTTCCTAGAGGATTTAGATTTCTTAGGAGGTTTGCCCTTGTCCTTTTTCCTAAATTGAAGAAGCTTGATAATTTCATCAGTTTTGAAGGTTAGATCCTCATCATCATCATCATCATCTTCATCTTCATCTTCAAAGTCCTCAATCTCTTCCTCTATACCTTTAAGAGCCAAGTTTTTACTCTTTCCACATTTTTCCATTGAGCCTAATCCCATCTCATAGGTTTGAAGGTTCCCTACAAGCTCAGTCAAAGGAATTTGATCAATGTCCTTTGCTTCTTCAATGGCAGTAATTTTGGCATGAAATCTTTCAGGTAAGGACCTAAGGATTTTCCTAACAATTTTGGATTCTGCTATATACTCTCCAAGATTGAAGGCAGAATTCATAATATCCATGAGTTTAGCATAGAAATTATCAAAGGTCTCATCCTCTTCCATCGTTATTTCTTCAAAACTACTAGTGAGTCTTTGAAGTTTCACAGTCTTCACTGCCTTGGTACCTTCATATGTGGTCTCAAGAATGGTCTATGCTTCCTTGGCAACTTTCGTGGATGATATCTTTTTGAATTCCTCATTGGACACTCCACAAAACAAAGCATTCAAAGCTCTACTGTTGAAATTTGCCATTGTGATTATTCCATCATCCCAATCCACTAGCGCTTTCTTTGGCTTAATCCAACCAACTTCAACAGCTTGCCATACCTGTTCACCTAGACCCTGCAAAAACACTTTCATACGAACTTTCTAGTACGCATAATTAGTGCCATCAAATAAAGGAGGAATCAAAAAAGATTGTCCACAATCCATGACAACGGGGGGTCAAGGATCACACTCAGGAAATTAATCCAATCAGAGTGTACCCGCTCTGATACCACTTGTTGGGAATTTAGACCCCGGTTGATAGAATTAACAAGTTTTAAACCCAAGTTGTCAATTAGATTTATTATGCATAAAACTTGTTAAAACAAACAAACATTAATATCATGTCAAAACTAAGTGTAACGGAAAAATAAATAAGACAAGATATGATGATCTAGGAAAACCAATGAAACCAACCAGTTTCACAGTAAAAAACCTAGGGGAAACCTTCCCGAAAAGCAATTCACTATAGTAAAGAAAAGTTTCAGATCTAGTACAAAACCTTTGTCCCTAGACTCTACAATCTCCGTAGATGAACTCACAGCAGAAACCTTCTACTGCTTCAGAACCTCTAAACTCTTCAATATATGAACACCACCATTTGATGCACGGATCCCAATACGTGACTAACTCCTTTGCACGAATTTCAGTACGTGACTCACTCACCAACTTGAGAAAGAAGAATGTTGGCTGCAAAGTTTTTCAATTTATCAACAATGAAGATCAAGAAGCACTTGGTTACAAAACCCTAAGGCGCAAAGACGCAGTAGCTTCTTTCTGAGAGAATAAAGCTTCGGTCACCTTTTTCATATGTTCTCCTTGTATTCTCTTGTGTGACGACCTCTAAAATAAGCCTTATATACGTCTAGAGTTGTGAGAAAAGAAACCCTATACAAATACAAAAGCCTGGCCCAAAAATCAGATCTAAAAATTCTGATTTCCGTAACCTCGATAGATACCTCGATAAATAGTAGGTGTCGAGCCTCATTAAACCTCGATAGATAGAGGTATCGAGCAACTGTTGAGCATCTATCCGTAGGTGCCCAGCAGGTGTCCAGCAGGTGTCCAGCAGGTATCCATAGGTGTCTAGCTATCTGTCTAGCTATCTGTCTAGCTTTAGTGAACACTTTTTCTTCACTTGTGTCTTAGTCCAATCTTTATGGCTTTAATATTAGACTTGAACAACATGTTCTTTGAAGTATTAAACACATCCTAAATCTACTCACATATAAGTAAAGTGCGTTTTGTCAAAGGATTAGCCAACTATATAAAAAATGTCCTTAACAATACCTTTTTTCCAATGCTTTAGCATCAATAATTGATTATCAAAAGACCACGGACCCCCTCTTAAAATTCTGTTTAAATCAAATTCAGATGTAAATTTGAATTGGAATAGATTCGGCCCTACTTCTGTTATGCGTAGTCTGTCTTCCAATCCCCAAGCCCTTCTCATAGTATTCTTTGCTGCTCTCTTGTTGAATGATTTACACATCAAAAACTTACCCATCAAACTAAGAGAACATTCCTCAATAGTGTCCAGCCATCCTTCATCCGAGATGGGAATTACTTCTTCCTCTTCTGTAGTCAACTTCATATTTTCCAAACTGTCAATAACGCCATCTGCATGGTAGGATATTTGCACTCTCTCAACTAAGCACTGAAAAGAAAAGAAAACAAAAAGATGTCCTAAACCTAGGTCAAGGGAGAAAGACGCTCGTATACACGAGAGAGAGAACTCCACGAGAGAGAGCAAACGTAGCTATTGATTCAGATTAAAATAACTTTTCAACTATTTTTTTTGAACCTTAATTTGTGTGCCTCTTTATGGAGTTGTTTGGCATATTAGAGATGAGATATGAGGGAATATACCTTTAAGATTCTTGTACGTGTTTAAGCAATAAACATATAAGACAATAAAAAAAAATTGCAGAAAAACAATAATATCAAATTAGTATAGTTTTATAAACTGTTTTAATTAGAAGTATTTATCAAACACCTTAAGGCATTTTATTATTTGATAAAAAACACTGAAATGAGTGAGATTAGGCATACTAACCTGAATAAGCAACAATGGGCAATCAAGCATTTCTCCAGAGCAAGGAACATCATAAAGGAGCTCATCTATACACGTAAATAGAGGATGAATTGCATGTCCAAACTGCTCTGGTAAAACGTCAGCACCAGCCTCAATGAACATGACACCTTCACTTGTACATTCTACCACAAGCTTCCCACCAGGCCCTTCCTTAAGCCTACCTGCAAAAGGGTAGTAGAGTACAAGAGTTTGTGACAGTGCCTCTCTGATGATCTTCACTGGATCTCTCCCTTGCATTGAGAGATTGTGTCTATAGAATTGTATATGCATTGCCATTATACCCTCTTGGTAACGGAGGGTTCAATATGGCTTGCATATTATTCATAAATATCAAGCGCAATTGGTCTTCTGGGTCTGGTGAAAGTGCTGTTGTACAGCATCGCCACAAGAACGCAGTTAGTACCTCAAATGTGGAATATTTACCCAAGTGGTGAGGTATATGTTTTACGAATAGCAGATACTTGGGTTGATCCAAAGATGAAAAAGCAACAGGCTAGTTCATGAAGAGAATTGAAGATCAAGCTCCGAGGGTTAACGAATTCATCAAATTCATGATGTGTGCATGCACCTGTGGTGGGTTCCTAGCCTTGAGAAGTTCCCTTTGCCACATAGGTGGGATTGAAGTTGCACATACTCCTCGTGCCATCTCACCCATGGCATTCATGTCATGAATTGAACTATGCTGGGAGCATCACTCATCAGATGGTTGAGGCGTAGGCCAAAGATAATCCGTCACACCTTAGACGTTTCACCTGCGAATTAGCACAATTAAAACCAATTAGAAAAGCATTTGTTGTTTTACAACTATTAGTAACGTTTCTTGTAGCTAATGATAATATATATATATATATATATATATATATATATTGTGATAATTACAATGGTTGTTAACCCTGCAATTCAAACCTTTTTCTGCGAGATCCTAAGCATTTTGTGTCTAAAGAGGTGTCAATTGAATTAATAATAATACTTTTGATGTCTTAGACTTGTTATTGTAGTTTCACATATATGACTAACCTAGTTAAATAACAAGGTGGAATGCATATGCTAATGATATTATAACTCTTAAGAGTAGTGCTTGAAATACAAACTTTTTTATAAATTGTTGATGTGGTGAATGACTACTGGTAAATGAAAAAGTGATGTTAATGATGGATTTAGATTAAAATCAATAAAAAGTTAGTCACATCAGCATTTTAAAAAAATGTTATAAAATAATTTGTGACCATAGCATTACTCAACTCTTAAATAATATATTTAACGTTATAAAAATTATAATAACTCTCTCAACATTTGACAAGTCACTATTATAAAAAAAAATGGTATAATGGTAGTAAAAAACAGCTCCAAACCTCTAGTTTTTGTTTTATGATATAGGGACTCTATTTAAATGAAAGAGAAGTCTTTGGACACCACAAAAAAGGTTTTTATATATTTAAAAAAATTTAAGTAGGATATATTATTTTATGAGGAGGGGAGAGACTTATTTTAAATATGGGTTGCATCATGCATGTAACAAACGTCTCCTAGTTATTTTAAATATGGGTTGACCCGCTTTCTCTTGCTAATGATGTTGAAGTTTATCCCAAAAAAAAACAAGAAGTCTACTAGTTACTAGCATGAATCACACAATGTGGTTGATATTGTATCATGCCGGTTGGGACCGTTCCAACTACTAATTAATACTGGAATATACCAAATAATGTAATGGGGTGTATGGACAGTTCGATTTGAAATTAACAATCGAATCAATCAGACTAATAAAAAACTCAAAAAAAAAAAAAAATCTTCAAAGTCATCTACCCATCCAATAGAACCAACTCCCATGTGTAAGATGAGTATGATACATACATCTTAGTGATATAAAAAATAAAAAATAAAATGCCAATTCCATAGTGCACGTAAATGTCATTGGTAAAACTATGTTTTGAATTTAAAATGAGTATTTGTAAAAAAATTACAAAAAATTGTAGTTACAAAATAAAATTTTGGGTTTTAAAAACACTACTTTAATCTCTTAAAATGCCAAACCAAACATAGTCTTTGTCAACTTATCATTTTTATTTCTTTTTCTTTGTTTTGTGTGCCTAAGATGTTTTGTCACTTTTGCAAGTATTGAACCTTAATTCATGTATTACTCAAAAAAAAAAAAAAAAAAAAATTAATACATGTTTACCAATAATAGTACTACCACTTTGCTTTTATTCCTTTTTGGCATATTAGGTGAGATATGAGTTTATAGTTTTAAAGACTCTTATACATGTTTAAATATTAAACATATTTATAAATAAATAATTACATACACATAATGATAATAATATCAATAATAAATAAATAACTAGTCAATAACCTGTGCTATGTACAAAGACTAATCTATTTGTGATGTAAACTAAAATAATTTTATAAAATCTTAAATTGATTAAGAAATTACACCATTGTATGATTTGCTCTTGTATGACTTCAATTTGTGTTACAATTTGATAGAGAATCCATTACTTGAACATGCAACGATTTACGAAAATTTTGTCAGACAATTCTAGATACTGAAAAAAAAAAAAATTCAGATATTGCAACTTTTGAAAGATCTATGATATTAAAGAATCAAATGATTCACAACTTTAAAATTAATGAAACAAAACAAAATATATATGACTAAATAATAGAGAAATATAAGAAAAAGATTGGGTTACATTCAAAACAATATTCATGGCTATAACTATTAAAAGGAATCAAAATATTAAAAGCCTACAAATTATAGATAATATGTGTGTGTGTGTGTGTGTGTGTGTGTGTGTGACTACACAAGAGAGAAATATAAGAGAAAGATTTGTTACTATCAAAAGAATGACTTAGATGTTAAAACTTTTGAAAGGCCAAAAAATATTGAAGAATCATTTCTCAAAAAAAAAAAAAAAAAGATTTACTTCCTATAAATTTTTGAAACAAAACAAAATATATATGATTACACAATAGAGAAATATAAAAGAAAAATTGATTATTTTCAAAAGAATAATACACAGTATAGTCATTGAAATCTGTTAAACATGTTCAAATAATGCAAAAACTAACACAAATTCAGATGTTAAATCTTTGAAAATGCCAAAAAAAGATATATAATTAAATTATAAGTTATTGAAACAATTCAAAAAATATATGACAATTCAAAAGAGAAATATAAGAAAAAGAAAAAAGTGCACAAAGCTCATAACGTAATAAGTTTTAAATTTTAACAGGTTTAAACTTTAAATGATGAAAAAAATCATATACCGTCCTGTAGGGTTTAGTGATTCATGTACAAAAATCACTTTTTAAAAAATACATGAAAAACAATAAAATATATTTTTTTTAACAAAGTAGAAGAGAAGAAAATAACAGAAGAATAGCTCATGCCTCATATTGGGGTTTGCACTACTTTTGTAGTATTCGTGATTATTAACATTAGGATTTGAGTTTAAGTTAGATTTATTAGAGAGATAGAGTTTCACTCTTTGTTAAATTTGGAGATAAATTATCAATGTTTTAGTTTTAGTTTGAGTTTGAGTTTATCTTGGACTTGTTAGAGAGATAGAGTTTTACTCCTTATTTAAGTGTTTCACTTAAGATAGGTTGCAAGTCTACCATGCCATGATCTCTCTTCTTGTAAAGTTTTTCAAGAATTCGTAGTAGGGTTAGACTTATGTACTTTTGTTACAAATAGGACAATTGTGTTAGATTTATCTCATAATTGTTGTTTATGGTTTTGTCACGGATTGTCAAAGGGAGAGATTATTAGGGTCATATTTTTTGTAATTGGTTAATCCTTTGACAAAATGCATTTTACTTGTAATTGGGTAGATCTAAGATGATTTTAGTGCTTCAAAAAACATGTTATTTAAGTCAAGTATTAAAGACATGAAGATTGATCTAAGAAACAAAGGAAGAAAAGCAGTTCATTAAGTCTCGACAGATAGCTCAATAGATGCCTGCTGTCGAGGCTTAATGTAAAAATTGATAGATAACTTAATAGCAACTCAATCTATCGAGAACTACGGTTTTCAGTTTTCCAAATTTGAATTTTAGCCCAGACTTTTGGATTTGTTTAAGGTTTCTTTTCTTACAACCCTAAAAATATATAAGGTTTATTTTAAAAAACCGTTACACACGAATATATTTTCTCTAGAGATTTATTTTCTCTATGAGAAGTTACTACGTTTGTAGGTCATAGGATTTTGTAACTAAATGCTTCTAAATATTTATTATTGATGAAGTGAAGAATTTTGCAACTAACAACAACTGTTCAAGTTGCTAAAGTTAGTAATGTATTGAGATTTGTGCAAAGGGTTAGTCACAAATTGAAGGTTTATGCATCATGGGAAAGAAGGTTACTACAAGATCGAGTTCAATTGGGTATTGGAGCGAAGATTCAACTGTAGGTTGAATTTCGAGACAGGCCAGGGTAGTTGGTAAGATTTCGTATACTTGTAAACGCTTGATTGTTGATTAGTGGATTCTTGGGACTGGCGACCTTAAAATCACCTAGTAGAGTTTTTGCCTTGCGAGATTTTTCCAATTTGTCAACAAATCATCATGTTAAATTTATTTCCCGCTGCATTTAGTATTTTTTGTGGTTTGTTAGGGCCTCCACGATTTGCATGTAATTGAATCTAATTAATCAACTTGGGTAATTGAATTAATTAACCGAGGTCAAGCTATCTTATCCCAACACACTCATTTCTTGTTTTTTTAGATCCTTTTTAATTCTTAGTAGCTTAATATATATATACACACACTAGTTGTTAACAAAATAAAGCTTTATGAAATATTAATCAAGTCTATATAATTTTCTCTAGATAAATCTAAATAATGAATAAAACAATTAGAATATTACTCGCATATGAACAAGAAATTCTTTACAAAATACAATTTTTGTTACACCTAATAAATTAAAAGAATAGAATTAATTAAAAAGGATTACTTAATTAAAGTTAAATATATTAAATGTCTCAATTTTTTTAATATTATCTTGTGTAGCTGGCCACCCACTCACAAGCTTTAGTGTTACTATTGAAATGATACTGTACTTAAAGAAATGAAATACGTGTCATACATGAGTTGTTGCGCATGGTTTTTCTTGTTTTTATGAGCGTCCATTCTTGGTGTGTAATACTAATACTTATATTGTGTGTGATAATGTTTTCCCTATTTTGAAGGATATTTCTATTTCTAGATTACGTCATCTCTGGCTATAAATTCCTTTTCATCGTAAGTCATAACACACACTACAACCTGTGAGCTTGCCCAAGTTTCTTAGTCTCATATTCAAACCATTTTCTTGGCATGGCACTGGCACCACCCACCTCTCTAGTGTTCAAAGTACAAAGGTGCAAACCAGAACTCGTTGCTCCTGCAAAGCCCACACCTTATGAATTCAAACAACTTTCCGATATTGATGACCAAGAGGGTCTTCGATTTCAAATCTCAACCATACATTTCTATAAACATGATTCCTCAATATTGCAAGAAATTAGAGACCCAGTGAAAGTCATCAGAGAAGCACTTGCACAAACACTAGTGTTTTACTACCCATTTGCTGGTAGGCTTAGGGAAGGACCTGGCCGAAAGCTTGTAGTAGAGTGTACCGGTGAGGGTGTTATGTTTATTGAGGCCAACGCCGATATTATGCTTGAACAGTTTGGTGAGATACTTCATCCTCCATTCCCATGCTTGGAGGAGCTCCTTTTTGATGTTCCCAGCTCTGGGGGCATCCTTCATTGCCCATTATTGCTTATTCAGGTTCATATACCACGCCTCTAAAACTCATTAACTTATATATATATATATATATATATATATAGAGAGAGAGAGAGAGAGAGAGAGAGAGAGAGAGAGAGAGAGAGAGAGTTACATCTACTGTAACTCTAAATAATATTATATCACTCGATAACTTATTATTGAATTCATATTTTGAAAATCTAACTGTTGAAATACATGTTTTATATGTTGTTAACATGCATGCCAAATTTCATGTCAATCAGATGTAATTTACCATTCGATCCATAAACTAATCTTTTATGCATTATTTCAAACTACAAAAACTTAAATTTAAATAATAATTTCAAGACATTGAAATTTGCAAGTATGGAGAATATACAAAGATAATATAATCTAACGGTAGATTTATCAAAATTTGCAACCAATTAAAAATTATTGATTGATGTAATATTGCTTAAATTTACATCAGGTATAATTTGAACTCATCTTTTATATATATATATATATATATTTATGTGTGTGTGTGCATGCGCATATGTGTGTTTACATCTAAATTGATATATCATTGGATAATTAAAGTAAGAAATAAATACTACAACTTGTTAACTTTCCATTTTCTAGGTCATGATAAACTTTTGAAAACTTTTATGATGAGAAACTTCACTTATACGTAAATATTATTTGCTAATTTGTGCGTTGTATGAAATAGTTAAATAAAAATTAAAAATATTTATTTTGCTTAAAGGCATATGACTTGACTAAAAAAAATGTATAATATGAAAATGAATTAAAATAAGTAATTTTTTGTTCAATATAATGGTGTAGAAAAAATCTTTTTGTTTCATATCATTGGTTCCACATAACATATCCTGGCATAGACTATTATATGGTGATAATTTCATACAATACTCAACTGCAATTAAAACTACTATCCATCACCAATCTAATCTATGTTATCTTGATAGTAGATCTACAAATTACATTCTTTTATCCTCCATCATTTAGAAGGTAATTGAAGTAACGATTGTATGTAATTTATAAATTTTATTCTTTTACAATATAAAATAATTAAAATAAAATCTAGACAAAGTTTAGCTATAAAATCAGTTATAGCCTTAGGCTACAAACTTACTCAATATCTTTTTATTGAAGGTGAATTTTAACAAATCTACTATTGGATTACATCTTCTTCTTATATCCTCCATGTTTGCAAAATTTCAAAAAAATTAAAAATAGCTATGTTATCAATACATTTTTAAATTGCAAGTTTTTGTGATTTAAAATTATGCATAAAATATAAGTTTATAGATTATATAGTAAATAATATCTTATTAACATAAAATTTGACATATATATTAAGAGTGTAAAGAACATGCAATTCAATGGTTAGATTTTTAAAATATACAGTAATATTTATTTTATTGAGTGAGTTTGTAGCCTAAGGCTACAGCCAATTTTATAGTTAAACTTTGTCTATAAAATCTAATGTTCTAGAAATTTTTTGATATAGAATTTTAAATTTCTTAAACTTAGTTAATAGAGTTTTTATTTTACCTAAAAGTGAACTATCACAATTAATGAGAATTTAAACATTTTTTTGCAAAGAGAAGATAAACATAGACCCAATTTTTATTTTATATCATAAGATGTTACAGTTAGATCCATACCATGTGTAATACATTAGTCTATTATGATAGTTCCAAATAATATCCTAATACCTATCGATATGAGTTTTCCTTTTAATGATGCCATAAAGGATGGAGTTCAATAGAATCATTTAAGATCCAACGTGTCCTCTATTTTTTTTTTTTTTAAATGTAATTTCAAAAGTCTTTTAATTGTAAATTTTTTTAATCATAAAATAGACTTTGTCTAAACTCTAAAGGAAAGCATTCGGAATGATCACATCATTAATACCATATCATGATGGTTGCAGATAGCAATATTATTATTTCTATTTAATAGATGAACAATGAAATTGCGAATTAACAATTTAAAAATTTAAATGCCAAGTTTAAACTACAACAACATATATATAGAAGACTCCAAATATTGGAACATACTTCTTCTGCCATTTTCATTATTCAATCAAAATCAAAGTTTCAAAGATAATTTTAATTCAATTAAACCCAATACATACATACACATGAACGTAAAGAATTTCAAAAATAAAACAACAATCTTCAAAAGCCTCTGCCTAATACAATCACTATTTATTTTTATTTTTTCAGATTATGCGTTCTTTAGTTCTTGTTCCTTTTATGTTTCATCAAACTTTTTCTAATTGACCAAATTATCTCTCATTTATGTTAACACTAAACCAGATAAGAAAACTTTACATACCTTTTTGTTTTGAAGACGATCTAAGAACAAAAATCAATGTAAGTGACTGTATAACAGAGTGGTGTTGGAAGAATAATCCAAAAAAAAAAAAAAAACTAGTTAAAATATAATATAGGAATGAAAAGCTGAGTTCGAATTGTAAGAAATAATCCCTAAAAAAAACTATTTATAATATAATATAGGGTTATGGATTTCTAATCAAATTTGGTTATATATATATATATATATATAGTGGTAGAATCCATTTGATATAAAATTTAAATCTTATTGAACTTAAAAATAATATATATTTTTTGAGTCTCATTTGATATAATTATAGAGTCTAAATCCTATTGAAATTATAATTTCTAATAAAAGTTAATATAAAAAAAATGGAAAAAAGAAGAGAAAGAAAACATGATTGATAGATATTAAGGAAATATGATAGAATTTTTTTTTTTTAATAAATGTTATCAACATAGAAAATATAAAATTAATGGAGATATATTCTGTTTTTTGGGATAGATTTATATTAATGGAGTTATTATATAGTTTGTTAAGATTATCTAAAAATTTTCTAATTAGGTGATACTTTAGGTGTGCTTTAAGCATAGCGGTTGTATGGTACCAAACAACTAAATTTAAATTTTTTAAAAGAAATTTAATAAATTTTCTGCAATTTGGTGCTCTAAAATTGAAATAATTAAATCAAATTAAAAAATAAAAATAAAAGATGCTGATGTGAAAAATTGTGGAAAAGTGAACAAAAAGTTAAAGGCTTCGGTTATATATATATATATATATATATATATATATATGAATCCTGGGATAGAAAATTATTGGTAGCTTGTTCTTTTGTAGATGGAAAATATGAAGGTCAATGTTATTTTAATGTAATTGGTGACATATCTAAATGTTATGTAGTAAATTTATGAGTAACGCTACTTTTACAATATTTTTATAAAAATTTTATAACAAATCTTAGATAATAAAGTTATTATTGTTAAGTAAAAAAAATGACATTAGTGGTGGATCAAATTAGAACCACTAACAATTTGTTACTTAAGTTTTTTGTGAAATATTATGAAAATATTGTGATATAGCATTACTCAAAACTTATATATATCTCTATAGCATCACTCTTTATTATTGAATAAATTAACCAATAATCATTTTGCTTGGTGGAGATGGGCAGGTGACGCGTCTCAAGTGTGGTGGTTTCATCTTTGCCGTCCGCCTAAACCACACCATGAGTGACGCCGCTGGATTGGTGCAATTCATGATGGCCATGGGCGAGATGGCACATGGTGCATGTGCCCCCTCCATCTTACCCGTGTGGCAGAGACATCTCCTTCAAGCAAGAGATCCAACTCAGGTGACATGCACGCATCGCGAGTACGATGACATGGCCTCCACGGTTGTTGTCCCAATCCCACTGAACGATGACATAGCCTATTGTTGAAACAATGCTCCACCTTTGAGTTACTCACCGCATGCCTCTGGCGTTGTCGTACCATAGCTCTCCAAATAAACCCCCAAGAAGAGGTTCGTGTGCTGTTTGTTGTCAATGCACGTGACAAATTCAACCCTCCTTTACCCAACGGTTACTACGGTAACGCTTTTGTGTTCTCTGTGGCACGTACAACAGCAGGGGAGCTTTCTAAGAATCCATTAGGTTATGCTGTGGAATTGTTGAAGAAGGCAAAAAACAACATAACAGAGGAGTACTTGCGGTCGGTGATTGATCTTATGATGATTAAGGGTCGGCCTCACTTCTATGTTGTGGGGTCATATCTTGTGTCGGATGTGACATGTGCCAGATTTGGAGAGGCGGACTTTGGGTGGGGTAAACCGTTTTATGGTGGGCCTGCCAAGGCTGACGGGGGGACCATACCCGGAGTGTCTGGTTTCTATATTCCTATTAAAAATAGTAAAGGAGAGAATGGGATAGTAGTACCAATTTCCCTGCCAGTCCAAGCCACGGAAAGATTTGAAAACCAATTGGATACATTGCTTGTTGAAGGACCAATTAGTCACTTATAAGAAATCACTGCTCAAGCTTTTGAACCAAATTTAGCAAGAGTAGATATCTTTATTTGTACATGTGCCTTAAGTTTGAATTTTATATCCATTAGTTTTTTTAAAGGAATCGAGTAACTGTCATCCTAAAATGGATAGATTCCATTAACTTATCATGAGACTTGAATTAATGTCAACTACGTCTAAGACATTTAAAAAATGAATAATTTGGTCCCTAAACCCAACCTACTCCCTATACATTAAGTTCGTTAGTTATTTTTCTCTTCTCTTACTAACCAAATTTGGTTAAGGGTTCAAATTGATGAATTTTGAAATGTTTTGGATTTGTTTGGCATTAGTCCAAACCTAAAGGTAGGTTAATAGAATTTATCCTAATGTCTAAATTTTTATTAGTTTTTATTGTTTATAAATAAAAGTTAGACCCTTTTAAAGTCTTCATAACTTGTGTGCAAAGAGACCTAATAGCCAAAGTCGTTTACTAATGACTGTTGTGATGAGCTAAAGTATGAGATAGCCAGTGCGATGAATGAAATGAAAATATAGGCTGTTAAGGACATATTTTATGTAGTTGGCTAATCCTTTGACAAAATGCACTTTACTTGTAATTTGGTAGATCTAGGATGTCTTAATACTTCATGAAACAAGGTTCAAGTTGTTGGGATATTTGTCCTTAAATCCTATTGTATGATGCTATGTATTTTATTATGTTAGATATTATGTATGACTTAATGTTTCGGTTAATAAAGTTGTATTAATATTTGAAAATATTGGTAACATGAATATTGGGACATTATCATATAGTCCATGAGATGCATAGTATGTGATTTATGTGATTTAGTCACAGAAGATATAAATCACAAGTTCTTTGTAAACTCAGAATTATAGTTCGTAGTCGGTGATGAAATTGGGCATTTCATCTGCGAAGACTATAACATATCAACTAAGATGATTTGTCTTGATCATGGAAATAGAGATTTCTAGTTGATATGTTGATATGTTTTAAGAGTTAAGACATATTGAACTGGACCGGCGTGAGATTTATTATTCTCCTAACGACTGTCAATTGAATAATAAACTCACGACTTATATTTGCATGAACTCTTAATCCTGAGAGGATAATGGACCTGATCATGAAGTGTAGGTTGCTTTGATATATCAGGAGTGAGATCTATGGTTAAGGTCAAAATCTCAGTATGTTGGGCAGCCACATTTAGTGTTGATGGAACATATATTCTCAAGATGGAATTCATAGTCTCTTAACGGAGATATAAAATATTTCATTGAGATAAGTTTAATGTGTTTGTTATTCAGAGAGTTTGGCCTGACCACTTTAGTAAGGAGTTACTAAAGTATATATTTATGGAATTGGATTTCATAAATATATGATGAATAACTTAAAGAATTAAACCGGGTACTCAAGGAATTAAGATGTAGTAATAAACAAAGTGGCAGTCTCCTTTCATGACTTTATGTTACTATGAATATTTTATGAAGGGGTTGCATGTATAATAAAGTCTTGGGATATAATTTATTAATAAGGCCTAGAGTGCAACTATATTTATATAGTGGTATTAAATATAGTTAATGGTAACTTTGGACTTGTTAAGAGTTGACAGAAAAGCCCAAGGCCCATTGGAACTAGTGTCTTATTGGTCTCTTTTGGTCCCACTCCAAGCCACACACTTAAGCCCAATTGGAAAGGCCCAAAAGGCCGGCCCAATTAGATAATCAGTTAGATACAAAGGGAGAAACACACAGAATTTTTTTTGTGTGTAGAAAATTTGTAGAGATTTCATAGAGAAAAAGAAAGAGTGTGAGACACACTTTCATTCTCCCTTTGGAACTGATTGAGAGACCACACATCTTGGGCGTTAGTGGAATTGGAGTGAAGATTGAAAGTATTCCCAAGTGCCTTTCATCTTCAAAGTTTTGAAATTCACCGCTCCAAGGTACACTCTCTTGTTCTCTAATTCTGAAACTTAAATAGCCCATGTTAACTTGTATGTATGAAGTAGATTCGTTTACATTATATTTTCTTCCGCTGCGTATTATATTTTTCCAACAATTGGTATCAGAGCGGTCTTCATTACATATCTGTTTAACATGTTTTTGAGTTTTGGAATTAGTGATAATGATTTCATGTTGTTAGAAAATAGTTTTCTGCATGGTTGTTGAAATCATTGTTTTTGATGAAAACTGTTTTTGATGTTATGATGTTGTTTAATTTTTAGTTTAAGTATGTTAAATTGAATTTTAAGGCCATAACATCAATGATATTCAGTTTAGATATCAATTTATGTTCATTATGATTGTATGACAGTAGTTTTGTACATGAAAACGTTGAAAAACTGTTTTTGGAAAATTCTGGAAATTCAAAATTCGCGAATCTCGATCGATCGAGAATCTGTCGAGAATCTATCGAGCAAACAGAAAGTTTCTCGATCGATCGAGGATCTATCGAGGATCTGTCGAGCTTCGTGGAACTTTTCTAGATCGATCGAGAATCTGTCGAGGATCGATCGAGAACTGTTTATTCAGAATTTTTTCTAAGTGTTTTTCCATATATAAAAGATCAAGGCTATGTGTAATTATATTATGCATGTTTTATATGTAAAAACCTTTATTTTAAAATATCTAGTGGGAGAGAGATACAAGGGTTGGATCTCACGGCCTCCATTGTCGGTTTATTGTAGTGTGATTAAGCACCTCGCTTTGGCGTATATGCCTTACTCCCTTCGGAGGGTGTTTAATTCATGGTACTACATGTTAAACTTCTTTATGATGAATAATATGTGTATTTTAGATAAAGAACGACCACGCTTCCGTGGAGTTACTTTATGACTCACATATAATTCAGTCAATGGTGTACACTAGACTAAGTTTAATGTTAATCTCCCTTCGGAGCTATGTCATTATTACTTAGAGGCTAAAGTAGAAACGGCATGTTATTAGTGTTTGATAAGAGTTATCATGATAGCATTAATAATGAGAATAGTTCTCAATCAATCATAGTGTTTATAATTTACTTGCTTCCAAGGAATTTTAAACATGGGATTGGGTTGTCGTTGCATATATTATTTTATGGTTTTATTAAGGTTCCATATTATATGCTTATATGCTAAATAGATAATATCCAATTTATTTATAATATTTATGTTTATTATTTTCAGATTTGAACATGGCATCTTTTAGCCCACTTATTTCTATTCTTAATCAAAACAAACTGACTGGGTCCAACTATGTTGACTGGAAAAGAAACTTGGACATTGTTTTAACTGCTGAAGAGCACAAATATGTGCTTAGCATCTTGAGGAAAACAACGATATGATCATTGGCAGAAATCTAATGAAATGGCCAAGTGCTATATCCTAGCGTCCATCTCAAATGTTCTACAACATCAAATGCAGGATGTAGAACTAGCTTCGGACATTATGCTAAGTCTGAAGGAGATGTTTGGTGAGCAAGGCCGTTCAGCAAGGCAAGAAACCATGAGGCAAATTTACAATACCAAGATGGCTGAAGGTAGTTCAGTAAGAGAACATTGTCTTACAATGATCTCTAATCTGAATACATTGGAAGTTTTAGGTGCCGACATTGATGGAGAGTCCCAAGTGGACATGATACTCCAGTCACTATCGGAATCATTCAAGGAATTCAGACTAAATTATAATATGAACAAAAAGGTTTATTCTTTGTCTGAATTAATGAATGAGTTAGTGGCGGCGGAAGGCATCCTAGGTACTTCTAGTGTTGAAGCCAATGTTGGTGAAGCTTCTACTTCACAACCTAAGCCGAAAGGTAAGGGTAAGAAGAAGAAGAAGGACTTCACTAAGAAAGAGGGTAAGCAAATTGCCTTAGGGGTTGCCGATAAAGGAAAGAAGCTCAAAGGAAAGTGTTTCCATTGTGGTGAGAAAGGACATTGGAAGAGGAATTGTCCAAAGTTAAAGCTGCCAAGAACAAGGGTATGAAAACTTCCTTTCTACTTGAAATATGTTTGGTACAGAATCCCACTGATTCCTGGTGTGTGGATTCAGGTTGTACTAATCATATTTGCAATTCTTTGCAGGGGTTTCAGGAGACCAGAAAACTGAGTGAAGGGGAATTGTTTCTAACTTTGGCTGATGGGAGCAGGATTCCGGTTGTAGCTGTTGGTGTTGTTCATTTGTGCTTTGAGACTAGGGTTTTAATATTGCAAGACTGTCTGTTTGTACCTAATGTACGTAGGAATTTAATTTCTGCAACTTATTTGGGTAAACAAGGATATTGTGTTATCCTAAAAGACAATGTTGTAATAAAGAAGGATAAAATGTTTATCTGTTCTGGCAATATTGTGGATGGTCTTTATATTTTAACTCCTATTAAGCATGAACTACATAATTCTGAATTAGATACTAACTCACATGTAAAATCATTAAAGAGAAAGTTTCCTTCAAATGATGCATATCTTTGGCACTTGCGTTTAGGTCATATTAATTCAAACAGAATTCAAAGGCTGATCAAAGATGGAATCTTAGAGCCCATGGACTTTGATGAATTTCCAGTTTGTGAATCTTATTTGGAAGGTAAAATGACCAAGCGACCTTTTAATGCAAAAGGTAGAAGAGCCCAAGAGTTGCTTGAATTAGTTCATACAGATGTATGTGGTCCTATGTCAACCCAAGCAAAAGGAGGTTATGAGTATTTCATCACTTTTACGGATGATTACTCAAGATATGGTTATGTGTACCTAATGAGACGGAAGTCCGAAGCCTTTGACAAGTTCAAAGAGTTTAGGGCTGAAGTTGAGGATCAATTAGGCAAACGCATAAAGGCCATTCGATCTGATCGAGGTGGCGAATACCTTCTTGGGGATTTCAAGGATTACCTAATTCAAAATGGGATTATATCCCAATTGACTGCACCTGGAACACCTCAACAAAATGGTGTAGCGGAAAGAAGGAATAGGACTCTTTTGGAAATGGTTAGGTCCATGATGAGTTATTCAACTTTATCGATTTCTTTTTGGGGACATGCCTTAGATACAGCAATACATCTTTTGAATTTAGTTCTATCAAAATCTGTCTCCAAAACACCCATGGAATTGTGGAGTGGGCGTAAGCCTAGTATGAGGTATCTCCACATTTGGGGTTGTCCAGCACATGTGCTAAAGGGGAAGCCTGATAAATTGGAACCAAAATCGGAAGTGTGTTTGCTTGTGGGTTATCCAAAAGAAACTAGGGGTTATTTATTCTATAGTCGAAATGATAATAAAGTTTTTGTTAGTACAAATGCTAAATTTTTGGAATATGACTATATGAATAATTTTACTCCTAGAAGTAGAGTTGTATTGGCTGAAATGAATGAGTCTGTAAATCAACAACCATTGGATAAAGCTAAGGAAAAAGTGGTTGTATTAGATACACCACATGATACTACTCATGAAATGTCTAGTACACAAGTGCCTCGTCGTAGTGGGAGAATTGTTCGGTCTCCTGTGAGTTTTAGAGGTTTAGGAGAAACTTATGAGGCTATCTCAGGAGAGGCTGAATCGGATCCCTACACTTATGAGGAGGCAATGAATGATATAGATGCACATCATTGGGTCCAAGCTATGAAATCTGAATTAGATTCCATGTATTCCAATCAAGTTTGGAGTCTTGTAGAGGCGCCTAACGGCATTAAACCTGTTGGTTGCAAATGGGTTTACAAGAGGAAGAGAGGGATAGATGGAAAGGTTGAAACCTTTAAAGCAAGGCTAGTGGCTAAAGGGTATACACAAAAAGAAGGCATCGATTATGATGAAACCTTTTTGCCATTAGCCATGCTTAAATCTATCAGAATTCTCTTATCCATTGCTGCTCATTATGATTATGAGATTTGGCAAATGGATGTCAAGACTGCATTTCTTAATGGCAATCTTGAAGAAGAAATCTATATGTTGCAACCAGAAGGTTTCATAGCAAAGAACCAAGTGCATATGGTATGCAAGTTGAATAGGTCCATTTATGGACTTAAGCAAGCATCTAGGTCATGGAACATCAGATTTGATCAAGCAATCAAATCATTTGGTTTTGAGCAAAATCTTGATGAACCATGTGTGTACAAGAGACATCAAGACAAAGTAGTAATGTTCCTAGTGCTTTATGTTGATGATATTCTACTCATTGGAAACGATGTAGGAGTAATGTCATCGGTTAAAGTTTGGTTGTCAAGCCAATTTGATATGAAGGACTTGGGCGAAGCTAACTATATTCTAGGGATCAAGCTTTGGCGAGATCGAAAGAATAGGATGTTAGGTTTGTCACAAGCTGGATATATAGATAAGGTTCTAGAACGGTTTAGTATGCAAAACTCCAAGAAAGGATTACTTCCTTTTAGACATGGAGTTCCTCTGTCTGATGACCAAAGGCCTAAGACTCAAGAGGAAGAAAATACGATGAGACAAGTTCCTTATGCTTCTGTAGTGGGAAGTCTCATGTATGCCATGCTTTGTACTAGGCCGGATATATGTTATTCAGTTGACATGGTCAGCCGATATCAATCAAATCTAGGACTTAAACATTGGCAAGTTGTAAAGCATATTCTCAAGTATCTTCGGAGAACGATAAATTATATGCTTGTTTACTGTTGTGAGGATTTGATTCCCATTGGCTATACAGATTCAGATTTTCAGTCGGATCTAGATTTCAAAAAATCCACGTCGGGTTGTGTTTTCACCTTGGGAGGTGGAGCCATAAGTTGGAGGAGTGTTAAGCAATCTTGTATTGCGGACTCCACCATGGAAGCCGAATATGTTGCCGCTTGTGAGGCAGCAAAGGAGGCTGTTTGGCTCAAGAAATTCCTTTGTGATCTTGGTGTTATAAGAATTGAGCAAGTTCCTATTACATTGTTCTGTGACAATAGTGGAGCGGTTGCACAATCCAAAGATCCAAGGAATCACAAGAAAGGAAAACACATAGAAAGAAAGTACCACATCATTCGAGACATTGTTGCTCGTGGAGATGTGATTGTAGCAAAGATTAATGGTGCAAAGAATCTAGCGGATCCCTTCACCAAAGCCTTGCCTCAAAGGACTTTCGAGTCACATTTGGAGGAGATGGGAGTTAGATTAGTGCACAATAGTCTTTAGGCCAAGTGGGAGATTGTTGGGATATTTGTCCTTAAATCCTATTGTATGATGCTATGTATTTTATTATGTTAGACATTATGTATGACTTAATGTTTTGGTTAATAAAGTTGTATTAATATTTGAAAATATTGGTAACATGAATATTGGGACATTATCATATAGTCCATGAGATGCATAGTATGTGATTTATGTGATTTAGTCACAGAAGATATAAATCACAAGTTCTTTGTAAACTCAGAATTATAGTTCGTAGTCGGTGATGAAATTGGGCATTTCATCTGCGAAGACTATAACATATCAACTAAGATGATTTGTCTTGATCATGGAAATAGAGATTTCTAGTTGATATGTTGATATGTTTTAAGAGTTAAGACATATTGAACTGGACCGGCATGAGATTTATTATTCTCCTAACGACTGTCAATTGAATAATAAACTCACGACTTATATTTGCATGAACTCTTAATCCTGAGAGGATAATGGACCTGATCATGAAGTGTAGGTTGCTTTGATATATCTGGAGTGAGATCTATGGTTAAGGTCAAAATCTCAGTATGTTGGGCAGCCACATTTAGTGTTGATGGAACATATATTCTCAAGATGGAATTCATAGTCTCTTAACGGAGATATAAAATATTCCCTTGAGATAAGTTTAATGTGTTTGTTATTCAGAGAGTTTGGCCTGACCACTTTAGTAAGGAGTTACTAAAGTATATATTTATGGAATTGGATTTCATAAATATATGATGAATAACTTAAAGAATTAAACCGGGTACTCAAGGAATTAAGATGTAGTAATAAACAAAGTGGCAGTCTCCTTTCATGACTTTGTGTTACTATGAATATTTTATGAAGGGGTTGCATGTATAATAAAGTCTTGGGATATAATTTATTAATAAGGCCTAGAGTGCAACTATATTTATATAGTGGTATTAAATATAGTTAATGGTAACTTTGGACTTGTCAAGAGTTGACAGAAAAGCCCAAGGCCCATTGGAACTAGTGTCTTATTGGTCCCTTTTGGTCCCACTCCAAGCCACACACTTAAGCCCAATTGGAAAGGCCCAAAAGGCCGGCCCAATTAGATAATCAGTTAGATACAAAGGGAGAAACACACAGATTTTTTTTTGTGTGTAGAGAATTTGTAGAGATTTCATAGAGAAAAAGAAAGAATGTGAGACACACTTTCATTCTCCCTTTGGAACTGATTGAGAGACCACACATCTTGGGCGTTAGTGGAATTGGAGTGAAGATTGAAAGTATTCCCAAGTGCCTTTCATCTTCAAAGTTTTGAAATTCACCGCTCCGTTGTTAAGGATATATTTTAGTTCCAAGGTACACTCTCTTGTTCTCTAATTCTGAAACTTAAATAGCCCATGTTAACTTGTATGTATGAAGTAGATCCGTTTACATTATATTTTCTTCCGCTGCGTATTATATTTTTCCAACACAAGTCTAGTATTAAAGCCATGAAGATTGGACCAAGAAATAAGTGAAGAAAAGCTGTTCACTAAAGCTAGACAGATAGCTCGACACCTGTGGATAGATAGCTCGATAGCTGCTTGACAAATAGCTATCTATCGAGGTTTAATGAGGCTCGACAAATACTATCTATCGAGGTTATAGAAATCAGAATTTTCATATCTAATTTTTGGCCATGCTTATATATTTGTGTAGGGTTTCTTTTCTCACAACCCTAGACATATATAAGGCTTATTTTAGAGGTCATCACACATGAGAATACAAGGAGAACACATACAAAAGGTGACCAAACCCTTATTCTCTAAAAAAGAAGCTATTGCATCTTTACGCCTTAGGGTTTTGCAATCAAGTGCTTCTTGATCTTCATTGTTGATGAAGTGAAGAACTTTGCAGCCAACATTCTTCTTCCTTAAGTTGGTGAGTGAGTCACGTACTAGGATCCGTGCATCAAAAGGGTGACGTTCATATATTAAAGATTTCAAAGGTTTTGATGTAGTAGAAGGTTTTTGTTGTAAATTCATCTACGAGGATTGTAGAGTCTAGGGACAAAAGTTTTGTACTAGATCTGAAACTTCTCTTTACTATAGTGGATTGCTTTCGGGAAGGTTTCTCCCTAGATTTTTTACTGTGAAACTAGTTTGTTTCATTGTTTTACTTGGGTCATCATATCTTATCTTATTTATTTTCCCTCTGCATGTTTTTGACATGATATTGATGTTTGTTTGTTTTAACAAGTTTATTCATAATAAATCGAATTAACAACTTATGTTTAAAACTTGTTAATTCTATCAACGGGGGTCTAAATTTTCCAACATAGGCAATATGCATGTATTTGATGTTATGTATTACTGTATGCATATGTGAAGATTTTATTTTCATTTTTCCGCTCAATTAAATCATATTCTTGAAGTGCAGTTATTGAACCATGTTTTTCAACAAGGAAGTTAATGTTGAAAACATTTCATACTTTCATGTTGATGAATGTATGTAGAACGAAGTTAACATGCTTGAAAGTTAGGATCACAAGAGAACCAGAAGTTTGAAAAGAAAATGTTTTGAACTTTTCATCAAGTTTAGACTACTTCGTGAGTAGTTACTAGAAAGACTGTCATGTGATAAGGATATTCTGCACCTGCAGATCACAAGGGATACCATAAAATTTGGGGAGGACTATGCAATATCAAAGCTAGAAATTTTTACTCTTGCCTTTAAACTTGAGCTTAATTACTGGCAGAATTTAGTGAGGGCAAAATAAATATAAAAAAAAGATAGTCTTCATTTAATGATCTGTATGGTCAAAAAGTGCAGATACTAAGAGGGCTTGTGACAAGAACTACGAGGGTGCTTTAACACAGCTGAACTCTATTTTAGAAACATACACATAAAGCAAAGCTCAAATGGTAATTACGACTTTAAAAAAAAATTCATCAAAAAAACTTATAGGTTTTAGTTTGTCCCTAATACACTTCAATTCTACAAACTTTTTATTTGCTTCATTTTGACTTCTTAAGATTTGGATTAAATAATTAAATTCGTTAAAAAGCTTTTGAATTTTGGATGAACCCTAACAAGTTCATTTAATCTAAACTTAAGAAAATCTAATCTTTTTTGTTAGCAGTATGAATCCTAGTAAAATAGGGAAAATTAGCCATTTAACTTTCATTGGTAATTTTTTAGCCAAAAGCCCTATTTTTGAAATATTTGAGTAAGTGGCTCTGTTTTGCAACTCGACTTTGCTAAAATTGAGTTCCCTTTGCATCTTGATTTTTTTTTTTTTTTCCTTTTAAATTGAGTTCTATTGAGGTGGCAATGGCTGATGTGGCTATCTTAAAAAAAAATTTGCCAAGTGGAACTTGACTTTATCAAAGTTGAGTTGTATGTTATTTTTTTCAAAAAGAGGAAAAAAATTTTATTAAAATCAAGCTATTGAGTTGCATTGGTGCTTTTTTCCCCAAAAAAAAAAAAAAAAAAAAAAAAAAAAAAAAAAGCCTACTCAATCCTTTTTGTGTTTGCACTTTTTTTTTTTTGTATTGTAGACACTCCATTTTGCACCTATGATTTAATCAAGGAGGTTGACTAGAGTGACCATCTACAAAAAAAAAAAAAAATCATTCTTGCATCACATGCATCATTTTGTCTTTGCATCCATGTATCAATTTGTTCTTTCATTGCATATCATAACAATGATCTTGAGATTCTGACAATCACAATGGTGTGTCAGATTTCTAAATTGAACCATCAGATCGAAAGATATCGCATGATCAAGTTTGCACTGTCCATATGCATTGTGTCTAGGAAGAGTCGACCACGCACGATTAATTTAAATTAATTCTGATTGGTTGAACAATTAAAATTACTTAAATAATTTTGTAATTGGTTGATAATTAGTGTTTAAAATAAGGATGCATGCATAGGAATAAAAGGAATGGTTGGATAACAATAAAATTATGGATACTCTGAACTTTATCAAAATTTATTTTGACGGATTCATCCACAAGATAATTGTTCTTTAAAAACCTAAATTATCTAAAAAAGAGATAAAAAAAATCATGGACGGAGGATGAAAACACGTCTAGATACAAAGTGGTGAACTCACCAGCTCATAGCCCAAAGTCGCTGGATCATTTCCTATTGACTGTAAAGGACAAACCATGTCGTTTGGACCAACACAATGTTCATTACATTACAACTTAAGAGGTGTAATGTCTTAGCTATAAGAAACAATGAAACAAAAAACCCACCTTACAACGTAATGACTTAGAACCTATCCCTAGGTTGGTCCCTATTAAAATTGTATTGCATGTTGCGTGTGTTTGTTTTGGTTGATTGATGGATGTGGATGGGGTCTTAGCTTTGATTAACCTAACCAAGCTTGTCATTAGGGGAGAATTTGGTCAAGATCTAAAGGAAGGCTACAAAGAGAATCTAAGTCCGACACTCAAGCTAGTAGCTCCAGTTCTAAGCATGTCACTCCCATCACCATACTAAAGCCGTCAAGCATAGAAGAAACTCCACTACTACAACATCACAACCCCATCTTCAACCTCCAAGGTAGTTCATGCCATTAGAAGTTTAAAGGTCCCCACACTATGGCCTAAAAAGGAGAACACCCAAACCCAGAGGAACTCATAAATACCCAAGGGCTACTTAACATTATGGTAGCTAGTCAGATTTAGTTGAGGGAAGACATGAACCGTATGATGAAATAGTTCTAGAATTTGAAGAGTAATCAAGAGGAGGATAAGATTGACCATGATCCACCAACCATAGAGAATGAGAAGAAGATCAATGAGAGGATGAATAAAATGGAGGAGATAATTAGAAGAGCTTGTAAGATGGAGGACCTTATGGACTATAATTCCCTCTTACTGTTCCCTAATGCAAGGTTGCCACCCAAGTTCAAGATGCCAACCTTGGACAAGTTTGATGGGACCGGCTGCCCAAAGTCCCATTTGAATATTTACATGAGAGCTATGCAGCCCTTAGGCGTGACTGAGGAAGTACTTGCTCAAATGTTCCAAAGCACACTAAGCGGAGCCGCTCTTAGGTGGTTCCTCAAACTGGATGATGCGAGGGCAAGAAGTTAGGTGGACATCTGCCAAGAGTTTCACAAGCAATAAAAGTATAATACCTAAGTTGATATCACAAGAAGATACCTTGAGACTACCAAGCAAGAGCCAAAGGAGTCATTCTCTGCTTTCATTACCAAGTGGAGAGCTAAGGCTGCACAGATGATGAGTAGGCTGAGTGAGGAAGAACAATTAGCCATGGTTGTAAAGAATTTGTTACCTGTGTATCATAAATATTTGTTTACTCAACACTTTCCCAATTTTAAAACTCTAATTGCTGCTGGAACTCAAATTGAGGATGCTTTAAACAATGAAACCATAAAAACTGATGATCCACCAAGGCTTAAAAAGAATGTAGGACCTAAGGCTACAGAAATTTTCAACATCCATAAAAATGATCCTTACCAATTGATTGCACCCATTGCACCTGTGCAAGTACCACAAGGGCCTAGACCTTGGAGAGAAATTCATGAGTTGTATATGGCCATAAGTTAAGTATATAACAAGTTGAAAGGTTACTGAAACCCTTAGACCTAAGACCGATTCCAAATCCCTTGCCTTCACAGTTTGATTTTAATAAAAGATGTGTTTACCACCAAGGCCCAGGTCATGACATCGACTGTTGTTTTGCCCTTCATCATGAAACTCAAGACCTAATAGATAACAAAGTGATTGCACCACCTACAAGGCCTAGCATTACTAATAATCCCTTGCCCAATCATGATTTTGGGAAAGGACCAAAGATTAATTGGTTGATGATCGAAGAGGAAAATAAGGAAGATCCATCTGACTTGATCTATGACCTGCCCGAATGCTTCATGATGACATGGAAAGAATTAATGGATAGGACATCTACCATCGCCGTAGGATATTGCATATGGAATGATGAATTAGAACCCAAGGATTACCAAAAACCCACAAATGGGGGGAAGTACTTTAAACCCCAAATGAACAACCAAACATCCACAAACAAGGGAAGACCCTTCAAACCCCAAATGAACAACCAAACATCCACAAATGGGAGGAGACACTTCAAATCCCGAATGAATAACTAAACATCCACAAACAGGAGGAAACACTTCAAACCCCAGATAAATAACCAAACACCCATAAATGGGGGGAGACACTTCAAACCCCAAGATAATGACCTTAATGGTCCAACAAAAATTTCCTACATCACAGAGGGGGGGGGGGGAGACACTTCAAATACACTTCAAACCCCCACATTTGGAGACTGACAACCTTGTGGAAGCCTTGAATAGATCTACCCAACAAACACCTGCTGAGGAAGATGAAGTCCTCAAGCAACTACAAAAGACACAGCCAACATATCCTTATGGGGTTTACTCATAGCCTCATACAAACACCGATAAAACCTAATAGACCTGCTCAACCAAATCCAAGTCCCTACAACCACAACCTCCTAGGATCTGAATGCAATGATTGGGTCCATATATATGGAAAACAACATCTCTTATTCTAACAAGGATCTAACCAAGAAGGGGAAATACCACAACAACCCTTTGCATATCACTACAGATTCCATGGGGAAGAGGATACCAATGGTTTTGATAGATGATGGAATCACTTTGAATATGTGTCCTTTGAAGACTACAAGCTGCTTAGGCCTCAGTATTGAAGACTTTATGCCTACAAATCAACATGTGAGGGCATATGACAACAGTAGAAGAGAGGTCTTGGGGACCATAACATTAGAGCTTACTATTGGACCAATGGTCAAGAAGGTAAATTTTCAAGTCCTTAACATAGCCTCATACTTCAACATGCTCCTTGGACGACCCTAGATTCATGACACGGAGGCCGTACTTTCTTCCCTGTATCAAAAGGTTCGGTTTCCACATAAAGGAGCTATTGTGATCATCTATAGGGATACATTGACTGTGCCTAAGCCTATTTATGGTATTGATTCTGAAAAGGAGCCATTGACCCTGGATGGCTTCATGATTGAAAGCCCTATTTCAGAAAAGAGAAGAGGAAAGGTCGAGAAGATCCTAATGGACTTTGCTCCTTATGGTAACAACAATGTGGTAGCAATGATGAGGATAATAAACTACTTTCCAAGGATGAATTTAGGAAGGACTATAAAGAAGCCAATTGTTCAGGACCTGATGATCCCTACTGCCACACCACCTTTTGGGCTAGGCTACAAGCCCGCTAATGATGATTTGCTAGAGATGGAAGTAAAAAAGATGGCTCGAGCCAAAGCCAAAGCCAAAGTAAGAGGACTCCCTTGTCTTTCAGAACCACTGAATCCCTACACTCCTATATTGAATGGGAAGTTTGTAAAAGTTGGGGAGAGTCAATGTCATTGGGGATTTCCTGAGCCAAGATTTGATCTATGAGAAAGGCAATGGTACCTGGGTTCGAGATGCTACTTGACTACCATAACAAGGGTCCAGAATTGAAGAAAGAAGACACCACTTGGGTACCTAATGGCTGGGCTGATTACATGGATCCTAATGCCATGACTACGCTCCTTGGAGATCGTATTTGTAACATCAAAGATGAAGAGTATTGGGAGGGTAAGCAGCATGCATTAAAGAGCCTGTATGAACTAAAAGCCCATAACAAAGATGAGGAAGGGGGAGCAGCTCCTAGTGATGATGAAAATGAAAACTATGACAAGAGTGATAGTAGTAATGACCCCGCAATGATGGTGGACATGATGATGACAGTAGCACTGAAAGTGATGAGAACAGCAACAGAAGTTATGATAGCCCATTCAGTGGTGATGATTGAGATAAACCCCTTAGTGATAGAGAAGATGAAGATGTAGATCTATTCTCTGAGGAGTATAATAGTGGTGTGGACTATTATGATCAAGACATTAAAGACAATGCCGAAGCTAACAGGTGGAATGATACTAATAGTGATTAATACAGACTAATGAATATGTTGGAGAATGCAAGAGAAGAGAATGCACAAGCCAATCAAATGTACCACGAAGAATATCTCTATGGGCACCTTTCAGATTAAAGTGATATCACTAATGTTAGCTCAAGGTCTGGCCCAAGGTATGACAAACATGGAAGAGAAGTTCCAGAATTGGGGTCATATTATGATTCAAAACCAAGTTCACCAACCCCATCTATTGAAGAGGAAGATGGCATAAATGCCAAGTTGGCCACACTAGACCATAAGCTGATGGTCCATAGTCTCAAAATCATGACACTTGAGAATGTTGAACGTAGTGATGAGAGGGGAGAAGAAGCGAGCTAGAGCATCTCCCTCAACCCACTGACTTAGGCAACAGAGGCAAGCACGACCTGTTTGATGAATGGATGGATAACATAGAGCGCCTGGATGCTTTTGTGATCGACAAGCCTACAAACATGGAGATTGAAGAAGAAGCTACAAATTATATGGATATAGATCCCATAGTACTGATGTTGAGGGAAGAAGGAGCTTACTGGGAGCCACCTGCCATCGTGGAAGGCACAACTGAGTTGAAGAATTGGGCTTGGGAAGGAGCCGCCCACCCCATAGAGGACTCTGTGAGGAAGATCAAGACCGTCAAGTCAATCACTTTTGCCAAAAGGATCAAGATCGCTGAGCCAGTCACCCCTGCCAAGAACATTGTCTCTGTTCCTATTAAGTCTATTTCTGCTAGTATTTCTATTCCTGTTAAGTTAGTTTGTGATAGTTTTCTAGTTGAGTCTATTTTAGTTGAGTCTATTGAGTCTGTTGAGAACTCTTTTCCTTTTAATATGATTTCTAATTCTGCCTATTTGTTGGCTTAAAATGTTTTTATTTATGAAATTGGTAAAGAAGCTCTTAATAATAAGAAATTAAAACATAAATACCTAGAACCTATAAAAGAAGAAACCCAACCCATTAACCTGGGAACTGAGGATCAGCCCAAAATAATCCAACTGGGTAATACCTTAACCACTTTAAAGAAAGATGCATTAGTGGCACTACTAACAGAGTTCAAAGAGGTCTTTGCCTGGTCATATGAAGACATGCCTGAAATTGATACGGATATAGTACAGCACCACATTCCAATAGATCCAACCATTAAGTCGGTCAAGCAGAAATTGAGAAGAATGAAGCTAGAGTGGATTCTCAAGATCAAGGAAGAAGTGGAGAATAAGTACAATCCAAAGTGGTTAGCTAATGTGGTTCCAGTACCAAAGAAAGAAGGGAAGGTCAGAATGTGTGTAGATTTTCGAGATCTGAACAAGGCCAGCCTGAAAGATGATTTCTCTTTGCCTCACATTGACATCCTGATTGACAACACAGTAGGTTATGCTCTACTATCGTTTATGGATGGACTTTCAAGATACAACCAGATCAAGATGGCGCCATATGATATGGACAAAACCTCCTTTATTACTCCATGGGGGACATACTGCTACAAGGTGATGCCATTTGGCCTTGAAAATGCTGGTACTACTTACCAACATGCAGCCAGCACCTTGTTGCATGATTTGATCCACAAGGAAGTAGAAGTTTATGTTGATGACATGATAGTGAAGTCTGAAGACTGTGAAGGGCACATACCAGCTTTGAGGAAGTTCTTCGAAAGAATCTGGTTCTACAAATTACGATTGAATCCCAAGAAATGCACTTTCGGAGTTACATCTGGAAAAGTGTTAGAGTTTATGGTAAGCCATAGGGGAATAGAAGTTAATCCTGATAAAATCAAGGCAATTGTAGAGATGAAATCTCCAAGAATTGAAAAGGAGATCCGAGGATTTCTAGGGAGAAAACAACACATTAGCAAGTTCATAGCCCAGCTCACCATGACATGTGAACCAATTTTAAGACTGCTTAAGAAGGAAGTCCCTATAGTGTGGAATGAACAATGTCAAGAAGCCTTTGAGAAGATTAAGAGTTATTTGATGAAACTACCAATACTTGTCCCACCAATACCTGAAAAGTTGTTGTTATTGTATCTTACCTCTACAGATACAACAATGGAGGCTTTACTTGCTCAATACCTAGAGGAAACTAGAAAGGAGAATGTGATTTACCACATCAGCAAGAAGATGTTGCCTTATGAAGAGAAGTACTCACCATTAGAGAAGACATGTGTAGCACATGTTTAGGCAACCCGCAAACTAAGTAATTATATGCTTGCTTACAAGATTCTGTTATTGCAAGGATGGATCCTTTGAAGTACTTAATGGAAAAACCCATGCAAGATAGGAAGACTGCTAAATGAGTTTTGCTTTTGTCAGAATTTGATATTAAGTATGTGACTTAGAAATCTGTGAAAGGGAGCCCATTATTCAGCAGAAGAAGCTAAAGAGATCAAGGGGGACTTTCCGGATGAAGATATCATGGGGATTGAGGCAAAATCATGGAAAATGTATTTTGATGGAGCAAAAAATCAAAACGGAAGTGGAATTGGAGTTCTCATAATTTCAACAAAAGGGACACACATTCCATTTTTCGACAAACTTAATTTTCCTGCCACTAACAATACCACAGAATATGAAGCTTGCATTATGGGTCCACAAGCAGCCTTAAGCCTAGGAGTGAAGGAGTTGGAGGTACATGGAGACTCAGCTTTAATAATCTCTTAGATTCAGAATAAATGGAAAATCAAAGAAGAAAGGTTGGTGCCTTATCATGAATGTCTTCAGAAATGAGCATCAAAATTCAATAAGATCCAATACCAGTATGTGCGAAGGATGCAAAATCAAATTGCAAATGTTTTAGCAACCATGGCATCCATGATGGATGGACCGAAAGAAGATGAAGCTAAACCGATAGTATTGGAACAAAAAGAAGAACCAGTCTACTGCATGACAATAGAAGAAGATGAAGAAAAGAATGGGGAAGGTGAATGGTATTCAAACATCCTACAGTAACTCAAGGATGGGACATACCTGCCATCTGTAAACAAGAATGATCAGTTGACCATCAGAAGATTTTCTACTAATTACATTATTTGTAGTGAAAGACTTTACAGAAGATCATACAATAGAATTCGTCTCCTTTGTGTAACAGCTAAAGAGGCACAGCAAATAATTAAGGAGGTTCATGAATCAACTTATGGGCCACATATGAATGCACACATTTTGTCAAGGAAGATAATGAGACAAGGCTACTACTAGACCACTATGTAAGCCGACTATGCAGCTCATGTTTGAAAATGCCATCAATGCCAAGTCCATGGAGATTTGAAACATATGTCGCTCATGCCATTACATACTATAACATCACCCTGGCCCTTCTCTACATGAGGGATAGACATTATTGGGAAGATTCATCCAACTGCATTCAATGACCATGAATTCATACTACTAGTCATAGACAATTTCACTAAATGGGTAGAAGTCACTTCATACAAAGTTCTGAATTCAAAGAAAGTTGCTCAATTTGTTCAAATCAACATCATCTACAAAAATGGGGTACCACATGAGATTTCTCTGACAATGAGTTACATTTTAAAGGAAAAACAGAGAAATTACTGTGACAGTTCAATATTCAGCACCACAATTCTTCACCCTACCGTCCTCAAACTAATGGAGCAGTTGAGGCTGCTAATAAAAATATAGGATAACTCTTGAAGAAGAGCACAAAGAAAATGACATTAGTAGTGGGCCAAATTAGAACCACTAACAATTTGTTACTTAAATTTTTTGTGAAATTATAATAAAAATGTTATGAAAATATTGTGATATAGCATTACTCAAAATTTATATATATATATATATATATATATATCCCTGTAGCATCACTCTTTATTATTAAATATAATCATTTTGCTTGGTGGAGATGGGTAGGTTACGCGTTAAATGTGGTGGTTTCAGCTTTTCTGTTTGCCTAAACCACACCGTGAGTGACGCCACTGGCTTGGTGCAATTCATGATGGCCATGGGCGAGATAGCACGTGGTGCATGTACCCCCTCCATCTTACCCGAGTGGCAGAGACATCTCCTTCAAGTAAGAGATCCAACTCAGGTGACATGCACACACCGCAAGTACGATGACATGGCCTCCACCATTGTTGTTCCAATCCCACTCAACGATGACATGACCCATCGTACCATTTTCTTCGGCTCCACAGAGGTCTCTACCCTTCAGAGATTCATACCACATCACCTGAAACAATTCTCCACCTTTGAGTTGCTCACTGCATACCTCTGGCGCTGTCGTACCATAGCTCTCTAGACAAACCCCCAAGAAGAGGTTCGTGTGTTGTGCGTTGTCAATGCACGTGACAAAATCAAACCTCCTTTACCCAACAGTTATTATGGTAATGCTTGTGCGTTCTATGTGGCACTCACAACAGCAGTAAAGCTTTGTAAGAATCCATTGGGTTACGCTGTGGAATTGTTGAAGAAGGAAAAAAACAACGTGACAGAATAGTACTGGCAGTCAGTGTTGACCTTATGATAATTAAGGGTCTACCTCCCTTATATTGGGTGGAGTCGTATCTTGTATCAGATGTGACACGTGCCAGATTTGGAGAGGTGGACTTTGGGTTGGGTTAACCGTTTTATGGTGGGCTTGCCAAGAGGGGGGGTGGGCCATACCCGAAGTGTCCAGTTTCTATATTCCTAGTAAGAATAGTAAAGCAGAGAATGGGATAGTATTGCCAATTTCCCTGCCAGTCGAAGCCATGGAAAGATTTGAAAACTAGTTGGATATATTGCATGTCGAAGGACCAACGAGTCACTTATAAGAATTCACTACTCAAGCTTTTGAACCAAATATACTAAGAGTAGATATCTTAATTTGTGCATGTGCCTTAAGTTTGAATTTTATATCTATTAGTTTTTTTTAAGGAATCAAATAGCTTTCATCCTAACATGGGTAGATTCCATTAACTTATAATGAGACTTGAATTAATGTCAATTAGGTCTAAAATATTTTTAAAAAATGAATAGTTTGGTCCCTAAACCCAACTTACTTCCCATATGTTATTAATTCTGTTAGTTTTTTTTCTCTTCTCTCTTAGTGACCAAATTGGATTAAGGGTTCACATTGATCAATTTTGAAATGTTTTGGATTTGTTTGGCATTAGCCCTAACCTAAAGGTAGGTTAATGGAATTATTCCTAATATTTAAATTTTTATTAGTTTTTATTGTTTATTAATAGAGGTTAGTGTTAGGACATATGTAGTTCAAGTTTGTGAACATATGTCGCTATTTTATGTAATTGGCTTATCCTTAGACAAAACGCACTTTACTTGTATTTGGATAGATCTAGGATGTGTTTAACACCTCAAGAAACAATGTTTCAAGATTCAGTGTTGAAGCCATCAAAGTCTGTCCAAGAAACAAGCAAGGAAATGCAAGCTACTAAAGCACGACACCTACCTCGACACATGCATCTATCAAGATTCAGATAGAGGTGTCGAGGATCTGTCGAGAATTAAAGAAAACAGATTTTCAGTTCTGTTTCAAGTCCAATCCGTGAATGTGTTTTTGGGACTTCTTTTCTCATAACCCTAGACATATAAAAGGATTGTTTTAAGGGCCGTAAAAGATGATGCAAGTTACACAAGTATTGAGAACTTCTTGTTCATGCAATTTGTGATCTAAAAGACAAAGTTCGTGCCCTAGTTCATCTCTGATGATTTGAAGAACTTTGCAGCCAACAACTCTCTCTCTCTCTAGTTGGTGTTTGAAGTCGCGTACTGGGATCTGCGCATCTGGTTAGTCATGTACTTGGGAGCCGTGCATTAAAAGGAGAAACTGTCACTACAGAGCAAGTCCAATTGGGTATTGGGGTAAGGTTCAACTGTAGGTTGGTAAGGTACTTGGGATTCCTTGCTTGTAATCGCTTGTTGTGATAATAGTGGAGTTTCGGGAGTGGTGACCTTAAATCACCCGGTGGGGTTTTTGCCGTCAAGTTTTCCCTATTCGTAAACAAATCACCGTGTCATTTAATTTCTGCTGCATAATATAGTTTTGGTAATTTGTTTGTGCTGCCACGTGATATTGCATGTTAATTTGATTAATTAATAACTAGGGTAATTAATCAATCTCATTTATCACAAGGGGTCAACGCGTTTGTGGCCTGTCAAGTGGTATCAGAGCAAGCACATTCTGATTAGGATTTAATCCTTGTGTGTGATCCATTGACCCTTGCTGTCTTGGATAGAGATCAGTCTCTTTTTGAAGAGATCTGTGATATCAAATACATCTTGTTTTTCTAACCTCTTTTCCTTGAGTGTCTTAGAAAATACAAGTCTAAAAGTTATTTGATTTCCTCCTTGATGATTATTGGAAAGGATCTCAGTTTATACAAGCAGGAACTAGACTGTTTCAAAATCAAAATGTGCAAAGGAGTTTGTCTGAACAGAGTTAAAGTTAAAGGCCTAGCTCGAAAAAAGCAGATGAGAGAAGATACCATTCCCACTAATTTGTTATCTAAGCACGAGGTGTGTTTCATGATGAAGTCCGCCTTTAAAGTGATGGACACGTGCTTGTGGTACCTTGACAGTGGTTGCTCAAGACACATGACTGGAGACCGATCCCTCTTCACAGTCTTCGAGGCTAAGAAAGGTGGAAATGTCACTTTTGGTGATGGGAGCAAATCACAGATAAAAGGGAAAGGAATTATCTCTCTACCTGGACTACTAGACATTGCAAATGTTCTCTATGTGGACGGCCTAAAAGTGAACCTTCTGAGTATAAGTCAGATATGTGATCAAGACTTCATGGTGTTATTCTCCAAAGGAAAGTGTCTTGTTATGGATGAGTATGGAAAGAAACTCATAAGTGGTGTTCGTACTCTAGACAACTATTATGGATTGGTACCTGATGCTGATATTGTATGCAATAGTATTCGGTTGCCAAATGAAGATTTGTGGAACCAACTGATGGGACATGCTAGTTACAAACATCTCTCTATTGTATCTAAGCATGAATCGGTTCTAGGGATGCCAAAGCTGAGTAGACTGAACAATGTTGTATGTGGACCATGTCAACTTGGGAAACAGACGAAAGCTAAGCATCCAAACACTCAGACATCAGCTACATCTAGACCTTTGGAGCTATTGCATTTAGATCTTATGGGTCCTACGAGAACCGAATCTCTTGGAGGTAAGAGATACATCATGGTTGTAGTAGATGACTTCACAAGGTACACTTGGGTTATTCTTCTACGATCCAAGTCTGATACTCCTGAGCACATTAAAGCACTATGTACAAGACTACAAAATGAGAAGAACCTGAAAATTGACCGAATTCGAAGTGATCATGGTAAAGAATTTGAGAACTCATACATGGAGTCATTCTGCACAAGATCAGGTATATCTCAAGAATTCTCTGCTCCTATTACTCCTCAGTAGAATGGTATAGTAGAAAGAAAGAACAGGGTTATCCAAGAGATGGCTAGAGCCATGTTGCACAGCAAGGATGTGGCTAGAAATTTGTGGGGAGAAGCAATCAACACTACATGTCACACGGTGAACAGAGTGTACTTCAGACCCGGCACTAAAAAGACTCCATATGAGTTGTGGAAAGGAAGAAAGCCAAATGTGAAGTATTTCAGAATTTTTGGAAGTACTTGCTTCATCCTAAAGGATAGAGAGAATGTGGGGAAGTTTGATTCCAGAAGTGATGAAGGGATATTTCTGGGATACTCTTCTACAAGCAAGGCTTATTGGGTATATAACAAAAGAACCATGAAGGTCATGGAAACAGTGAATGTCGTTATTGATGAGTCTTCAGATGTCAGTTCTGAGAAAATTGATGAGGAACTCCCTAAAGAAATTCTTCCTCCAAAACCTAGAAGAGCTTCGAAACTCATGGAACAAGAGCCTACATCTCCAAGTACTCCTGGTACTCCAAGTGTTGCAGAAGAGCCAGCAGATATGCCTACATCACCAGATTTTGAGTGTCATGAAGACAAAGGACCCTCCTCCAGAATCAAATTAAACCATCCTCCAGAAACTATTGTGGAGAATATGAATAAACTCACATTGCGGAAATGCACAGTTGATAAGTGTGTTGCTAACTTTGTGTCATACTATTGTTATTTGTCACAGGTTGAACCCATTAAAGTTGAGGAAGCTCTTCAGGATGAAAGTTGGGTAGAAGCAATGCATGATGAACTGCTTCAGTTTCAGAGGAATGATGTGTGGACTTTAGTCCCTAGACCGGAGGGCGAGCATGTCATCGGCACCAAGTGGATATTTCGAAATAAGACTGATGAGGAGGGCAATGTAATCCACAACAAGGCTCGACATGTAGCTCAAGGATACACTCAAATGGAGGGAATAGACTATGATGAAACATTTACCCCAGTTACTCGCATGGAGTCCATTAGAATCCTTCTCGCCCTAGCTTGTCACTTGAAGTTCAAGCTTTACCAGATGGATGTGAAAACGACTTTCTTTAATGGATTGCTTAAAGAGGATGTCTATGTGGCTCAACCTAAAGGGTTCATTGATCCACACTTTTCGGATCATGTGTTGTACCTCAAAAAGGCCCTCTATGGATTAAAGCAAGCACCCAAAGCTTGGTATGATCGATTGACTCAATACCTGATATCTCATGGGTTCACAAGAGGAAAGACTGATTAGACTCTCTTCATCAAAAGAAAAGCTGGCGAGTTGGTGGTTGCTCAAGTCTATGTTGATGATATCATCTTTGGATCAACTGAGGATGAACTTGCTCAAGACTTCTCAAAACTCATGCAAGCAGAGTTCGAGATGAGCATGATTGGAGAACTGTCTCACTTCCTTGGACTACAGATTCGTCAACAAGATTCAGGTATATTCATCTCTCAATCTAAATATGCTAAGAATCTTGTGAAAAAGTTTGGATTGAAATCTGCTAGTTCTGTTAGAATCCCGATGAGCCCAAATGTTAAACTCACTGTTGACATGTTAGGTAAAAGTGTAGACTCTTCACTTTATAGAAGCATGATAGGCAGTCTTCTTTACCTTACTGATAGGTAGTCTTCTTTTTCTATCATCAGCATTCCCATCCCAATCATCGTCAAAATATCCAGCTAAGATATCATTTGTGTCCTTGTTGTACCACACACCAAAGTTGGCAGTAGTCTTGACATACTTTATGATTCTTTTCAAAGCAATCATATGTGACTCTTTGGGATTTGCCTGATATCTAGCACACGCTCCCACACTGTAGCTAATGCTCGGTCTACGAACTGTAAAATAAAGAAGACTACCTATCATGCTTCTATAAAGTGATGAGTCTACACTTTTACCTAACAAGTCAACCGTTAGTTTAACATTTGGGCTCATGGGGGTTCTAACAGAACTAGTAGATTCTAACCCAAAATTTTTCATAAGATTCTTAGCATATTTAGATTGAGAGATGAATATACCTAAATCTTGTTGACAAATCTGTAATCCAAGGAAGTGAGACAGCTCTCCAATCATGCTCATGTCGAACTCTGCTTGCATGAGTTTTGAGAATTCATGAGCAAGTTCATCCTCGGTTGATCCAAAGATGATATCATCAACATAGACTTGAGCAACCACCAGCTCGCCATCTTCTCTCTTGATGAAGAGAGTCTAATCAGCATTTCTTCTTGTGAACCCATAGGATATCAATTATTGAGTTAGCCGTTCATACCAAGCTCTGGGTGCTTGCTTTAATTCATAAAGTGCCTTCTTAAGACACAACACATGATCCGAAAAGTGTGGATCAATGAATCCTTTTGGTTGAGCCACATAGACATCTTCTTTAAGTAGTCCATTTAAGAAAGTTGTTTTTACATCCATTTGGTAAAGCTTGAACTTCAAGTGACAGGCTAAGGCGAGGAGAATTCTGATGGACTCTATACGAGCAACTGGGGCAAATGTTTCATCATAGTCTATTCCCTCCATTTGAGTGTATCTTTGATCTACAAGTCGAGCCTTGTTGCGGATCACATTGCCCTCCTCATCAGTCTTATTGCGGAATATCCACTTTGTGCTGATGACGTGCTCGCCCTCTGGTTTAGGAACTAAAGTCCAAACATCATTTCTCTGAAACTGAAGTAGTTCATCATGCATTGTTTCAACCCAACTTTCATCCCGAATAACTTCCTCAACTTTAGTGGGTTCAACCTATGACAAATAACAAGAATAAGACACAAAGTTAGCAACGCATTTATCAACTGTACAATTCTGTAATGTGAGTTCATTCATGTTTCCCATAATAACTTCTAAAGGATGATTTAATTTGATCCTGGAGGAAGGTCATTTTTCTTCATGAGATTTAGAATCTGGTGAAGTAGGCATACCTGCTGGCTCTTCTACAACACTTGGAGTACTGGGAGTACTTAGGAATGTGGGCTCTTATTCAAGGATTTCTTAAGCTTCCCTAGGTTCAGGAGGAAGAATTTCTTTATGGAGTTCCTCATTAATTTTCTCAGAACAGGAGTCTGAAGACTCATCAATAACAACATTCACCGTTTCTATAACCTTCATAGTTCTTTTGTTATATACTCGATAAGCTTTGCTTGTAGAGGAGTATCCTAGAAATATCCCTTCATCACTTCTGGAATTAAACTTTCCCACATTCTCTCTATCTTTTAGGGTGAAGCAAGTACTCCCAAAGATTCTGAAATATTTCACATTTAGCTTTCTTCCTTTCCATAACTCATATGGAGTCTTTTTGGTACCGGGTCTGAAATACACTCTATTCACCGTATGACACACAGTGTTGACGACTTCTCCCCACAAGTTTCTGGCCACATCCTTACCGTGCAACATGGCTCTTGCCATCTCCTGAATAACCCTATTCTTTCTTTCTACTTCATCATTCTGCTAAGGAGTAATAAGAGTAGAGAATTCTTGAGATATGCCTGATCTTATGCAAAAGGACTCCATATATGAGTTCTCGAATTCTTTACCATGGTCACTTCAAATTCGGTTAATTTTCAGGCTCTTTTCATTTTGTAGTCTTGTGCACAATGCTTTAATGTGCTCAGGAGCATCAGACTTGGATCGTAGAAGAATGACCTAAGTATACCTAGTGAGGTCATCTACCACAACCATGATGTATCTCTTACCTCCAAGAGACTCGATTCTAGTTCGACCCATGAGATCAAAATGTAGTAGCTCCAATGGTCTAGATGTAGCTGATGTCTAAGTGCCTAGATGCTTAGCTTTCGTCTGTTTCCCAAGCTGACATGGTCCACACACCACATTTCTCAGTCTACTAAGCTTTCACATCCCTAAAACTGATTCATGCTTAGATACAATAAAGAGATGTTTGTAACTAGCATGTCCCATCCGTTAATGCCACAGATCTTCGTTTGGCAACCGAATGCTATTACACATAATATCAGCATCAGGAACCAATCCATAACAGTTGTCTAGAGTACGAACACCACTTATGAGTTTCTTTCCAGACTCATCCATGACAAGACACTTTCCTTTGGAGAATAGCACTATGAATTCTTGATCACATATCTATCTTATACTTAGCAGGTTCACCCTCAGGCCTTCCACATATAGAACATTTGCAATGTTTGGTAGTCTAGGTAGAGACATAATTCCTTTCCCTTTTATTTGTGATTTGCTCCCATTACCAAAAGTGACTTTTCCACATTTCTTAAACTCGAATACTTTAAAGAGAGATCGGTCTCCAGTCATGTGTCTTGAGCAACCACTATCAAGGTACCACAAGCACGTGTCCGTAACTTTAAAAGCGGACTTCATCATAAAACACACTTCATGCTTAGATGACAGATTAATGGGAATGGTGTTTTCTCTCATCTGCCTTTTTCGAGCTAGGCCTTTAACTTTTACTCTTCTCAGATAGACTCCTTTGCACATTTTCATTTTGAGACAGTCTAGTTTTTGCTTGTTTAAACTGAGATGGAAGAGAATTCAAATAACTTTTAGACTTGTATTTTCTGAAACACTCAAACAAGTAGAGATTAGAAAAACAAGATGTATTTGACAACAATGATCTCTCAAGCTGGTTAATGACCTGACAGCAGGGGTCAATGGATCACACAGCTGAGATTAAACCCTAATCAGAGTGTGCCTGCTCTGATACCACTTAATAGGCCACAAACGCGTTAACCCCTTGTGATGAATTAAGTTGATTAATTAGCCAAGTTATTAATTAATCAAATTAACATGCAAATTGCGTGGCAGCACAAACAAATCACCAATAAACTAAAGTATGCAGTGAAAAATAAATTGACACGGTGATTTGTTTACGAATGGGGAAAACCTACACGGCAAAAACCCCACTGGGTGATTTTAAAGTCACCACTCCCGAAATTCCTCTATTATCACAACAAGCGGTTACAAGTAAAGAAATCCCAAGTACCTTACCAACCTACAGTTGAACCCTTACCCCAATACCCAATTGGACTTGTTCTGTAGTGACAATTTCTCCTTTTGATGCATGGCTCCCAAGTACGTGACTAACCAATTTGCGTGGATTCCAATATGCGACTTTAATTACCAACTAGAGAAAGTTGTTGGCTGCAAAGTTCTTCAATTCATCCACAAGATGAAGATCAAGAAGATGCTTGGTTACAAAACTCTACGGTACACATTACACAACAAATTCTTTACAAGAAAGATGAACTAGGACAAGAACTTTGTCTCAGGTCACAAATTGCTTGAACAAAGGTTTCTCAATGCTTGTGCAACTTGTGCACCAATTGACGGCCCTTAAAATAATCCTTTTATATGTCTAGGGATAAAAGAAAAGAAGTCTCAAAGACACATGTACGGATTGGAATAAAAAATAGAACTCAGAATCTGTTTTTCTTAAATCTTGACAGCTAGAGGTGTCGAGGTGCTGTCGAGCAGCTGTCGAGCCCCGGGGCTAGAACAACTTCTTTAAAGCTCGATAGATACAGCTGTTGAGTCAGGTGTCGAGTTTTAAAATCTAGCACTTATTCAGCTTGAATCTTGGACAACTTGCATGGCTTTAACACTTGATCCTGAAACCTTATTTCTTGAAATATTAAAATCATCCTAGAGCTACCCAAATACAAGCTGAATGCGTTTTATCAAAAGATAAGCCAATTACATAAAAGAATGACATATGTTCAAAACAACTTGAAACACATATGTCCTAACATTGTTGAAGTTTTCCTCTTTGATCTTAGAATCATCCCAATCAGCCGGCTCTTCTTTTGGTTTGGTCCAGCCTATCTCCACAACTTGCCACACTTTTTTATTTAATAATTGTAAGAAAGCTCTCATGTGTACTTTTTAGTATGCATAATTAGTTTCATCAAATAAATGAGGTATAATTAATGATTGTCCTCTATCCATGACAATAGGGGTCAATGAATCACACAGCAAATATTAACCCTAACTAGAGTGTGTCCACTCTAATACCACTTAATAGGTCAAGAATGTATTGACCCCTTGTGATAAATTAACCAATTAATTAGCCAAGTTAATTAATTAATTCAATTAACATGCAATACACGTAGTAACACAAACAAATCCGCAACTAAGTTAAATATAACGGAAAATAAAGTTGACACAGTGATTTGTTTACGAATAGGAAAAACCTCCAAGGCAAAAACCTCACCAGGTGAATTTATGGTCACTATTCCTGAGAATCCACTATTACCACAACAAGCAGTTACAAGTAAAAGAATCTCAGTACCTTATACCAACCTACAGTTGAACCCTTACCTCATTACACAATTGGACTTGTTATGTAATGACAATCTCTCATTTTTAATGAATGGCTCCCAATACATAACTAACCAATCAATGCACGAATCCAAGTACATGACTACCCAACAACTTAAGAAGGATGTTGGCTACAAAGTTCTTCAATTCATCAACACGATGAAGATCATGAAGCTCCTTGATTACAAAACCCTACGGCATACAAAGATGAACTAGGGCAAATTCTGTGTCCGGTCACAATTTGCTTGAACAGTACCTTTGCATCAAGTTTCATCAACTGAGACGGCCTTTAAAATAATCCTTAAATATGTTTAGTGTTGTGAAAAAAGAAATCTTAAACACATACACACGAATATGTGTGAAATTGGATCTAAAAAACTGATTTTCGTAATTCTCAATAAATAGGTTATCTGCTGAGCGACTGTCGAGCATCAGGCTAAAACTGCCTTTTAAACCTCAAAAGATGCAATCTGTCGAGCTAGCTATTGAACTTTAAAATACAACACTTCTTCACTTATTTCTTCAGTAGATTTGCATGGCTTCAATACTTGGACTCAAACTCTTGTTCCTTGAAATATTAAACATATCCTAGATCTACCCAATTACAAGTAAAAGGTGTTTTGTCAAAGGAGTAGCCAATTCTAAATGATATAAATTCTTAACATGATTCACATATATCCTAACACTAGTACTCTAGGTGTTTCCCTCGGGTATCCCATAAGACAAAATCTCCTTTCTCCTTGGAGTAGATTGGGGAAGTTCCTTCGAAAAAGAGAAGACTTCTTTTGCCTTCTGGTAGTCTAAGTGTTTCCTTTGGGTATTTCCCAGATAAAATCTTCACTCATCTTCAGGTAGACTAAGCAGTTCCTTCAGGTTTCCCCTAAACAAATATTCCTTTGGGTATTTTTCAAAAAAAAAAAAACTTTATTTCACCTCCGGGTCTTTCTGAACAAGGTCCTCCCTTTCTCCAAGTATCCTAAGATGTCTTTGGGTTTCTTAATATGTGAATCCTCACACCCTTCAGTTGAAAATCTCACCAAGTTGTGAAGGTGATCAAGAGACCATGGAAAACGCCACACTGGGGCAGCTTTTTTCCCACTATCTCTCCCCTCCAAATGGACTTCTTTTTCAATAGCCTCAACAACATCTTGAACTTTAGCAAGGGCCAAAGTCGCAATTTCTTCGCAAGGCCATCAGAAGATCTTGTCACTTGCTCGAAGCATTCCTTAGAAGCCTGAATTCCGCATTGACAATAGAAAAAAGTGAACCAAGCCTACATTCAGGGAGAATTATGAACTATATCCAATTTTATCGGATCTTGCCATGAGCAAAGCCCTCATTTAACTTGGACCATTTCCTTTTCAGGAACATTCAAGCAGTATTGGGACCACCTCCGTCATGGTGATTCACTTGAAAAATCTCAAATTCATAAGAAATCATCTCTGGCTACTTCAGCAATACATTGACAGAACTTGCTCGTAATGGGTGCCCACATGAGATCCACGAAGGAAGAGTAAAAGGATTAAATTTGGTTGACTAAGAGCCAAAGAGCTTCCAATTTTATTGGGTTTGTCATAGCCCAGACATATCACTAACTCCCTTCAATCAATTTTCTTTTCAAGGACATGTTTTAATCAAGCCAAAGAGACATCATTCACATCGCGTTCTTCAGTGAATAGTGATGACCAAACATTTGAGCATTTGTGATAGAACCATTCACCTGCTCAACATCTGGGTGACAGTGCCCCATCAAAATTTCAAGAAATTGCATTAACATCCCTTCTTGTCATTCTCATGTTGCCTTTCTTAGATCCCTAATGTGGCATGTTTGCCTTGACAGGTCAGTTCAACAATTGACATGGAAAATGAAGTTTGTTACTTGTGCCTCACAAGAATTTCACCACAAATAAGAAAATCTTAATCCTAAGAAGTATGCCAAGCATGGAATCAATCACCTAAGGCTTCTTTACAAGAGGGAGACCTCCATCCTCTTAGTGGATCTTTACAAAAGCTTTTGGATATTGGGAATGCCATCCACCCAAAACAATGGAACCCAGATTTGGCCTTGTCACTACATCCCAAACACTGTCTCAACAAAACCTTCTCTCATTTCAGTTGGCTTAGGTTTGTTACAATCTTGTACACATTTAAAAAAAAAAAAAAATAGAGATTTTTCAAAATGAGGTCAAAGCATAAATGTTCAAATCAAAACATCAAATCATGAAAATTTGTGTTTTAAAGCGTATGCACTTCTAAAAGCGGCAAGTCAATGCCAAAACCTCTTTTGTGGGAAAAGAGTTGTTTGAGTGAAGTGGTTGTCCCTTACCAGGGATAAGGGGCATGTGATCCCCAAACACTCATCTCATAATATCCCATTTCAACAACTCCACATTCCTAAAACATTCCCCACTTTTTCAAAGTTCACATTCAATTCTTGACAATCAACCCCCTCCCCCTAGGGAGGTCCTACCCGAGATTGGTGTGGACCCTAAATTAGTGAATAGCCATATGTTCAAGTTTCATTGACCAACTGGTTAGATTTGAAATGATGGAGGCATTTGTTTTAGCTATCCAAACAGTTTTTTCACTTGATAGCCCTTTTGAGCCAGAAAGAAAATGTTTTTCAAAAATCACCTAAATTTATAATTTGGCACATAAACTCCTAAGGCTAAGAAGTAGTTTAAGATGATGGAGAAAGGCATTTGTTTCACTACCCACTTACAGAGAAATTTCCTTACTAGCCTAGTTGAGCTTGTTGAATTCTTTTCATGTTTAACTTGGTCAAGGATTACTCCCCACACTAGGGTGGGTTAGATGGTTACAAGGACCTCATGCTAGGTGACTTCCAATATTTGAGTCCATCAAATGAGTCCCTGATTGGAAAAAAAAATGAGAAAAGAGCCCAAATTGAATGACAAAAGTCATGGGCAATCACGTCAAATAAAGTCCCAAGTGAAGAAAGGGCAAAAGAAAAATTCAGCCCGAAAAAATCAAGAAACATGGGCTAAAGAAAATAAAATGGAAGCCCTAAAAATGAAATGGGCAAAATTCAAGAAATGGACTCAAATTGAGGATATAGCCGAGCATGAGAGGTAACCAAAATGCTTTTGATGAAGTGTAATCCTTGACTTTAGGAAAACCTTCAAAGAATTTCACAGCCAAAAAATCCTCCCGTGAGCCTAGGAAACCCATGTCCTTACATTACGGTCCTGAGAAAGTTCTTCTTGATTGAGAGCAACTACTTAGTCTATGCAGCTTATGCCAAATAATCACCCACATGCGAAAGTTTTTAGCCTGATATCCTTCATTTCAAGCATCCAATTAACCCCAAGGCTATGTTACAACCTAATGAAAGACCTCATTAATCACTGAGGATCGGTTGGTCGTGGCACATTGAACATTTGGTCAATCATTGACGATAGATTCATCTGCTTATACCAATGCGTCATGCCTCAAAAAGGGTAGGATCCTCTCCCAACCCACTCGATGAGTTCAAAAAGTCAAACACATCATTCATGTTTTCCCTACATAGCTTAAAAAGGGACACCCATGCATTTGGTAAACACAAGCACTTTGCTCAAGAAATCCTTGCTTGTAAGCATGTTCCCTATTCAGGGTAAATGATAGCCGTCGAGCACATACACTCTTAAACCACATAGGAAACATGGCCTTAATGAGCCTCTCTTGTGGTACATGCATTCAAACAGATTTTCATGATTATAAATGAATTTCTAAAATTTCTGAACGGGGTTTTCAAAACCGATTGAAACAGAAGGGAAAAATGATGACCCTCAAAGATTTCAACTAATACGAATTTCAAATCCTCTAAACTTTTCAAGTCCAAAAACAAATCCTTGAGGGTTATTCGTTTCTTCCCATGGAATTTCCAAAAAAAAAATGAGGTTTTAAGATTGCAACAGCTAATGAAAGCCTCTCTTAGTCATTACCAAGCATCTCCAAAAAGACTTGAACCCCAAAAGATTCAAATGCTCGACCCCAGGTTTTAAACACCATTTGAGCATCTATTCAAGCTTCTCGAACTCGTCCCAATAGAGGATGCCTGGGTCATTGCTTCAGACATGATCCCCAATGCCTAAGGGTTGGCCTCAGTCTCAATCTTGATACTGGGGCAATTTTATTTCTGAAATTTTAAACCATAGATGGTATTCCCTTTATCTAGTGCAATTCAAGATATCCACTAGGAGACAGAGGAATCTCTCCCTGTGAGAGCTTGAATAGGTACCCACAATGCACAATACGTCAAGACCACATAAAATTCAACATCCAAGCAGTTTTTGTGTACCTATGACCAAGAGTATCAGCATTTCCAAGAGTGGATCTTGCCCAGAACTTTCAATCCAGAATTCAACAAACCAAAGAACCCATTGTGGTATAATCGTCCAAAATAAGCTCAAACTCATGTCAATTCGGTTTGCCGATCCAAAACCCCATAAAATCCAACACTGGGGCAGTTTATTTTGTGTGGTTCCATTCACTTCAGTATGCAAGAATGAGTCCATCCTGCCAGGAACTCTTCCGGTCATGTCAAGAACCACATAAAACCTACACTAGGGCAGTTTTTATTTTGTGCGGTCTCTCCTTTCTCCATCTCCCTCAATGGATTAATCACTATCAGATTGAATTAGTAAACCCGTGAGGATACAGCACGATGCAAGTGCTACCAATATCACACATGTAGCAGCCCTTTGAAAGGCAATATCTAGAATTATACATGTAAGTCCTACCTAGAGGCATTGTTTCACACATACAGTAGTAGCCCTTTGAAAGGCGATTTCCAAAATTATACATGTAAGTCCTACCTAGAGGCATTGTTTCTTGCATACATCAGCAGCCCTTTTAAAGGAGACATTTGGAATTATACATGTAAGTCCTACCTATAGGCATTGTTTCACGCATACAACAACAACCCTTTGAAAGGCGACACCTAGAATTATACATGTAAGTCCTACCAAGAGGCATTATTTCTTGCATACATCAGCAGCCCTTTTAAAGGCGACATGTAGAATCATAAATGTAAGTCCTACCTAGAGGCATTGTTTCTTGCACACATCAGTAGCCTTTTTAAAGGCAACATCCAAAATTTTCATGTAAGTCCTACCTAGAGGCATTTTTTCTTGCGGACATCAACAACCATTTTAAAGGCGACATCCAAAATTGTACATGTAGTCCTAATCAATAGCCTTCTCAAAGACAACTTCCAGAATCATAAATCAATCCTCTCAAAGGCATTTGTCCAGAGTCATACATGTAAGTCCTAATCAGGGGCATTGTTTTTTGCACATGTCGGTAGCCCTCTTAAAGGCAATTTTTGCTATGGTGATACAGCAGCCCTCTAAAAGATGATTTTTCTATGGTTGTACATATAAGTCCTAACTAGAAGCATTTTTTTTCCACATACATCAGCAACCCTCTCAAAGGCGATTTATCTAGAGTTATGCATGTAAGTCCTAATCAGAGGCATTTTTTTCATATATATCAACAGCCCTCTCAAAGGTAATTTCCTAGAACTATGCATGTAAGTCCGAATCAGAGGCATTGTTTTTCACATATATTAGCAGCCCTCTCAAAGGCACTTTTCCTAAAGTCATACATCAGCCCTCTCAAAGGCAGTTTCTATAATTATACATTAACCCTCACAAAGACACTCTTTCTAAAGTCATACAGCAGCCCTCTCAAAGGCAATTTCTATAATCATACATCAGCCCTCTTAAAGGCACTCTTCCTAAAGCCATATAGCAGCCCTCTTAAAGGCAGTTTCCAGAATCATGCATCAGCCCTCTTAAAGGCACTCTTCCTAAAGTCATACATCAACCCTCTCAAAGGCAACATCGCCACGCTTCCATGGGGTGCTTGATACCCAATAACGGATTAGCACAATCTTCTATACTTCCATGGTGTAGGACCCCTTCCACGCTTCCATGGTATAGGAACTTCTCCTCTCTTGTTCTAAGAATCATTATGGTGTTCGATACCCAACAATGGATCAGCACAATCGTTCATGCTTCTACGGTATAAGACCATTTTCACACTTCCACGGTGTAGGAACTTCTCCACGCTACCACGGCGTAGGAATCATTATAGTGCTTGATACCCAATAATGGATTAGCACAATTTTCCGTTACTTCCACGGTATAAGACCCTGTGCAAACTTCCACGGTGTAGGAACTTCTCCTTTCATGTTTTAGGAGTCTATTATGGTGCTTGACACCCAACAATGGATTAGCACAATCTTTTATGCTTCCACGGTATAGGACCCTTTCCACGCTTCCACGGTGTAGGAACTTCTTCTCTCTCATTCTAGGAGTCATTATGGTGCTTGAAACCTAACAACGAATTAGCACAATCATCCATGCTTCTATGGTATAGGACTCTTTCCACACTTCCATGATGTAGGAACTTCTCCATGCTATCACGGCGTAGGAATCATTATGGTGCTTGATACCCAACAACAAATCAACACAATTGTCCATTGCTTCCACGGTATATGACCCTGTCCACACTTCCACTGTGAAGGACCTTCCCCACGCTACCACAGCGTAGGAATCATTATGGTGCTTGATACCCAACAATGGATCAGCACAATCATCCATTGCTTCCATGGTATAGGACCCTGTCCACACTTCCATGATGTAGGACCTTCTCCACGCTACCACGGCATAGGAATCATTATGGTGCTTGATACCCAACAAAGGATCAACACAATTGTTCATTGCTTCCACGGTATAGGACCTTGTCCACACTTCCACGGTGAAGGACCTTCTCCACGCTACCACGAAATACGAATCATTATGGTGCTTAATACCCAACAACGGATAAGCACAATTGCCTATTGCTTCCATGGTATAGGACCCTATTTACACTTCCATAGTGCAGGACCTTCTCCACAATACCACGACGTAGGAATCGTTATGGTTCTTAGTACCCAAAAATAGATCAACACAATCGTCCATTGCTTCCACGGTATAGGACCCTGTCCACACTTCCACAGTGTAGGACCTTCTCCATGCTACCACAGCGTAGGAATCATTATGGTGCCTAATATCCAATAACGGATCAACACAATCGTCCATTGATTCCATAGTATAGGACCCTGTCTAAACTTCCACAGTGTAGGAACTTCTCCTCTCTTGTTTTAGGAGTCTATTATGGTGCTTGATACCCAACAATGGATCAGCACAATCTTCTATGCTTACACGATGTAGGACCCTATCCACACTTCCATGGTGTAGGAACTTCTCCTCTCTTGTTCTAGGAGTCTATTATGGTGCTTGATACCCAACAACGGATCAACACAATTTTATATGCTTACACAGTGTAGGACCCTATCCACACTTCCATGGTGTAGGAACTTCTCCTCTCTTGTTCTAGGAGTCTATTATGGTACTTGATACCTAACAACAGATCAGCACAATCTTCCATGCTTCCACAGTATTGGACCCTTTCCACACTTCCAAGGTGTAGGAACTTCTCCGCGCTTCCACGGCGTAGGAATCATTCATCAAGCGTGCTATTCAGATATCCTTTATCTTTGACTAATCTTATTTTGAGGCGAACTAGTGGCGGTGCCATACATCTCACCATCCCACAATCACCAAATTCCTAAAGAATCCTAAAATCCTAATCACCAGGTAAGTCCCCTTACTTTGCTTTGGCATTCATGGCATCTAGCATTTGCATTTTTTCTACCTAGCCAAAAAAAAATAAAAAATCTAGCATGCTTTCCTAATTGCTTTGTTACTAACATTTTGCAGAAAAAAGAATAGAAGAAGAAAAATAGAGACTGACCTCAAGTCCAGAAAGTGTTTCAGAAGCAGCTATAGTAGCTCAACCGCATCAGGTAAAAAATTGGTCTCAATCCATGAATAGCCTCTGCACGCAATTTAGGGGCGACAAAATACAAAATCATGTTCTTTATCCAACACCTCTTATTGCACTCAAGGTATCAGATAAAGAAGGGGCAGTTGATGATACCGTATTTTTTCCGCCCTTTGATTTATGTATCGGACCCTTAAAAACCAAAAAATATCATTTTCTCTCCATGGGGTCACGATAGCATATATAATGGTGTGGCATAACCCGTTCGGACATTGGAGCACTCAAAGTGCCTTTTTCAGCCAAAATGGCCAAAATGCCCCTAGTCAACCCTAGGTTGACCAAAGGTCAAACAAGGTCAAAATCCTCACAAAACAACTTTTTTCATGATTTTATATCAAATCCAAGCTCTTCGAAGATTTTTAGCAACTTTAACCAAGTTTGACCCGAAGTTGACTCTTAGTGGGTCCTAGAAATCATAATTTTGATCCGGCCATTAGAATCAATTGAAACTAATGCCATTGTGAATATTATCAAACTCTCATTCCAACGACTATTCATGGATCGAAATCAGAGTTCAAATGGTTGAGATATTGAGAAAATCGTGAAAAGCACATCAGCACACTTCCCGAGGTCATAACTTTTGATCCAACTGTTGGAATTTTAATTTCTTTAGTTTTCTAAAAACTAGACATCCAGAGCTTTCCAGGGACAGGAAGATCGCCTCAATCCGAGTCTAAAAAGACCAACAAATGCGCATCCGAGGTCAAAACTAAAAAAAGTGCAACAGGACGAATTTGCCGATGTCACGATGACATCAGCGGCGGCCTTACAAAGTGCGCCGAGCCCCGAAAAGTGATTCAAGGGCTATGAATAGCCCCTAGCACCCCAAATTGGATCAGAACTGAAAAACTGGGTTTTTGGGAACTGTTTGAGACTTTTTTGGGCATTTTTTTCTCTCTTTTCTCACCATATTTCTCTCCCAAAAAACACAAAAACACATCAAAGTTTCTTGATTCTTCTCTCTTCTCCAAAAATACAAGATAGCGTTCATACCCTTCATCTTCCTCTCCTTGATTCCATACCTTGGATTTGAGGTTTAAAAGGTATAAATGTAGCCTTTTAGCCTACTACCCATACCCCTTTTTTTCTTTAAAGGTTCATCAAGCCTTTTATCCTTTCTTTTTTCTTAAATAACACGATTTATTGCTTTCTTTAGCATGTTTCTTGCTTTATTTGTGCTTCTAGCTTAAATCTCCTTGATTGAATAACATGACTTACGCCCTGTTTTATGCTTAGATCTACATCCTTACATGCTTATATGTTTAGATCTACATGTTTTCATGCTTTATGCCATGCTTTCTATGCTTAGGTCTTCTCTTTTCTATGTTTTTGATGTTAGATCCACATGCTTCCACATCTCATACCATATGTTTGTGCCTAAATCTATCTTTCTAGGTGTTGTTTGGCTAGATCCACATGTTTTTATGCTTGTTTACATGTCTATTTGTCTTTTCAACATGTTTTATGCTTTATGCCAATGTCTATTTTTGGTGCATGCCCACATGCTCGATATCATGTCTATGGTTATGCCTTGCATAGGTCTACATGTTTGTATGCATGTTCTATGCTCCTATGCCTATGTCTATGCCTTCACATGCTTAGATGTACATTTACATGCCCACATGCATATTTCCATGTCTATATGTCGAGATCTATGTTTTCACATGCTTGTATGCTTGGATCTATGTTCTCTACATGCTTTATGCTATCTTCCATGTGCTTGTGCACTCCATGCCATGTTTGTGAGCTTAGATCTAGGCTATGTCTATCATGCCATGTGCTATTGTAGACCTTTTGTCGCTTTCATCTTTCTTTCTTGTTTTTAGGCCCTTCCGACAGGGTGTAGATCTAGATTGTATGGTCTAGGTCTACATTTGGACACCTAGGCCTATATTAAAGGGTTTGGATCACTCTATTTTCATGTCTACATTTGCTTGCTTTTATGCTTTATGCTTTATGCTTGTGTTAGCCTCTCTAGTTCTAGGCCTAGCCACGTTTGACACCTTCAACAGGTTTGTGGTTGTGTGGTTACACCCGATGCCCATAAGGCCTTGTTTGGATGTAACCACTTGGGATGCATCGCCATGATGCTGGTTGCTTTATGCATACCTTTCTCCTTTTTTGCTCTGTGTGATGATATGCTTACCATACTTGTTTGTGCCACTTGTTGGCTTAATAAGCATTTTTATACGCTTGCTTAGATGTCCATGCATGAGTCTTGCTTGCTAGTGTGTCGTCCATGCTTCAACACAATGAAGCTATGGACAGTTGATCCAAACCTAAATTTGTCCCTCGTGGACACCACATTTTGTTTGTTTTTTCGCTTGTTTGCATTTTTATTTGTTTGCTTGCTTTCCTACTATGCTTGCCATGTCTATCATTTTTATCTGCTTTACACCTCTTTCATATACTCTTTGCACCTTTTTTCTTCCATTGCTTGTCTGCTGGTTTCTTGTCTTTGCATTTACATGTACACACATGGAGTGGGACGTGCGGAGCTAGGCCATAATCTCCCCAGCACAAGCAAAAAAGGGAGCGGGCAAAAGCATGTTGATATGAGCTGAGCAGCTATGTTCAGTAGGTTTAGGAGTCTAGTGTTTCCCATTTGGTTATGTACTCTTTTAAATTCACTTCCTTCCTCCCCTCTTTCTCTCTTAGATGGGTTGTATTAGGTATATCATGCTGTGTACCATTTGTCCTCATCTCTAGAGTATGGCGACCCCTATTTATTTTCCTGCACTTATATTTTGAGCTATGCTCTAAGGATGTAGGTATTTACTTTCCTGTTTTGTGTGCTTGCATTGTGCATGATGTATATATATATACTTGCTCGCCTTTTTCGGTGTGATCGTCAGAGTCCATGTCACCTAAGGCAAAGTAATGCCTAATTTCCGCTGCAAAAGTAAGGTGATGTGTCGCTGGATTATCGCTGTAGAAATCTGGTATTCAGCTCGAATGCCATAGGAAAGCATAAAGTAGGACCACGCCATTTCAAAAGCCAAACTTCAAAGCCCCCATGTATGCAAAGCCCTGAAAGCCAATGTCGAAATCATGTTTTTACTATCAATTTCTGAATATTAAGGTTTTATCAAAACAAAGAACTATCCTTGGACAAACATTGTGGGGTGCCTAACACCTTCCCCACACATAACCAAACTTCCGGACCTAAGAATCAAGATTTTTTGCCATCCACATTAGATTAGGAAAAATGCCTTTTTTCTTAACTTAGGATCAATAATAAAATCAACTAGAAACAAGTGACCAATCACACCTTAGAAAAACCTAATGATTGGTGGCAACTCCACTTACCTTTGGTAATCCCTTAAAATTTGGCCCAAATTCCTACCATAAAACCAAAGGTAGACCTACTTTTCTCCACCGAGAGAGAGAGAGCACCCGAAACTCCATGCAAAACACAGGCATTGAATATCAAGAGGGGCCTCCGACGGGCCCCGCACACACGGGAGCTGTTGCCATGGCGGGTGGTCGAACAAATGCACTGCAGCGGTGGATTTTTCGCTACCGATTGAGGCCGAGTGTTGAAATTTGGGCATCCTCGGCCCGTTTCATTCTTTGGGCATCCTCAGCCCATTTCATTCTTTGGCAATCCTACTTTTTACATCCTTGGCCCATTTCGTTCTTTCCTACTTTTTACATTCCCATAAGCTTTTGCTAAATCCTTTGGACTTCCCTGACCCAATTTTCACATTTTTTTTCTTTAGGTTTATTGGCCTTCGAACCAATCCCATTTACCAATTTTTTTCTTTGGGCTCCCTCGGCCCCTTTTTTTCTTTCTCTCTATTTCCCATGATTCTCATGGGCTTGCTACTACATTCTTTGGGGCTTTCTTGGCCCGTTTTCTTTCTTTGGGGCCACTTTATCATTTTGTGGGCTCGTGGACCATTATTCCTACCATTCAGGCTCAATGGTCTTTACTTTGCAATTTTCTTTCTTCACATTTTTTCATATTATTGGGCTTCTTCTACCATTGGGCCATTTTTCTAAAAATGGGCATCAACAATGTTATATTAACTTCACAACATTCCTAAATTAACATGCTAACTTACACTTGGGCTCTCCATAATCTCTAATTTTAATTTTTTTTTTTCAATGCTAATTTAGGAATGTTGTGAAATTGTTGTGTCCCTAACATTACTCAAAAGAAAATGTTTATAATAATGTTACGTCCACAACATTTTTACAAAAAATATTTCTAAGTAGCAATTTATTATTGATAGGTAAAAAAGTGATCTCAATGACAAGTTTAAATTAGAATCAATAACAGATTACTACTTAAGATTTGTTGTGGAATTGTTGTTTAAATATTGTAGATGTAGCATTACTCAATTGTTTATCAAAGACCAAAAGAAAAAAAAAAACAGAGAAACAAAATTAGCAAATTGTAGGTGGGCTATTGTCCACTCATTTCTTGTTTTTTTTTTTTTTTTTTTTTTTTTGTTCTTTTTTAATTCTTAGTAGCTTTATATATATACACACACTAGTTGACTAACAAAAAATAATAAGCTTTATGAAATATTAATCAAGTCTAAATAATTTTCTCTAGATAAATCTAAATAATGAATAAAAAGTTTAGAATAATAACTCACATATTAACAAGAAATTCTTTAAAAAAATACAATTTTTGTTACACCTAACAAATTAAAAGAATAGAGTTAAGTAAAAGGGATTATTTAATTAAAGTTAATTAAATATATTAAATGTCTCAATTTAAATATCACTTTAACCCCAAAATCCCTTCCCTGAATCCTTCTTCTTCAATTTGTCAACTTCTTTGCTGGTTCTTTATTCGTTTTCTCAGCCGGCCTGAACCTTGGTGATGGCTATCTCTCCTCTAATTTTTTTTATTAGTTCGTCTTTATTTATTTTTTGGGCGAAGTGTTGGGGGCTTCTTAATTGGTGTGCATGTCACGTGAACTTTGACATTACAAAGGCCAAGATTTTTTTTCTTGTACTTCCAAAGTTATGGGAGAAAAAGTCAAAACGCGATTGCAGCAAACGTTTTGTACTTTGTTATGACTTGTGATTGCAGTTGTTAGACAGGAAAAACAATACGCACTACCACTACGCCACTACCCATCGCATGAAGTACAACCATTTGAAAACTCCTATTCATTTTTCTGGCAAACTGATTGTATTTTTTTTTATATTATCTTCTGTAGTTGGCCACCCACTCACAAGCTTTGGTATTACTAATTGAAATGATACTGTACTTAAAGAAAGGAAATATTTGTTATACATGAGTTGTTGCACATGGTTTTTCTTGTTTTTGAGTGTCATTTTTGGTGTGTAATGTCAGTTTGGATGCAGTTAAAAACTGATAATTTGGATGCAAAATAATTTTTAAATGTGTAAATAGTAAAACAAGAATTTAGGTCAGGGGGAGATTTAATTAAAAATTAAAAATATTATAACAAAATAATTTTTAAATGTATAAATAATACTGTAAAATTTACTTTTAATGAAAATGTTAAAAAATAATATTTGTGTAAATTCATTGAATAAAGACTTCTACAGCGGCTTGGTATACAGCATAAAAAAATTCTGCAACTTTGTCTAGTCCATCAAGTTTACTAAGTGGGAGCATTGATTTTATATATAGAATTGTACTTCTATTAGGGGTAGAAGTCTACTACTACTAGGAAAGCTGGAAAGGTTCTATCACTTCTGTCAACAAAGAAAAAAAAAAAAAAGGAGGGAAAGCTGGAAAGGTAACGTAAATTAACTTAATTGGTTTTTTTTTTTTTTTTTTTGGTCTTTTGTGTAGGGGGCAAATATGGTATTTCAGGTAGTATTAGTCAAAACTATTAAATTTCAGGGGCACCTCCCCCGACTGTGAGACTCATTTTTAATGAAAAAAAAAAAAAAAGGCATAAGTGTAACAAAAAAGCAACAACACAGAATACACTGAATCCAATCGGCACCTTATATTGTGTGTGATAATAGCTTCCCTATTTTGAAGGATATTTCTATTTCTAGATTACGTCATCTCTGGCTATAAATTCCTTTTCATCGTAAGTCATAACACACGCTACAACCTGTAAGCTTGCCCAAGTTTCTTAGTCTCATATTCAAACCATTTTCTTGGCATGGCACTGGCACCACCCACCTCTCTAGTGTTCAAAGTACAAAGGTGCAAACCAGAACTGGTTGCTCCTGCAAAGCCCACACCTTATGAATTCAAACAACTTTCCGATATTGATGACCAAAAGGGTCTTCGATTCCAAATCTCAACCATACATTTCTATAAACATGATTCCTCAATATTGCACGAGATTAGAGACCCAGTGAAAGTCATCAGAGAAGCACTTGCACAAACACTAGTGTTTTACTACCCATTTGCTGGTAGGCTTAGGAAAGGACCTGGCCGAAAGCTTGTAGTAGAATGTACCGGTGAGGGTGTCATGTTTATTGAGGCCAACACCGATATTACACTTGAACAGTTTGGTGACGTACTTCATCCTCCATTCCCATGCTTGGAGGAGCTCCTTTTTGATGTTCCCAGCTCTGGGGGCATCCTTCATTGCCCATTATTGCTGATTCAGGTTCATATATAGCGCCTCTAAAACTCATTTGTGTGTGTGTGTGTGTGTGTGTTTACATCTAAAGTAAGAAAATAAATACTGCAACCTGTTAACTTTGCATTTTCTAGGTGATGATAAACTTTCCAAAACTTTTATAACGAGAAACTTCACTTATACATAAATACTAGTCGTTAATTCATACAATGCACGAGATAGTTAAATAAAAATTAAAAATATTTATTTTGCTTAAATGTCTATAACTTGACTTAAAAAAGAATGTATAATTTGAAAATGAATTAAAATAAGTAATTTTTTTGTTAAATATAATAGTGTAGAAAAATTATTTTTGTTTCATATCATTGGTTTCACATAACACATTCCGGCATAGAATATTCTATGATAATGACTTAACAAAATACTCAACTGCAATTAAATTTACAATCCACCACCAATCTAATTTATGTTATCTTGATAGTAGATTTATAAATTGCATTCTCATATCCTCCATCATTTGAAGGTAACTGAAATAATGATTGTATGTAATATATAAATTTTATCCTTTTACAATATAAAATTATTAAAATAATTAAAATAAAATCTAATGTTCTAGAAAATTTTTGAAATAGAATTTAAAATTTCTTAAAACTTGGTTAATAGAGTTTCTATTTTACCTAAAAGTGAGCTATCACAATTAATGAGAATTTAAACATTTTTTTGCAAAGAGAAGATAACATAGGCCCAATTTTTATTTTATAACATTGGATATTACATTTAGATCTTATACATTAGTCCATTATGATAGTTTCAAATAATATCCTAATACCTATCTATATGAGTTTTCTTTTTTATTGATGCCATAAAGGATGGAGTTCATAGAAGTCATTTATGATGTCATTTTTTAAAAAAAAAATGTAATTTTAAAAGTCTTTTAATTGTAAATAGACTTTATCTAAACTCTAAAAGAAAGCATTCGGAATGATCACATCATTGATACCACATCATGATGGTTGTAAATAGCAATATTATTATTTATGATTAATAGACGAACAATGAAACTGCGAATTAATAATTTAACAATATAAATATCAAATTTAAACTACAACAACATATATATTAAAGACTCCAAATATTGAATATACTTCTTTTTTCATTTTCATTATTCAATCAAAACAATAGTTTCAAAGATAATTTCAATACAATTAAACCCAATACATACATACATACATACACATGAACGTAAAGAATTCCAAAAATAAAAACATCAATCTTCAAAAGCCTATGCCTAATACAGTCACTATTTATTTTTATTTTTTCAGATTATGCGTTCTTAGTTCTTTTTACTTTATTTTTCATCAAAATTTTTCTAATTGACCAAAATATCTCTCATATATGTCAACATTAAACATGATAAGAAAACTTTACATACCTTCTGTTTTGAAGGCGCTCCAAGAACCAAAATTAAAGCAAGAGACTGTACAATAGAGTGGTGTTGAAAGAATAATCCCTAAAAAAAAAAAAAAACTATTTAAAATATATTATAAGAATGAAAATCCGAGTTGCAATTGTACAAATAATCCCTAAAAAAGCCTATTTATAATATAATATAGGGTTATGGATTCCTAATCAAATTTGTTTAGGGTTATAGATTCCTAATCAAATTTGGTTATATATATATAATGTTTTTTAAAGGATGAATATGTTGGTAGAGTCCATTTGATATAAAATTTAAATCTTATTGAAATTAAAAATGATATATATTTGTTGAGTCTCATTTGATATAATTATAGAGATTAAATCCTATTGAAATTATAATTTCTAATTAACATTATTATATAAAAAAAATGAAAAAAAAAAAAGAAGAGAAAGAATACGTGATTGATAGATTTAAGGAAACATGATAGATTTTTTTTTTTTAAACGTCATCAACATAGAAATTATAAAATTAATGGAGATATATTCCATTTTTTGAGATAGATTTTTAATAATGGAGTTATTATATAGTTTGTTAGGATTATCTAAATTTTTTTTGATTAAGTGATAATTTAGGTCTCCTTTAAGTATAGTGGTTGTATAGTACCAAACAACTAAATTTAATTATTTTTAAATAAATTTAACAAATTTTTTGCAATTTGGTGCTGTAAAATCAAAAGAATTAAATCAAATTAAAAAATATAAATAAAAAATGTTGATGTGAAAAATTGTGGAGTGGTCATCCAAAAGTCAAAGGCTTCTGTTTTATGCACACACACGTATAAATGAATCTTGGGATAGAAAATTACCGGTACCTTATTCTTTTGTAAATGGAAAATATGAAGGTCAACTTAATTTTAATGTAATTGGTGACATATCTAAATGTTATGTAATAAATTTCTGAGTAATGCTACTTTTCAATATTTTTATAATTATTTTGCAACAAATCTTAGGTAATAAAGTTATTATAGTTAAGTAAAAAAATGACATTAGTGATGAACTAAATTAGAACCACTAACAATTTATTGCTTAAGTTTTTTGCAAAATTATTTTAAAAATGTTACGAAAATATTGTGATGTAGCATTACTTAAAATTTATATATGTATAGCATCACTCTTTATTATTAAATAAACCAATAATCATTTTGCTTGGTGGAGATGGGCAGGTGACGCGTCTCAAGTGTGGTGGTTTCATCTTTGCCGTTCGCCTAAACCACACCATGAGTGACGCCGTTGGATTGGTGCAATTCATGATGGCCATGGGCGAGATGGCACGTGGTGCATGTGCCCCCTCCATCTTACCCGTGTGGCAAAGACATCTCCTTCAAGCAAGAGATCCAACTCAAGTGACATGCACGCACCACGAGTACGTTGACATGGCCTCCACCGTTGTTGTCCCAATCCCACTCAACGATGTCATGGCTCGTCGTACCATTTTCTTCGGCTCCACAGAGGTCTCTGCCCTCCGAAGATTCATGCCACGTCGCCTGAAACAATGCTCCACCTTTGAGTTGCTCACCGCATGTCTCTGGCGTTGTCGTACCATAGCTCTCCAGACAAAACCCCAAGAAGAGGTTCGTGTGCTGTGCGCTGTCAATGCACGTGACAAATTCAAGCCTCCCTTACCCAACGGGTTATTACGGAAATGTTTGTGCGTTCTGTGTGGCACTCACAACAGCGGGGAAGCTTTGTAAGAATCCATTGGGTTACACTGTGGAATTGCTGAAGAAGGCAAAAAACAACGTAACAGAGGAGTACTTGCGGTCGGTGATTGATCTTATGATAATTAAGGGTCGGCCTCACTTCTATGTAGTGGGGTCGTATCTTGTGTCGGATGTGACACGTGCCGGATTTGGAGAGGTGGACTTTGGGTGGGGTAAACCGTTTTATGGTGGGCCTGCGGGGGAAGCCATACCCGGAGTGTCCAGTTTTTATATTCCTAGTAAGAATAGTAAAGGAGAGAATGGGATAGTAGTGCCAATTTCCTTACCAGTCCAAGCCATGGAAAGATTTGAAAACCAGTTGGATATGTTGCTTGTTGAAGGACCAACTAGTCACTTATAAGAATTCACTGCTCAAGCTTTTGAGCCAAATTTACAATGAGTAGATATCTTAATTTGTGCATGTGCCTTAAGTTTGAATTTTATATCCATTAGTTTTTTTTAGAGGAGTCGAGTATCTTTCATCCTAAAATGGGTAGATTCCATTAGCTTATGATGAGACTTGAATTAATGTCAACTAGCTAAGTCTAAAACATTTAAAAAACGAATAATTGGGTCCCTAAAGCTAACTTACTCACTATACATTATTAAGTTCATCAGTTATTTCTCTCTTAGTGACCAAATTGGATTAAGGGTTCAAATTGATCAATTTTGAAATATTTTGGATTTGTTTGGCATTAGCCCAAATCTAAAGGTACTTTAATGGAATTTATCCTAATATTTAAATTTTTTTTTAGTTTTTATTGTTTATTAATAAAGGTTACACCATTTTAAAGTCTTCATAACTTGTGTGCAAAGACACCTAATAGCGAAAGCCGTTTACCAATGACTGTTGCACATGTGATGATCATTGATGAGCTAGAGTATGAGATAGCCAGTAGACATGGCAAAACGGGTCGGGCGGGTCGGGTCGGGTTCGGTTCGGGTCAATCGAGTCACGGGTCAAACGGGTCACAGGTCAAAAACAGGTCATCTTAAGCGGGTTAAAAACGGGTTCGGGTCAATCGGGTTGCGGGTCGGGTCGGGTTGACTCATATTGACCCGTATTTTTCACATGAATTTTTTTTTATATATAAATAAAACAATATGTATTTGTCATTTGAAAAGTTATGCAACAAATTATTTTATATAAAATGCATTATTTTGACTTCACCACTTATATCAAGAATGAATTCAGTTAAATTTATTAATACTTATTCAATCATTTTAAAATTATGCAAATCCTAACATTGCTATTTAAAACAAAATAATACAAACATAAGTAAAACAAATACACATGTTTTATTTCTACATAATATCAACATACCAAAATATAAAACAAAATTATAAAGACTTATTGGATAACTCATTTGATAAAGAATAAAAACATATAAGAAATTTACAATCTTGAAAATTAATTTTATAATCTATTATCAATTGTGGTTGGCACTCTATTTCAATTTGAGATATACATTAAAATTTGATTGCTTACTTATTTATACATGGTCTCTTTTATAAATATCATATCATTGTTAAGCAACACACACTCTAAGAAATATCATAATTTATTTTGAAAAGCCGTTTATTTTGGACATAAATTGTTAAAAAATAAGTCTAAGCATTCATAATTTATACTAATTTGATACTTTGGCTTCACTATTTTTACACTTGTAAATGTTTCCCACACATGTCTACAATTTTAAATCTATATTTTTAATTCTACTGTAACCATATTATCTTGGCATGTACTTTGTTATTTGATATCTAAAAATCTTTACTCATTACAGAATGCTCAACCTTTTATCTTTCAATTAATTTGCATATGTAAATGTATCAATTGTTTCCTTAAAACTCACAATAAACAATTATACTACTATTGTCTTAATTTTATATTTTTTTTTAACTCAAAAAAAAAAGTTTTAAAAATGTGATTCGGGTTCGGGTCGGGTTGCGAGTTGGGTCGGGTTGACCTACAAAAAACTCGAAAAACTCAGGTCGGGTCACGAGTCAACCCATTTTTGTTTCTGGTCAAAAATGTCGGGTTCGGGTCAAGTATTTTTCGGGTCGAGTCAGGTCGGGTCAGAAAATTTTAACCTGTTTTGCCATGTCTAATAGCCAGTGCGATGACTAAATGAAGATAAGCAATATGCGCGTTGTGAGTCGAGTTCGAGAAGCTAAATTCGATGACTGAAATGAAAATATAGGCAATATGCATGTATTTGATGTTACTGGATGCATATGTGAAGACTTTATTTTCATTTTTCTGCTCTGCTCAACTAAATCATATTCTTGAGGTGCAGGTTATTTAACCATGTTTTTCAACTGGGAAGTTAACGTTGAAGATATTTCATACTTGCATGTTGATGAATGTAAGTAGAACGAACTTAACACGCTTGGGAGTTAGGATCACAAGAGAACAAAAGTTAGAAAAGAAAATGTTTTGAACTTTTCATCAAGTTCAGACTGCTTCGTGAGTAGTTACTGGAATGATATTCTGCACCATCAGATCACAAGGGATACCATAAAATTTTGGGAGTACTGTGCAATATCAAAGCTAGGAAATTTTACTCTTGTCTTTAAACCTATGCTTAATTACTGGCAGAATTTAGTGAGGGAAAAAAAGGATTGTCTTTTCATTTAATGATCTGTATGGTCAAAAGATTAGAAATTAAGAGGGCCTGTGACAAGAACTACGCGGATGCTTTAATACAGCAGAACTCAAATGGAAATTACAACTTAAAAAAAAAAATTCATCAAAAAAACTTACCGGTTTTAGTTTGTCCCTAATCTATATATATATATATAACCAAAACCTTTAAAACTCCAAAATTTTCCACTTCAACACAATATTTAAAAAATAAAAAATAAAATAAAAAACTCTTTTTCACTCAAAAACAAAACCCTACGGATTCGACTACACTTTTAACTCTCCCACGGTCTACCATCATTAACAAAAATATGGAGACCAAAGGTAGGGTGTTGCTTGCTAAGCTGACTATTGAAGATCAAGCTCTTGCTATAGCATATCATGATAACATGACAGACTCTCTAAAACTAGTCAGTCTCTCTACCTCTCTAAGCTCTTCTTCTCTCTATCCACGATAGTTTCTGAAAATACATTCTAAACTCGAAAGTCTACTCAGAGGCACAAAGAGGGGACAGACACCCATGACAGAGCCATAGCTACCGTTATTCATCAAAGCCATCACAAGATCTCCATTGTCATAACAAGTAGTAGTTACCAATGCTTCAAACTCTAGCCCCAATTTACATAGGTGAGAAGCTCTGTATCCAATTTCTATCAATTCTTTTACTGGTGCTATTGGCATATAATTGGTATTGGTAGTGCTACTGTTGTTAAGTTTTTTTTTTTTTTTTTTTGGCCTATTAGGAAGTTTTTTATTGGAAATTTGGGATTTATAGGTAGTGCTACTGTTGTTAGTGTTTTTGAATGCATATTGAAAAGAATTGTGGATACATGAATATGGGGTCATATGTAGTCAAGCAAGGCACCACAAAATTATGGTGGAGCGACTCAACATCTAAGAGACTATTAATAAAATAAAAACAACCAAATTTGGGCTGGTAGTGGCGGATATGATTTGTACTCTTGTTTACTTTCAAAGAATAGTTGGTTGAATCAAAATCCAAATAATTGGTGTTGGCTAAATTACCAACCCATGAGTTGTATTGAAATTATATATAAACAAGCAAAAGAGAACTATTAGATTATTAGATAGAAGCTTAGGATAAAACATAATGATGAGACATTTGAATTTAAATAAAATACAAGTTGGAACCAAATCCACTGCAAGTTTATCTAAAAGTTGTAGAAGCATTTGAATTGGAATTTTGATTTGCAACATGATCTGTAGAGGCAACGTGAGTTGTAGATCAATTATCAAAGGCATTTATCTTAACAACATCTAGAGCTTGCAAGTAAATAAGTAATCAAATTCAAATAGCACATTATGCATTTCTGTATAAACAGAGAAAATGTATCCTTGAATTATGTACTCATGTAAAAATTAGTACACTGATCACACTCCACAGAGATTGAGTAATGAATTTTGCTTTTGATTTTGGTGAATGTGTGATTCTACTCTAGGTTCTGATTTTTAGTTTTCTGAAATTTAGCCACAGTTAATTATTAAACAAAGAGTTAGAGATGGAATTTGAAAAGTTGCTTAATTAATGCTTTGTTAGCGCTCTTTCATTCATCTTTTCTTTTTCTACTCACAATTTGTATATGGTTTTTTTCCTTAATGAATTTGTATAGCTATTTAATTGATTGGTTTAGAATTGTTATGGTTTCAATGATGTCCAATGGTTATTTGACTTATTTCTAACTATGATGTTGCTAACTAATATATATATATAACCGAAGCTTCTAAAACTCTCACAATTTTTCACGTCAACACAATATTTAAATAAAATTATCATTTTATTTAAATAAAATTATTTTTATTTAGTCTAAACTTAATAAGGAGTAAAACTCTATCTCTCTAAGAAGTCCATCTTAAACTCAAACTTATCATTATCAATTTTTTAAATAAAATTATTTTTGTTTAGTTCAAACCTAACAAGGAGTAAAATTATATCTCTCTAACAAGTCCTTCTTAAACTAAAACTCTTCATTATCATTTTTTTTAACAAAATTATTTTTGTTTATTCTAAATTTGACAATGAGTAAAACTCTACCGAAGCCTCTAAAGCTCTCACAATTTTCCACGTCAGCACAATATTTAAATAAAATTATCATTTTATTTAAATAAATTTTCTTTAAAAAAAAATATTTTTGTTTAATCTAAATTTAACAAGGATTAAAACTCTATCTCTTTAACAAATCCATCTTAAACTCAAGCTTATCATTATCAATTTTTTAAATAAAATTATTTTTCATTAGTCCCAATTTAACAAGGAGTAAAACTCTCTCTCTCTCTCTCTCTCTCTCTCTCTCTCTCTCTCTCTAACAAGTCCATCTTAAACTCAAACTCATCATTATCATTTTTTTAAACAAAATTATTTTTGTTTAATCTAAACTTAATAAGGAGTGAAACTCTGTCCCTCAAACATGTTCAACTTAAACTCAATTTGAGTTATTTTTTTGCAGCATCTGAAACTGTCTAACAAATTTTTTGTAAGCAATTGCACGTTCAAGAAATTGCTTCTTCATCAAATTGTAACACAAATTGAAGTCATACAAGAGTAAATCATGCAATGGTGCAGTTTCTTAATCAATTTAAGATTTTATAAAATTATTTTTAGTCAATCTCACAAATAAGTAAGTTCTCGGGTGAGCGACTAGTACACTTTAATTCTACAAACTTTTTATTTGCTTCATTTTGACTTTTTAAGATTTGGATTAAATAATTAAATTCATTAAAAGGTTTTTGAATTTTGGATGAACCCTAACAAGTTAATTTAATCTAAACTTTAGAAAATCTAATGTTTTTTGTTAGCAACATGAGTCCTAGCAAAAGAGGGAAAATCAGCCGTTTAACTTTCATTGGTGATTTTTTTAGCCAAAAGTCCTATTTTTGAAATATTTGGGTAAGTGGCTCTATTCTGCAACTTGACTTTGCTAAAATTGAGTTTCCCTTGCATCTTGATTTTTTTTTTTTTTTTTTTAAATTGAGTTCTATTGAGGTGGCAGTGGTTGATGTGACTATCTTAAAAATAAATTGCCAAGTGGAACTTGACTTTATCAAAGTTGAGTTGTATGTTATTTTTTCAAAAGGAGGAAAACGATTTTATTAAAAACAAGTTAGGCAAAAACCACATTTTTGTCCCTATATTTTCACGTGATTTTCACTTTGGTTCCTATCTTTTATTTTCATCACTTTTAATCCCTATTTAGAAAAACACCATCCATTTTAGTCCTTTCCGTCAGTGCCCTAACGGCAAAATCTTACGTGGCAAATGGAACTATTAAAATAATAATAAAAAATTTTATTTTGGCATTAAAAAATGCCATGTCAGCATCTAAATTAAAAAAATTAATTTATTAATTTTAACTAAATAAAAAAATTAAAAACAGAAACAAAAACCAAAAATCACATTAATTGAGATCTAAGTGTGTCTTGATTAATGTGATTTTTTGTTTTTATTTCTATTTTTAATTTTTTTTATTTAGTTAAAATTAATAAATTAATTTTTTTAATTTAAATGCTGACGTGAAATTTTTAATGCCAAAATAAAATTTTTTATTATTATTTTAATAGTTCCATCTGTCATGTAAGACTTTGCCGTTAGGGCACTGATGGGAAGGACTAAAATGGATGGTGTTTTTCTAAATAGGGACTAAAAGTGGTAAAAATAAAATATAAGGACCAAAGTGAAAATCGCGTGAAAATATAGGGACGAAAATATGGTTTTCGTCATCAAGTTATTGAGTTCCATTGGTGCTTTTTTTTTCCCAAAAAAAAAAGGCTACTCAGTCCTTTTTGTGTTTGCACTTCTCTTGTATTATTTTCAATTTCATAACTAATAACAACATTATAATACAACATTACATATTTTATTATCATTCTAATAATAATTTTTTAACAAGTTATTCAGGGACAGACCCAAGAATTCAGGCTAAGGGGGGCCAGAGAAAAGCGAAAAAAAAAAAATATGTGTCTTGCAGTCTTGCTTTTTCTTCTTAGTTTTTGTTTTTCTTTTTCTATTGCGTTTTTTGTTTGGAGTTTAGACCGAATTTTTGTGTTTACTTTTTTTTTTTTTTTAATGATTTACATTGGGCTGGCCGACTGGGTATTGTCAATTGTGGCTCAAAATTTTGGAGGTTTTTTTTTTTTTTTTTTTTTTTGGTTGATTTACATTGGGCTAGCCGGCTAGTAATGGGGTTGAAAATTTTTGAGAGGGGTCTATTGCGTTGGGAGTTTGGACTGAATTTCTGTATTTACCTTCTTTTTTTGGTTGATTTACATTGGGCTGGCCGGCTGGTAATGGGGCTGAAAATTTTGGAGGGGGGTGGGGCAAGATTCTAAGTGATGGGGGGCCCAAGTTATTATTATTATTAATTTCTTTTGAAAATATACCTACTAAATACTAATAAAAAAAAAAAAACATTGGACCAGGGGGGGGCCGGGGCCCCACCTGTGTCCGTCCCTGCAGTTATTTGTTTCATTTTTTTGAGTGCAATTGTACACGTACTACAAAAATTCATTAGGCAAATTCAACTTTAATACCTAAAAACTGAAAATATAGTATTTTGGTCTAATTTGGTCCATTTTGGTCTAATTTGGCCATTTCAGACTATTTTCTGTATTCGGTCCCCATCAGTCCAATTTGGTCAACTTCGGTCTATTTAGTTCAATTTAGTCTTTTTGTACATTCGGCCCATTTGATTTATTTAGTCCTAATTCAGTTAATTTAGGTGGGAAAAGACAAATTTGAGTTGAGAGTACATATTGATTTCAATCTCTTTTGAATAGTAGCAAAGGCTCTCTTTTTTTTTTAACTGTTTTCAATCTCTTTCGAATAGTAGCAAAGGCTCTAATTTTTGTTTTTTTTTTTTTTTTTTAGTATTTTATCCATTGGAAGGAAAGCATGTGATGTTCATATATGTCAGGAATATGAGGTCCTTTTTTTTTTTTCCTATTCATATATCATTTTTAATGTTAGAATTATGTAGATATTATTTCTGCTGAATTAAGATTAAATCTAAAGTTATCCCCATATATGGCAAACACAAAGATTCTATATTAGTAGCCATGTACATGATATACATTGCATATACTACCCTCTTTTATGATCACGTTCCGGTGATTTTGCACAAGTAGCAAAGAGCCGGCGAAAGATGAAAACTAGAATCATGTGTATTGCATATGCACGATATATAGTACTCGTAAAACATGAATTCAAGCAATTGCCTAATGCATATAAGCATATGCACATTACATTTTACTCTCCCCCATCATGTCTTCCAGTGAGATATGTTTACATAAGTCACAAGGAAGAAGATATAAATTTGGACATCGGACCGCCATCTGATTGGCCTTCTAAGATACTATTCAGCTCCTTCACAAATCTTTCCATGGCCGGGGTTGGTAAGCACACAGGCACCATAATCCCATGCTCTCCTTTACTATTCATTGCTTCAATGTAATATGTAGTTGCACTAGTACTTTGGACTTCAAAAATCTTAGCTAGTCCACCGTAAACTGCTTTTCCCCACCCATAGTCTACATCTCTTAACCCCACCCGTGCCGTGTTTGACACAACGAAGGATTTCACAATGGTGGTACGAGGTCGGCCTTTAGTCACCACCAAATCTATAAATGATCGAACGTACTCATCAGTGACATTAGCTTTTGCCTTTTGAACTAATTCCAATGCATACTCTAAAGGGTTCTCACAAAGCTTTCCAACTGTTGTTACTGCCAGTGAGATTGCATATGCATTGCCATAATACCCTCTTGGTAATGGAGGGTTCAACATGGCTCGCACACTATTCATAAATATCAAGCGCACTTGGTCTTCTGGGCTTGGTGAAAGTGCTATGGTACGACTTCGCCACAAGAACGCAGTTAGTATCTCAAATGTGGAATATTTACCCAAGTGGTGAGGTATCTTTTTACGAATAGCAGATACTTGGGTTGATCCAAAAAAGAAAGAGCAACAGGCTAGCTCATGAAGAGGGTTGATGATCAAGCTCTGAGGCTCAACCAATTCATCAAATTCGTGATGTGTGCATGTCACTTGTGGTGGGTTCCTAGCATTGAGAAGTTCCCTTTGCCACACGGGTGGGATTGAAGGTGCACATGCTCCTTGTGCAATCTCACCTAAGGCATTCATGAATAGAGCTAAGCCCGGAGCATCACTCATGAGATGGTTGAGGCGTAGGGCAAAGGTAAATCCACCACACCTTAGTCGGGTCACCTGCCAAATATCATAATTAAAAACATTGGTGTTTGTACATTAATTAGAAACATTTTCGGCAGTAAAGAATACATTGGTTGTCTGGTTAGACTAATTTCACATATGTTAGGAGTGTTATGCATCTCCCATGTTGGTGCGACCAGCGAGGATAAAGAATACATCATACAATTTCTTAGTAGTATTGTTATCTTTAGATACAATAAGATTCGAACCTGTAATTTGAAGAAAATTCATTCCAGCTCATTACATCATATGGTCGATAAAACTTTTCAATAAATTTTTATCCAAAACTAATTGCCTTTTGTGTTTATGTGTTTATACCACTAAGAACATATTAAAGAATAATTAGTATGCAGTTACAAACTGCAATGGACATTTAAAAAAAGAAAAAGAAAAATACACATTGTCAAAGTGGTTAATAGCATGCACAAATATTTGTTGTTGCTGTGTATTTTTCTTGGTACTGTTTGACTTTTTAAAAAAATTATTAATAAAATCAATTAATGGATTATCAAATTATCCTCCATTGAACTGAACCATCTGAACACCCAGCAGAAAAAGAAAAGCAAGAAGTCAAGAACACTTCCCCTGTAGTTTCAACCCCAAGAAACTTAATTTTAAGAGTTGCTTCCTTAATATATAGTACATCCATGATCCATCTTCTCCCGTAGCAGGAGGAAATTGAACAAAATAAATAACATAAGATATTGTGAACCTCATGCTTAAATCGATAATTTCCTTTTAAATTTACCATCCAATGAAAATGGAGATGATGAAATGAGAAGGAAGAAACTGAAAAGGTGTCTAAACTGCACTGTATCACAAGTGTTGTTAACAACAGTTTTAGCTCTGCTAATCTGCTGCAAAGTGCCACCAACAACAGCTCTATTTCATTTTTCTCATTACTGCAACAACACCGACTCTCTGTTTCCCATTTACTTCTAAGGGTCTGTCTGTGTACATTGGAATGGGAGTATTAAGCTGAATTCTATAATTCTTCCCATCCCTGTCATTAATTAGCTGCCTATGTAGTGATGTGATAATATTTGTAAAGTAAAGGTGTTAACTTGTGTTGAAAAACTTGTGGTTAGGTGATACTTATACACCTATGTGTACATCTATGCTTAATTTTTAACACTGAATAATATAAGAGGTAAGGGATATTATAAGGAAGAGAGAAAAGGTATTGTGGTGTGATTAAATTAGTAGTATTTAGCATTACACCTAAGTGAGTTATGCACTTATGCTACATTCATCATATAGTAGATGTATCAGAATTTTTTGTTAAGTCAAATCTCCTCTTGTAGTCATGATGTCTCGGTTACATGGCAGGATTTTTCTTTTCTTTTTCAGCCAATAGTTTGTTAAGTTTAATCATTACCCTCTTCACATAGAATCCGAAATCAAAGCAAAAGTTCACACCAGGTCTGATCCTTAGATATAAGATGGAAATTATCAAATTGTAAAGATTATTGATAAGATAGAAACTATGAAAAACCTTTCTTTTATTTTTTTTGGTAGCCAAAAATATCAAAATCTAATCCTTATTAAATAGAAACTATCAAATTCTAATATTGTTATAAAAATAGTCTTATCGAATGACAATAGTTCACATTTCAATCTGTTTGTCAATTCTATAGTGTTAAACCTCTCTCTTGATTGCTATAGGAGGCTGTAATACATAAGGTAAAGAGAGGGCGTGGCATGACATGCATTAGTCATCAGGGCAGGCTGCAATCACGTGTAGCACAAAGAGCACTACAACAGAACAGTATGCCAGCACAAGAACAGATGCAATCCAGTGCAGCACAGCCTGTATCACATCATCAGGAAGAGACTAATAGGGTAGTTAAAATGGAATTGACACGTGGCCTCATAGAGGACTTGATAGAATCAATTCCACATTATGATCAGTTCATCAATTCTATGGTTTGATCTATGTACACGTGTAAGGTTGAAGTTGGAAGTTAATTATAACAACTTCACCTGATAATGTGGAATTAGTTATCTCTTCTTTTAGTCTTAGCTTGTATATAAAGTAGGATTGGAAACACATTGTATTCATTCTTTTCATTATCAATAAAATCTCAGTTTCTATTTCGAGAGAGAGTACAAACTTTTATATGGTATCAGAGCGAGTCTTCTAGATTTTTTTTCACTTGTTCTTTCTCTCATCTTCGAGGTGCTTCAATGGCTTCCTCAGAAACTGAAGCTCCTTCTGCGACTCACAACATCCAATCTTCACACACAAATACACAGTCTACTGGTGAATCCAGTGTTCCTAATCCATTTGTCCCTAACTCTAATGAGAATCCAGGTTATGTTTTAGTCACTCAACCTCTGCTTGGCATGCGAAATTTTCACTCTTGGTCACGAGCAATGGTATTTGCTCTCACTGCCAAAAAGAAAATTGGCTTCGTGAATGGCAAAATCTCAAAACCAGAGGAAGATTCGCCTTTGTATGAGGATTGGGAGAGCTGCAACACCATGGTACTTTCATGGCTGATTAATTCCATGCATGTCGATGTCTCTAGCAGTATCATGTATTGCGAAACAGCAAGGGAGATGTGGTTGGAATTGAAGCGCCTGTTCTCACAAGGAAATGGACCTAAAATTTACAATTTGCAGAGGGAAATCTCTCAAATTGCGCAGAATCAGATGACGCTTAGTGAATACTACACTAAATTCAAGTGATCGTGGGATCAATTGCTGCAATTTGAGCCTCTACCAAAGTGTTCTTGTGGTGCGATGAAAATCTTGAATGCTACACATGAGAAGGCATATGTGATGAAGTTTCTCATGAGACTCAATGAGAATTTTGAGACTCTGCGAAGTCAAATTCTTCTGTATGATCCTTTTCCTTCTATGAGCAAAGTTTATTCTTTGGTGCTTCAAGAGGAGTCACACAAAAACATTGGGCATGGAGCTTCAACTGCTTCACAATCTGATTCGATGGCCATGTTCACCAATTCCAAAGGAAATTCCAATTGGAATAAAGGAAATGCTAAGAAAGACAAACCTTATTGCACTCATTGCAACATGCAAGGACACACAATTAAGAAGTGTTTCAAATTGCATGGGCAACCTCCAGGTTATAAACCGAGAGGGAAGGCTAGTGTTAGTCAAGTTTCTTGCAATCTTGTCAATGGTGCAGAGCATGCATTAGCATCATCTACTCAGTGTCCTATTTCTAAGGCACAATCCGAGCAGTTGCTGACTTTTCTCAAATCAAGTGCTGTTGCTAGTGAAGGACATCATGCTGCAAATGTAAGCACTTCTTGTTTGGTCACTGGTGGTGAAAGAACTTATGGTGTAGCCTCTGAGATGGTTGGAAATTCTGCTCAAACTGATCTCAATTTCAATTCAGCCTTAATGTCAGGTACTGATTCTATCATCCCTTTTGTTCCTAATTTCAAGCACTCTATTTTTTCTGCTAAAACTGTTAATAGGCAAGCCTTTAGGGAAACAGATTGGATTATAGACACAGGGGCCACTGATCATATGGTCCACTCTACATCATGTTTCACTTCTATTAGTGCCACTCTAAACACCTTTGTTAACCTCCCAAATGGTGAAACAGCTTTGGTAACACATGTTGGAACTGTTAAAGTGTCTAAAAGTCTCATTCTTACCAATGTCCTATGTGTTCCCTCTTTTAGTTTTAATCTCCTTTCCATTAGTCAACTAACTAAGACCACTCTTTGTTGTCTCATTTTCTTTGGGACTATGTGCTTCATCCAAGACCTTGCTCATTGGAATACAATTGGTCTAGGTGGAGAATTCAAAGGCCTCTACTTGCTAGAAGAAGCTAAGATCACTCTTTGTTGTCTCATTTTCTTTGGGACTATGTGCTTCATCCAGGACCTTGCTCATTGGAACACAATTGGTCTGGGTGGAGAATTCAAAGGCTCTACTTGCTGGAAGAGAGTTTATCAACCTCAAGATCTTGTTTTTCTGCAGCTGGTTCTGTACATAACTTTGTAAATACTCTTGTTGTTCAGCCAAATATTTGGCATCTAAGATTGGGGCATCTGTCAAATGCCAAATTGGCTTTGATAAGAAGTAATAATGTACCTCTTTCAACAAATAATAAAGAATTTCATTGTGAAGTTTGTCTTTTGGCAAAACAAAAAAGACTTCCTTTTCCATCTAGTACTCATGTCTCACTTCATTGTTTTGATTTGATCCATTGTGATTTGTGGGGTCCCTTTTCTACTCCCACTATTGATGGTTGTAGATATTTTTTAACTATAGTAGATGATTGCTCAAGGTGTACTTGGGTTTATCTACTTAAGCACAAATCTCAAACACAACCTATAATGGAACAATTTTACACAATGGTTGAAACACAATTTTTTAAAAAGGTCAAGATAATTAGAACAGATAATGGGACTGAGTTTATCATGATTGATTTTTTTGTTAAAAGAGGTGTCTTGCATCAATTAAGTTGTGTTGAAACCCCACAACCAAATGCAATTGTGGAAAGGAAGCATCAACCCATCTTAAATGTGGCAAGAGCACTTATGTTTCAATCCAATATGCCTTTGCATCTTTGGGGACATTACATCCTCACATCAGTTTATTTGATAAATAGGGCTCCTTCATCATGCTTAGACCATAAAACACCATTTGAGGTTCTTTTTGGTTTTGTTCCAAGTTATGATCACTTAAAGGTTTTTGGATATCTTTGTCATGCATCTACCCTTTCACACAATAGATCCAAATTTTCCCCAAGAGCAAGGAAATGTATTTTCTTAGGTTATCCTTTTGGTGTTAAAGGATACAAATTGTTGGATTTAAGAAACAAAACTGTTTTCATATCTAGAGATGTCATTTTCTATGAAAACATTTTTCCTTTTGGTACTGCTGAACCTCATGCTGCAAATCCTTTTCTCTTTGAGGTTGATAGCCCTTCTGAAGGTTTTTTAGGACCTTTTGTTACTCCTTGTAGTGTCCCTGATCTGCCTAATGATCAATCTGGCACTGTTCCTTTTCCATCAACTTCTACATCTACACCTGATGCTTCTTTATCTGTTCCTTTGTCATCTGATTCCACTTCTGCTTTGCTGGATTCCATTCCTTCTGTTAGTACTAACATTGCAAATGAAGGCCAACCTTTCAGAAAATCCACCAGAGTTCATAAACCACCAACTTACCTGCAAGATTATGCTTGCAATGCAGCTTCTAGTTCTTCACTTGCTTCTACAGATACTCATCCTCCAGGGTCTCCTTATGATCTGTCAGCTTGCCTTACATATTGCTACATGGATCCTCACTACACATCCTATCTTATGACTGTTAGTCAAGGTCATTCCACTCCTCAATATTTCTCTCAAGCTATTCAAGATCCCCTATGGAAAGCAGCTATGGATAAAGAAATTCAAGCCTTGGAAGCAACTCAGACTTGGGTTTTTACTCCTCTACCCTCTGGTAAGAGATCCATTGGTTGCAAGTGGGTCTATAGGGTGAAGCTTCATCCTGATGGTAGTGTGGAAAGATATAAGGCTCGGCTAGTGGCTAAGGGCTACACTCAAAGGGAGGGACTTGATTTTTTAGAAACTTCCTCTCCTGTGGCCAAAACAATTTCTGTAAGGGTTCTCATTGCTCTTGCCTCTGCTAAGAAATGGCCTCTACATCAGCTTGATATCAATAATGCATTCCTTCATGGTGATCTTGAGGAAGAGGTCTACATGGATCTGCCTCCTGGTTATCACAATAAGGCGGAGTGCACTTCATCAGTTCCTATGGTTTGTAAATTGGTCAAATCAATTTATGGATTGAAGCAGGCATCAAGGCAGTGGAATGCTAAACTTTCTGCTACTATTTCAGCACTTGGTTTCAAGCAATCACAAGCAGATCATTCACTCTTTGTGCATTCAAATAGTTCTAAATTTACTGCCCTACTGATATATGTTGATGACATGATAATTACAGGTAATGATGAAGTTTGTGTAGCTAATCTAAAACAAGTGTTGGATCAAAAATTTGGTATCAAGGATCTTGGTTCACTCAAGTATTTTCTAGGACTTGAGATTGCTAGAGATGCTAAAGGAATTAGCATAAACCAAAGAAAACATGCACTTGATGTGCTTAAGGAAGCTGGTATGCTTGGGTGTAAGCCAGCCAAAACACCAATGGAACAGCAGCTAAAGTTGTCTAAGTCTGATGGAGAGGTGCTTACTGATGCAGGACAGTATAGAAGATTAGTTGGGAAACTAATGTACCTAACTTTGAGCAGACCAGACATAACCTATGCTGTGCATAGGCTTAGTCAGTTCTTAGCTCAGCCTAGAGTACCACATATGAAGGTTGCAACAAGGATTCTTCAATACATCAAAGGTACACCTGGTCAAGGAGTATTTTTTCCTACAGATTCAGATTTGCAACTCAAAGCATTCTGTGATGCGGATTTTGCAGGCTGCCCTGATACCAGTAAATCCTTAACAAGTTATTGTGTGTTCCTAGGTGATGCTTTGATTTCTTGGCGATCAAAGAAACAAGATATAGTATCTAGATCTTCTGCGGAGGCAGAGTACAAATCTATGGCTACAACTACATGTGAGGTGACATGGTTGCTGGATTTGTTAAGGGATTTATGTGTTTCCCATCACAAACCAGTACTACTGTACTGTGATAACCAGGCAGCCCTGCATATATCAGCTAATCCAGTATTTCATGAGCGATCAAAACATATTGAGGCTGACTGTCACATAGTGAGGAATAAAGTATTGGATGGAACACTTAAAACTTTTTATGTTTCATCAAAATCACAGTTGGCAAATATTTTTACTAAGGCACTGGGTATTGATAATTTCCTAAGGCTTCTCAATAAGTTGGGAGTTATTAATATCTTCAGTCATCACATTCAGTTTCCTAATACTGCAAAGCAAGCTAATGACAGTAATGAAACTCAACCAAGAGCTTTGCTCTTGGGAGGGAGTGTTAAAACTGCAAGTCTACTTCAACAACAGAGCACAAGGCAGCAACAGAGCATAGGGTGTGGCATGACATGCATTAGTCATCAGGGCAAGCTGCAATCACGTGTAGCACAAAGAGCACTACAACAGATCAGTATGCCAGCACAAGAACAGATACAATCCAGTGCAGCACAGCCTGTATCACATCATCAGGAAGAGACTAAAAGGGTAGTTAAAATGGAATTGACACGTGGCATAATAGAGGACTTGATAGAATCAATTCCACATTATGATCAGTTCATCAATTCTATGGTTTGATCTATGTACACGTGTAAGGTTGAAGTTGGAAGTTAATTATAACAACTTCACCTGATAATGTGGAATTAGTTATCTCTTCTTTTAGTTTTAGCTTGTATATAAAGTAGGATTGGAAACACATTGTATTCATTCTTTTCATTATCAATAAAATCTCAGTTTCTATTTAAAGAGAGAGTACAAACTTTTATAGAGGGTAAAAAGCTTTATAATTAAGTTAACTGATGTAGCAAGCAATAAACTTTTAATAATAACATGGGCAGTTGACCTTTATTCTAATTATAAGATCTCTAACAAATTTAGAATTATAAAATGGACACGGATTTCCGAAAATACTGCAAACAGGGACAGCTGTCATTTAAGCAAGAAGACACATAGGCTTGGGGTCATGTGCAACCATTTTAAGTTTTCAGCTGTTAACCCCAACGTTAACAGTGTTAGCCAAATACTCTCTCCTCAAAACACATCTCTCACCCACAGCAGCCCCACGCCTCTCTCTCATCTCTTCACTTCTGTTTTCTAAGCAAGCTCAGACCGGTGAGAAGAAAGCCACACGCCTCTCTCTCATCTCCTCCACTTCTGTTTTCTCAGCAAGCTCAGACCGGCAAGAAGACACTAAGGCGGAATCGATGGCGGCCACATGCAGCAGCCGCTGATCTCACTCTCTCACCTAAACTGGACAGCCCCTCTCTCTCTCCTCAAACTCCTCAAACCCGCGTCTCAACCTTCTCACCTCTGTTTTTCTCAGAACCTCAGTCCAGCAAGAGAATCCGGCCACCCACTGCACATGGCCAGCCTCTCTCTTTCTATTCAAACCCGCCTCTCTCCTCCCTATTTCTCTCTTATCCCTCTTCCCAAACCAGCAACAAAAACCGGCCACCCACTGCACACGCCGTTCCTCCGCCGATTCCGTTATTTCTCTTACCCCCAACAAAACCCAACTAACTAGACATACATATCTAAACTAACTACTTAATTCAAAGCAAAAAAAAATTTGTTTTGCAGCTGAAAAAGTTTGAAGGAAATGAAAAAAGACCAAGCATTTTTACTCAAAACCTTGGTTTAGTTTCTTTTTCTCATCAACCAAACACATACATCACCAATATAGCGTATTCTCAGCAACAAAAATGACAGCTATTTCTTAGAGGAATATTGGCAAACATGTAGTGCACACAAGATCTTGAACAAAAACCCAGTATAGAACTAGGAAGAGAGAAGTACAATCAAAACCCCAAGTGCAAAATCAAAATCAAAATAAAGCAAAACCCAGATGAAATCAATAAGAAAAAACGCCAAAAATGAGCTATTTATCAAACACCTTAAGGCATTTTATTATTTGATCAAAGACATTGAAATCAGTGAGATTAGGCATGCTAATACATCAAATCATTTCAATTGATTTAAGAGGAAAACCAGAAAATCATTACATGTTACCTGAATAAGTAACAATGGGCAATCAAGCATTCCTCCTGAGCCAGGAACGTCATAAAGGAGCTCATCTATACACGGAAATGGAGGGTGAATTGCAGGTCCAAACTGCTCTAATGAAACATCAGCATCAGCCTCAATGAACATGACACCTTCACCTGTACATTCTACCACAAGCTTCCCACCAGGCCCTTCCTTAAGCCTACCTGCAAAAGGGTAGTAGAATACAAGCGTTTGTGCCAGTGCCTCTCTGATGATCTTCACTGGGTCTCTCCCTCGCATTGAGGGATTGTATCTATAGAATTGTATATTTGGGACCTGAAATCTAAGACTGTCTCTGTCATCCAAGTCTGAAAGTTGTTTAAATTCATGAGCGGTGGGCTTGGCTGGAGCTACAAGTTCTGGTTCACACCTTCTCACTGTGAAAACTAGGGAACGGGATGATGGAGCCATGATTGCCATGGATGATCAAACGGGAGTCAGAGCTTACAGCAACTATGAGAAGAGAGGAGTTTAGTAATTTAGTACAATCCTGGACCATCTTTCGGCAAATATTATTTGTTTATAAGTACACTTGTCACTGAAGAGTCATTGTTTCATTATTTAATACTAAAGACCAACAAGAGTTGCGTTTGAACTTTGAACTCTTCCAAATGTCCCATGCGAGCCGGCTATAAATGTGATAAGATAAGATCAAATAGTCAGCAGGGCTATGCTAGTGCATGTTATGCGATTTTGAAAATTGTGACCATTTTTAGCAATTGAATTGGACTCTGAACTTGTCGTCTGAACGTTCTTCATGACTAGAGCAATTAGGCAAACTTTCTCATTCATTAATAAACGTTCGCGACTTTTGTCTCAATTATACATGGTAGATTGTGACTATTTTTTTTTGTCATTTTTAAATCGTGACAGCTCCAAGATTTTTGTTTAGAGTCCGTATAAAAATGAATCTTTGATAAAAATAAAATAAAATTTGAAGTTTATGTAGTTTCATTATTACAAATACATACTAGCAAGACATGAGAAGTAATATATTTATGACATATTTTTTAGGTGATAAGTTATTATTAATTCTAATTTAATATTACTATTTAAATTATTTTTTTTACCTCATCAAAAACAACTAATAACAATTTATCACTTATTATTTGTTGTGAAAATAATTTGGACATAACATTTCTCTTTTTTTTTTTTTTTTTTTTTTGGTAAACTGGAATTGCAGTAAACACAAACTAAAAGGAAACAAGCGAATCAAGGCATAGCCTGTTGGAGTACAATTCTTGGCAGTCAACCTCAAAACACCCTATCAAGTCCACAAGCGGACATGAATGAGTAACAAAGTCCAGAGATTGGTTTAGGCCTATGTTAGCTTCGCAGTAGATGTGCCTAATGGAGAGACGAGGGATCCAACTAGCCAACTACCTACAGTCATCAAACAGTGGGGAAATCACTGAATTAGCATAGGATGGGTTTTTAAAGGCATCTACCAATGCCTTAGTGTCAATTTCAACAATAATATCGCTCAGGTTCATTTGGTTGCACAACATAAGCCCATCACGAAGAGCCCAGACCTTTGCCATAAAACTGTTTGTGCTTCCTATCCTTCTAGAAAATCCAATGACCCAGTTTCCTAGATCATCTCTTATTAAACCACCTCCCTTTGCCAAACCCGATGCTTTACTAGCAGCACCGTCCGTGTTTAGCTTCAACCAGCCCCTTCCAGGCTCTTCCCATCTGACCTGTTTCATAGACAATCTTCTGCAACTGATCGGATGGTACATGCAATGGATGAATTCCATTGCTTGCATGATTATTTGCTTGACTAGCGAAGGGTTGTTTCTTCTATTATTGAAAACTGCTTGGTTACGCTGCTTCCAAATTGACCATATAGCAAATGGGAAGAGAACGTACCAAGGAATGGCTTTGGGATTTTGAGTTGACTTCGAAGTAGCGTTAGCCTTCAACCAGCTCCTAAAGTCTTGGTCAAAGAAAGCATTGTTGGATCTTTGTACTCCAAGTTGCAGCTAGATGGTTTGAACATTACGACAATCGTGCAAGGCCTGCGTAATTGTTTTAGTCTCTGACTAACAAAGGGGGCAAGTAGTATCAATAGGGATACCTCTTCTAGCTAGACACCCCTTCACCCCAATACCTTTGTGTAGGCATCTCTATATAAACATCTGAATCCTAGGCAAGGTGTGGAGCCTCCAAATCCATGTCCCTGAGAAAGTTTCTGTGTTTCCCGGATTCATGGCTAGAAGATAGGTGCTTTTCATATCAAAACCACCTTTGGTCGCGTGTTTCCAGGCCATTTTGTCCCCATTCCTCACAACTAGAGGAGTAGGCACTACTTGGATTACCTCTTTAATCTCGGGAGGGAAATCAAAGGGAATGGCTGCCCAACTCCAACCACAAGGACCTATAACATCTTTAATGGTGAAATTTGAGGCTTCTAGGGTGAGAGGTCCTTGAACCATGGACCTGATGGGCCCGAGATCTGACCAACAACCATTCCAAAAGCTTAAAGAACTATTATAACCTGGGATTCACTTGATTCCTTGCTTGAAAATGTCTTCTTTTTTTTTCAACCCTTTCCAAGTGGGTGAGCTTGGAAGCCTTGCTGCATTTCTAGAATTAATTCTCTGCTGAGTACAGTACTTAAACTTAAGAACTTTAGCCTACATAGAGTTCTTTTCCGAGTGGAATCTCTAATTTAGCTTAGCAAAAAGAGCCGCATTTCTACCTTTGGCTGATTGAAGACCCAATCCTCCTGCCTTCTTAGGTTTGTTAACAATATCCCAATTTAGCCAATGCATTTTTCTGACATGGTCATTCGACCCCCATAGAAAGTTCCTATTAACACAGTCAATACCCTTAAGAATTTTGTTGGGAAGGAGAGTGTGCTGCATTACATGGCTAGGGATGGCAGAGGAGGAAGCCTGAACAAGGACCATTCTGCCCACCATTGAAAGCAAATTAGCCTTCCAACCAGCAAGTTTTTTTTTTCATTCGATCTAAGACAAAGTAAAAATCATGTTTCCGATCATCGGGGTGCTTTAGGGGGAAACCCGAGTACTTACCTAGATTGGTTGTTGAATCAAAGCCAAGTAAGTTTGCCAGGTTGTCCTTTAGGTCAGAATCTACGTTTGGAGAAAAGAAAACACGGGTTTTAGCAGCACTGACTTTCTAACCAGACTTAGCACAAAACTTCTGGAGCACGTCATTAATAGCAATGCAATTTTCCATATCAGCATTGGAAAAAAGAACCAAATCATCTGCAAAAAAATAGAAGTGAAAAAGTCAGGCCGCTCCTCGAGGCTTAAATAGGATTCCACAATCTGGCAGTGCATTTCTCTTCAATCAAATACCCTAGATACTCCATGCACATAATAAAGATGTAGGGGGAAATGGGGTCTCCTTGTCTGATACCCCTTGAGGGGGAGAAAGTCTCAAGGCAGCCCCCATTAAAAAGGACAGATGTCGAGACTGAGGACACACAGCTTATGATGAGCTCAACGAGATTCTGAGGAAAGTTAAACTCAACTAGCATCTCTCTAATAAAGCTCCATTCAATCTTATCATACGCCTTCTCCAAGTCAACTTTGATAGCCATAGCACCTTTACTCCCTTTCATTTTGCCTATGGTGTGCACTAACTCCTGCACGATGATGTCATTGTCCGCCCCTCTCCTCCCTGGTATAAAAGCAGTCTGGTAGGGGGATATCAGAGAGTCCAAGGGAGGACTAAGCCGGGCAACAATGATCTTGGAGATGATTTTGTAGACGGAGTTACAGAAGCTAATAGGTCTATAATTTCTAATAGACTCCGACCCTTGGATTTTAGGAATGAGAACAATATGGGTCTTATTGGGATATTTAGGAACCTTCCTTGTGCGAAAAGCTTTTTCGACTTCCTTTCTCACTGAATCCCACACAAGCAGCCAAAACCTTTAGAAAACCCCGCATGGAGCCCGTCAAGACCCGAAGCTTTATAGGGCTACATGGACCATAGAGCTTCCTTAATTTCCTTTGGGGTAACCATTGAATCTATAGCAAGTTTAGCTTCTTCCGAGAGCTGCACTTGCTAGTGGTCAATTAGAAATGGGGTCCAAGGCACCTCCGTCTGTGAGGTGGTGTATAAAGCTATAAACCCCATTCTGAAATGCTCCATGACTTCTCTTTTCTCTGTTAATGACTCCCCCTTTTCATCTGTAACTGAGGCAATATGGTTCCTCTTCCTTCTCGCAATCGTGGAAATGTGGTAAAAAGAGGTGTTGTGATCCCCTTGTATCATCTAATTTAGCCTGGACTTTAGCATCCTTAGATCCCGTTCTTGATCCAAAATTTCTTCGAGATCTTTTTGCAGCTGGCTTTCCAAATTAATAAGGAATGTGCTAGGATTAATTGACACCACTTTTTGGGCCCCATAAATCCTAGCCATAATTATTTTCTTCTTATGAAGTATGTTGCCAAATTGACATCTATTCCACACAGTAGTCTCCTTTGAAAACCCCTCTATGGATTCAGCTAAGCTTCAGTTTCTACCCCAAGCCTTTGAGACAACATTAGGGAATGATATATTTGATAGCCAGAACTCTTGAAATTTGAACGGCCTAGTAAGGTGCACTGTTTTGACCGGACAGGCTTCTAAAAGGATCGGACAATGGTCCGAATGACATCTAGGCAGGTGGGTAACCTTAGCATCCGAATAAAGAGCACACCACCCCGAGTTCATAAAAATTCTGTCAATCCTTTCCAGGATGAGATTATTGATATCCCTTTTGTTTGTCCCAGTATACCTTGGTCTAGAAAACCCCAAATCCACCATACTACATCTGTCAAGACATTCTTTGAAAGCCAGAGAGCGCCTAATACTGACTCCTCTGCCTCTAAATTTATCTTCGTCAACTAGGGGCTCATTAAAATCCTCTGCCATGATCCAAGGCATTCTATGAAGCTCTGCAACCTTGGTTAGATTTTCCCATAATATGCATCTCTCCTCACTCCTAGGACTAGCATAGATAGCAGAGAGTAACCAAGAAAAATTTGAGGAACGTACCTTAACTTTGACATGAATCTCTTGCTCAGTATTTGCAAGTGCCTCCACTTCTACCTTGTCAGAGTTCCAAAGTAGCCAGAGCCCTCCAGCATACCCAATAGTTTCTGTATGTAAAGCTCTGTCAAATAGTAGACGGTCAGTAATCTCCTTTGCCCTCCTGCCACCCAATTTGGTCTCCAAGACTATCATAATTGTCGGGTCATGGTTTTGCACAAGATCGTGAATGTGACCCTAAAAGGTAGGTTTCAGGGCTACTCTGTAATTCCAAGCAATGACATTCATGGTAAAATGATGGAAAAAGTTGAGGCACTCATCAAACAGCGGGATTAGCTCCGCTGACTTCCACACAATCCATCTAATCTTCTTCATTATATTGGGTGTCAATCCCTTCCTTGAATTCAAATCACACAGAGCTTCGCAGCCCCCCATCTCCCAAACTCGATCAACTAGGAGAAGATTGAAAACCATGGTTAGTCTGTAAACTTGGATGGGTTCGGTGTGGCACCGAATCTCCATTATCAATGTGGCAATGGGTTTGTCTTTGAGCACATATCTCTCAGGTATGGATCTTAGAGGTCTAATCTCGCATAGGATTGGGTTCGGTGTAGTTAGAGGGAGTGTCTACCTCAGTACCTTCCTTATCTCCTCTAGCGATGGCCCGTTCGCTTGGAAAACCCACCATGGTTTTTTGGGTCATAAAACATAGACCACAAGTTCATTTGACATATTGTTTCTTAGTACAATGAACTTACTAATTATTGTTGCTAAGATTAAATTTCAAAAATCATCTATTGTATCTATGTACAATAAACTTATTGATTAGAGAAATACTACGTTCACAATATTTTCATAACAAATATTAAGAACCAGGTTATTACGGGTTGTTATTAGCAAACAAAAAAGTAATTTCAGTAGTAGTTTTAAATTAGAACCACTGACAACTTGCCACGTATGTTTTGTTATAAAAGTATTGTTAAAATGTTGTAAATGTAACACTTCTCTATTAATTAATGTTGTTAACTTTCCTAAAAAAAAATGTTGTTAAGTGAACTGCAAGCGAAATCTAAATACAATAAACCTTTATCTATTCTTTATTTCAAAATTGTTAAGATTTAAATGGACTTTTTCTAAGTTTTAGATGAAAAAATTTCTACTTTGTTGTTGGGTTTTCTAGTTTTTCATCAAATTTTAGATCAAATTAGTTTTTAGTTGGGTCTTTTTTTGTATTTAAAAATATCAAAATAATGTTAAGATTATCATATTCAATTTTTTTAAAACTGGACTTAAAAGAAAAAATTTAGATCCAAAGTGTTCAAAATTTTATTTTAGGCGGGTTAAATAAAAAAAAAAAATTACATACAATTTTTTCCCTAGCTCAAGGGGTTTTTTTGAAGTTAAACTCTTAGGAATGTACCTGAAGTTATGCTTTTACATAGATCCATCTCTCACAATCTAACAACTTACCACTTATGATTTGTTATAAAAGTACTGTGAAAATGTTGTAAATGTAACACTTCTCTATTAATTAATGTTGTTAACTTTCCTAAAAAAATGTTGTTAAGTGAACTGTAAGCGAGATATAAATACAATAAACCTTTATCTATTCATTATTTCAAAATTGTTAAGATTTAAATGGACTTTTTCTAAGGTTTTAGATGAAAAATTTTCTACTTTGTTGTTGGGTTTTCTATTTTTTCATCAAATTTTAAATCAAATTAGTTTGTAGTTGGGTCTTTTTTGTATTTAAAAAGACCAAAATATTGTTAAGATTATCATATTCAATTTTATTAAAAGTGGACTTAAAAGAAAAAATTTAGATCCAAAGTGTTCAAAACTTTGTTTTAGGAGGGCTAGATAAAAAAAAAATACATATAATTTTTTCCCTAGCTCGAGGGGTTTTTTTGAAATTGAACTCCTAGGACTGTACCTAAGATTATGCTTTTGCATAAATCCATCTCTCACAATCTACCATATAAACAATTGGAACAAATGTTGTGCGCGTGTGTGTGTGTGTGTGTTTTTTTTTTTTTTTTTGTGGTCCTAGAATTATGTATTTATTTAATTAGATGGAAACTATTACACACTTTTTTTGAACTAAAATTATGAGTTGAAGACATGATTCTAATTTGAAATCGGTTTTCAACTCATAATTTCAGATTTTTTTTTTTTTTTTTACATATAAAAAGTTTGTATAACAAGCACTCCCATTTGTATTTTCCTTTTAAAGGGACTCATTGTCATTTTATTCTTTTGGATTTGGTTTGGGCACAGTGCACACTACACACAATTCAAACACGTCATAAAAATTGATCACATGATTACATTTTGTCTCCACTAATACATTGGAATACGGGTGAAAACTTTGTCCAGATCTTTCTGCTTGTAGTGTTGCTAAATTTAACGGGACCCAATATCTTTTTTTGCTTGTAACTTCTAGCAATTGTTGTGTGTCATGTCGTGTGACTTTGGCGCACACAGAAAATTCCTTTATTAATTTGAAAACAGAGCTTTGGGTATATTTAGGGTTTGAGTATTTTTTAGAGAATTTTTGTGCCACTAATATCATAATCTGACTTCTTCTTTTTTTTACAGTTAAATTTTTTTTCTTGTCACTTCCCATGGATGTATATGCATCTTATCAAACCATGTAATTTTCTAATTTTTTTTTTTTTCTTCTGTGTACTTGTTGATTTATTTTTGTCTTTACTCTACCGCTGCACAACAATAATGTTCAATAAGTTTAAACCACAAGTAAAAATCGGACAAGCATTACAAACAAGATCGACCAAGCAAAGCAACTAAAACAATCAACAAATTCCAAATCTTCTGCTTTGACTAAAAGAGGAAATATTCCATCTGCCACATGTGAAAGACCCTATTTAGAAGGGAGTTTTGAACATTCTTGCAAAACACTATTCTATTCATCAGATTATTTTTTTTTATCAATCAAACTATATATGCTTTCCTCTCTGAGAATCCTATGCATTGATCCCCCGATCATTTTTTTGGATCCACACATGGTACACAGTAGCAGCCCATGCCAACTTGTTCCAAAATCTTTCCCTTTCAGCTTGTGAATGCCTCAAAGAACTTAAGACTTACCAACCATGCATACTATTGGTGCAATACTTGCCGCAATATCCTACCATTCAATGAACTCTATAGAAGTACACACATACGTACTACAAGGAAGATATTATCAATTTGGACATTGGATTGCTATCTGATTGATCTTTTAACATGCAATGCAGCTCCTTCAAGAATCTTTCCATGGCTAGGCTTTCCAAGTAAACTGGCACCAGGATCCCATTGTCCCCTTTACTATTCTTCAATGGAATGTAAAAATATATAGGCTCTTTATTAGGCTCTGGGAAACCTTGGCTAATCCCCCATAAACAGCTTTTCCCCAACCAAAGTTCACATCTCTGGATCTCACACTTGTCAAGTCTGAAACAATGTAAGACCTCACCATGGGAAGCCTTGGTCGGGATTTTATCACCATCAAATCTATAAGGGATCGTGCATATTCCTCAGAGACATTAGCCTTTGCTGTTTTCACTAACTCTAAAGCGTATTCGATTGGATTCTGACAAAGCTTCCCAGCAGTAGTTAGAATTGCTAAGGCTACAATTGCATTGCCATAGTACCCTGCTGGTAATGGAGGACAAAATCTATCTCGTACATTAACAATAGATATTAAGTGCACATCATCATCCGGGTTTAATTGAAGTGCAATTGTTTGACACCGCCATATGCACGCTGTTAATATTTCAGATCTTGAACATTTTTGCAAATAGTGAGGGATAAATTTTCGAATAGTGGATATTTGTGTTGAGCCAAAAAAGAAAGAGCAGCAAGTCATGCCATTGGAAGCATTGGACAAGCCGCCATTTGTGTTGGCTACTTCATCAAATTCATAATGTGTGCATGTTACTCTTGGTGGGTCTCTGGCATTGAGGAGCTCCCTTTGCCACACAGGTAGAATGGAAGGGGCAGTTGCGCCTTGTGCCATCTCACCCATGGCATTCATGAATTGAACTATGCCTATTCCATCAGTCATAACATGGTTGAAGCGTAAGGCAAAAATAAAACTCCTGCACTTTAGTCTTGTCACCTATACCAATTAGCATGAGCACACAAATATGTAAGTAGATCGTTATTTTCATTAAAATATTTCTTAATTATTGCATTTTATGATAATGACTATTGTGAGCACATTGGCAGTCAAGAATTGTGGATTTAACACTTGATCTTTGTAAGTTAATTTTCCATTTCCATATGAAATGTGCACAATATCGAATGAGCGCATCTTTTGAAATTTTTGTGCTGGTTGTTGATGACACGAAGAATAGCCTGTAAGGAAAATTACCCCTTCGTCTTACATTACGGTCTGATTACTTCAATTAACGGGCCTATTATTATGTGAAATGACAGTTTATTGCTACTGAGTATTTAATAATTACTCAGATTATAGATGACTTAAACAAGTCTAAATCAAACAATTTTAAACCTTTTAATTGAACCACATAAACTCATTTATATGTTACAGTCTATGGTATTGTATGTTTACTCGAATAAAACTAAGTTTGGCATCTACACAAAACGATGAATAACAGATCAAATCTCTTCGGTTTAACTGTTATTGTTAAATGTATGGAACCACAAGCATACATTACCTGAATAAGCAACAATGGGCAATTATGCATTCCTCCAGAGCCAGGAACATCGAAGAGTAGCTCGTCCATAAACGAGAAGGGAGGATGGGTTGCATCGCCAAAGTGGTCTAGTGTAACATCAGCATCAGCCTCGATAAATATGGCACCCTCACCTGTACATTCTACGATGAACTTTGAGTCTGGCCCTTCCCTAAGCCTACCTGAAAATGGGTAGTAAAACACAAGTGTTTGTGCTAGTGCTTCTCTAATGACAATTACAGGGTCTTTCCCTTGCATTGAGTGATCAAAGCGATAAATTTGTATGACAGGAATTTGACATCGTTCCACATCATCAACGTCGGAAAGTAGTTTAAATTCATGGGGAGTTGGCTTGAATGGAGCTATTAGTTGTGGTTCACACCTCCTAACTTTGAACACTAGAGAAGTGGGTGACCGTGCCAGAATTGCCATTGTTGGAATTATACTTAAAAAGTAATAATTCAAGAGAAACACATCTAATACATCTATCAATTAACAATTATATCACGTGCATATATAATAAAATTGAATAATAAAATGTGAGTAATATACATACTAGATTATGTTATTTAAGAACCTCACAAGCAATCAGGATGCTCTCTCCAGCTAGTCAGGATTAACAAGAGCTTTATTTTCTCTTTTCACACCCCCTTGCAAGTGTGGCCTTGACAATATTTATAATATTCAGAAAGGACATGACTAGCCATAAAATCCTTCCTATCGTAATAACACTTCATGTAACAAATATGTTACATTTGTTAATAAACAACTTTATTAATTAGATTTATTAATGAAAAAGTTCTTTAATGTGTTATTACTTTTGTAACTCCATGCTAATACATGGATTCATCTATCGTTCATATCCAGAACTACTATAATGACAACACCTTTAATAGGAGTTCAAGTTACTGGTAATGACACGATAAATTTATTAAAGCTAACACTCAACGTGCATGAATCTCATTATGGAAGGACTTCCGAGATTATTATGCACTAACCATCGAAAGACTAGCCTTTATTGTCTTCCATAGTCTAAGCATTGTTAAATTCAGAACTTTTTGAATGATAAAATAGTTAAATATATGGTGTATAAATTAGACGTCCCCTTCCTCTAATTTTAACTTGTACCTCCTTTCCATCATGGTCTAATAATATGCCTATCAGAATAGGCTACATCATGAAGGATATGATCAAGTCAAGGACTACAAGGAATGCATTCATAATCTTAGTCTACTAAACTAAGTAGACCTATTTCAAGATATCAATATCTTACATCATATACATATTGCATAATTTCACAAGAGACTGAATATTTATTTCAAGGCATCATAATTTCACAAGACCTATTTCAAGGCATCATATATATTTTTCATATATATTAAAAATAAAGGCATCTTTTGGTTGAGATTAGATTGTTCTTCCTTGGTTGAGATCTTCTTCTTTTTTATTGTGGTTTTGGTTTGATTTTGGGGTTTTTTTTTTTTAGTAATATTGAGTGGTGGTGGGTTTGTGGTGGTGGTGGTGGCGGTTGGGTTGTTATTGATGGATGGTGATTGGATGTACCTATTGTGATGATGCAGGCCTTATAATTTTCTTTTTTTATAGAAGTTTTATATAGAATATTTTTACAGGTTGTGATCTTGAAATAGAAGTTTTGGTGAATGATAATGATGTGTTCAAATATATGGGTTTGGTTTACTTCTAGTACTTTTTTAACTAAACATTTTTTTGATAAGAAATTGTTAAATCACCGACTAACTGAATAACATATGGAGATCAAAACTCACAATCACTTACTAATGTATATTTAAAATGATAGGAAATGTCCAGTTAAAAGTATTGGATATAAGTCAAATAAAAAATAAATAAGGTAACTTTTTGGTGTGTGAAAATAACATTTTTTTAGCATAGCTAACGTCAATGCACTAAAAAAAGTTGTAGTTGATGAGTATAAATTATAAAGTAAAACACAAATAGTAAGACAGGTAAAGGATTTGTTTTCAAAGAACACCTATTTACCTTTTGATTCTTTTCTATCTTGTTTTAATTTGTCCTCATCCATACTACTTTTAATTTGCTATATATAGTGGTATTCTTTTGTTTTGAAAACAACAAATAATAGAAGCTCTCTTTCATATTTCTATAGTCTTCCATTTTCTCTTTTTGGCTATATAATTTTGGGTGCTGAGTAATTAAAATAAATTATTACTCTAAACAAGTATTAATTTTGTTTTCATTTATTAATATTTATCGTAATATATACATTTTTTTCCACATTGATGAGCATTGATGTTTTATTATTGGGTAATTGCTAATGTGCGCACCTTATTACACACACCGTACACATAATTTAATTTTTAGGCGAAAATCATGACTTCAAGTTACAATTTCAGTCAAAAAACTGAAATGTGAGTACAACATGTATAATAGGCAATGTTATAAACACTATCCTTTATTATCAGATAAGGAAGTTTGTCTCTGTTTCTGTTCTTACAAATAGAATTACTCTCTTCAACCTAGTAAGACTAATTTATCTGTTGCACTAAGTGAAGTTATACATTCATACATTTAGTTAAAAAGTTGTACATACTCTTCTTTTCTTTTCTATTTTTTTATTGTAAAGTTGTATGCACTTAACCATACTTGTCAGAAATATTATTTTACTAGGACACTGAATAAAAATTCTTTGTCCCACATATGAATTTTATTTTTATTTTTTTTGTTATTATTATTTTTTTAACTTAGGTTGTTTTATAAGAAAAGTGAAAAAAAAGAGAGTATAAAATGGTTATTTCATAAGAAAATAAGTTGTAATTAATAAGTATAAAATATAACACAAAAAATAAGATAGAAGATTTATATTCGGAGAACACCTATTTCTCTTTTGATTCTTTTCTATCTTGTTTTAGTTTGTCCTCTTCCGTTCTATTTGTAATTTGCTATATATAGTTGTATTCTTTTGTTTTGAAAACAACGAATAATAGAAGTTCTCTTTCATATTTCGATAGTCTTCCATTTTCTCTGTATCTATAACTATATATATCATGTTGGGTGAGTAATTAAAAATAAATTATCACTCAAAACAAGTATTAATTTAATTTGTTCATTTATTAATTTTTATTGTAATAAATATAGATATATATTTTTTTCCACAAAACTCTTCTGCTTTAGAAAGTTTATTAAATAGTATATAAAGTAAAGCAAAAAAGTGAGAATTGGTAGTGTAGTGCCCATGGGCCCAAATTACGTATTGGGCCGGTCCAAAGGCTCCTGTAAGGAAGAAAGCCCAACCCAACAACACAAAATGGTCCGAGGACATAATAACTCCAGGCTACGAGGCCACACGACAAAGGAAGTTGCCATGTATGAGCGTAACACCACGAGACAAGACGTCCGAGGATGATATTTTCCTCGGTAGCATGCTGTCGAGGACAGTATTAGTCGCCTGGCGGTCCAAAGACTCCCGTACTAAGGACCTTGGATGCAATAACTGAAAGAACGAGGACAATAGATAAGGGGATTTGATAGACAAATATTCAAGAAAAAGCTGCTACCACTGTATTGAAGACATTTTACCTACCTCTCTGGCCACATTAATGAAGAAGTGACGTCTGAACATTGGATTTCAACCTTATCCTCACCACCAGAGATCTTAGTGAAAAGATATGATGGGACAAGTATTCAAGAGGAACATCCAGACTACACGTGGAAGAAAGAAGAAAGGGAGGCAGGCCTATAAAGGGTGAGAGAGGAAGAGACAGGAAAGGGGGATTTTTGGTAGAGAGAGAGAACGGAGAGAACTTGTAAGAAAACACAAAAATTTGTCCTCGGCAGTAATATATGAAGTAATATTTCATCCACGTTTGATAAGTGCGCATGTATTCTGTGATTGTACCTAACTTTTATGTTATCTATCGCCCAAAACCCTAGATTAAAAACCTGCTCTATATATTCATTATTTTGGGCTCATAGGCTTGGTCCGGAGGTCTGACTTTACACAAAGCTTGATTTGTGCCTCTACAATTGGCGCCGTCTGTGGGAATTCTTGAGTTTTGGTGCAGATAACGTGATGGTGGGTTTGAATCCAGACCATGCAGAATCTCTAGGATCTCAGTACGAGTATCCATTCCAACAGTTAGAGCAGATGGGAGTTCGAGAAGGCAGTGTGCACTCGGGGCGAACTGCCGGTAATCATCCGCAGGGCAGAAGCAGGGGCTCTAGTGAGGCAAATACCAAGGCCATGCAGAGGGAGATTGACTAGCTGAAGAGAAAGTTACGTCGGGCTAAGCGGAAACGGACGCTTTCCATACCTGACCTTTCATTAGATGACTCCCAGAGCAGTGGCTATAAGCCGAGGTCAGGAACTCCTCCTAACGAAACTTTCTCGTACCAAGAAGGAAGTCTCCATGATATGGCAAGCAAGAAATCCCTTCCTAGGGGCTCGGGTAGTGACGCCATGGGGAAAGCACTGCACTAGCTTTCCAAGTCACCTTTCACACGTCGTATTGAGAAAGGAAAACTCCCCCGTCGGTTCACGCAGCCAAACTTCACCATCTATAATGGCAGAATAGACCCAGTGGAGCACGTGAGCCATTTTAATCAACGCATGGCGGTCTATTTACATAATGAAACCTTGATGTGTAAAGTCTTTCCCTCAAGTTTAGGACCCGTTGCGATGAGATGGTTCAACGGCTTAAAAGCGGACTCCAATGATTCCTACATGGAACTTACAATGGCATCTGGGTCCTGTTTTGTTACATGCAGTAGAGTACCTCGGCCTTTAGACTCGTTACTATCTATGGCCATGAGAGAGGGTGAGACGTTGAAAACCTACTCGGATAGATACTGGGAAGTATTTAACGAGATTGATGGTGATTTTGATGAGGTGGCGGTTAACACCTTTAAGGTCGGCCTTCCAGTTGAACACGATCTAAGGAAATCCTTGACCAAGAAGCCGGTAAAAACGGTTCGTCGGCTTATGGATTGTATCGATGAGTATAAGAGGGTTGAGGAGGATCAGCAGCAAAGCAAGGGAAAAATGAAGATTGTCCCTCAGGAGAGTAGGGATTTCAAGGCAGAGAGATACAATAACAAATGGCCGCGGAGGGATTTTACTAGTCAGACTAGGTCGGCCCCACCCTAGATAGTGAACGCTGTGTTTCGTGAGCCGGTGCAGCAAGTGTTGGAGAAGATTTGCCGAGAACTGTACTTTAGGTGGCCAAATAGAATGATAGGCGACCCTACGAAGCGTAATCAGAACCTTTATTGCAATTATCATCAAGATAAGGGCCATACTACGGAAAACTGCAGGAATTTATGGATTTACCTGGATCAACTGGTGAAAGAAGGAAAACTAAGGCAATTCATGGATCGGCCTAATGAACAAGGAACACAATCTGGTTCTGTGAATCAAAGCAGCAACACTATGAGACCCCCACTGGGCACGATTAATGTCATTTTTGCCGCACCAGGTAGGACGGGGTCTTGCCCCATCAGGGTAATGGCAGTATGGCGTCCTTCTGCCGAGGACCTCAGCTTGGAACCGAAGAAAATTAAGAAGAATCCTCTACCCATTTTGGGATTTTTCGAGGAGGATAAGCTTGGCACTATTCAACCGCATGATGACGCGCTAGTCATCACGCTAAGGATAGAGGGATACGATGTAAAGAGAGTGATGGTTAATCAAGGGAGTGTGGTTGATATTATGTACCCGGATCTGTTCAAGGGGCTTAATTTGAGGACCGAAGATCTTACAGCCTATGACTCTCCGTTGATAAGCTTTGAAGGGAAGGCTGTCATTCCGAAGGGGTTAATCTGATTACCTGTACAGTCAGGGCCAGTAGTGGTAGATGTGGATTTTATTGTAGTAGACGCCTACTCCCCTTATACAGCCATAGTAGCAAGACACTGGCAACATGCCTTAGGTGCCGTGTCGTTAACTCTACATGTTAAGGTGAAGTTCTCGTATGAGGATGGAGTCAAAGAGATAGTAGGTAGTCAGTTCGTGGCGAGGCAATGCATAACAGCAGCAATTATGCGTCAGACGAAGCAAGAAACCCAGACTTTGGCCGGGAGAAGTTTATAGCAACTAACGTCCTCGGCCAAACTAGATGAGGCTGAGGTTGAAGAACCTGGATGTGAGGACTTGGAGAGGGTGGTTGTTGCAGATGATACGGAGAAATTCTTCCAGGTAGGAAGTCAGCTGCCCCTACAAGAGAAGGAAGATCTAATTGCGTTTTTAAAACAAAACATCGATGTGTTTGCATGGGATGCTTACGAAGCTTCGGGGGTTGATCCGGGGTTTATTTGTCATCACCTCAACGTTAGTCCGGCCGCAGTACCACGAAGGCAACCACCTCGGTGCTCATCTAAAGAGCACGCCGACGCCGTTAAGGAAGAAGTGTTGAAACTTAAGAAAGCAGGGGCAATTAAGGAGGTGTTTTACCCAGAATGGTTGGCCCACACTGTGGTAGTGAAAAAGAAGAATGGAAAGTGGAGAGTGTGTGTAGACTTTATAGACTTGAATAAGGCCTGTCCTAAGGACTCATTTCCAATGCCCCGCATAGACCAATTGGTGGATGCTACTGTGGGTCATCCTCGGATGAGTTTTTTAGATGCTTTCCAAGGATACCATCAAATACCCTTAGCTCCAGAAGACCAGGAGAAGACAGTTTTTGTCACACCCACAGGGAATTACCACTATAAGGTGATGCCCTTCGGCTTGAAGAATGCCGGGGCTACTTATCAAAGAATGATGACGCGGATGTTTGAACCGCAATTGGGAAAGACGATTGAGGTGTACGTAGATGACATGATGGTTAAAAGTAAGATTATCTCGGCTCACATACCAGACCTCGATGACACCTTCCAAACACTGAGAAAGCATAAGTTACGCCTCAATGCATCCAAATGTTCCTTTGGTGTAGGATCTAGTAAATTTTTGGGTTACATGGTGACGCATAGAGGAATTGAGGTCAACCCCGCTCAGGTCAAGGCCATCAATAACTTACAGCCATCTTAGAATCCGAAGAAAGTGCAGAGGTTGACTGGGATGACCGCTGCCCTCAATCGATTCATCTCAAGATCAGCTGATCGGTGCAGGCCATTTTTCCAATTATTGAACAAGTGGAAAGGGTTCGAATGGACAGAGGAGTGTGCCGTCGCCTTTTAGCAACTTAAGGAGTATCTTTCACATCCTCCTATCATGTCTCGGCCTGAAGTTGATGAAGTCTTGTTTGCATATATTGCAGTCGCAGCCCATGCCGTTAGTTTGGTGTTGATAAGGGTTGATAAGGAGGTACAGAAACCGGTTTATTATGTGAGTAAGTCCTTGCATGAAGCCGAGGTGCGTTATCCACCATTAGAAAAGGCAATCCTGGCCGTAGTACATGGTACACGTAAGTTCCCCCACTATTTCCAGTCTCATACGGTGGTTATTCTGACTCAACTTCCTCTCAAAGCTATACTCCGGAGTGCGGATTATACAAGTAGGATCGCAAAGTGGGGAACCATCTTGGGCTCCTTTGATATCAAGTACATGCCAGGCATATCAATAAAGGGTCAAGTATTAGCTGATCTGGTTGTGGAATTTGCTGAGCCTACCATAGAAGATAGTGCCATGAAGAGTGACATTGATGAAAAATCAGTTGGTATGATTGCATGTAAAGATTGTGCGGGATGGACCGTCTACGTCGATGGGGTTTCCAATCAAAGAGGATCAGGGGTGGGTTTGGTAATTGTGACCCCAGAAGGCCTCACACTGGAAAAGTCCTTGAGATTGGGATTCTCGGCTACTAACAATGAGGCCGAGTATGAGGCTTTGCTAAAAGGGATGGATATGGTCCATAAATTAGGAGGAAAGACTGTGCAAGTATTCTCGGACTCACAACTTGTTGTGGGTCAAGTGGATGGAAAGGTGGAGGCCAGAGATCCGAGGATGCAAGACTACTTGAGTCAAGCCAAGGTGGTATAAAGCAAATTCGAATCCTTTACTTTATCTCATGTCCTTAGAAGTAGCAATGCATATGCTGACTCCTTAGCAACTCTTGTCACGTTCAAGGACTACCTCGGATTATCCTAGTTGAGAACTTACCCAAACCCTCGAGAACGATTGGGAACGTTGTCCATGTTCACCAGATCAGGGTGGGGCCTAGTTGGATGGACCCCATTGTATCCTTCCTCAAGGATGATGTTCTGCCCGAGGAAAGGGTCGAGGCGGACAAAATACGTAGAAAAGCATCTCGATTCTGGTTGGCCGAGGATCATAAACTCTACAAACGATCTTTCTCTGGCCCATACCTGTTGTGCGTACACCCTGAGGCGACAGAGCTGCTTTTGGAAGAATTACACGAAGGAGTCTGTGAGAGTCATACGAGAGGAAGGTCTTTGGCTCACAGAGCCCTAACACAGGGGTATTGGTGGCCCAACATGCTACAGGAAGCTCAAAGTTATGTGCAGAAGTGTGATCAATGTCAAAGGTTCGCACCAAACATTCATCAGCCTGGGGGTGTGCTCAATCCTCTAACGAGCCCCTAGCCTTTTGCACAATGGGGTCTGGATATTGTGGGTCCCTTCCCGAAGGCACCTGAAAACAGAAGGTGGTTGGTTGCCGGCACTGACTACTTTACCAAATGGGTGGAAGCCGAGCCCTTAGCAAACATCAGGGATGTCGACGTGAAGAAATTTGTGTGGAAGAATATTGTCACTCGATTTGGAGTTCCTCGTACTCTTATTTCAGATAACGGTCTACAATTTGATAGTAAAGCGTTCAGGAGATATTGCTGCGACCTCGGCATAACCGACAGGTACTCCACCCCAGCTTATCCGCAAGGAAATGGGCAGGCCGAGGCGGTCAACAAAGTGATAGTCAACGGCCTTAAGAAGAGGCTGGATGATGCCAAAGGGAGATGGGTAGGGGAATTACCTCATGTTCTATGGACTTATCGGACCACCCCACGCCGATCAACGGGAGAGATGCCCTTCGCAATGACTTACGGTGCCGAGGCTGTCATCTCTTTGGAAGCCGGTTTTCCAACAATGAGAACAAGTTCCTTCGCCTCGGAAAACAACGATAGACTATTAGAAAGAAGCCTAGACCTGATTGAGGAAAGGAGAGAAGTTGCCATGATCCATTTGGCTCACTATCAACAAAAACTGAAGCAGGGATATGATTCGAATGTAAACTCGAGACTGCTTGTTCTTGGAGACTTAGTGCTGAGGAAAGTAGTGGGTAATACCAAAGACCTAGCATGGGGAAAGCTTGGACCAAACTGGGAAGGGCCGTATTGCATTACGGCGATAGCCGGAATAGGAGCTTATTACCTTGCAGACTTAGATGAAAAAGTTGTACCTCACCCCTGAAATGTAAGTAATTTGCGACGATATTATTATTAATAAAAAACACTTTTGTCATTTTAACCTCATCGCTATTGTGCTGTACGTACTATTATGAGAATAAGGTTAAGTCGGGTCCTCAGATCCTCTACCTTAATTTAAAAGCAAAAACGGGTTTACGCCGGATTCTTGGATTCTTTACCTTAGTTTGAAAATTAAAAATAAGGTTAAGCCGGGTCCTCGGATCCTCTACCTTAATTTAAAAGCAAGAACGGGATTACGCCGGATTCTTGGATTCTCTACCTTAGTTTGAAAATTGAAAATGAGGTTAAGCCGGGTCCTCGGATCCTCTACCTTAGTTGGAAAGTAAAAACGGGGTTACGCAGGATCTTCGGATCCTCTACCTTAGTTGGAAATGAAAACGGGGTTACGCCGGATATTCGGATCCTCTACCTTAGTTTGAAAATGAAAATGAGGTTAAGCCGGGTCCTCGGATCCTCTACCTCGTTCCAAATTGAAAATGAGGTTAAGTCGGGTCCTCGGATCCTCTACCTTAATTTAAAAGCAAAAACGAGGTTACGCCGGATCCTCGGATTCTCTACCTTAGTTTGAAAATTGAAAATAAGGTTAAGCCGGGTCCTCGGATCCTCTATCTTAGTTGGAAAGTAAAAACGGGGTTACGTCGGGTTCTCGGATCCTCTACCTTAGTTGGAAATGAAAACGGGGTTACGCCGGATCCTCGGATCCTCTACCTTAGTTTGAAAATGAAAATGAGGTTAAGCCAGGTTCTCGGATCCTCTATCTCGTTCCAAATTGAAAATGAGGTTAAGCCGGGTTCTCGGATCCTCTAACTTAATTTAAAAGCAAAAACGGGGTTACGCCGGATCCTCGGATTCTCTACCTTAGTTTGAAAATTGAAAATAAGGTTAAGCTGGGTCCTCGGATCCTCTACCTTAGTTGGAAAGTAAAAACGAGGTTACGCCGGATCCTCGGATCCTCTGCCTTAGTTGGAAAGTAAAAACGGGGTTACGCCGGATCCTCGGATTCTCTGCCTTAGTTGGAAAGTAAAAACGGGGTTACGCCGGATCTTCGGATTCTCTACCTTAGTTTAAAAGTAAGACAAAATTGAAGTTAATTCGGAGCCCCAAAGGCAGTTACAGAGACAGCGATTGGGTTGTATGGGTTCTTTGCCGAGCGCCTACGCGTTATCTAGAAACAGGTAGGTACTTGCAATGTGTACCTCAAATATGGATTCCGTATGATTTTTATTAGTTTCTAAGTATTATGTATAATGCTAAAGCCACTAACAGTCTAAGTGTGGAACATATCAGGAATGTTAATGCCTATTGTTTTAATATGTTAACACGAAGATAATTTTTAAGCAAGTCCTAAGTAAACGGATTCCACATTAATGTATTACTTTTTAGCATCTTGCTCGTTCTCAAAATTAAACAAGAATTTGTAGTCATCACTTAAAGCATTTGCAAGTATATGAGTCGCACAAATTTCCTTTGTCCTTATTTGACTAGTGGTAAGAAATTATAAATATACGCTGTGTATTCGAATTGTTGTTTTGTCATATTATATGTGTAACAACGGAATAAGTTACAAATACCAAATACAACACAAAACAGCAATTTAAGTTGGAAATTCTTTTCATTAAATGAAGGATTTGTCAATACATTTATAACCAAATTGTTAAGTTACAAAGGAAAGAAAGTAAAAACTGAAACTAAGAAGTAAAAATACAAAGGCAAAAGCAACAAAAAAGAGAGGGGAACAGCTAAGACACAAGTGATTATGGCTTGGGCTGGATCAGACCTTTCGAATCCGTAGGAGGCACCACCGAGGCCGAGGACCCCCCAACTGTCTCCTTAGGCTTTATGGGCAGGGTCGCCAGAACTAACTCCATGGTCCCGCCTACCTCAGGGTTGGGGGGCAGCTCCTTGGGGACAAGAGGAGGTTGTGAATCTTCAAGTTGGGCAACAGAAGCAGCATCGCCGGCAGTAGCCTCCTCGACTTGCGCCTCAGCTGAGGAAGGGTGGGGATCATCCTTGGCTGAGTTAGAGGCAGCCACTCGGATAGCAGGAGGGATATAGGCGTTCTCCACCTTCCATAGGGGAGAGGAAGCATAAACTCCGGCTTGAGAGAGAGCTTCCTTCCACACCTAGAGGCAGTAGTCCCTACAAACCCCCGGCACTTGGGCTTTGAATGTATCAGTGGTTTCTGCCACACCCATGTCATAGCCGCTTTGCTCAGCCTCGTCAACCATTGCCTCGGCTGTTTGTGCCTTGACAAGTGCCTCCTCTTTGGCCTTGAGAGCCTCCTTCCTAGCCTCCTCGGACGATGTAAGATCCCTCTTAAGATCTTCTGCTAACTTTTTGGCCGAGGCGAGGTCTTCATTGGCACGCTGGAGCTGCAACCTCTGATCCTCGGTCTGCCTAGTAGTGGTCTTCAGCTGGGCCTCCAGACCTGACCTCTCGCTCTCCGCTTTACCCAGGCTGACAGCCACCTCCTGCAGTTTCTTCTCCTTAAGCTCCAAAATCCTCTTGGTCTGATCCAGCCTCACCTCCTCATCCCTTAGTGCTTTATATGAGTTAGCGACAATCTCCTCTGCCCTATGTGCAGATTGGACGGCCTGCGTGCAAACATTGTTAGTATACAACATACGAAGACAATTAATGTCAAACAAAGAAATAATAACAACAAGTGCAATAAAGAAAAGCACGGATATGAAGAAACAATCAATTCAAAATTCTTACCATGGCTAACTCTTTCTTGAGGATCATGAAGACGTTTTGATCCCTCATCCTTCTTAGTTCGTCCATGTCCTCGGGTAGTAGAAGTGCCTGCTCTAATGCATCAGCGATGCAGGCAGCTGTGCCCTCATCGGATCCCTTGATAGACGCGTCAGCAGTGACGGCCTGATCGTCTACATGCATTTGGGGAGCCCAAATGGGCGCATGGAATGCTACTGGAGGGTCAATTTGCCTCTCCGACCTTGTGTGGGCATGGCGAGCATGCTTGCCTCCCCTCTCCGGTTCTGTCTCTTTAGTGGGGAGGTCTTTGTTCCCATTGAGTATCTCCTTCCCCTTGGGCTGATCCCTTTTTCTTTTATGGTCAGCGGGATCGGGGTGTTGAACTTGAGAGGAAGGAGGAAGGGTAACCTTTATTGAGGGAACCTTCTCGGTGCCCTTGTCCTTAGGTTTTGCAGAGGGCACCTTAGGAGGCTCCTGCACTCCAGCTTACCCTTCAAATACGTCCTTGAGACTGGGCTTGGGTCTGCGCTGGATTCCCATTCTTATCAAGGGTTGGTTGTCGTCGTCCGAGGATGTGAAAGAGGGGGAGCCGACGATAGGAGAGGGATGCCTGGGCAGAAAGAGCCGATCTAAAGCTTCGAATTCCTCCTCCGAATCCGAAAGTTCAACAACTTCTTCTTTCTCTTCCTCTTTTTCTTTTTCTTCTTCTTCTTCTTCTTCTTCTTCTTCCTCTTCCTTGGTGACTGACTGGGAGAAGGAACCTTCACCCAATTTGGGACGAGCCGAGGTCGTGGCAAGATGAGAGGCTCCAGGTACAACCCTCACAGGTTCGGTGATAAGGACGCCTTGAGGAACTGGAGTGCCAGGAGGCAACAAAAAGCCTTCAACCGCTACACTGATCCTCGGCAACCGCAGATCCTTCTCTTTGATGACGCACTTAGGATCTTGGAAAGCAGTGGAGATGGGTGTGTATCCGAGAATGAGATGGGTGGCGCGAAGTTGACCGTCTGAATGCACAAACACCTCGGCCTTCATGATCTTGTTCAAACAATCAAAGTTGACGAGGTTAGCGCGATGGGTAAGCGCGCGACGATCTGCACATATATATTCAAAGAAACAAATTAACACAAGCAAATCAAAGAAAAACACAACCAACAACAAAAACAGAAGATTTATCATTAATTAAGGCTGCTCAGATACTTACCAGGTGTCCCCTCCCTCGTCGGACAGGGGAGACCATCATGCCACTCCCCGGACAGGATAAGGAAATCTTTGTCTAAACCCTTGTTGGAGTGGGGGAGGCATTGGATTAGCCTGATCTCGGGGTGCCTAGACTTTAGGTAGTACGTATGCCCTTTCAAATGGTGGAGATTGTACACCCAGTTCATCTCATGGTGAGTGAGTCCTAATCCTAATCTTTCATTTAGGACGTCTATAGCTCCTAAGATCCTAAACATATTCGGGGCACACTGGGTGGGAGACAACCTAGCTGTTCTAAGGTAACTCCTAGTAATAGGCATCATAGGGATTCTCATCCCTCCCCTCTATGAATGCTATCATAGGGATCACCACCTCACCGATGTCCCTATCGGTGAGCCACCCTCCTTGCTCACAATATTTGACGAATACTCCCTGAGGGATCCTGTATTTAACCTTAAACTCTTTTATTTTTCCAGGAGTATCCACTAAAGATGCAAACCTACTCATTTCCTAAAACTAAGAAAAGAATACTATGTTAAGGTTGGGAAGTTTAGATGGCCGAGGACAGAAAATATGAAAAGAAAAACGAGAAAGAACGAGCAGTAATAACGAAAACAGAAAGTTAGAGTACTTACTTTAAAGTAACTATATCACCTCGGCTAGAACTGAAAAGACTAGAGACGCGTGTAGATTGCAGGAAGGGCTAAATTCGGTGTACAAACTCTGAAATGAACGAGGGACCTTTGAAATGGCAGTCTTTATTTCGTGGAAAGGCGTAAAGCGGGAAGCCTCCCGCCTGTCTCCTCAAAATACGCCTACCCGTCGGATGAGCATCGTGCGGTTAGAAGTGGGGAACATAAAGCCGCCAACATTTAATTGAAGCGCGTTCTGTAGATCGAAGCTTCAGAAGCGGATTGCCTCACGTGTGTGTGTATCGAAACCCTCATTCCTCCCATAAAACAGAAATAAGGATTTTGAGGTAGTGCCCATGGGCCCAAATTACGTATTGGGCCGGTTCAAAGGCTCCCGTAAGGAAGAAAGCCCAACCCAACAACACGAAATGGTCCGAGGACATAATAACTCCAGCTTACGAGGCCACACGACAAAGGAAGTTGCCATGCATGAGCGTAACACCACGAGACATGACGACAGTATTAGTGGCCTAGCGGTCCAAAGACTCCCGTACCAAGGACTTTGGATGCAATAACTGAAAGAACGAGGACAATAGATAAGGGGATTTGATAGACAAATATCCAAGAAAAAGCTGCTACCACCGCATTGAAGACATTTTACCTACCTCTCTGGCCGCATTAATGAAGAAGTGACGCCTGAACATTGGATTTCAACCTTACCCTCACCACCAGAGATCTTAGTGAAAAGATATGATGGGACAAGTATCCAAGAGGAACATTCAGACTACACGTGGAAGAAAGAAGAAAGGGAGGCAGGCCTATAAAGAGTGAGAGAGGAAGAGACAGGGAGGGGGGATTTTTGGTAGAGAGAGAGAACGGAGAGAACTTGTAAGAAAACACAAACATTTGTTCTCAGTAGTAATATATGAAGTAATATTTCATCCACGTTTGATAAGTACGCATGTATTCTGTGATTGAACCTAACTTTTATGTTATCTACCGCCCAAAACCCTAGATTAGAAACCTGCTCTCTATAAATTCATTGTTTAGGGCTCATAGGCTTGGTCCGGAGGTCTGACTCTACACAAAGCTTGATTTGTGCCCCTACAGGTAGAAAGTTTATTAAATAGTATATAAAGTAAAGCAAAAAAGTGAGAATTGGTAGAATTTCTACTATGGAGTTTTTAGTCAAGAAATTACTAAAGTACTTCATCATATAAAAAAAAAAAAAAAAAAAAAAATTATTACAGTAGTAGAGTTTGTATTTATGTCATAGTTACGGATGACGAGGTAGTTACTTACAAGTTATACGAAATATTCAAATGAAACTTTTGCTTCTAAAATTAAAGTTCTAATCAAACATAAAATAACCAACACATGAATTTGATTTTAAATGAGTTTTTCTTTACTGGTAAAGGTTTTGGTTACTAGATATTCAATATTTCTATTGTTAAATTCTTTTTAGTAGCGATAAAAAAAATACTAAACACTAAATACAACAAAAACTTAAAAGTGAAAATCTCAAATGAATAAGAAAATGACTTGCCTAAAATTATAATTCCTTGAGCCTAAAATTATACCCTAAAAAAAAAAAAAAAAAAAAAAAAAAACCTAACATTATATCTACCAGGCCTATTTGCACTTGCTCTCCTTCTCTTCATTTTGGTTGGTGGTGGCCATGGTGGGAATCAAATTGATACATTGAGTGTTTAAACATAAAATAATGCCACGTGACGGGTATGCGAATTACAAAGTGGGCAATACATAGATTTATATGGTACAAGTTAAATGGTTTGGAAATTCAAATATGGCAGGAGGTGTTTGATGACTTTATGAACAAAATTCAAGGAATAATTGTGAGCACCTTGAGGCATTGCCACCGAATGCCACCATGACTGACAAAATTTTACCAAGGAAATCTTAATCTAATCACATAATTTATATATTACATTAAGTATGCACACAAAGATTACACATGCAAGCCCCATCTTTTCCTTAAAAAAATAGTAAATTAACATCTAATGAAAGGATCATGCATCAAACTATTTTACAGTAGAGTCTGATTTGATCTAGTAAGGATGTGGTGTAAAATCCATATTTTACACTATCTAACAAGAGATCGTCATGTTATTTTTTGTTAGATATAGTTCAACAATTTACTTTTGTGATTAAGCAAAAGAAACAACATAGGGATCTAATTATAAACAATAACATAAATAACTGTGATAAGCAAAAACAATAAATAAAATACTACATGCACAAGAAAATAAATTTGCAAAATAATTATAAAAAAAAACTTACAAATCAAATGCATGAAGAATGAATGATACAAATCAAGTCTTGAGTTCAACACAATCTCCTTAAAGCAAATTTCGCCCCTCACATAATTTGTTGTATTTTGAGAGTTGCGGATGTCTGCCTTTCAGTATAAAATGATTTACAACACGAAGAAGAAGCACACTAAGTTCGTGCTCTATGAGCTAATCTATGTCTCTTTCTTTCTCTTTGACTCAAAATGAATGCACACAAAATTCTCTCTAGGAGAGTTTCTCAAAAAAAAAAAAAATATTTTTCATGAATGAGGGATTATAAAAATATACGTTACTAAACAGACATATTGTTTCAAAAAAAAAAAATTGTTGTATACAGACTTAATGACTCAAAAAATAAAATATTATTATTATTTAGACAAGAGGGCCAAGTTTCCACATGTCTAAAGTCCAACCCAATGTCTAATCCATGAGCATATAAATTCATATTTTCTAGCATTTCCTATTTAGAACTAAAGAATTCTCACTACTTTAATATCATGTTCAAGTGAACATTTAAGAGTCAATTTTTTATTTACTCCATACTATTTTTTCAACAATCTCTCACATGAATGGAAATTGATAAAACACAATACAAATGATGATGCAGACATAGAAAGAATAGAAGAAAAGTTACTGTATCGAGAGAAGTAGATTTTAGTTTTGAACTTTCCTTGGTGAAAAACTATCGGATATACTAGCTAACCAATGAATATGATGTCTTGAATTGTTTAGCCGTTTGGGTATACTAAGACAATAGAATTCACACAGTTTCTTTTCGAACATATTTCGTTCTTATGGCGTGTTCATTTCGGCTCTGAACATATCCTGGTATTTTCTTGAAGTGCTTTAGAGATTCAGTCTTAAAATTATCATGGAAGCAGCCCTCTTCACACTCATATAGATGACTCTCATTAAAAGTATCTTGCTATACCTCACTTGGATTTACAAGATATAAGAATCATTAAAAACAAAGCTTACTCTGAACGTCGTTTACAAGCATCACTATTTCATCATAGGAATAAGTGGGAGATGTTATCTCCATAGTGATAAAACTAGTCTCTACGATTCGATTTGCCATCTCGGAGACTTTTAGGTTATAGGCTTTAACCCCATTTCTCTCGATGAATGCGCAGTTTATTTGTTCTCCACTTAAATAATTGATTACGGATCCGTTTTATAATTTGGTATCACTTTCATATGAGAGCAACTGCCTCATTGTATTATGTCTCCAACAAATATATTGATACCTACTATAACTCTGTGCCTTACCAATATATACAAATAGGAGGCACAAGTAGCTAACAATGCATATTTGTTTAGATTTATAAAGACTTCCCAAAAAACGCATATGCTCTTCGCGTAAGGTGTTTTTCATTAGACTGTTTTCACATTTCTCATGTGATTGAAACAAAACAAGTCCTTCAAATGTATTAGAAAATTTTATTTCTGGCATCATATCTACAACACCTACATCTTTCGAGTTGAACTCATTAGTCAACATCATCTTTGTAACTTTTATTATTGCTACATACATGAGCATATCCCACAACGACATAGCCTCTTGTGATATGTTTCACATCACGCACTAGTCGCATTATATCTAAACTCATTTGACACCATCTTATTGTCAAAGTTCTCATATCATTGCATTGAAACTTACTTCATTTTATACAAAAATTTAACAAGTCTACCCATTCTGTTTTCTTGTACAAGAATCATAAACTCCTTTGGTTTATTGTGTATTAAGAAAACTCACATCTTCCTTTTGTTTGTCGCCTTCTACAACTAGCCTTGCCTTGTAATAGTCAATAATTGCAGCAACTCTCAAATTCTTAGGTGTTAGATCCACCAATTACCATGCATAGAATTTCAAGATGGATTTATTGCACTATTAACAATCTCTTTTCCAGGAAGACATCTCTTAAGATATCACTTCTTTAAGGCTTTAAGTTCATCTTCTAACATTTAAATTAGAAAATTTAGATCAAACAAATATGACGTTTTTCCTTTTATTATGCTTAGGCTCAACTTCTCTTCCATCAACTCTTGATCATGAGATATACTAAACATAGACTTTAGCTTTCTTTTAAGAAAGTTTAACACTTGAAATATATTCTAATTAATTTTTATGCATATAAGAATAATAAATTCAAAAATTAGAAAGCACCATGCGCTACTGTTATGACCATAACCAATGAAAACACAATCAATAGTTCTTTATCATTTAGGAATAGGAACCACCACCTTCATCAAACACCCCCACATTTAAAGAATTTATAGAAAGGCGATCACTATTTTCATAATTCACAAGGTGTCTTAGTGGTTTCTTTTAAGGCATCTCAATGAACAAGTAATTAGTGAAAATAATAGCTTCTCCCATAAGTTCTACAATCAAGAACTTATTATATTCATTGAGTTATTTCTCAACTTCATTCTTATAATGAATGAATATCTTTAATGCTTCATCCTTGCTTACTTAATAAGCACTCATAATAGACTTTTGTGTCTTTCAAATTTTAGACAACTCAAGTATGTCAATTAAGGCATATAACATATATTTCATTCAAGGAAATATGACAAAACATATATTGGGATTAAAAACATTAATATCCAATCAAGTTCACACATGCTTAAAATATATGTCCATGTATGTAATTAAATAAGACTGTAGGTGCTCAAATACAATAATCTTGTGTCCTCCATATCAATACATAAAATTGTCTCTTAAACTATATAAATAAATAGCCTAGGGGTGAACATACACTCTCTAACTGAGAGTGAAGCCCCATAAAACAGCCCCACCAGTGTATCTGTCTCATTGCTTTTCAAAATTCATGCAACCACAGTGTCTATATATTTGTATTACTCAGATTTAATGCCATAGACTAGTGTCATTGCAATCTTGCACAAAATTCAATAGTCAAACGTTTGATATCCAGCACAGATTTTACAGAAGTCTAAAATCATACATTTATGGTCAATACTCAGTACTGCAATAAAGACTAAATTGTAACAGATTTACCATGGCAAAATGTATATCAATGGGTCAATGAATAAACGGTAAAGTGAATCACATTCTCTCAACAAGAACGTGTTAATATTAAATCACATAACAATAGTCAAACAAGCAACACATGCTTTTCATTAAGTCAAAGATATGTTAGTAAGATACAAACTTACAGCAAAATGTATCAACTTTAAAAGGGTATATTCCCTCTTGACCAGAAAATGATCCTTCGAATGGGAAAATTGCAATGATAACAAGAATCTCAAAATTTGAAGTATGTTAGTGCAATCCGAATTACAAATATCAAACCGTCAATATGTATTCAAAAATTAAGGATACACTACCCTTGAAATCAATAAAAAATATTACCCAACCAAATTAGAGGCCAGACTTGACTTATTAATAAATTTTCAAGGCCCAAAAAGAAATATCAAACAATATAAAGAACCTTTCTTTATCACAAATATCATATATGTGTTACCCTCTCTAATCGTGCAAATCATCACTGCACTATTTTGTTTTGTTTAATTTAAACAAAAAAATAAAACAAACATTTTTGGGAATTACGATGTTACCATATAGAAAATCTATCCAAATTTGAAAATGAAGCCAACAAAAGAATGTCCATCGAAACCAACTTAGGATAATTATGAAGCCTTTCACAGTAATCACAAAAATAAATTAAGAAACTAAAAATTTGCTTTAAGATTGTTGGATATATTTCAACAATTTATTTTTGCGATTAAGCAAAAAGAACAACGTATGAATTTAATTATAAGCAACAACATAAATAGTCGTGATAGACAAAAAAAAAAAAAATTCACAGACCAAATGCATGATGGATGAATGATACAGATTAAGTCTTGTGTCTGACACAATCTCTTTAAAACAGAGTTTGCTTCTCACACAATCTGTGGTGCTTTAAGACTCGCCGATATTTGCCTTCCAGGATAAAATGATTTACAACACAAAGAAGAAATACACTACGTTCGTGCTCTATGAACTAATTTATGTCTCTTTCTCTCTTTTTGACTCAAAATAAATGCACAAAAAAATTTGTTTATAGGAGAGTTTCTCCAAAAAAAAATTTATTTTTCACGAATAATGGACTATGAAAAAATATGTTACTGAATGGAGACACTATTTTAGACAAAACCGTTGTATCCAAACTTAATGACTCATCCCTCTTCCCTTATATGTGTATGTGTGTGTGTGTGTGTGTGTTTTTTTTTTTCAAATAAAAAAAGATACTGAGTATTGTCGAATCGTCACACATTGATAAGATGTGATATTGAGAAGATGTTTATCACTTACTCCGCGACACTAACTACCGCATGTAGTTTTGGTATTGGTGTGTAAGTGTATTCCCTTATCTCATCTCCCTTCCCCTATGTGTGTGTGTGTGTGTGTTTCTCAAATAAAAAATATACTCAGTGTTATCGCGTCGTTTCACATCGGTAAGGTGATATATTGAGAAGAAGTTTATTATTTAAGCCGCGATACTAACTACCACATGCAGTTTTGGTGTTGACGTGTGAGTGTATTTCCTTATCTTATCCCTCTTCCCCTATATGTGTGTGTGTGTGTGTGTGCGCGCGCGTGTGTGTGTGTGTGTTTCTCAAATAAAAAATGACTCAAAAAATAAAATAATATTATTATTTGGACAAGAGGGCCCAATCCACACATGCCTAAAACCTAACTCAATGTCCAATCCATGAGCATATAAACTCATATTCTCTATCATCTCCTATGTGGAACTTAAGGCTTCTCGCCACTTCAATATTATGTTCAAGTGGACACTTAAGAGTTATTTTCTTATTCACACCATACTATTTTTCCAACATTTTTTTACTTAAAGCTAAATACATCTTACCACGCCTCATAAAATCTCAATAAACTCCCAAATTTGTTGGGTTTATTAAATGGGTATTAAAATTAATTGAGTATGGTTGTGTTTATTCTTTAATATCTGATAAGATGATGTGGCATGTTGGGATTGGAGGTGTAAAGCATGGGTTTTACACCACATCCTTATAGAATTTAATCTCTTAGCAACCAAAATCATAAATCTAAAAGCATGCGACATAATTAAAAGAGAAAAGAAAAAAAGAAAAAAAGAAAAAAAAATCTTAGCCTTTAATGATATTCAATTTTCAATGTGATAGAAAAATAAATTCAAGTTCAGATTTAAATTTATATATAAATTCAAATTCTCATAAAAAAAAAGTATAAATTCAAATTCAAAATGAAGAAAATTTGTTCATCTTGACTATGCCTAACTCTATTATGTGAGGCCAAATCACACGTATTAATGTGAGAATCGCAACCTCAATCTATTATTGGTTTAGAGTTTTTGGACTAAAGTCATGTGAATGGGAGAGACTATGTTTCATTAACTTTCAAAATGCTGGCTCGACTATGAACATTGTACCCCCCAAATTGAGAGTTGTACATTTAGAGGCTCCACTTAATTTAATTCTTAGGAAAAATAAGCTATATAATAAACTAAATTCATCATTTTAATGATAACAAATGTGTAGTTTACATCAATTTAAATAAAATATATAAGAACATTCCATGGCTTTCATCTAAGATACAATCTAAAACAATTACATAGATTTAGAGACATGCATGGGTTGAGTTGGTTTGAGTTGAGGAGTTTTTTCGACCTAACCCACCATGGTGGGTTAAAAAAAATACAACCCAACCCATGTGAATCGTGTTGGACCCATGGGTTGGATAGATTTTTTTAATTACTATTATTAATATTAGATTGAGAATTAAAACAAGACCACCACAAATAAGAGCAAATTTATAACTAAATAATCCTAAACATAATACCAAACCAACACAAACTATATGAGAAGAACTTAAAATTTGAGTTTTATTTAGGAAGAATGGTAAAAAAGTAAATAGCAAACTATATTTTTTAAATTTTAAATATATATTAAATATAGGTGAGCCGAGTCATGTTAGACAGATTTGTAAATTTTATGACTTGAACCCAACTTGATCCATTGTAAAAACAAATTTCACAATCTAACCCAACCCTTAAAAATTGACCCAATTAGCAGGTTAGGTTAGAACGGGTCGGTTTTTGTAGGTTGACTACATATACCTCTACATAGATTGAAGTCCTAGTAACATTAAAAAATTACATTAGATATCATCTAGTGTATGAACCATTGATCTAAGACTAAAGGCTAAGTTACGCTGTGGAAATGTTTTAAGTATCTATCTATCCCAGTGAACTAGTGTTCTAAAACAGTGGTGGCTACCATCATGTCATGTCATATTCAACCAACATGTCAAAAGAGACAAAAACAAAATCTCATTCATAGAAAAATAGATCTAGCATCTTAGTTTTTTTAAAAAAAAAAACTAAACATTCAAACTAAAAAAATAAGTCTAGCAAGCTTTGATATAATTTAAAGCCTAAGACAATATATTTAAGTAGAATCTTTTATATATAAATGCCAATTAAATAAATTTATTGATTATTTTTTTTTTTGATGAGTAAATTTATTGATTATTAATCAAACATATACTGATTTGACGAATTAACATTAACTAATATCTTATGCAATAATTTGAGTGTTTATTTTTATTTTTATATGAAACGCTGCAATAGTAGCCACCGCTAAGGAGTAGATGTGCCTTAAGCGGCTTTTTTTTTTTTTTTTTTTTAAGCGATACTTTCGGCCCGCAATAGCCCATTTTTCTTGTAGTATTTACTAATCAAGCATACACCATTTTTATTTTTATCCCGCACTATAATTGAGTTCTTTATAACATGGTGAAGTCTTCTTTAAAAGTTTACCAAAAAAAGAAGTCTTCTTTAAAAGAGTCAGATCTCTTTATAATGATGGCCTTGGGCTGACCCCAGTGCTAATCAAACAAAAATAATTAAGGGCACGTTTACAAAGCTAGTGGGTCTAAAAGTAAAATGTAGAGTTCTTCGGCCACTGTCTACTTGCCTCCTCCATTGAAGACATTTTTACAAGAAAATGTGTTTCCAAATTTATAACGCGTTTTATTAACATATGCCTTAGTTCGTACATTAGTAAATTATTTTAAAAAACATTTTATAGAAGAATAAAAAAGTGATTAAGGGTGGTATATTTGGTAACTGATTTTTCTTTTTATTTTTGTTTCCAATTTTTTTTTTTATATTTAAGATTAAAAAACTTGTTTGGTAACCTAAAATAGACAGTAAACAAAAATTGTTCTCAAAACTCAATTTGTGAATGAAACTGAAAATATACAAAAGACTGTTTTCAGTTTTTAATTTTCAAAAATCAATGAAAATATGAATTTAATTTATTGAATCTATCTCATTTAATGAGTTAGCATTAGAGTTCAAATCCTAGTAACAACATATTTTAATATTTTCTATTTTTTTCTTCAAAAAAATATTTTTCTAATTTCAACTAATCAAACATGTTTTTAATTTAAAAAATACAAGAATTTTTTTATTTATATTCCCAAAAACAAGTTTTTGAAAATAGAAAATAAAAACTGTTACCAAATATAACCTAACTGTTTTGACAATTTTTTCAGTTTCCTATAAAAACTTTCCAAAATAGATGATTAATATTTGCCCTCAAAATATACATTAATCGGACCGTATTTATAAATATATGTATGCATTATATGTTTAAAATTAATTTATTTCTATTATGTGCCTCACTAATTGTTATTATAGTTTAGATTTATATATATGAATTTTAATTAAGTTGTAAATCGAACGGGTATTATATTAGTTATATATTATTATATTACAAAAATTGAGTTTAAAGGTCACAATTACACCAAATGGATATTAGTTAAATTACCAAGTGGTTGCACGTTGAGCCAATGAGGGCTCAGTCATAGATGAGTTTTCCTCTATCCAAAATATATAAGTGTCAATACCTTGGCAAATTAGAGTAATGCTAAAAACACATAAAATGACAAAACTTTGTACTATAATTTTGTGATATAACTTGCTCCGTGACGAATTGTGAGTAATAAAAATCTAATAATAAGTTATATGAGACATACTTTTACTATTCACAACTAATTATAAAATTGTATCATTTTATATATCCTTAACATGATTGTATCATTTTATATATCCTTAACGTTACTTTGACAAACTAAGCCAAGCAGGCTTATTTCCCCGTCATTTTACATGCGAGGCTTCTGCCATTCTAAACACCTTTTTACTGTTGTTGAATCCCAAAAAAAACTGTTTGCTCCACTTTTCCACACGTAGAAAAATCCAAATCCTCAAAAGGGTTGTCCTATGGCAATGGCTATGGCTATAATTCCGTTTCCTAGGAGAAGTGCAAACACGCAATCTGGCCTAATGGGATATTACAATGGATTTTATGGATACGTATGCACAATAAGTAACCATGTCAATTCCTTTGTGTCTTTATTACCCACCCTATAACGACAAAAGAAGTTTTGCATGTATGTCTGTATCTGATTCTTGATTCTCAAATTACAAAAACACAAAAAAGATTCGGGGGTAGGTGTGGATAAAGCAGGGGCGGCTTGACCTTTTTGGGCCAAATGATCAGGGGTTCAAATGAACAGGGGGTGGTGTTCAAATCAACCTCTGTGCTGGCCATAATTTATATAATTTATATATATATATATATATAATTTTTAATAAAAAAATTTTAGCCCCTAAAATAAAATTTTTAACCTCATCACCCTAAATTTTGTTTAAACTTAGTTATTGTAAATTTGAATATGATGATCTTAATACTACTTTTACAATATTTTTACAATAATATGTTGAACCTCATGACCCTAAATTTTGTTTAAACTCAGTTAATGTAAGTTTGAATATGATGATCTTAATGCTACTTTCACAATTATTTCCTAATAATTTAACAATAAAAGTTAAGTAGCAAGTTGTAATTAGTTTTTATTAGAATCCACAATTAACATCACTTTTTTCCTACCTTTAACAATTTGCCTCCTAAGTTTTGTTGTGCAAGTGCTATGTCAATAACACTACTCTTAAAATATTCAATTTTATAAGAAAAAAAATGTTTCAAATTTTTGCTCATTTGTTATAAAAAAAAAAAAAAAAATTCCAAGACTTTGGAGTAATTTGATTAATGCTCTATCAATTTCCAAATTTAAAAAGTCTTTTAGTGCTGAGACTGAGCACGTGTATGGTTAAGAAGTCATACATTTTAAAAGTTAGAACTTATATCAATTTTTTTTTTCTTCTTAGTTTCACATTTACTGTTAGTCTAATTCCAAGAGACTGACCACGTGTATTATTAGCTATTTAATTATATTTGTTTATGCATTCAATGGTTGTTTTCTTACCGATATTTATACTAAATTATATTTTTGAATAATGTTTTAAATTATTGTATAATGTATATAATATGGAAGTTGAACATATAATTTTTTTTTTTTTTTACTTGCCCCCATGATAAATTTCTAGCTCCACCATGGCTAAACCTCCTAAAAAAAAATCTTGGAGCCACCATTGGGATAAAGTGATTAAATTGTTCTTAATCTAAAAACCATGTTTTGGAATTAAAATAAAAATTAATAATTAAATACCTATCTATATAAGGAGTGTTTGTAAATCAACCTCTGGATCCCAATTATATAAAATATAAAATTGAAAACAATAAAGCTGTATCATCATATTCACCTCCAACTCTACTGAAGTGAAGTTGAAATTGAGTCACCGTCAAAGCCAACCCAAATATCCAAAATAGCAGGTTGCACTTAATACGTTCTGATAAAATTTTTCACTTCTTGATGTTCGGTAGTCAGTTTGTTTAGTTTATATGTGAAGCACACAAAAGAGTGATAAATCCATTTTCTTGTACTAGCAATTAGAAAAGTCATAGTACTTTTCTCATTCATTTTGTTTAATTAACAAAGTTGTAGGCAATGGTTACAAATTTTACCTATATCTTTCTATTAGATGAGAATTTTTACTGTAAATAAATTTACAATTAGATTGCATTTTATTATTATATCCTCAATGTTGGTAAATTTCAAAAATATTTTTTAAAAAATGAATACTTACTTCAATTAAATTTTAAGTTTTTGTAATCTTAAATTATGCATAAAAACAAGTTTACAGACCAAATAATAAATAATATCCAATTTGAACGAAATTTGACATGCATGTTAAAAATATAAAGAACATACAATTCAATAATTAATTTTTTTAAATACATAAATATAGATGTTTTAATTTCTTAATGAAATTTTGTAATGATTGGATACAACGTAATTTGTATTTGTACTCTCGTTACAATAGTTTTTTTTTTTTTTTTTTTTTTTTTTAAATCTCATTTGTATGTGTACTATTGTTACAATAAAAAATAATTTGTATGTGTAAACTTTGTCCTTATTACCTATATTATATCGGTCCACATAGAGGCAAAGACCCCAAAAGGGAATCATGAAGACATGAATAATGTGGGTCCAAAGAGGTTATCAAAAAAACAGGGGGCTCTAGAAGAGGCAAAAGACTCCCAATGGAACCATTGACACTCATTTTTCACCACAAAAAAAAAAAAATGTACATTCATCAGTGGGCACATAAAAAATTATAAATAGCCCCATCCTCTTGCAGTCTACTTCACACTCTTTCAAATAACCATATTACACAAGACCACCATGCAAAACCCTAATGATTTCCAATTCCCACCCAACCAGGCGCAACAGAACCCTAATAATTTGAGTGAATCACATTCTCTCAACAAAAGCGTGTTGATATTAAATCACATAGCAATAGTCAAACAAGCAACACATGCTTTTCATTAAGTCAAAGATATGTTAGTAGGATACAAACTTACAGCAAAATGTCTCATCTTTAAAAAAGTATATTCCCTCTTGACCAGAAAATGATCCTCTAAATGGGAAAATTGCAATGACAACAAGAATCTCGAAATTCGAAGTATGTTAGTGCAATCCGAATCACAAATATCAAACCATCAATATGTATTCAAAAATTAAGGATACACTGCCCTTGCAATCAGAAAATATTACCCAACCAAATTAGCCAAACTTGACTTATTAATAAATTTGAAGGCCCAAAAAGAAATATCCAACAATATAAAGAATCTCTTTTTATCACAAATATCAAATATGTGTTAGCCTTCCCCGTGCAAATCATCATTGCACTATTTTGTATTATTTAATTTAAACAAAAAAAATAAAACAAACCTTTTCAAGAATTACAATATTATCATATAGAAAATCTACCCAGATTTAAAAATGAAGCCAACAAAAGAACGTCCATCAAAACCAACTCAGTCAAACAGTTATACTATAACAATCTCTAGGATTCAGGATAACTACGAATCCGTTCACACTAATCACAAAAATAAATTAAAAAATTAAAAATTTACCTTAAAATTATTAAATATATTTTAATAATTTACTTTTGTGATTAAGCAAAATGAATAACATACAAATCTAATTATATTGCAATAAATTACATAACTTTCAATGTTTTTCTTTTTGTGGATTTCTCAAAAAAAAATGTTTTCTTTTTTGGCAATCATATTTTTATCATCCACAACTCGTGGCCAACCTTTTTTTCTATAAATAATAAAATTTTCTCCTCCATATTTATTTTAGAGGCTGAAGATATTTTATTTTATTATTATTATTATTATTTTGTTTCTCCTCGTCATTTAAAAAAAATAAATATCATTGAATTTTTCAGTGTTGTGTTGTGACGCATCCATTTCTTTGTCTCTCTGTCTCGACTGAAGTGACAGGTACTGTAGCTCCTACTTCACACAACTTTTGGAAGCGCCCATCTTTTTCGATCCTGTCCTTTAGACGTAAACAATTGTCCTTTGTTAACCCAAAAAAAAAAAACAATTGTCCTTTTCTGATGATACCTGTTTGGATCCGGCTTTTCTTTCCCACCATTTACGTTTCACGTTTTCACTTTTTTTTTTTTTTTTTTTTCGGTTCTGCCACAGGGACAGGTGCTGTGCATACTGTGCATATACTGTACGCACACTGTTTACTTTTTTTTAATAATTTTTATTAAAAATGGGTCCTACAGTACTATTCACACATTTAAAAATTATTTTGCTACAGTATTTTCAGTTTCAATTTTCAGTTTCAGCAAAAATAAGCTCTATCTAAACGAACTCTATACATCGCGAGTCTGTCATCTGATGCACATGCACATTTGTCAACTCTCCTTTGATCCGTTATTTAACAACCCAAAAAGGCAAAAAGTTTGGCCTGAACCCAATGAAGAGCTTTCATGTTTGTTTGTATCAAATCCTGGTTCTTGATTCTCAAACAAAAAAACAAAAAAAAGACAGGAGGGATAAACAGATTAAAGTGTTCTTAATCTAAAAACCATGTTTTGGAATTAAAATAAAAATTAATAATTAGATACCTATCTATAAGGAGTGTTGTAAATCAATTTTGGATCCTATAATATAAAATTAAAAACAATAAGGCATGCATGGCTGTATCATCAAATTCACCTCCAAAGTCTAATGAAGTTGAAATTGGGTCAGCGAGACGGAACTATATTTGGTCTGAGGGGGGCCATGGCCCCCCAGTTTTTTTAAAAACGTTACTTTTGTATGTATATAAATAAAAATTTTAAAATATGATCCCAAAATTTATATACTTGGCCTCCTCTCTAAAAAGAAATTACAAATTGACTCAAATAGAAAAAACATCTGGCCAACTCTTTTGTCCAGTAGTCCCAAAAATAACCAAAAAAAGAAAAAAAAAAAACTTTAGATAAACCAAAAAAACCAATCAAACAAATCACAAATCTTAAAAAAATCAAATAAAATAAAAAGAATACTCTTAAGGCAATATAGCAAATTAGACTCTTCTTTCTCTAATTTGACCTCTCTCTTCTCTAAAGTCTCTCCTCAATCATCTCTCTCTATTAAGGAAAAATTATTAGGTACTCTCGGAGTACCATAAATGCTAGGCCTGTTCAAGGATTTACCGGCACCGACAAAACCGGTCTGACCGCACCGCACCGCCCCGCCCCGCTCAGAGCTCCGCCGAAGGTTTCCGGCACGGTGGACGGCGGTAGATTTTCAGTGCCGACGTCGGACCGGTGCGGCCATCGGCGCCAAGATGTGCACACCGACAAAGACCGAACCGACCCGAGCATGTTTTATATATATATATATATATATGTTAATATGTATAAGAAAAAACTGAAGAAGGTTAGCAAAAAAAAGAAAGAACTGAAGCAGAACTGAAGAAGAACGTTAGGCCACCTAACGTTCATGAGTTCATCCATGAATAGAGCCTCAAAAAGAAATTTTAAATTAAAGGGGAAGTTAACGTGTGTGAGGATGTGAGAGGAATAGTCAAGAAAAAAAGAAAAAGTGTAAGTCTGTCTCAGAGAAGAAAATGTAAGTTTGGCTAATAAGTCTTCCTAGGCCCAAAATGTGCGTCAGAGAGTAGTCTTGTCTAAGTCTGTCTCTCACATGCATTTTTTGAAAAAAAATATTAAAAAAAAAAGTATATGGCCGTTTGGGTTATGGGTTACACTGTTACAGTCAAGTTTTTTTAAAAGAAAAATATTAAAAAAAAAAATGCTGCATGGTTATAGCTATTCCCACTTGCATTTTTTGAAAAATAAAAAAAATAATAATAAAAAACGAAACCTGCCAGAGTCAGTCACTGTGCAAATTTTTTTTTTCCCTTTTAATCTCAGCCACACGAGTCTTTTCTCTTCACCCTCATCAGTCCTCTTCAGTTCTTTCTCCTCTTCACTCTCATTTATCTTTTTCACTCTTTAGACTTCTGCACTTTTAAGTCATTGCATTAGATTTTTTTTTTCTTGTTTTCTCTCAGCCGCACACCGTATCCACTCACTCCATCACTCAACTCAGTTAGACTCAAACAAGTGGTTTGTAATGGGTTTTAATATTTGGGTTTGTGATGAGTTTTGCATCTTTTGATATTTAGATTTGATCTAAGTTTTGTTTGTGGTTTGAATCCTTGAGTTTTCTGGGTTTAATTTTGGTTTTAGAATTTAAATATCTCTTCCTCTTTGTGTGTGTGATAGACGGGTGGACACCGACCACCGCGCCGATCGGAACCGCCACCGAAGTTGCCGGAGAACCGTTCCTCAGGCGCGGCGGCGGCTTGGGTTTTAAGGAAACCGAAGATTCCGGTGCGGTGCGAAAACAGCCACAAAAACCGGCCGCACCGCACCGTGTACAGCCCTAATAAATGCGTACTTCATCGCACATAAATGGTAGATCCTACCATAAATTTAATTAGTGAGATCTACTATTCATGTGAGATGAGGAAGTATGCATTTATGATACTTTGAGAGCACATAATAATTTTTCCTCTCTAAGATGTGTTGTGTGAGCCCGTGTCTGCCAATTTTTATCTAATAAATGGTAGTAACTGATAGTGTATTAATGTGTGAACTAGTGGTTATCGTTTTCATCAAAAAAAAAAAATAAATAAAATAACACAATTGTGTTGTGTTGTAGCTATTGGTGAAATAAGTGTTAGTTGATTGAAACATGATTATATATTTTTGACCACAAATAAAGCCAACCCAAATATCTAGACATGTTGCACTAAATACGTTCTGATTACATTCACTTTTTGATGTTCGGTAGTCACTTTGTTTAGTTTATATGTGAAGCACACAAAAGAGTGACAAATCCATTTGATTAGAGACATATACCTACCAACATGGAGACTGGGTCAACGGCATTTGATTAGACAACGTTGTAAGTTGGCTACGTCCCCACGGCATGGATCCCAAACTCTCCCCCCATCTTTGGTGATAACAACGTTTTGTTGGCTACCCCTCTGGAAGATGTTATAAATACCCCCCCACCCCCAAAATCTCTCGCAGTCCCCTTCACACTCTTTCAAGCAACCATATTACATAAGACCACCATGGAAAACCCTACTGATTTCCAATTCCCACCCAACCAGACGCAACACAGCCCTGGGCCTAGCAATGCCAGTCATAAAAAGCATCAACTTTGCCAACGACTGAAAACACCATGAGGCAAAGTGTTGCTAGAGGGGCCATTGTCAAGGATAAAGCTCACATCCCTGATTTGAATGTGCCTCTAGTGCAGTATGAATGTTCCCTTTGTGGAGTTCCGTACGACAGGTTAAGGGCTATATGTGGCCACATGAAGAAGCATCGCAACCGTCCGTGGAAGGGACTGGAGCCTCCTTCAACTGCAGTGAGTTTCAATCTGAATGAGGTCCCTAAGGATGACGATAAGTGAAATTTGAGTTGATGGCTAGCAGCCTTTTGGTTCATAATATTGTGATTTCGCTTGTTTTAATTTTTTAGTATGCTGCGTGTGGTTATCATGTGAAACTACGTCCCTTATAAGGAGAATAATGTTTACATTCCATAAAGATGATGTATTAGTTTTTTTTTTCTTTCTTTTTTTAGCATGATGTATTAGTTTCTTATTTAAAGTTTATGAATATCTTATATATCCTATTCATACATATGAAGTGGGTTTAAATTACACACTATTTCTAAATCATAAGTTTTTATTAGATCTAACCGTTAAAAAATGAAAAATAATAATTGATTGAAAAGTTTATGGATACGAAATGACTCCAACTCGTACGTTTTTCACTAAGTCTGCTGGCATGACTTCACTTTTTGGTGGCCGTAACAATTACGCACAAGTATGGTACGTACTTTTGTTCCAACTATTTATTTCAAAAGCTATATTCCTTTTGCCTTTTGGATAGAGGGAAAAAAAGTATAGTAATTGGTTAGTAGGAAAATCCATGAAGGGCAATACTCGACCAAGCAGAGAAGAAAATAGAAAAAAGAAAGAGATAGAATGTGTTTGGATTGAGTGAAAGAGGATGGAAGAGAAGAGAAAGTAAGTCTTTTTCATTGTTTGGATAATAGGAGACGAGAAAAAATATAAATAAATAAAAAGAAGCAGAAACCAAATTCCTCCAAGTCCACATTTTGTGTCCGCCCAATTTGTCCGGAAATGGATAAAAGCCGCAAATGTTGGCTTTTCTGAACTCACAAATTTATTTTTGTGCCCACGGAGTTTTGTTACTTTCTCTATTTCATTAGGACATAAATGTAAAAAAAACAAACATATTTCTTTTATTTGCAAACCAAAAAAAAAAAGAAGTTCAACATATTCTAATCTTTTCTTTTCCGCCTCCCTCCTTGAGTCCTTGTCACCAAACATGCATGAGAGAAACATTTTGTTTTTCCTTTCTTTTCCCATTTACTTTTCTTTTCTTTTCTTTTCTCTTCCCATACTTGCAACCAAACATAGCGTAAAGGAAAAACAAAAGAAACAAGAGAGACCAGGGATGGAACCAAGATTCGAACCTGAGGAGCCAAAGCTAATTTTTTTTTTTATGAAAATAAAAACTAACATCTACTTCATATTCAACAAAATACTACATCTAAAATAAGTGCTTCTTAAACATTTGATATTATAAAAATGCCAACAAAGTATAACATACAAAATAAGTGTTTCTTAAACATTTCAACACATTTATCACAAATAGACAATCACAAATTTATATATATTACTAATATTAGCCACATCATACAAAGTGACAAAGACAAAATTCACAAGTTCATATATATTACTAATATTAGCCATATCATACAAAGTGAAAAAATCACAAAGAAAAAGTTTTTGATAAAACCAAAACAATCAGACCAAAGACTTTGATCTCACAAAAAAGTCACTTACCAATGACTAGTTTCACAAATTTACAATCATAGTATTCACAAAACAGTCACTACTCACTACCAAAAACTAGTATCACAAATTCACAATCACAATTCATTACTAATGTCCTAGTCCTACTGTCCTAGTGTAATGGTCCCACTTTATGTATTTATTATAGAGGAAACCAAAAAAAAAAAGTTACAATCATTGAAGCACTAACACAAGTGACCGTTCCACACAAAAAGGCAAAAAGCCACAATTAGTCAATTACACAGTAGCCCATACAAAGCCACAAACTATCCTACAGTTCACACAACACACCAATTCATAAAAAGCCACAACTCACAAACACAACACACACCATAGTTCTTAACAAAAAAAAAAAACGCAAAGGGCAAAGGGCTAAGGCAGAGCAATCAGCAATATGGCAAAGACCAAAAAACAAAAATATGAACTTGAGAGAGGAGAGAAATTTCTTACTATGATTAAGGATACGAGGAGCAGTCAGGCAATAGCAGTAGCAACAAGCCAACACCAGATCAACGGATCTGATCAGAGGAAAAGAACAGGCACAACAGCAACAGCAACAATGATGGAGGCGTTGATGAGGTTGAGTGGAGGAAGAGTGAGGTTAGGGTAAAAATTTGGAAATTGTAATTTAGGTTCAGTCCATATATTATTTTTTATTTTGTAGTTTTTAGTTTGTTAGTTTTTTTATTTTTATGAGAGTTTGTTAGTTTTTTTTTTTTTTGGATAGCATTTGTATACCAGTTTTTTTTTTTTTTTTTTTTAATTGGGGGGTTATTAGGATGAAAATTTAAAATTTCAACACATATGTATATATATATATATATATATATATATATATATTAGCTTTTTTTTGGGGGGGGGGGGGTGGGGAGGAGGGCTGCCCTATTGTAGGTCCGTCCCAGAGAGAGAGAGAGAGAGAGAGAGAGAGAGAGAGAGAGAGAGAGAGAGAGAGAGAGAGAGAGAGAGAGAGAGAGAGAGAGAGAGAGAGAGAGAGAGAGAGAGAGGTGTGTTGCTTATGATAAGAATAGAGGAAAAGAGGTTAAATAAATTCAACAAATTAACTTTTTGGTTTTTCTCAAAAAATATATATATATATATTTGGTCCCGTGGCCCAGTGGTACAGTGAGGTCAAAAGTAATAGTGTCATAACACGTGTCATATGTGTGACAAGTGGTGTCCCCGTAGACATCCTTACCATAATTGATTACAAAAAATATTCTGTGTCATAATCTATTAAGTATTAATTTAACAAACAAAAAAATCGAGTGCAAAAAAAAAAAACAAAAAATAGTAATGCTGGATCACAAAAAAATATATATTTTAAGTTTACACTTCTAATAATATCATTCTCACAAAAAAAGAAAATATATATATATATATATATTTATATATATCATGAACAATGTCAAGTTATCAAGTTCCTTAAGTGCACATGTTTCTATTGCATTTAAAATAATAATCAAATTAAATTATTTAGAAAGATAAACTAAACAAAAACAGTTTTAAAAATAAACATAACATACTAAGTGAACAAGTAAATATTTTATAAGAATTACACATCGTTCTCAATCTACTTAACGTTGGTAGCAAATTCAACACTGTAAATATTCATACTAGGGAATTGTAGCCAAAATTGGGTAATTTCGTCAATATATTCCATACAATTAAATACTCAATATAACTTATGTGACTTTTGTCACTTATTTTCTTCATTTTGTCAGATTCTTAAAAAAAAAAAAAAAAAAAAAAAATTTTGTCATAAAGTAGAATAGTCAAGCAGTGTGCGTACTTGTGAGTTGTGTCTAATGTCTAGTCAATGGCTCGTTTGGTAATGTTGCTCTAATAATATTATTTGTATTTTTTGAAAATACGTGTGAGTAAAAAAGTGTGTAAAAATATGTGTAATGTTGTTTAAATACTTAAAACTGTTGTTTTAGTGATTTTTTTTTTTTTTTTAATGAGTAGGGTCATGGGTTAGTCAACTTAAGTTGGGTTATAGATCAACACATTTTAAATTCGGGTCAAAAAATTTGGATTCGTGTCAGGTATTTTTCGGGTAAGGCCAATAAATTTTGACCCGTTTTGCCATATTAGTGTGCTCACAAATGTGGACTAGGATTACTATTTTTATTCCTAATTGAAATATAATTTTTTTTTTTCAGGCAGTTCTTTATATAAAAGCAGTATGTGTGTGATTTAATTGAATAGAAAAAGGAAACACTGGCGGAAAGGCAAAAGGTTTTTTTTTTCTTTGAGTGCTCTATCCATAGATACTTAAACAGGTGAAGTATTCATCTCCTTTTGCTGCACGGTTTGCTTTATTTCATTAAAAAGGTGTGTAAGTTTTCTTCAAAGCATTATTTTTGTGTTTTAGATGAAAAATCTAACAACAAATGACACATAATTTGTAGGAATTACAACAATTTTTGAACGGCCTTTACACTGATTTCATTCTTGGAGTGTCTCTCAAAAATCTATGTAGCGTCTGGGTATATTCTTTCAAAAAGCTAACGTTTTTTGATCCATGTATTACGGTTATGTTTATGGTTATTATTTTTTTTTTTTTGGAGAATCTGTTTATGAATGCTAAATTAATCTACTAACCACTAGAAATTTACAAATATATTATTTATTGTGTTATTTTAGTGTTTGAACTATTTTCTTTTCACATCTCTTTGTATTATATTTTTTTTTCCTTTTAATGAATGTCTTTCCTCTATGCCAAAAAAAAAAAAAACCTCCACAGTTTGGTTCCTTTTCCTCTTTGCAAAAGAAAAACTATTCTCCACAGTTTGATTTCTTTAAAAAAAAAAAATTTATAAAACTGACAAGTAATTATATACTTGGAACCAAACTGAATTTAATTTGCATAATATATGCACTAAATTCTAACGAGGTCAAAAAAATTATGATCGGCCAAGAATGTATTGACCCTTTGCGATAAATTAACCAATTAATTAGCCAAGTTAATTAATTAATTCAATTAATATGCAAAATGCGTGGTAGTACAAACAAATTACCAACTAAGTTAAATGCAACGGAAAGTAAATTTGACACGGTGATTTGTTTACGAATGGAAAAAGCCTCAAAGGCAAGAACTCCACCTAATGATTTTAAGGTCACCACTCTCGAGAATCCACTATTATCATAACAAGCGATTACAAGTAAATGAATCTCAGTACCTTATACCAATCTACAGTTAAACCCTCATTCCAATTCATAATTGGGCTTGTTCTATAGTGACAATCTCTCCTTTTCAATGCACGGTTTCCAGTATGTAACTAACCAATTGATGCGCGGATTCCAGTACGTGGCTTACTCATTTGCACAAATCCAAGTACGTAACTAACCCACCAACTTGAGAAGGATGTTGGCTGCAAAATTCTTCAGTTCATCAACACAATGAAGATCACAAAACTCCTTGGTTACAAAACTCTACGTCGTACAAACGCAATAGCTTCTTTAAGAGAAATATGAACTAGGGCAAATTTTGTCTCTATCACAATTTGCATGAACAAAAACTTTGCCTCACACTTACGCAACCTTTGACGACCCTTAAAATAATACTTATATATGTTTAGAGTTGTGAGAAAAGAAAGCCTAAACAAGTATACACAGATATGTGTAAAATCATATTTAAAAAACTGATTTTTGTAAATCTCGATAGATAGGTTATCTATCAAGCAGCTATCGAGTATCAAGCTAAAAGATCCCTTTTAAATCTCAATAGATACTATCCGTCGAGCTTTAAAATATAAAACTTCTTCACTTGTTTCTTGGACAGATTTGCTTGGCTTCAATACTTGGACTTGAACTTTTATTCCTTAAAGTATTAAACACATCCTAGATCTACCCAATTACAAGTAAAATGCGTTTTGTCAAATAATTAGCTAATTCTAAATGACATATTTTCTTAACATGATTCACATATATCCTAACAAATTAAAATAAAAAACATAACAACCATGTATTTGTTTCAATGTCCAAAAAAAGAAAACAAATTGAAGTCATATAATTTTGCTTTTTATAAATGCAAGTTGACTTTTTTAGTGAATTGCATAAAGGCTAAAGAATCGCAATTTGGTGTTATATAGTTGAGTTCGGGTGAGAGAACACCAATAGTTAAAACCAAAGAAGTCATGGATTTAGAAATTTAACATTTATCCCAAAGACAATCAACTATAGTCTCCTCAGCTTTGCAATTATAGTCACTTTGCTCTTTCAGCAGCTTGGCTCGCAGCTACAACATATACTATTTGTTGTTCTCTCTCTCTCTCTCTCTCTACACTTTTCTCTTCTCTATCGTCATTTCAGACTCTTTTCACTTTAGTACTCTCATCTCAACATTCTCAGTTTTCAGTTATCTTTCATCAGTCCATTTTTTCCTTTTTATTTTATTAGTTGAAAAGGTCATTATCTCTCACACATTATATTATATTATATTATATCATCTACCCATGCATTTTTCTTTTAATAATAATCTTTTCAACTCTAAAATTAGTTTATTTTTAACCCCTTCTTTACTATAAGATAAAATAAAAACTCAAACTTGGATCCTATAGTGTTTAAAAGATAGCCTAGATTAGCCTTCAGCAGAAAAAGAAAACAAAAAGTCCAAATTAAACGAAATATGAAAATCACTAAGCATAAGTGGGAGATTGGGAGAATGAGAGTTGTAGGTGATAAAGTTTTATCTCTTTTTTATCCAAGTTCGAAGTGAAATATCTCTTATGATCCAACTCAACCTAAGTAATGATATTTAATAGGTTGATATATAAGTTCAATTACTATTATCAACCTAATTTCAATTGAGGTTTCTCTGTGTCTAGAAGTGAGACTCCTTTCTAACTTCTTTACACTGTAGAATTAGTGTCCCTTCAACGAAGGTGCATTAGGTTCCTGGGAATAACACTGTTATTTCTAGGCTTGTTGGGTTCTTTTCGGAGTTTGGGAAATAGTTTTGAATAGGTGTGAGGATGGATGATCAGGCTCAATCATGGAACCGACTTACTCTTTCAGACAAAGAAGGACCGGGTTGCTACCTACTTCATGGAGACAGCTGTGAGACATTCTCCATTGCTGCAAAGTTTCTAACTGAGTGAGCCATTAGCATGGAGGTTATTGCTAAGACTTTTACTCCCCTATGGAGAGCCAGAGACGGTTTCAAGATGAAGAGTTTCAGAGACGGGAGACCACAAAGTTCTTTTCACTTTTGAGAAAAAGGACGACGTCGAAAGAATTTTAGATGGTGAACCATGGAGTTTTGACAAACACCTGGTGGTAATGAGTCGATATGAGAATGAGTCCCTGCTGCAAGATATAAAATTTGAGAAGACAAAGCTATGGGTTCAAATTCATGGACTTCCGATTAAATATATGACAATTGAAGCGGCGAAGAAAGTTGGTAGTGTATGGGGGGAGGTTTTTACGTCGATTGACCCAAAGGTTTTTGATGGTGGACACTTCATTCGTATCCAGACTTATATCGATCTGTCTATGCCGTTGTGCTGTGGAAGATTGATATCGATTGGGGAAGGAGGAAAGCAGGTGTGGGTCTCTTTCAAGTACGAGAGGTTGCCAAATCTATGCTACTGGTGCTTACACATGATGACAGAGATTGTGAGTTGTGGATTGACAGTGAGGGCACACTTACACCAGAGCAACGTGAGTTTGGACCACACTTGAGAGCTCCACCATTCGTTGTTGCAAGGAAAAGCTCAATTGTGGTTCCTGGGTTTTATGCTGCAAAGAAGAAAGTGGTTTCAGGGGTTTCAGAGGGTGGAGATTCGGGCCGGAATCTAGTTTCTAGCGGAGGAAGAACACCGGAGCAGTCAGAGGATGTAACGGACAATAGTGAAAAGAGCATTAATGTCGAGCATAATTCCTCTTTAAAGCGTAATGATGTTGATGGAGTAATTAGGGAGGATACAACTGTCAAATATACTCCTAACGAGACAATCACTGAGGAAATAAAGTTGCCTAGTGTAACCGAAACTCTCTTGGAATCAAATAATGAAGAGATTTGCTTGGCTCAATTATTTGGGGCGGCTAAAGTAGTGGGATCAGGTCTGAAAGCATCCAACATCCCTAAAGCACGTGACAAGTTAAGTGGTAAAACACAACTTAACAAGTCACGTGCTACAACTAAAATAGTGGCACAAAAGAATCCAGCAACTCGTGTAACCCCTACTTGGACTCGCAGAGAAAGACTCCAGCAGAGGGAAACAGCAACCAACTCTCAACTTCATGGAAAAAAGAGAGAAGTAGATTCAGAAGTGGACAACTTTGGCTTGTCATCAAAAAGATTTTAGATGGATTTCAATGAAGACAACACACCTTTTGCAGTGGCGGGAGCTGAGGGTTAGCCCCACCAGAAGCAATGACTTTTTTAGCATGGAACTGTCGCAGGCTTGGGAACCTGTGTACAGGGAGGGAGCTCGTCGAAATTATACGGGCAAAAGATCCCGCGTGGTGTTTTAATCCGAGACACTTACAGACGATGCAAGGCTAGAGTTTATTCAAAGAAGTATTGGTTTTGATCATAGATGGGTTGTTCCAAGAGTGGGAAGAGGTGGTGGTTTAGTGCTTTATTGGAAAGCATCGATAAATCTAATGGTGGAAGATTCAGATAGATACTATACTGATGCGGTGATCGATAAAAGTACAGAGAATGAATAGAGATTAATGGGTTTTTATGGGGAACCTAATACAGCTAGGAGACATGAAGCATGGGATAAGCTAAGGGCTTTAAACTCACTACCAAAGAAGCCTTGGCTTTGTTATGGGGATTTTAATGAAATTATCAAACAAGATGAGAAATTAGGGGGTTCAAGAAGGCCTTATAATCAAATGCAGCAGTTTATGGAGGTGATTGATGAATGTGGTTTTATGGAAATGGGTTTCGAAGGTACAAAATATACTTGGAGCAAGCACTTTGAAAACGGAATTTCAATTTGGGAGAGGCTTGATAGATGCTTGGTCAATAAAAAGTTGGTTCATGAGGTTTGGGGGTTCAAAGGTGTACCACTTGAGTTGAACCTCTTCGGATCATGTTCCAATCCTTATTTCACCCTCTGGTTTGATTCCACCTATTCTGAAAAAACTTTTTCGCTTCAAACAAATGTGGCTATCAAATCCGGATTGTGAAGAGGTGGTCTGTTCCGCTTGGGGTAGTAGGAGTGGTGTTGGGACGGAGGGTGATATATTGTGTAAGGTGGAGAAGTGTGGGAAGAAGCTAGGTCAATGGGAAAAAGATGTTTTTGGTAATGTAAGGGTGGAGTTGAATCGTTTAAAAAAAGCTCTAGCTAAAGAGGAGAGGGCAGCCATGGTTAGTGGCAACAATAGTCGAGTAAGACAGACTAAAAAAGAGATAGAGGTGTTGCAGGATAGGGAAGCAACAATGTGGGCTCAACAGTCGAGAGTTCTATGGGCATGTGAGGGAGACAAAAATACTAAATATTTCCATTGTTGTGCGTCAAAGAGATTCAGGAAAAATTCAATGGAAAGAGTTAGAGATGAGGATGGGGTTTGGAGAACTAGTCAGGAGAAGATGGGTGAAGTTATGGTCAACTATTACAAATCTCTCTTTACCTCAATAGAGGGTTGTGTTTCCACAAGCATGTTAGACTGTGTGCCTACAGTGATAGATGAGGAGATGAATGCGAGTCTATGCCATGAGTTTGAAGCATGTGAAGTAGCTACTGCCTATCAACAAATGGCACCCCTCAAAGCACCTGGACCGAATGGTATGCTGCTGCTCTTTTATCAACATTTTTGGAGCACGATTATCACTTCCTTTATATTGTCATGGTTGAACTCAAGTACCGTACCAACTTCCCTAAATCATACTTATATTACACTTGTCCCAAAAATAAACTCCCCTAAATATGCTCACCAATTTCGTCCCATCAGCCTATGTAATGTGCTTTACAAGATATATGCCAAAGTCCTTGCAAATCGCCTCAAAAAATTACTCCTATCCATTATCACAGAACACTAATCAGCCTTCACTAAGGATAGATTAACTTCAGACAACATTTTGGTGGCTTTTGAGACCTTACATAGTATGCAGAAATATAAGGGGAGTTCCTATGGATATATGGCTTTACAATTGGACATGAGTAAGGCATATGACCGTGTTAAGTGGTATTATTTAGATGGGGATAATAAGGAAGATGGGTTTTAGGGAGAGGTCGATAAATCTTGTAATGGGTTGTGTGAAAACAGTTTCATATTCTGTTTTGGTTAATGGAGAACCATGTGGGATGATTTTCCCTACAAAGGGGATTAGGCAGGGAGATCCTCTTTCCCCTTTCCTATTCCTCCTTTGTACGGAAGGGCTGAATGGTTTAATTAAAAAAGCGGATTTACAAGATGACATCCATGGGTACTCCTTTTGTAGGAGGGGGCCAAAACTAACACATCTACTTTTTGCAGATGATAGTCTTATTTTTTGCAAGGCAAAAATGGAGGAGTGTAATATGGTTATGGACATACTAAAAGTGTATGAGGAAGCATTGGGAAAAAAAATAAATAGAAGCAAAACCTCCTTGTTTTTTAGCAAGTTTATACTGGAAGATGTGAAGCATGGAATTAGAGTGACCCTTGGTGCTCCAAAAATTATGCAATACGAGAAGTATGTTGGGCTGCCCTCCTTTGTGGGCAAAGGAAAAAAAAGAAAGCTTCAATTACATAAAGGAAAAGGTATGGCATAAACTTTAAGGATGGGAAGCCAAATTACTTTCTCAAGCCGAAAGGGAAGTGCTCTTAAAGGCAGTTATACAAGCTATCCCAACTTGCACCATGGGATGCTTCAAATTGCCGGTAGGTTTGTGCAATGAGATTGAGACCCTAATTAAGAAGTTTTGGTGGGGGCAAATGGGTGACCGTGAGAAATCCATTGGGTTAAATGGGAGGAGATGACAAAATCCAAGACAATTGGAGGTATGAGTTTTCAAGATCTTGTCATGTTCAATGATACTCTCCTAGCAAAGCAAGCATGCTGACTATTGCATAATACATCATCTCTCTTCTATAAAGTATTTAAAGCACGTTTTTTTCCAAATTCTTCACTAATGGAGGCTACCGAGTCTAGGATGGGGTCTTATGCATGGAAGAGTATCCTTAGAGGGAGAGATATTATTCAAAGGGGGGCAATATGGAGGATTGGAAGTGGAGAAAAGATTAACATTTGGCAGCAACGTTGGCTGCCAAGAAAACACCCTCCATGGTAGCCAACTTGTCCTCTAGAGAGTTTTGAGAATCACACAGTGGATACACTTATTGATTCGGTCACAAGGAGATGGAATAAGGAGTTGGTGGACAGTCTATTTGGGGTAGAGGATGCAGAGATGATTAAGAAAATTCCTCTTAGTGAAATTGTAGCAGAGGACACCCTTTATTGGCCTTATTCCACATCCAGCCACTATACATGCAGGTCTGGGAATAGATTCCTTAAAGAGGAATCAGAGTTGCTAGCTCACCCACAAGCTCCACCAACTTGTGATAAAAAGGTTTGGAAAGCGATATGGAAGATGCAAGTCCCATCGAAGGTTAAAAATTTTATTTGGCGAGCTTGTCGTAATGTTTTGCCAACCAAACAAGCTCTAATGCGTAGGAAGATAGTTGTTGACCCAATCTGTGAAAGATGTAATCTGGCTGAGGAAGATGCAGAGCATGCTTTATGGTCATGTCCGGAGTTGGATGTGGTGTGTGCTGATCAGGTAGCATGGGGTTTCAGGCATGAAATTGGGTTCTCAGGTGTGAAGGAGATGCTGTCATGGATGATGGAGAAAGGAACGCCCCTGGAGCTATTTGCATTTACGACATGGAGTGTTTGGAGTCAGCGAAATAAAGTCAGGTTGCACCTTCAGTCTAGTCCGCTTCATCAGGTGGCAGAACAAGCAAGAGCTGTGTTGGCGCAATACAGAGAAACCACACGGACTGCAGAATTCTAGGTTGTGAACAGGGGCAGTCAAGGAACAAGGTGGAGACCTCCGCAATTTGGTTTTGTCAAGGTTAGTTTTGATGGTGCCGTGTTCAATAATTCAAACTTGTCAGGTGTTGGAGCTGTAATTCGGGATCATAGTGGAGCTGTTATGGCCTCTTATGCAGAAAAATTAAATCAAGCTTACAAGGTAGAGGAAATAGAAGCTTTGGCAGCACTTAAAGCATTACAGTTTGCATATGGCCTCGGTTTCCAAAATGCCATACTTGAAGGGGATTCGCTGAGTCTAATCCAAGCTTTGAAGGCAGAAGACCATAATCTGTCCCCATTGGGCTTATTGGTTGAGGATGTCAAGATGTTTGCAAATAATTTTATAAGTTTGTCGTATTCTCACGTTAAGAGAAATAGAAATACTGTAGCTTATAATCTGGTGAAACATGCTATACGCATACTAGATTTTTAAGTATAGATGGATGATGTTCCATCACATGTTGTTTTGTTTTTACATTCAGATGTAGTTTGATTTTCAGTAATAAAATCACGAAGTTCATTCTCCAAAAAAAAAAAAAAAAAAAAACCTAATTTCAATTACCAAATCAATCAAAGCATCAATAAAGTGATAACGTATAGAACACTACAATTTGGTAACTTCATTACAGTCAAGGGCGGAACCAGAAAGTTTTATTTGGGGGCTAGAGCTAGATGATCATATTAATTTGAAAATATATGTATATTATATATATATAAAGAGAGAGAGAGAGAGAGAGAGAGAGAGATACACAAGTTGCACATCAACAAAATTATCTTACATGAGAGTTTCACATCTTTCTAAACTCTCATATAATACTGAGAGTGCAAGAGTTTTTTGATTTGCTACATATATATAACAAATATTAAAAAAAGATTTAGAATCTTCCATTAAAGTTATGAAAGCACAATGGTCTTTCATATAATAAAAATCCACCCATTATGATCTTTATAGTGAAATTTTGAGCAATTTCTTTTTCCATATAAACTAACATCCTTTGCAAACTTAGCATCTTCCATTCTTTTGCATCTCTCAAGATTTTAATGTCATTTTTGCTTATGTTCATTAAGAAACTCTTTTTTAAGAAAGAGAGAGGAATTGAGTAAGAATGTGAGAACATTAGATGAAAGTGATGAGAGGCTGTTTGCCTTTGGGAAATTGGGTAGTTGGTTTCTTTAAGAGTTTCAAGATATGAGAATAAAAATGGGAAGTTTCTAAAATAGGCCAGTACAAAAGGTTAGGATAAAACTTAATTACAATACCTCAAGTACAATACATTAGGAGTATATTTGGTATGGGTTGGGTTGGTTTCATTAGGTTGGTTGGATTGTGCATGCACACCTCTTCTTGTGCTCCATAGGGCATCTCACATATTCACAGTGATCACATGTGAGTAACTAATGTTAAGGACTCATGTTGGAAGTAGAAAACCAATAATGCTAGTATCAATGTATCACACATAAATACACACTTTGATACAACTATCTTACATGATAAATTGCGAGTGGTAGAGAAAAAAATAGTGAATTCATATGATAGTGACGGACAAACAATTACAGTTAAGGATGGACCCAAGTGGGGGCCCAAAGGGGCCCCCCCCCCCCCCCCCCCCCCCCCTAAGCCTATGAAAAAAATAATAATTTTAGATAAGATAAGGATTTCCTACACACCAGCCTGCAACAACTCCTACAAATAGGGACAGGTGTTACGAAAATAAAAAGACAAATATGCATGGGTCATGTATTTTAAGAGAAATCTGTTAACCCTAACATTAATAGCTTCTCTCTCTTTCAATCTAAACTAGACGGAATCATCCTCTTCTCTCTCCTCTCTTTCTCCCTCATCCCCCTTCCCCAAGCCAGCAAGAGAATCCGGTCACCCACTGCACACGACCAACCTTTCTCTTTCTCTTCAAACCCGCCTCTTTCCTCTCTCTTCCTCTTCAAATCAATGTTTGTTTGCTTCACTGGAAATCATAAGGGAAAGGAATTCTCTGGCATTTCACCATACGTGTGATCAAATTGAGTTTGTGCTACTAGCACTTTGAGCAATTGCCTCACTAGGTAGAAAATTTTGTAAAGTATACCATAACTTGCAAATGAGGTGAAACTAAAAGCAGAAGTGCAGAAAATTGATTGGAAATTGTAGCCTTGGCTTCCCTCATTTATTATTATTATTATTATTATTATTATTATTATTATTATTATTTTGTAGGTTTGTATAACAATCTTTTTCAGTAAAAACTAAAAAGTGCTACAAAGTGGATTTTTTTCCCCTTTTGCGTAACCAGTGGCTCTCAGTTGGTGATTTGTGTACAAGTACATGGTACCATTTCTACATTGATGTTTTTCAACAAATTATCTTGGGTGATGCAATGAATGGAAAGTGGTACTGTTCATTTATTTTTTAAGCTATGCTGTGTTATTATTGTGAGGCAAATGAGCCTTTTCAACCAGAGAGCTGCAGGAAGAGAGAGAGAGGCTTTGATGGGGTTTTGAAGAGGAGGAATTTCTTGCCATCTGTATGCCGTGATTCTCTGGCTGGTATAGGGTTCTTGAGAAAAATAAAGGTGGAGCAGTGGAAGAGGAGGAGGATGAGAGAGAGGAGCTTGGTTGTGTGTGGGACTTTGAGTGCCGTCTAGTTTAGATTGAAAGAGAGATGCTGTTAACGTTAGGGTTAACTGATTTCTCTTAAAATGGGTCATGCCATGCATATGTGTCTTTTTCTTTTCTTGACACCTATCCCTATTTGTAGGAGTTGCTGCAAGTTTTGTGCAAGAAAGACCTGTCTTTTTAGATATATTTTAGCTCGAAAAAATGCTTTGTTCACAACATTTTCATAACACTTTCACAACATTTTCATAACACTTTCACAACAAATCCTAAATGATAGGTTGTTATCAGTTGTTACTGGTGGGCAAAAAAGAAATTTTTGTGGTCAATTCAAATTAGAATCAATAACAACTTACCATCTATGATTTATTTTAAAAGTATTATGAAAATGTTATTGACATAACACTTTTTTAAAAAAAAATTATATTTAGGCCCCTCTTCTAAGTAGCTTGGCTTTTCTCCCCTCCAAAATTGTCAACCCAACCTAGTTAAGTCCCAAACTCATGCAAATACTAAGCCGAAAACATTTGGACTGTTATTTGTAAATACTATATGAATGCTTATTTGAAGTTTTTTTACCATTACTTTTTATTAAAAATGCTATGTCCATAATATTTGCATAGCACTTTTACAACTTAAGACACAACAAATCTTAAATATCAAGTTGTTATTAACTGTTATTGCCTTATTGGTGAGTAAAAAAGTAATTTCAATAATAAATTCAAATTAAAAAAAGTAATAACTAATCACTTAGGATTTGTTGTAAAAACGTTGTAAACTTAACGCGTCTATATTTTTTCCTTATACTCTGGCCCCTAACTTGAAATCCTGGGTCCATCTACCACATAAGACAATCGCGACAAAGTGTGTATTTTGTGTGATACTAGATAGCATTATTGGTAGAAAACTGAATATCATCCGGACACTATAGGACTTTTGTTAGAGTTGTTTTCCTCTATTCGTTTTTGGCTGGTGGCCGTGAGGGATGAATTTAAGACATTGCCAAGTAAGATCATTATGTTAAGAAGAGATTATTCGTAGCTTGATTCGCATCTTTTGGCATAGAATATAAGTCTGACAATGTTGGGTGACAGTTCATTGTGACAGACAAAGAAACTGGTTGATTTATTGCATTGTAGGCATTGTTAATTTACCATTTAATCCCCTAAAATAGTTATTGGCACTTGGCACTGTACAGATCAATCTCAATTGTAGCTCATTTTTGTAGCAATGGCTATTATGGCACCGTCACCCACTTCTCTAGTTTTCAATGTTCGGAGATGTGAACCAGAGATGATTGTTCCAGCTATCCACTCCCCATGAATTCAAACAACTTTCAGATGTGGATGACCGAGAAAGAAATCATGTTCCAATCATAATGTTTTATCGCTATGATCAGTCATTGGAAGAAAAAGACCATGTGAAGGTCATTCGAGAGCCACTTGCACAAACGCTTGTGTTTTACTACCCATATGCAGGTAGGCTTAGGGAAGGTCCTGATGCCAAGTTCATGGTAGAATGTATTGGTGAGGGTGTGATGTTCATTGAGGCTGATGTTCATGTTACACCAGAGGATTTTGGTAATGCACCTCATCCTCCATTCCTGTGCATAGATGAGCTCATTTTTTAAGTTCCCCGCTCCGGAGGGATGGTTAATTGCCCATTGTTGCTTTTTCAGGTAATTTGTGCTTGAGAGACATTCCAAACTTTCTTCTATCAAATGTTTTAGGTAACTCTCGTTGATGATAATCACTCTGTCTTGCATGAATTTGTGTGTGTGAGAAAGCCCCGCGTACTACTATTCTTTCCTCTTATATAAAGATTAACCTAACTCTTACCTATGAGTCATATGAGAGAGAGAAAAAGAGATATAATACGCCGAGCGTACTTAAAAAATTTTCTTGTACTTGTCTTTCAGACTTTAACCGTGCATTTTTTTTTCTACTTATTTGATTTGGAATTTTAAAAAATGAAGGCACTTTGTCTATTATTTATGCTATTGGACTATAAATTTGGGGAAGTTATGATCAAACTCATATTGTCATATTACAATATACCAACTCACACTTTGTATATTCTCATATCGTCCATGCATATATAAGTAATCAAATAGTCCTGTATAACAACTCACACTTTGTATATTAATTGTTTTATAGTTTAATAACATTGATTAGTTTCTTTTAAGAGGATAACTAATGTTCAAATCTCCTTCCTTCCACCACTCGTAACAATTTTTCCAAAGAAAAACAAAATTTAGCTGACTAACAATAATAGAACACAATACAAATTCTTTAATTATATGGTGCCTATGAGCTTTGATTGCCTCACACTAACAATAACAGAACACAATACAATATATATATGCACATTAAATGCTTGCTTGTCTCTTTAATGAGTTGGTGTAACAAAATATATATATATATATATATATATAAAATGAGTCAATATATATAATGAGTCAATATACATTAAATGCATTTGTCTCTTTAATGAATTAATAGTTCTAGCACAATAGGCCATTTAGCCAATGAACAACACAAGATTAATTCATCACAATTAAAAGAACATCCAACAATCAAACAAACAAATTTGACACAAATTTTGACAGTGGAAATCACAACATATTAAAAAAAAAAAAGCTATAATCACAATGAGTCCATGTCACTTGGTTTATTTAATAATTTTTACCTTATATTATAGTGGTTTGGATGAGCAATATTATTAGCTTAGGTATTCAAACTTTTTTAGGAGAGAACATGAATGAGAGCAAAGACAATGATAAGCAAATACTTACAATGATTCAAATACTTAAAAATTAATCTCAAGTTAGCTAAACAAATACTTACAATGATTCAGCCCTAAATCCTCAAGTCCTTTGCCCAAGAAGCCAAATCTGAATAAGAGGAACAATTAGTATAAAACTCCATGACCTATTAAAGGAAAACCAAATCAAAGCAAACCCATAAGCCAAAAACAAATACTTACACTTCAAAGAAACTTGAACAACAAAAACTTTCCAACCAAAACTGAAAAATAACAAAAATTAGCACAAAAGCTTCATGACCCATTTAAGAAAAACCATACAAAAGCAAACCCATAAGCCAAGAATAAAGACTTACACTCTAAAGAAATTTGAACAACCAAAAAGAGGGAAAAGAGTATGGTGGTGGTAGTGGGTCTTAGTGGAGGTCGACGACAGCCATGGTGGCTATGGTGGTGGCAGTGGGTGGAAGGGAAGAGATTTGTGGTGGGGTTGAAGTGGGTCACAAAGAAAAGAGGATGAACAAAGACAAGAAGAAAGGGACAATGAATAGGGGAAAAGAAAAGAACAAAAAGTGGGACACAGATGAAAGAAAAGAAAGAAAAAACTAAAGTGTAGGGAAAAAATAAAAAAATAAAAAGAGGGAAAAAAGTGTGGGAAATGAAAAGGTAAAAGTTTAGACCATATAGCGACGTTTTAGAAACGTCGCTATAGAGTATTTGTTTTTAAATCAATCCACTGGACACGATGTTTGACCACGTTTTTTAAAACGTCGCTATAGAGTATGTTTAGTCAAACTAAATAAAACTGGGAAACTTGGGCGGGGAACTAAATTTTGGGGAAAACACATAGCGACGTTTCAGAAACGTCGCTATAGAGTATTTGTTTGAAATCAATGTCCCACACACGCTGTTTGACCCTGTGCCCCATGTTAACACATTTTCTCCCATGACTATAGCGACGTTTTTTAAAAAACGTCGCTATAGAGTATTTCTTGGCAAACTAAAAAACCTGGGAAACCTGTGCGGGAAACTAAATTTTGGGGAAAACATATAGCGACGCTTCAAAACAACGTCGCTATAAGCCAAATAAATGCTGCTAAAACCACATTTTCTGCGACGTTATATAAAACGCCACTATTGATTTATGATATAGCGACGTTTTTTACAAAACATCACTATAGAACCACTATTTAGCGGCGCTAGCTTGAAACGTCGCAATAGACCACTTATAGCGGCGTTTTCAAAAACGCCGCTAAAAAAACGTCACCTATACCCGGATTTCTTGTAGTGACAAGTGACATTCACACATCATGAATTTGATGAAGTGGTCGAGTCTAGGGTTTTTGCCAGTTCCCTCCATGACATGGCCTGCAATTGTTTCTTCTTTGGTCCAACTCATATATCTGCAATTCGAAGAAAACTCCCTCATCACCTACATAAATCTTCCACGTTCGAGGTATTAATTGCATGCTTATGGCGATGCCGCACCATCGCCATTCAACTACACTTGGAGGATGAAAGTCCGCTTGATATTTGCCATTAATGTGAGAAACAACTTTAACTTAACAATAGGGTACTATGGTAATGGGATTGCAGTCTCATTGGCTTTAACAACTGCTGGAAAGCTATGTCAAAATCCTTTGGAATACGCATTGGAACTAATTAAAAGTGCAAAGAATAATGTTACTGAAGAGTATGTTCGATCACTTATAGATCTTTTGGTGATAAAAGGTCGATCATTTCTTACTATGGTGCATTCCTACTTTGTGTCAGACATAACACGTATAAGATTTGAAGCTTTGGATTTTGGATTGGGAAAAGAAGCTTTTGGTGGACCAGGTAAGATTTTTCCAGAGCCAGGCCTTGACCCTGCAAACTTCTACATGCCAATGAAGAATAGTCAAGGAGAGGAGGGAATTATGGTGCCAATGTGCTTGCCAACTTTAGCCATGGAAAGATTTGTGAAGGAGCTAGATAGCATCTTGGGAGATCACTGAGATAGTCGTAGAACTTCTGAAGTAATCGCCAAATGACTGGTGCACACAAGTTAAGACGAAGTCACAAATTTCAATTAAAAAAAAAATTACACAATTTTGTGTGTAATAAATATTGTTATAAGTAATTATATCTTTTCAGTACTTACAGGGACTAATATGTGACATGAGAACAAAATGCATAATCTTATTTCTTTGATATTTTTGGGGTATATGATACTTTCAATGATTCTGGAAATTCATTTTGATAGTTACTATTTTAACCACTCATGCATGGTTAAGATTATGTTGGTACTCTTCAAAAAAATATGAGAATAGATGAGTCCAAATCTTCTGTCCTACTTTTTCTGCTCTACTCTATACTCTACCAATAAAAACTTATCACGTGTTCACCTAATTAATTAAATACTATTATTATTATTAACTTATTAATGCTATCGTTATTAATTAATAGTAGTATTTAATTAAATAAGTAAACATGTGGCAAGTTTTTATTGGTGGAGTATAGAATAGAGCAGGAAAAGTGGGAAAAAAGATTTGAACTCGAGAAAAGATTATGTTGGTATATATTGTATCCCGGCCCAAAAATATAAAGATATCACATATAGAACGATAGTCATGCATTGATGTTTTATTATTGGGTAATTGCTAATGTGTGCACCTTAATTATTACACACGCTGTACACGTAATTTAATTTTTAGACTTAAAGGGTGACTTTGAAGTTACAATTTCTATTCAAATATCGAAATGTGAGTATAATATGTGTAATAGGGGAAATTATTGTGTACTACTGGAGTACCGTAAATGCGTACTCCCTCTTCTCACATGAATGATGGGTCCCACTAATTAAATTCATGGTGGGACTCACCAATTATATAAGAGAAAGAGGAGTACGCATTTATGATATTTCAGGAGTACCTAATAATTTTCTGTATAATAGGCAGTGTGTTATAAACACTACCCTTTATTATTAGATAAGTAAGTTTGTCTCTACATTTTCACTTGTGTTTTTTTCTTACAAATGGAATTTACTCTCTTCACCCTTGTTGGTTACTCTGTTGCACTAAGTGAAGTTGTATATACTAACCACTACAAAACACGCGGGTCTTAGGCCGCGTTTTTTTCAGCCGATTTTGCAAAAATGTGGCCTAAGACCCTAGTTGAGCTGCGTTTCAGAGAAACGCACCCATAGCACCAGATTTTGGGCCGCGTGTGTCGAACGCAGCCCAAAACCAAGTCTGTAGCTGCGTTTGTTGGTTCTCCAGCTACGTTTTTTTGGAATAGGCTGAAGCTGCGTTTTTAAAATGCGGCTTCAGACCCTTCTGAAATGTTTTTTTTTTTAAATATAAGGCTTGAAGTCGCGTTTATAGAACACGGCTTTAGGTCTATCCTAAAGCCGCGTTTATTAAAAACCCGGCCATAGTCACTCCTGAAACTGCATTTTTTAAACGCGGCTTCAGCCCATTCTTGAAGCTGTGTTTGAAAAAACGGGGCTCATCCCCTACTATAAATTGGAAACAAAAGAAACCCTTAAGCTTACTCTATTTTTTACCAAAAAAAGGACCTTTCTCTGTCGAAGCCCTTCGAGCCCTAAGCGATCTCACACCACCGAATCTCCACCACCGATCGTATATGCTTTGGGTCTCTCCCTCTCGCTCTCCAACTTTCAATCTCACTGAAGACACTGACAAGGCCGACTACCCAGTAAGTTTTTTAAATTCATTGTTTTGATTTTTGTTTTAGGGTTTCCATTTTTGTTTTAGGGTTTTGATTTTTGGTTTATGGTTTTGATTTTAGGTTTAGGGCTTTGATTTTGTGATTGTAGGGTTTCAAATTTAGGTTTAGGGTTTCGATTTTGGGTTTAGGGTTTCGACTAACACTAATTTTTTTCCAATCTGGGTCTCGCTCCACTGAGGGATTCTCCATGAGGGAATTGGAAACTGCACCACTGAAGACGCAGACAATAGGGCTTCTGGTGCTTCCTCTTCCCCACGAGGGTATGTCTCTTTTTTTCAGAACTTGATGTTTAGAAAGATGATGAATTTTGTTTAGAAATAAACAGCACCTAAGTTTGTTTGCTGTTTTTTGTTTTTTTTGGAACATGCAGAGGAAATTTTTGGGTCAGATTGGCCTAATCTGGGTTTTGATTCCTAGATTTAACCGTTTGGTGAGTTTTTACTTTATGGGTATATGTTTATTCTTAATTTTGATTTTCTGTCTCTTTGTTTTGGATGATTTTATAGATTCTATTTAAATTTCTGATGGTATATGTTTGGATGCAAGCGATTTATGGCTGAAAGTTGAAACTTTTGCTGTTGATGTATAATTTTGTTTTGCAACAAGAGGGTTTGGGTTTTGGATCTTGATTCTCTTAAATATATATATATATATATATATATATTTGCTGTCAATTTGTAACAAAAGTAGGAGAAGAGAAGGGTAGCCTTCTCTTTCAATTTTTTTGGTTTTGGTTTTGCTCTTGAAAGCTAGGTACATGCAACCACAATAATACCATAAAAAATTTGTATGAAATGCACAAGACTTCTGTTTTGTGGGGTCTAAAGAGATAATTAGTGAATAATTTAACTTCCGAATTGGTCATTTAATATATAGGATTTCTATCCCCAATATTAAAACTTTGTAAAAGCCTTTACAGTGAAAGGAAGTGCCAATGTTAACAAAGAGTGGAATTAGCATTTCCTCTTGCTAGGAACAAAATGAATTAGCCTAATTTGTTTTGTTCCAGAAAATTGTAATAAAAAAGAAAAAGTTGTCCTTGCTAATATCAAAACAAAAACTTCGTAAATTGAAGCTCTTCTCATTATTATGAACTCCTTTGGTGTTTACGGTTTCAATTTTGGTGTTTAGGGTTTCAATTTTGGGTTTTTGTTTTCGATTTTAGGTTTAGGGTTTCAATTTTCAATTTAGGGTTTCGAATTAGGGTTTGACTCTACATGCGTTTCAGAAGATCACCAAAGATTACTTTGGCAAAGACAATCCGATTGAAAAGTATGCTGGTGTTCTGTATGGATTAGATATTTCTGATCTTTAGTGAAATCTATAGCTTGTAGATTTCTGCTTTTGTTTTTCGTTTAAAAAGTAAATCTTGTATACATTTTATTTGGGTCGTTAATCAATTTTCTATATTTATCATAGTTTGCTATCTTTAATTTGTAATTTGTTTTTTCTTCCAATTCTCTAATTTTGCATTTGGGTATTTGGGTTTCACTTAATTTTTGTTTTTTATTGCTAATTTGATGAGAAACAAGAATGGGGTATAAATTGTGGCGTTTGGAAGTTCTAAGATTCATAGGTAGTATTTGTTTGGAGTTGGAATTTTGGGAGGTGTTAGGGATGTGAGTGGAATGGCAGGCTTGGATTGTGGTTTGGTGAATGAAAGCTGACAGAAAATTTACGGAGGATCTTGAATTGTTGAAAGAATTTACTTGAAGTTGTGGTTTGGACTTTGGCTTTGGTTTCTATGATTTTCTTTAGTGAAAGAACGGAAATTTTGCTAAGAAATTTTGACCTATTTTCTTGAAAGAGGGGATGTGCTTAAACATTTTGGGCTTTTTTGAGGGATTTGCTTCATGGGATTTTTATATTTTGTTGTTTTCTTGCAGGATCAAAATAACCTCTCTCTGAATCTCACTCGGACCTCTCTCCCTCTCTCTCTCCAACTCTCAATCTCACTCAAGACACTCACAAGGCCGACTAACAGTAAGCTTTATGTTTTGAACTAAACGTATTTATTGCAATTGCAGCTCAAAGCCTACCACACCAAAACACAAAAAAAAAACACGGTTCCAAATCAATAACACACTTTCAAATTTTCTTACCAAACACGTGTTTCATATTTGATCCTCCAACATAGTTCCGAATCAATAACAAACTTTATAATTTTTTTACTAGGACTGTGACTTGTGAGTAGATATTACTCAAGATGACATTAAATTGTTAGTTTGGAGGACCGTTGGGCGTTGTTGGCATGGTCCTCCATGTGCATTAACTAATTTCTCTTTAATCGCATAAAGCTGAACCAAACGGGCACAAACTCTCTTCTCTGTTGAGGTCCGCTTAAAAAGACTTTTCCTACTCTGCTTTCCTTCATTTCTTCTGTCATCTTAATTAATTTTAGGTGCAGCTTCTGTTTCATCACTCTTCATCCTCTCATCTTGCTTTTATTTTGCTCTACTTCTCAAAAATAGAAAGAAAATAAAAAGATCTTGACACTTTCTACATTACACCATTAGTTTGCAGTCATCCTGTTCCTCTTAGTTTGGCTTTGCTTTGCTCCAGTTCTTAAAAAAAAAAAAAAAAAAATTATAGTAAACAGAGATTTTCCGACTTTTGCCTTAATTTTCGTTGTAGTTTTTTGTGTTAGTATCCTATCGTTTTAGTTTTACTTTGCTTCACTTCTCCAAAAAATACAAAAAAAGAGTCAAGTATTTTTAGCTTCTCACCGCTACTCTCATTTCTTATAGCAACCATCCTTGATCTGCTAATTCAAAGGAGTAGAAGAGAAACCTGCTCAAATTGTAGTGTAAAGCAGAAGGAGAGAGGTACATCCTTCTACTTTCTTACTTTTATTTTGTTCTTGCATCTTTTTCTTCGCTTATACTATCCTTTCGATATTCCTCAATTTGATTTTATGTACTAAAAAACACGGTTCCACATGTGTCATGTTATATTGTACAAAGAATTTTGATCCAAAGAATATGCACTTCAAGTTAAATGAATTTGTATGAATAGAAAGGTGTTTTTATCAGCCTTTTATGCCTTTTTGCTTTTGGGTTTTTTGTGGTTTAGGGCTTCTAAGAGAGGATTGAATTCTGGTTTTTAATAAGAGGTATAAAGTTTATTGTTTATGTATTTTCTTCCTGGACTGTATCATGATTCTTCCTTTTGAGCTTTACAAAGAGACTATTTATCTTTATTTGCTGTTTAGTGTCTTTGTTATTTTAAATTTCATGATGGTGGTATAAAAATTAAAAATTATAGGACTTAAACAATTGTAAGAGTTTAAAACAAATTGGTACCAGCATGCCTTCTGTGGTTAGTTTGGAAGGAACGCAATGCCCGAACTTTTGAGGACATTGAGAGACCTATAGATATGTTGAAGAACTTGCTTGCTAGGACTTTGTTTGAGTGGTCTCGTATATGGGGTCTTACACATTGTTCTTCCCTGTCTAATTTCCTTATCTCTATTAGGCTTTCCTTATGATTTGTTTGTTTTTGTTTCAAGGGCAGTGAGTTTACAATCGTAAACAAATTGTTCTTTTTCATCAATAAAACTCTTATTATGGACCTTCGGTCATTAAAGGAGGCTGAAACAACCCTATAGTAGCTCCTATATTGGGAAAAAAAAAACCTATTATATATATCAGGCATACATAACAGCTATCTCACATAAAGGTGGATTCATAGTGTGAGACCTATGCTTACGTGAAAGAGTGATTAGATGTACAGAGTACACCATATGTAACTCATTACATAGTTAGTTGTTAAAGTTGGTTGTAAATATCCTAGCTGATGGTCCAATTTCTTTTTTTTTTCCTTTCCTTGTTGGATGACTAGTGATTCAGTTGGATAGAAATGAAATTTGGCTTTTCTTTTGTCTAGGTTTTTATGGGTTTTTCTTTTCTCCTGTCTCAACTAAAAAAATAGCAATTTAGCTTTAATTCAGTTGGGTTTGCATTGTTCAAGCTAGCTTGGACTTGCAGAGGAGAGAGATGGAACGAAGATGAGAGATAGAATAAATACATAATTTCATTTTATTATTTATGTTAGAAAATTTACACTTTTTCTTAAATACACCTAGACATATTAAACACATATTATGTTTTCTTTTTTTTTTCTTTTTTTATTTTACTTTAAAAAATGTTATTAGATATATGATACCAAATACATGTGTTGCATTACGAGTATTTTAAACACGTGTTTCACAACAATTTTTAAACCACAATTTTCACATTATTTTAAATAAGAATACCTAAAATCTGCTACCACACATACCCTAAAAGTCAAGTTTATACATTTTCTAAAAGTATTATCTACAAATACGATATAGAATAGTTAATTTAGAGATCTCTTGAATCCGAAACGTTGTAATTTTTTAAATTATTGAAAGTGCATGGGATCAACTTTTTCATTAACAACAAATCTACACCCTAATTCCAAAAAAAAAAAAATCATTTACTTCTTTCTTTTCCCATAAAAGTTTCTAAACCAATGCCCTTGGGGCATTAGTTAACTTTTCCCATTGATTAAATTTTCACTAAAATGGAAGTTTCCTTAAATAGAAACACTATTGATTTTCTATTAGTAGTCCATCTTTAGTAACTTCGTACTTGGCTAGACATTAGATTAATTTCATTTGATGGCTTGTAAATTAGGGTGAAAAATAAAACATACAAGCGGCTCTAGCTGTAATGCAGGACAATTCACTGTTTTGGTCTTAAACTAAAGAATTATATTAATGGTATTGGGCCCACAAAGAATTCACTTCAACTTCAGCGATCATAGTTTTGAGTTTTAGTATTGGTCATGGTTTTAATATAGTAGAATAGCTCATTACTGTTGGGTTTTATTGTAGTTTATTGCTATCGAAGCTGATGCATATAGCTGACAGTGAAGGTTTTGTCTGATACTGAATACAACTTGCCTCAGACATGAACTTTTATGTGTTATAAAAGAGCAATTCTGGACTCTATCTTTGCTGCCATGCAGACGTTCATTTGTTTCTGTTCTATCATAGAATTAATTGTTTGATCAGTATATGGTGTGTGTTCAATTTTTTTTTTCCTGTGTCTAGATTAGTCCATGCTTCCAGTTTCCATTCACTGTATCTTTTAAGATGTTTATGTCACGATTTGACAATGCAACATATTATTGTTATTAGGGGTTTTTTTTTTTGTTAAAAAAAGTATCTCCTGGTGCTTTGTCTCTCTCATCACCTTTTAAGATCACTAAAAAAAATGTAAATTGTTTTAAGCAATTGATAATAGAAGGCATTACAAAAATTTTGCAAGTGCTTGCAATTTGATCTGCCATCAGGAAGTTCTTGCTGAAGTACTATGGTTAGACACATTGCTGTTGTTAGTGGTAGACTCAGGATTTTTTTTTTTTTTTTCCCCTCTGTTGGGTTCATAATTTGGATGGGAATAACATAAGATGGGTGGCATGGCCTCCTTATGAATTAATGTAGCTCTGCCATTTTTGGGGACAATTTTGAGTACTTGTGTATTTGATCTAATGACATGTTCTTGTTATGGAATTAGCTGGACAAAATGTGATATATATCACATTATAGCAACAAACTTTGATGCCAACATTATAGCAACAATCTTGATTTCAGAGGTAATGTTTATGTTTCTTTTATAAGTATCAATTTTGATTTCAGAAGTTTTTTTTGGGGGGGGGGGGGGGGTGTGGTAGATTCTATTCTTTGTTGCTCAACTTGTTCAGTTGTTCTCTGTAAATTTTTTATTTTTTACAAAGTGGAGAGTTATTTCATATGCTCTCTAAATTCATCTAAAGTTAATTTTCTTATTTTGTAGCCTCAATTGTCACCACAAGTAGGAGATATTCCAGAGTAATTTCAAGTTCGACTTTGAGTTTGAGAGAATAACTTTAGCCAAAGTAAAGAAGGAAAGCTAGAATTGGAGCAAGCATGGACTACAAACTTTAAGAGTACATAGTCAACAACTTCATTGGTAGGCTCATTTCCTATATAGGTTTTGCAAATTTCTTTCTATGCTATATTAGCTTGTGACATTTGCCTTCTATAAACACTTTGCTTGATTGTGTAGTGTATCCGTTATTTTGCTACCATCAAGAGCTTATCATTCCTTTTTTGTTTTCTTTTTTTATTTTATAAATAATTTACAGTTTCAGTAATTCCTATGTCTAGGTACTCTCACAGTCACATCTAGCACTACTATGTTGAGCTCTAGTGAAATTACCAATAGTGGTGCAATAGTGGTATTGTGAGTGCTTGATTTTTACTTTTGAGAGCATGGTAGAAAGTGCTAGTGTGTGTGTCAAAGGTCATTTTCAAAAGCTTCTTGGATAGAGAAATCTAAGAGCTTCATAATTCATGAAGTCAATTACCTTTTTTAAGAACAACATACTTAAATATCCTTTGGAAGGGGAATGATTACGAAAATAAATAGGCAAATGACAAATTAAAGATTAGTGGTCATAAATAAGAATAAAAATGTGAACTTAAATACCATACTAAAAAAAATGCATTTATTTCATTCAAAATTTTAAATTATATGCAACATGTCTAGTATAATGGCAATATATTGACATGTAGAAATAATTTTTTGACACGTAGTAGTGTTTGTCTATATCGTGCCAATTTAATATAGGAAGATAGCACATGTGATTGTAGTGTGCTTTGAAATGTAATAAGTGTCATTGTAACATGTATCCTTTAGTTTCAGAATTAAACTTTTAATATATATAGAAAATGTCTTTTAGCTTTCGCTTTGGTGAAACGGTCAAAGAACCAAAAAAGAGACCGATTTTCTTCTTTTTCCCAGTTCTTGACCAGTTTTATGCCTGTTATTCTGGTTTTTACCTGTTCGGTTCCCATCTCAATCAATTGAACTGGCTAGTCCAATTGTCAAAACAGTCGTTATATGCCTTGTAGATTGAAATATGCTTATTTTGGTCAAGATGAGACTTTTTCGATTGTGATATTTGCACAATTAAATGAAAATTAGGAAAAATATTTGTTAGTGTTAAGAGAACACAAGGTTGCTAATCCTTACCATTTGCAAACAAGTGGTCAACTTGATGTATCTAATCGAGAAATAAAAAGGATTGTAAAAAAAATGTTTAACCCAAGCTACAAAGATTGGTCTCTTAGGCTAATTGATGCACTAATTGGTATGTCACCCTATGGACTTGTCTATAGGAAAGCTTGTCACTTGCCTGTGGAACTTGAGAATAAACGAAAAAGCTTATTGGGCTATTAAACTTACTAATGGGCATTTAGACAAAGCTCTTGTTCAATGCAAGTTGCAATTGAATGAACTTGCGGAAATAAGGAATGATGTCAATGACAATGCTAGAATTTATAAAGAAAGAATGAATAAAAAATGCATATACATTGTACAATAAATTTACAAATTTTTTCCTATAACTTGAATGAAAAATGGACTCTAGATGCATTACTTTACAAGACCAATGTGAATTTTTTCTTTTTTAGGTTGATAGGCCAAAATTTTCTATTTAGGCCATTTTGCATGATGCAAACTATGCAAATTCTCAGTAAATGGTACACAAGCTATGTAAATGGGCTATGAAGCATGGTTTTGAATCTTTTTATGGGCTTATGGTCTCCAATAGCTTCTTCTCTGATATTGTTCTGTTTTCTTTAATCATGAATCAAATCTTTCGTCCGACCTTTTTCTTATTATGCTACAAGTGGCCCAAGCCCCAAGGCATAGCTAATGCTCAGACCCTTGTATTCCGCTTTACAATAATAAAACTATCTTCCTGATTTTTTTTATATAAAAAAAAACTCCCACTTTTTTTTTTTTTAAGGTTTAGCTGTGTTATTTGTCAATGATCAAATTAATGAAAATTTTCTTTCATTAAAAAAGAAAGAAACAAAAATCTCTTTACACTTTAATTTTTAAGGGTCTAATTAACAATTGTCGAAGTGCGTTAGTTAAGATTTGAATTTTTTATTACAATCAATCAGCTTTTTTTTATTATTTAAAAGAGTTGCACAACATTTCTTTAATAAAAATATTTAATTATTGATTTTTGCTACAGTAACACCCATCCTTAAGGATTGATAGTACAGCAGTGGTGGTAGGTAAAACGAGTATGGGATGTTGAAGCTCCATCTATTTTTTTGTTTTTTTTTTTATTTTTTATTTTTGCTAAATAGTTGAAGTTCCATCAGCAGTCTAATCTGATTGACCCCATGATGTTTCTTGCTTTGAAGCATGAATCATAAGGTCATTTGCTAATGTAATGTGCCAAAAAATTCAAATAGTATAGTCACCATTTTGTTCATGATTATAAAAGTTAATCTGAAAAGTTTAAGCACATTCAAAGTCAGAACTACCTTTACCACTTTTAAGCTCCTGGGTTTTTACATTACACTAATCTTGTCATATTCAAACTAATTTTTTACTTTTTACTCTGTTTATATTACTCTCTGTTTTTTTTCTTGTACTATATAACTGCATGGTCCCAATTTGAATTATATTACTCTGTTTTTTTTTCTCCTTGTACTATATAACTGCTTTGTGATCTTTTCGCATGAAGTAATCTTTTTTAATTAATATTTTCTTACTCTTATTAGAAATTCTCTAAGAGAAAACCATCTACATGCTCAACTCTTCTTCTTTATTATGACAATTTACTTTTCAAAAAGAAGAAATAATTATAACTTTTTCAACTGAGGGATTAAAATTGGACACACTACATAATAGAGGGATTGAGGGGCGAAAATTGTAATGTACGCAGCATTTAGGAATTATTTTAAAAGGTTTTTCTTTTTAAAAAAAATTAATAATTTGCCTTTTAGCTTTTTCAAAATTAACTAGTTTTTAACTTTATATTACACATTTAGCATAAAAGTTACCAAAAACTATATCTTTTGATAAATGTTTTGTAAATAGATTATCGAAAAATAAGCTATTCCCAAATTAGAGTATTTCATATTTGCCGCAATCTAGTTTTAATTAAATTTGTTCTACAGATCTCATTTTGTTAGTTTTGCAAATTTACATTAGACGTAATGTTTATCTTTCTACTTTATTTAAATATATTTATTCTCTCCCTTCTCTCTCACTTGTTACTCTTCTTCTTCCCACAATTTCTTGGCACCATTACTGGCACAAACCACCAAATCAAGATCGCTGCTCATGATGAATGAGAGAGAGAGAGAGAGAGAGAGAGAGAGAGAGTCATACGTGAGAAAAGAAATAAAAAATGTTTTTTATTTGATGTGTTGGTGAACATGAATAGTGTCTTAATATGAATATATAAACATTGTTCATTTGTACATTTTTTGGACAAATTGTTGGACCTAATGCAAGAGGGTTTTAGGTGGGCTTAACTATGTTTTTGTTGAGGCTGGTTGACATTTAGTCAGCTCACAAATGGTATAGTACTCAGGCCCAAAATCGTACCAATCAATTAAAGATGTGCCTCACAATATTCAGGCATGGTCAAAATGTTGTGTTAAAACTTAGAACTTGGCCCAGAGAATTAGTGGGAGAGTTGTAACATGCTCTAGTTCTTTAGATCTATAACTCAGTTTTCATCGCCGAAAACTCAAAAAATGTGGTGCCCATAAAAAAATGGAGTTGGTTGTACTAATTTTTTAGTTGAGTTTCCATAACTCAAAGTTCAGAGTGTGGCTATGTTAGACTTAAACTAGAGTCATTGATGTTTGTGCTAATTTTATTTTGGTTTACTAATAAATAGATTGTGGGGGAGGATTACAAAAAATACACCATGTATGTAGTATATGTTTCCTTTCTTTCAAATGGAAGTAGACCCACACGTGAGGTCCACTTTTATGTGAGATGAGAGATATATGCACAAATTAATGGTATATCTTCTTCGAGGATTGAGATCCTCCCCAATACCTGCAATACTTTTAATTGTCATCGTTGATTCCAATGATCAGAAAAATTGATATATCATTGATCTGTGCCTTCTCTTCATGTTCTCCCCTTTCTTACTTTCTATTATTTGGTTATTTGTATTTACCTCCACTCGCACCCACCACCACCACCATCCAAACTAACAATGGAAAAGAAAATCTAATTCCACTAGATAAAGCATGGGCTATAACATTGCCCTACCACCTAGTATGAGAGAAGGAAATACTCACTAGAGAGCCAACTATAGACAAAGTGTCTTTAACTAAATGATAAATAGAAGAAAGATTAAAACCAATATATTTAAAGCATTAATAATGACCTTTGAATCACCCTAAAAAACAGGACAAAATACCATAATTAATTCACAACATTCCTAATTAGCATATAAACTCACATATGGGCCCATCACAATCTTTGATTTTTAAAATTGTTTTATAATGACTCATATCTGTGAAACATCAGTGAAAATGGAAGGAGAATGTTAATTAGATTTCATATGACAAAAAGATAACAAAAAAAGCTTCTAGATTCCCTTAGGAAAGAAGCAAATTCTTATCATTTATATGATGTTACATGTGATTTTTCACCTTGTTTAACACTATTATTAATTTCTTATTCCTGTTAAACCTGCTTCAATTCGATGAACCCTTGCTAACAGTAATATGTGTGATGGAAATTTTGTGGATTGTAGGTTGGGGAAGAGCTTTTTCCTTGCTTCTTTTAGACAAGAACAACCAAGTGGTATGAATTACTTTCCTTTTCAAAACCTACCAAGTTTTTGTCATTTATTGGGTGTGACAATTTATTTACTTCTGTGATGACACTGTGTAAAACGAAAGCAAAGAAAATCAGTCCTTTATTTAGGCATTGTTGATGGATTACGTTCATGTAGGTCATTTTCAAGCAAATATTTGAAGTAAAACCAACATCACACTATAGCATCAACACTGGTTACTCAGCACATATTTAAACAACATCATTACAGTTTAAATTGTCAACCAAACTTTTTTGAACTCACTCTTGACCAATGACCCAAGTAATTGAGCATCATGGTATTACGAACTTTTAGTTTATTACGAATTTAATAATTATTACAATTACATGAATTGGGTATTTGTTAATATATTTTTGTAAGACACTTTTAGAACTACTTTTACAACTTATCACACTGAGGTAGTTTACGATAAGTGTTATATGTTCTAAGAAAATTTAAGCATACTTGGTTATGTCTATTCTTAACAAATCACAAATGAAAGTCATATAATAATTATTACCTTCGTAGTAACAAATCTTGGTGTAGGTAAAATTCTGTAAATATTGTGTCGTAATGGATAAAAGTTGGATGGACAAGAAAAGGGGTTCAAGGGAATATTTTGAAGGTGTAGCAAAATTCATGGAATTTGCCTTTCTATCTGCGTGCGATGGGAAGATCTTGTGTCCTTGTGCAAAATGTGTGAATTTGATTTTAGTACCGCTAAATGTGGCACGTGATCATTGTTGGAGTTCGGGGATGCTTAACAATTACAAAGTTTGGAAATTTCATAGGGAATTGGCGGCTGCTACGACAGCTACTGAATGTGAGAGCTCTCATGTGCAAGAAACCCTAAATGAATATGGTGATTTTCGTGGGATGTAGCATGATTTGTGCCCCTCGTATGAAATGGCACCCGATCCAATGGAAGAAGGTCCAACTGTGCAACATGCGGCTGAAAATATGAATGATGAGGCCAAGAAGTTTTTCAAGATGATAGATGATGTAGACAAACCTTTATATGATGGTTGTACAAAATTTAGCATTTTCTCAGCCATTGTCGTGTTGTTCCAGTTGAAGACTCTGTGTGGTTGGACGAACAAGTCATTTACTCTGTTGCTTCAAGTTTTGAAGGATTTACTTCCTTCAGATGCCAAGTTGCCAAAAGACCATTACAAGGCTAAGAAGATAATCCGAGACTTGGGTTTAGGTTATGAGAAGATTCATGCTTGTCCCAATGACTGCATGCTGTTTTGGAAGTACAATGTTAACCTCGACTCGTGTCCTTGTTGTAATGCTTCAAGGTGGAAAACAAATGAGGCATTTGTTGCTAGTAAGAATGCTTCATCCAATAAGGAAAAGAAGAAAGCTGCAAAGATCCTACGATGGTTCCCTTTAAAGCCAAGATTGCAACGGCTATTTCTTTCACCTAATCTGGCTAGTTCTATGAAATGGCATGTTAATGGTCGTACTAATGATGGGGTTATGCGTCATCCTGCTGACTAGAAGGCATGGAAAATGTTTGACACTAAGCATTTAGAGTTCTCGTCTGACCCTCGTAATGTCAAACTTGGAATAGCTATGGATGGGTTCAACCCCTTTGGAATTATAAGTACTAGTCATAGTACATGGCCTGTCATGTTGGTCCCCTACAATCTCCCACCTTGGTTGTGCATGAAACGGTCATCTTTGATTCTATCTGTGATTATTCCTGGTCCTACCTCACCAGAGATTGCTATAAATGTGTACTTGCAACTGTTAGTAGAAGAACTAAGGGAGTTATAGGATGTTGGAGTACAGGCATACGATGCATCTTCAAAAGAAATATTCCAATTGCGTGCAGCATTGGCGTGGACTATAAATGATTTTCTTGCATACACAGATTTGTTGGGTTGGAGTACCAAAGGTGGGTTGGCGTGTCCTTGTGCTGTGGAGACCGACTCTCGATATTTGAAAAATGACCACAAATTCTGTTACATGGGACATAGGCGATGGTTGGATGTTGACCACAATTTTTGGAAAAAAGGTATGTTATTCAATGGATCTAATGATACGCGATTGGCTCCTGTACAACCAGTCGCATCACAGATTATTCTGGATACTGAACATTTAGTTGGACGTTGTCTGGGAAGAAAATGTCAACTTGCTTACCATAAAAGAAAGAGAAGGGAGGCAGATCAAAGTGGTTGGAAGAAGAGAAGTATATTTTTCACTTTGTCTTATTGGAAGGATCACAAGTTACGACACAATCTTGATGTCATGCATATAGAGAAGAATGTGATGGACAATATACTTGGCACACTGTTGAACTTGAAGGATCAAACAAAGGATAATTACAAAGCATGGCTTGACTTGGCGGACATGGGGATAAGGACTCAACTTCACCTACAACAAAGAAGTGATGATAATATACTATACCGCCCGCTTGTTTTCATATGATTTCATCAGAGAGAGATGGTTTCTTTCAAGTTTTGAAGGACGTAACAGTGCTTGATGGGTATGCTTCCAATATTTCACGCCGTGTGAATATGAAAGAACACAAGATTTCTGGTTTGAAGAGTAATGATAATCACATCTTGATGCAGCAACTTTTTCCCATAGCATTACGCGGGTCTTTCCCATCTCATTTTACTAGGCCTTTGATAAAGTTAGCTTGCTTCTTGATAGAAATTTGTTCCAAAACCCTTAGGGTTTCAACTATTGCGACTGTTGAGGTAGACATTTCAGTGACATTGTGTGAATTGGAAAAGATATTTCCTCCATCGTTCTTTACAGTGATGGTACATTTGGTCATGCACTTAGCTACTGAAGCCAAGATTGGTGATCCAGTGCAGTATCGTTAGATGTATCCCATTGAGAGGTAAGACGTATGTAATATTATTGATCAACTATGAGCTTCATATGCGCATTCGAATAACCATGGCCAATCATTAATCTTATCATTCCTTCATAGGTACCTTGGACGCCTTAAGTCTTACGTACAAAATAGAGCTGCTCTAGAAGGGTTTATTGCTGAAGGATACATAGTAGAGGAGTGCTTAACATTTTGTTCATGGTATATGGAAGGAGTTGAAACTATATTCAATCGACCCACTAAGAGGATTGAGGAGTCAACAGGGGTTGTTTCGATCATGACACTAAGCAATAGAGAATGGACCCAAGCCTATCGCTATGTTTTATTCAATTTTGAAAACATCAACCACTTTCGTGAGTAAGTACTACATATACCAATATGAGTGCACGTCAATCCATTGTACGTTAGGTCTATTAACCCTAATACAATTGTCTGCACAGGATGCACAAAAGATTGATGGAGGACGAACTCCGAAAAGGCCACCATCATATATCCGAGACCATTATATATAAGCACCACATGGAGAACTTTTGTAGTTGGTTTAGATGTCACGTACGTATGACAGTTTCAACTTCTTAAACTTGTAACACTGTCCCAAATATGGTTACTTATACTGATATGAACAATTTTGTTATGATATGTTAGGTGATGTCATTGACTACTGCTAATAAGGAAAGGGAGGAAGTTAGTGATACCCTTGCTGCACTGTCTAAATGGCCATATAATTATGTAAAGTGGCTGAAGCGTTATGTCATAAATGGCTTAAAATTTAGGAGTGTACATGATGAGGCAAACAGAAAAACGAAAAATAGTGGAGTTAGTGTCGCCACCGATGGTGGCATTATGTACTATGGTGTTTTAAGTGATATAATTAAGTTGAATTATTCTGACAATATCAAACATGTATTATTCAAGTGTAAATGGGTTGATGACCAAAATAGGAGAGGACATAAGATTGATGAATTTGGGTTTCCTATAGTGAACTTTACACACTTCATACATGGTGGGGATGAAATGATGGATGAACCATATGTCTTGGCATCTCGAGCTACACAAGTATTTTATGTGGAAGATAAAAGGCACAAGGATTGGTATGTTGTTGTCAAAACTAAAGCTAGTTTGATGCCGGTATTGGTCCCCAACGTGACGAGGATGACACATATAATTTTTCTGAGAATGTTCCGTACAATGTAAGTACTAATGAGGTTGTGAGTGATAACCTTGGTTGGGCTCGGGATGATGTAGAGGGAATGACAATTAATGCATCTATCATTGCTGAAAGAGATCTTTATGAAATGGACAACTTAGACGATTGTGAGTTTATTGACGATGAGTCTGACAATGAAGATGACAACAAGGAGGAGTACACCGACGCTGAGTAGTGTAATAGTTTAGTGGTGTATTATGTGGTTGGATGTTTTAGTTATTAATGAAAATGTATGCCATCACGAATTTGTTGGAATGCCTTTGTGTAATATTTGATTCCTTTGTTCACAAAACCTTAATGTTGTTAATTCCTTGAATTTTTTACTTATTATGCATCCAATTCCTGCACCTATTAACAAATAAATTTTTTGAAATTTATTTGTTATGAACTTGGATATATGTTCGTGTGGTGTTAGGGTTTCATTTTGTCTTTGTTTAAGTGTTTGGCAAAGAGAAGCTGTTAAACTTCGATATATGCTTCTATATATTATTAGATATTAAAATGAGTTATTTTACTTTGTCTTTGTCACTTACATTGTAATCAATTGATTGTTGTCTATAATTAACATTTTCTTTGTGTGCTAAAGTTGTTGAACGCAGGATTGGGAAGGAAATGTCAACTTCAGTATGTTCAAGTTGGCGAAGGTTCGTCACGTTCAGCACAGCGAAGGGAGGAGGAGCTGGAGGCTGCTCGTACTGTTGAGCAAGCAAAAGCGGATGCAAGTGCTGATGGGACACAACCCACAGGTAGTTTACATGTTTTCAAATGTAATGTTTGATACTTATTACTAGAAGTATAATTTTCCTGTTGTTGGCCGTAGCAATGAGAAGACAACGTGGATTGACGGTTTTTCAAGTGGGCGAAGGAAATGGACGTTCACAACAGACTGTGCAGGAGGAGCTAAAGGCCGCCTTTGCGGCTGATCAGGCAAGAGGGGATGCAAATGGTGATGATGGGACGCAACCTCTAGTGGGTAACATTCTTCAGTAATAGTGTGTTGCTTGTTGTTTGAACTTTTATTATGAAACAATTAAGAGCTTAGAGATATATAGAATGATTGGGAAAGCCTTATCCAAAATTGCCATGTAGTTTCATTTACAAGTAAGTGAAAAACTAAGCCACACATAATCAAGGTAGGGTTGCAATTGGAGGATCCTTTTTTCTTTTGGGGGGGGGGGGGGGGGATGGGGGAGAAGCATAATGGTTGGGTACCTTGTTATTTATATTTTTGTAATTTTTTCAGTTACGTGTTAAAGTTATCATATAGTATTTTCTTTTCATAAGGACAAGAGAAATAGAGGAGACCTAAAGGTTGAGTACATAGTTTTTTTTTTTTGGTTTTTTTTTTTTTTCGTTTTGATAGAATTGATAGAGAAGTACATAGTTTATTTGATTCAATGGTACGTTGCGGCTGATCTTGTCACATGATAATAATCTATAGGATAAACTCTCTCTTTTTTTTAAATAGGATAAAGTTTGTCTTAATGTGCTTCTTGGATCTTCGAATTTGTGTACTTAGTAATAAATGTGAGGGTAAAGTGAGATCCATTTTGTTGAGTTTAGTGAAGTAGAATGAATGGTAGGTTCTTCTCAAAATATTAGAATAAATAAGAATTTGAGGTAGCTAGCTCCCTCAACAACCTTGCTTTGACTTTACGTTCTAACTTTACCACAACAATAATTTTTGTTGCAACAAAAATGACTTTACGTTGTAACTTTTATCAGAACGAATTAATTTAGATTGTTGTTGCATTTGAGATTTTAATAAAAAGTTATTTATTCTAAGTAGCTATACCAACTTAGTCTAACTTTCTTTCTTTGAGTAACAGCATATATAGTTATTCCTTATGATTCTTTCCTTCAGTGTATGACTCTATGCTTGTGACATATATAATATATTACTAGTAAAATAAACAAATATTAGACAACTGATGATTCTAATTGATTTTTCACATTTGAAACTTTACTTTTCAAAAGATTTGTTAAATTGCAGTAGTTGAGATTAATTAGAGTTTCAATGAAAATAACAAAATGAACGGGAAAAAAAAGATGTCCACAGTTACTAAGCGCATACTTATGTTAGTTGAGCACTTGAGCTATGTACAGTAACTTTTCTCTAATTGTGAACTTTGAAATTTCATTCGTAATGGTGGTTTACTATATGCAGACGATTTAGTTCAAGAAATCCCAGAAGCCAATAATTTGTGTAAAAAGTGTAGGAATATGTTGTTGCAGCGAATATGGAGTCTTCCAGCTAACATGAAAATTAAATGTTAGTTAAATGCACAAGGCCAACCAATTGGGAAGAGTGGAAAAACATTCAAAAGGTGGTTGGGCACTTTTTGCCTTAGTCACGTCTTTGGCCCACTTGTGCCAACTGCTTGGATGAGTGTCCCGACTAGCCACAAAGTTGATTGTTAGATAGAAATTGAGGTAGTATCAAATTAAGCTACTTTTAACTGTTATGTACAACTGTGTGTATGGTAAATTTTTGCATTTCAGTAGGGTGGACTATTGTACTACGCTAACTCAATTTTTTCCTTTCAGAAACAGTGGATCATTGATCCAGAAATTATCCAACCAGCTGATCAAATGGCCTGGGCAATGCACCAACTGGGGGAATTGAGGAGGAATTATAGGAGCAAATTGAAAAGGAAATGCTACAAAGATGATGCGTCGAAAGCAGATGTCATTGCAAAGAAACCACCATGGGCTGACAAGCAGCATTTTCTTCAACTAGTTGACTATTGGTTTCATTAAGACATACGGGTAACGCTATTTTCTTGTTCTATTTTCTTTTAGTGGTAATATACATATGATGGGGTATACTCATGTTACCAAGTACAGTTGACTTAATTGTTTTTTTTTTTTTTCTTTTGTTGGTGGGAATGTTTTCGTAGACATTAAGTAATACGAACAAGGTCAGTCGTGGTAAACAAAAAGAGATAGCAAGGTCAGGACCTATAAGTTTTGCCCAAACTGTGGACGATATGGTAAGAAATGCATTATACAACAACTTTCCAGGGTTTTAATATTGTACAATTTTAGATTCAAATGTAAAAAATATAAAGAGTTTGATGAAACTAATTTACGGAAGAATTTGAGCATGTTGTGTGAATTAATATGAAATTTTTAGCATTGCTATTTTCATTAGTAAAATTCTGTAATAAAACGTCCGGTCAGAGGAGTATGTGAGATTTCATGTTGATGCAAATGAGAGCACAATGTTGGGATAAGGAAGAGTTGGCTATTTTGCATGTTCATGACTGTTAATACACATTTCTTATGGTGTTTTCTATTCTTAATTAGTGATTTCATAATATATAATTATGTTTTCCACATTGTGAACCAAAATATTAATCTGGTATATAGCAAATTGTTGTTCTGAATGATGTGCTTTCCTTTATTACCTTCTCTGTAGAAAACTAAATAGATTGAAAGTGAACAGCTCCAATACAATTGGCATGCATATGCACATAGGTGCATGCATAAAACACACAGGAGTGATTAATGCAGAGTGATAATGCGTTACTATGTTTAAGGTACAATTGTAGGATGCCTAGTTGATGGTTTTGACTCATAGACATGCATATCACACGATTGATTACAAAACTATTTGACTTGCATCTAAACTTAAGCTCATTTAACTTGTGGATGGAAGGGAGAAAAAGAACAGTGCATGAATGTAATACAGAAGTACACAAACTTTGTTGTTGTTCAGTACAAATAGGAGTATTCACACAAGGATGCAATGTACTTCTTTCAAAATCTATTTGTGAACCATTAAGTGTTGTATTTCTTTGGAACAACATATTAAAAGAAAATTTTGTTTTGTGACATTGGTTGTGTGTGTGTTGTTTTAGCAAAAGTGAGCCTTTTAGTTAAAAATGAAATGGAGTAAAGAGTTAGGAGACCTCGATGATTTCAATAAAATTTTTTCCTTTGACAGCAAAGACAAGTGAGAGAGGAAATGTGTGGAAGTTGAGTGAAGAAAATTGGGTTAAGGGTAGTAGCCAATATATAGAACTTTGGGATGGGGCTAGCTAGGGACCAAAACCGCTTCATACTAAGCGTTCGCATAAAGAAAACAACAAAACTTTTAAATAGGTTGAACGTAATAATGTAATGATTTATATTTAGTTTATATTATATTGCATGTTATGTCCCAAATTCCATTTAACATTTTTCGTTGTTGATTGCCGTTTCATATCACGAACATAATTCTTAATTTATTACTTGTAATAAGAATGTTGAATATGATGTAGGCAAAAGAAAGTGGGCAAGCAGTGAAGCGTGCAGTTCTTTTTACGAAAGTATACAGCACCAAAGATGGGCGTCCTGTTACTCCTTAAGTGGGGGAGAAGATTGTAAGCCGTATATCATAACCTTGTTATTTATTTTGCATTTTGTGCGTGAATTGTTTATAGCAAGTAATATGCTATCTGGTTCTTGTGTGAAAACAGAAAAAAATGACTTAAATTTTAAATGGTGGGAGCTCACTAGAAGGATCGCGTTGTGAAGGAATCCTATGGGCAAAAGATGATGCGTTTGCCCAAGTGATGGGGGCAGAACGCTCTAGACGTGTTCGTGGGGTGGGTTTTGGACCTACCCCATCAGGAAGAAGTGGGTCCAATCGTTCATGCTATACATTGCCTCCACCGTTGTCCATTGAAACGACGCATCGGATGACTGAATTGGAAACTTCGCAGCAGACTTTGAGGGACAAACTTGCCCAGGTAAAGGAGAGGCATCAGACCTAAATCACGGAATTACGTGAGCAACATAAGGCAAAACTCGCCCAAGAAATTGCCCAATTAGAAGCAAAGCATAAAGAAGAAATGACAGAGGTGATGGATAAAATGGGATATGTGCTAAATCAATTAGGCCCACTTCTAAGTGCTTCACAGGCTTCTCAGGTACTAAAAATGTTGCATTTAATTTAATGGTCCAAATTGCATGTTTATTACAATGAATTGATGGTTACGTGCTACTAATACGATGTGTTTAATATATTCAGGGTAGCACTGCATCTAAATGAGGACTGTTCGTGGATATTTTGTGATTGTATATTGTATTACTTTTTGGTTGTTCATGAAGGAATACTACTATATTGTTATTATTATTATATTGTAGACAATATTTTTGGTGAACAAAAAACTTGGTAGTTGTTTCTCTTGTATATGTAGATAGCTATATTGATGCTTTAACAACATAGAAGAATGACCAAGAGGATTAAATAGTGAAGCCTCTGCTCTTTCTCACTGTAAGTTTGAAATATATAATTACTGTTTGGTAATTTTTGGTTTTTTTTTCTTTATTGTTATTTTAGTACTTTTTGCTTGTTCCATTTGTGTAATTTTGTTGGATAGGAAAGTTTCTATTATCGCTCATGTTGATCATACGAAGTCTACGCTTGTTGACAGGCTTTTGGAGCACACTAGGACCATTAAGAGAGGACATGGTTAGCCTCAGTACCTTCATAAGTTCCAGGTATATCAACACTTTTAAAAGATTTGTTTTTGTTGTTGTTTAGGAAAAACATGAATTTGGTATTCAAAGGAATTTGTATTACTTTAGAGTGGGCTTCTGTAAGAGGGATGAGTGAAGTTTATACTTGCTGAGTTGTCTAGGAAGAGACATGCATAGGGAATGATATGAAATTTATATTGCTTTTGAGTGTATGATGTTTTTCATGGGATTGTTTATGAGTTAAGAGTGAAGTATATGCTTGCTAAATTAATTACGGAGATACATGAATTGGGTATTCTATGAAATTTGTATTGATTTTGATGAGTTTGTTTCCGAGTGAAGTTATAGACTCTTCCTAGTTGGTTAGAATTATAAACATGAATTGGGTATTCTATATATGGAATTTTCATTGCATTTGAGATTGTGGTGCTTTTGATGAGTTTGTTTCGTAGTGTTGTTAGGTGATTAGAATGATAAAATAGAAAAGAAAATAGTTACCTGTCACAAATATCATAGCATTCAAACAATCTTGCTGAAAAGTTGTCAAATCCCAACACTCTTGCATTTTAGAGTGTCTTTAGCTACTGTATATATATATATATATATATATATATGTAGAGTATATCATAGCAATCAAATTTGGAGAAGTCAAGGTAGAGTATGTCATGAATTAATTTGGGTTGAAATTTAATGGGTATGGAGTAATTTTGCGTAAATTTTATTGGGTTTCTTGAACTTTGGATGTGGTAGTAGTATGTGTAATTGAGGTCCGGTCAATGGGTTCTACAAAATTATGCTGTTAAATATGAGTTCTTTTGGTGTTTGATTTGATCTCTCTCTGATATTTAATTTTTTTTTTTTGGGTCTGAAAAGAGTGAGCCTTACAACTGATGTGTCATAATCTCAAAAAAAAAAAAAAAAAAAGTAATTCAAACGTTTCATTATTATGTTGCTGTTCTAGTTAAGTTGAGTTTAAGGTAAGTGAGTCTTTATTGGAAAATAATACTATTTTTTTGTATGTCTTGTACTTGATGGGTGTGAATGTTGAGTATGTTATGGAACATTCATACTTGACTTTTAGCTGTAGGCTTGATCAAATTTTTATTTTTTGCTGAATTATTTTGATTGAACTTTGAAAGTTATAATGGCTTGAATTTAGTTGCTTCCGGTTGTGAAAACCTGAATTTGATCCTTTATTTAAAAGCTGTCTTGTAGAGAAAAGCTTGGAGATGGGAAGACACCCTTTCGTGCAGTCGTGTAATGTTTGCAGTTGAAGTTCTGCAAAATCATATGTTGATGCTTGTTGCAACTTTTTGGGTCAAATGAACCCTAAACTTTCCTGCAATGAATTGTTGTTGTATTGAACTGCATATTCGTTGAAGGTTGATAATTTTTCGTAGTCCTTAAAGCGTGATTTAAATTGTGACAAGTTTGAGAACATTCTAGCTTCATATTCCTTAGAAATTCCAACTTGTTATTTTTGTTGCATACAACAAGTTGGAAGAGAGGAATAACAAGCTGGAATTATGTGTGTGACAGGTTTTTTATAGTAGCGTTTGTAAAATTTATAGTAGCGTTTGTAAATGCATTTGTTATTTGGCCTGAAATATATATATATATATATATATATATATTTTTTAAAAAAAAACAGTCTATAGCCGCGTTTTTGAAACGTGGCTATAGGTCAAATGTTGATGGCTGGGAAGAACACATTAGTCGCATTCAAAACGCGGCCAAAGTTTAAGCTAAAACCACGTTTTTAAAAACGTGGCATTATCCCCAGGAAAAAGGCCGCGTTTTAAAAACGCAGCCATAGTTATGGTTGAAGCCGCATTTTAAAACGCGGCCATAGTTATGGTTGAAGCCACGTTTTTAAAATGTGGCCTTTTTCATGGGGATAAAGCCACGTTTTTAAAAATGTGGCTTTAGCTTAAACTATGGCCGCGTTTTGAACACGGCTAATTTGTTCTTCTGGGCCATTAACATTTAACCTATAGCCACGCTTTAAATGCGGCTATAGATTGACCCTATAGCCACGGTTTGAAAAAATGTGGCCACTAGTCCTGGCCTATAGCCACGGCTATAAAAACGTGGTCATTGGACCTGGCCTATAGCCACGACTATTAAAACATGGCCATAGACCCCTCAGGCCTATAGTTACGTATTTTAGGCCATTGGTAAAAACGTGGCCAAAAAAAAACGAGACTATAGACCAAATCGTCCTATAGCCACGTTATTCTGACCTATAGCCACGTTTTAAAAACGCGGCTATAGAACCTTTTTTTTGTAGTGAACGCTCATACATTTAGTTAGTAAGTTGTACAGACTCTTCTTTTCTTTTCTTTATCTTGTTTTATTTTTCTTTTGATAAAGTTGTATACACTTAATCATACTTGTTCAAAAAGATTATTTTATTAGGACACTAAATAAGAATTCTCTGTCCCATTTTTTATGGTATACCATATTTCCTTTTTTTCTCTCAAAACAAAATGTCCCTTTTTTTTTTTAACTTTGATTGTTTTATAAGAAAAGTAAAAAGAAAAAATGAAGTATAAACTAGTTATTTCATAAGAGCGTTAGCATTAGGTATGCTAAATTCTAAATTTTTAGCATTTAACACACCAAAAACTCATCCACATTAGATATTTCAAATTTTAAAAATTTTGACATAGGGCTACGGTGTTGTTCTAACAATGAGACGGTATGGAGTAAAATGCTAAAAAATTTCTTTATTTTATAGTCACTCTCTCTCCTCTCCACTGACTCTCAAGTCTCATCCCTCCCTTCTCTTTGTTTCTCTTTCTGTTCTCTCTCTCTCTCTCTCTCTCTCTCTCTCTCTCTCTGTGGCGGTGGCTTTTTGGTGGCGGTGCATGGCCAATCTTGTGGTTTGTCGACTGTAATATGTGGGTCTTCGGTGGTGGTTCGATCTAGTAGGTTTCGATTGTTTTGGAGGTGGGTTGCAGTGCTGGTGGTTATGTGTTGCAAGTAAGGGGTAGTAGGTTTTAGTTTATAGGTCGCCCATGGTTATGCCCATGGGTTTTGTGGGTCAGTCTTCTTGCTGGCAGTATTGGGTTGATTTTGGTTGGCTAAGATCAGATTATTGGTGTTCTTGTTGGTGGTATTGGGTTGATTTTAGTTGGTTGATATTAGATTATTCTTTTGGTTGAGATCAAATTGTTCATCTTTGGTTGAGATCTTCTTCTTCTTTATTGTGGTTTTGGTTTTATTTTGGGGTTTTTTATTAGTATTGGGTGGTGGTGGGTTTGTGGTGGTGGTGGTTGGTGGGTTGTTGTTGGTGGATGGTGGTTGGTTGTATCTATTGTGATGGTGCTAGCTTTATAATTTTTTTTTTTTTTTTGATTTTGTAGAAGTTTTATTTAGAATATTTTTATGGGTTGGGATCTTAAAATAGAAGATCTAGTAAATGATACTAATGTGTTAAAATAAATGGGTTTGGCTTACCTTTAGTATTTTCTTAACTGGACATCTCCTTTTATTTTAATAAGAAACTGTCACATCACCCACTAACTAAATAAAATATAGAGATTAAAACTCACAATCACTTACTAATGTATATTTAAGGGTTTGGTTTACCTTCAGTACTTTTTGAAAATGAATCTCCTTTTGTTTTAATGAAAAACTATCACATCACCCACTAACTAAATAAAAGATGAAGATTAAAACCTACTACCACTTGCAATTGTATATTTAAAACAAAAGAACATGTCTAGTTAAAAAAAGTACTAGAGATAAGCCAAATCCTCTATTTAAAACTAGTTTTTTCACAAGCACTTCGTGTTTGTGATAAGGTTTTTTTTTTTAGTGGTCCTATTTTGTAGAAAAAAAAAACTGTGTAGGGTTGCATTTATATATATATATATATATATATATATATTTTGAAAATCTAATTTGAAAATTAAGAGGAGTGTGGTCCTATTTTTTAGGCAATATTTTAGTGGGAGTTAGAGTTGCATTTTTACCAGATTGTCCTTTAACTTTGTCTCTACTTAAACATAGAAATGTAGGAGTATTTTTGAACTAAAAAATGAGGAATCCAAACAAGAGAAGCCCCTTAAATAATAGTACAGATGACAGGAAATATCCAATTAAAAAAATATTGGATGTAAGCCAAATCCAAAATAAAGAAAGTAACTTCTTGGTGTATAAAATACATCTTTTTAGCATAGCTGATGTCAATGCTCTAAGAAAAGTTGTAATTGATAAGTATAAATATAAATTAAAAATCAAATTGTAAGATAGATGATAAGGGTAATTCCAATCAGTTTGAACTCATCTAGACATGAAGCTGACAAACTCGTCAACTTGGAATAGGGGGCAATCAACGGTTTGATAAGAAGCTAACAAACCCGTCAGCTTTACATGTGCATTGCACGAAGGCGAAACACCTGATGGTACCACAAGTTGATAGCGCCATTTAATACCCGACGACATCTATACGAGAGGACCCAAACACCTAGACAGGATATAAGGCTGACAAAAGAAAGCTGACAGGGAGAAAGAAACTTGTGACGGGTCCAGTGTGGCCTTGCTTGGCCTCCACGAATGTTTATATAAGGAAATATCTTGTATCCAACGGCTAACCCTGATTAAGAGGATTCCTACAAGGAAAGGATCCCACAAGGTACGCGCCATAATGAGGACCTTCCTTACAAGGAAAGACTTTCTCTGCCAAGAGATGGATGTCAACTCTACACTACTATAAAAAAACCTAAAACCTAAAACCTTCACAAGCCAAGGTAAGCATAATTCACCCTAACTCTAGCACTCTAGAGTTGTGAAAATTCTCTAACTTGACTGTCGGAGGGTATTTGGCCAGTACCACACTGGTACTCTTCGTAAGGTCTTCATCTTTTGTGTTATGCAAGCTTTTGTCTAAAGCACATAAAGACCGTGTGGCTTAGTGATGATTTTCGGTATCATCAATTGGCGTCGTCTGTGGGAAACAAGAAGTAAGCCATACCACCGCTTCCCGGACAAAGAGTTGCATGGTACTTACTATCCCAATGGCAACCACCACCAACCAAGGGGACAAATCACGTACCACCACCTTCGAGAAATAGGTTCAGATTCTCGCGGATGCTATAGACACCTCACCAAACAAAATCATAACCTAGAGGAGCAGCTGTGTCAAAAGAACACAGTGCTTAACACTCAGGAGGGGGACTAAGAAGGAACCAGCACTGAAAGGAGGAACCAAGAGGGACTGGAAGGCAGCAACGCCCCGACCAGGCAAGAACGACAGGATATAAGTCGTCCATCCACTGCAGATACGGCTCCACCACCGCACTTGGTCACAGAGATGCTGATGATGAAGTGGCAGATGGACTTCATAATGAACACCCTCAGAGGACGAGTATCAAGTGACCTTGACGAGTTGGTCCATCGGACGAACTCACCCTTCACTACATCTGTTACCTTGTTCCCCCTTTGGCCAAATTTCCACATGCCACAAGTAGAGGCTTACAACGGGTCTAAGGATCCCTTGGATCACCTAGAGACTTTCAAGACCCTAATGCACTTGCAAGGGATGGCAAACGAGATCATGTGTAGAGCCTTCCCCACTACGCTATAAAGACCCACAAGGGTTTGGTTCAGCAAGTTGATGCCCAACTCCATCAATACCTTCAAGAAGTTAAGCGCCTAGTTTGCCTCGCACTTTATCAGGGGGCACAGATATAAGAAGTTCATCGCCTGCCTAATGAACATCAAGCAACGAGAGGACGAAATGCTGAGGTCTTACATTACCCACTTCAACAAAGAGGCCCTCTCGATTGATGAAGCTGACGATAAGATACACATGGCTGCATTCATGAATGGGTTACGAAAGGGTAAGTTTTTATTTTCCTTATACAAAAACGACCCAAAGACTATGTCAGATGTACTCCACAAGGCAACTAAGTACATGAATGCAGAAGACGCATTGCTGGCCTGAGAAAAGAAGCCAAAGAAAAGGGAAAAACAAGAGGAAACACGACAGGACAGGGGGCTAAAGACAACAAGGACTAGAGATCGATGGGAGGATAGGCGCTCTAAACCTCCCACGAAGAGGTTCACAAGCTTCATCCCATTGACCACCTCGATCGGCCAAGTCTTGATGCAAATCAAGGACGAAGGATCCCTAACATTTCCCTGCAAGCTGAAGGGAGACCCCAATAAGAGATCTAGAGACAAGTACTGTCGCTTTCACCGAGATCACGGTCAAGACACATCTGACTGCTATGACTTGAAGCAACAAATAAAAGCCCTTATCAAACAAGGAAAGTTACAGAGGTTCGTCAGCAAAGAAAGGACAGATGTGCCACAAGAATAGGCTGCCCGAAGGGAGAACGAGCATCCTAGGCCGCCCATAGGAGACATAAGAATGATTGTAGGAGGATCTATAGCTTTTGGCTCATTAAAAAAGGCCCGCAAGACCTACCTAAGAATGGTTCGGAATGTCCAACTGAGGGGCTTTATCCCAAAGATATTGCAGATCGACAACCCCATCATTGGATTCTCAGAGGAAGATGCTTGACGTCTCTACCACCCGCATGATGACCCACTCGTCGTTAGCATATGGGTAAGAGGCTACAACACACACCGGGTCTTAATTGACAACGGAAGCTCTGTTGATATCCTTTACTACTTGGTATTCCAATATATGAGGATTGAAAGGGAACGGCTGGTCCCAACCAATGCCCCGCTCGTTCGATTCGGAGGAATAAGAGTATATCCCCTTAGCGCAGTCACATTACCAGTAACGGTCGGAGATTACCCATAGAAAATCACAAAAGATGTAACATTCCTTGTGGTTGATTTCTCATTTGCCTACAATGCCATCCTTGGACGACCTACCCTTAACTCATGGAAAGCCGTGACTTCAACTTATCACATGATGGTTAAGTTCCCCACTGAGTACGGGGTTGGAGAAGTACGTGGAGATCAAATAGTGGCGCATAAGTGTTACATAGCAATGTTAGAGATGGATGACCATTTACAGGCCATGAGCATAGAAGAGCAGTGGACGGTTGTAGAACTCGTCAAGGGATTGAAGGAGATACCACTCGACAACTCTAGGCCCAAGCGAACGACTAGGATCGGCACTTTCACCAGTCCATTAATTCGTCAAGCGCTCACGATGTTTCTAAAAGAAAACCAAGTCGTCTTTGCTTAGAGCCATGAAGACATACCAGGGATCAACCCTTCAGTTATGGTGGAAGAAGTCCGCAAGTTGCAAGATGCCTACTTCATCAGGAAGTATACTACCCCGACTGGCTAGCCAACGTGGTGATGGTCAAGAAAGCCAACAAAAAAAGGAGGATGTGTGTAGACTTCACGAATTTAAATAAGGTATACCTTAAGGATAGCTACCCCCTCCCACGAGTTGATGTTTTAGTAGACTTTACAGCCCAAGACCAATTACTGAGCTTCATGGATGCTTTTTCTGGCTACAATCATATCAGTCTAGACGAAGTTGATCAAGAGAAGACTTCGTTCATCACCAGCCAAGGTCTCTTCTACTACAAAGTGATGTCGTTTGGCCTCAAGAACAAGGGCGCAACATATCAGAGGCTAATAAACAAGATGTTCGTACATCAGATTGGAAGAAAAGTCCAAGTCTACGTTGACTATATGCTGGTAAATAGCCAAAGGGATGATGACCACTTGAATGACCTCAAAGAGACCTTTGACACCCTCCGCTCTTACAACATGAAGCTCAACATGCCAGGGGAAGAACTATTCTTCTACTTGGCTGTATCTCTAGTTGCCATCAGCGCGGCCTTAGTCAGGGAAGAAGACAGGGTGCAGAAGCCTGTCTACTACACTTGCCAAGCACTCCGAGGCGCGGAGGAAAGATACCCACCAATGGAGAAGCTTGCCTTTCCTTTAGTCATCGCAGCTCGTAATCTCAAGCCATACTTTCAAGCCTATACTATGGTCGTCCTAACAGACAAACCTCTACGTCGAGCGATAAGTAGTTCTAAACCCGCCAGACGGATGGCACTGTGAGCAATAAAGTTAAGTGAATTTGATGTACAATACCACCCCCAAACCGCCATAAAGGGGCAAGTAGTCGCTGATTTTATTGCAGAATTTACCAGCACAGAAGAACAAGGGTAAAAGAACATCCTCAATGAAGCGTCCACACGGATGGATTGTCTAATAGGCAGGCTGTCGAGATCGGCGTAGTGCTCCATTCCCCAAAAAGGGATGAGATCGAATGTATGGTTCGTCTAAACTACCCAACGACCAACAACGAAGCAGAGTTTGAAGCTTTAGTGGCAGGGCTAGATCTCATAAAAGCCACAAGGGCAACAAGTATGGTTGTGTTGCTACTCTCAGGTCATCACCAGCTAGGTGAATAGGGACTTTGAATGCAAAGGGGAGAACATGAAGAGGTACTTGGAGTAGGTACAGAAACGAGTAGGTGACCTGTAGGCCAAGTTCGTCCAAATCCCTAGAGAAGAGAATGAGAAAGCTGATCGCCTTATCAAAGCCGCTTCAGCAGAACAAATGCTTGACCCTGGTAAGGTACTCTCTTTTGTTCATCTCTTACCCTTGATAAATGACATAGGTGTGCAGGAATTAGATTCAAAAAGCAACTGGACTACATCGATAGTTTCCTATGTAAAAAACGGTACACTACCTGACAATAAGGAGGCCGCAAGAAAGTTGAAGGTCCAGGCAGCACTGTTCGTCCTAATAAAGGATGTCCTGTACAAGATAGGCTTCTCTCGCCCGTACTTAAAATGCTTGAACCCTAAAAAGGCAGACCATGTCATAAGAGAAGTCCATAAAGGCATTTGCAGGAACTACTCAGGGTCGCAATCGTTGGTGTACAAACTGATTCGGGCAGGATACTACTAGCTTACTATGTAGAAGGATGCCCGGGTTTATGTCAAAGTCTACGATAAATGTCAGAGGTTTAGCAATGTGATCAGACAGCCGACAGAAGAGGTCACCCCAATGACGGCCTCGTGACCTTTCACTCAATGGGGACTAGACATCATGGGCCCATTCCCAATAACAATGAGACAGTTGAAGTTCCTAATAGATGGCATAGACTATTTTACCAAATGGGTAGAAGCTGAAGCCCTGGCCACCACCACAAAGAAAAGCATATGAAACTTTGTCTAGAGGAACATCATCTGTAGGTATGGGATCCCTAAAGTCTTGGTCTCAAATAACGAGAAGCAGTTTGACAACGGCCCCTTCAAGGACTTTTGCTCATAATTGGGGATCAAGAACCACTACTCCTCCCCCACCCACCCCCAAGCCAACGGACAAGTAAAAGTTACAAATTGATCATTGCTTAAGATCATCAAGACTCAGCTCGAGGGGGCAAAAGGTATATGGCCAGAAGAGCTACCGAGCGTACTATGGGCATATATGACGACAGCTAGAACACCTACAGGGGAGATGCCATTTAGACTAGCATATGGTAACGAGGCAGTTATCCCAGTTGAGGTTGGACTCACAAGCTATAAGATGGACAATCATGATGAAAGGAGGAACGAAAAGGCCATGCGTCTACAGCTTAACCTAGTGGACGAAGTCAGGGCAATAACTGAACAAAGCCTAGCACAGTACCAAGATCTTATGGCCAAGCACCACAATTCCAAAGTTAGACACAGAAACTTCCAAGTTGGAGACCTCGTCTTGAGGAAAGTGATGGAAGCTACTTAAGATCCTTCTCAAGGAAAGCTTGGCCCTAATTAGGAAGGACCCTACAGAGTCATGTCATGGCGAAGGAAAGATACTTACAACCTAGAGACTTTAAACTGGCAGATGTTACCACATCCATGAAACGCCGAGCACCTCAAGAAATATTACCAGTAGAAGACAACATGAAGGGCCCTACTCCTCATTTCTAGTTTATTTCTTTTAGTTAACTCTCATCTATAATACTTTTTAAGCCCGAAGGGCAGGTTTTTATTCATTTTTTAGAACAATTTTCTACTTATGCACGCATTTATCATAATAAGAGAAGTTATTAATTATGACATATGTATATAATTGTCTCTACTACATTAATTATCAAGTCCACAAATGGATGAACTTATTATTAAATCCACAAAGTGGACGGGTTCATCCCATGAGGATGCCTTAAAATTACTAAGTCCATAAGTGAATGAGTTTACTATCAAGTCTACAAATGAACGAACTTATTATTAAGTCCACAAAGTGGACGGATTCATCCCATGAGGATGCCTTGAAATTGCTAAGTCCATAAATGGACGAGTTTACTATCAAGTCCACAAATGGACGAACTTATTATTAAGTCCACAAAGTGGACAGGTTCATCCTATGAGGATGCCTTAAAATTACTAAGTGCATAAGTGGACGAGTTCACTATCAAGTCCACAAATGGATGAACTTATTATTAAGTCCACAAAGTGGACGGGTTCATCCCTTGAGGATGCCTTGAAATTAATAAGTCTATAAGTGAACGAGTTTACTATCAAGTCCACAAATATATGAACTTATTATTAAGTCCACAAAGTGAACGGGTTCATCCCATGAGGATACCTTGAAATTGCCCTAAGTCTATCAGTGGACAAGTTTATTATTAAATCTACAAGTGGACAAGTTCATCCCATAAGGATGCCTTAAAATTACTAAGGCCACTTAGTGGACGAGTTCACAAATCCATGAGTAATCAAATTTGTTACCTAGGTGGATTGGTTCATAGGTGGACGAGTTCACCAAAGCAAACGGGTTTATCCTAGAGGTCTACCAAGTCTTCTAAAGGACGAATACATCTTAACACATGGGCACAAGAATGGATGGACATGCACATATCAACACATAAAGATCAACACACATACTAAAAAGCAACGGATATAAAATACTACCATAAATAAGGTCAAATCTTTACAAACAAGGTCCAAAACACATAGGGGCACTTAATATTTTCTAGAAATTGGACAGAATACATAGCAAATTATCATAAATAAAAAAATAAAAAATAAAAAAGAGAAAGGAAGCTAAACTAAAGGGTCCTGGATGATCTGGGCTAAAGGGTTCTCGTTGTCTTTGGAAGGAGGATCCTGGGCACCTTGAATGGAGAGATTTTCAACATCTTCAACCTCAGTAGACAGGATCAAAGGAGTGATGGGCTTCTCCAAAGTAGGTTGGGCAAGGACAACACCATCATCCTTTGGATCTCACTCTGACTGGGTGGAATCATCAGTCTCCTCAAGGATAGTGTCGCCAACTGGAGTAAACGGCAAGGGGTCGTCCATGGTGACCTTGGATAAGTCCAAGTGTGGGTAGACGGACTGGACCTACTTTAGACAGTCCTCAAACTTGTCACCATAGCAAACGGCATAGGAGTCTATAAAAGGCTGTGAAGCCTTGAATTAGATAGCATCATCAACCCTGGCCATCTCTACTTGCCGGAGAAGAGCCATCAGCTCTTTCTCCGTGCTCGACTTCGCCTCTTGCTCCTTCTCAAGTTGACGGATTTCCTCCTTCAGTTTACCCCTGACAGGCCACAAACACGTTGACCCCTAGTGATAAATTAAATTGATTAATTAGCCGAGTTATTAATTAATCAAGTTAACATGCAAAATCACGTGGCAGCACAAACAAATCACCAAAACTAAAGTATGCAGTGGAAAAATAAAAGACACGGTGATTTGTTTACGAATGGGGAAAACCTGACGGCAAAAACCCCACCGGGTGATTTAAGGTCACCACTCCCAAAACTCCACTATTATCACAGCAAGCGATTACAAGCAAGGAATCCCAAGTACCTTACCAACCTACAGTTGAACCCTTACCCCAATACCCAATTGGACTTGCTCTATAGTGACAGTTTCTCCTTTCAATGTATGGCTCCCAAGTACGTGACTAACCAATTGCGCGGATCCCAGTACGCGATTTCAATTCACCAACTAGAGAAAGAGTTGTTGGCTGCAAAGTTCTTCAAATCATCTACACGATGAAGATCAAGAAGATGCTCGGTTACAAAACTCTACGGTGCACAATACACAGCAATCTTCTTCACAAGAGATGAACTAGGGCACGAACTTTGTCTTTGATCACAAATTGCATGAACAAGAATTGTTCAATGCTTGTGCAACTTGCATCTCTTTGACGGCCCTTAAAACAATCCTTTTATATGTCTAGGGTTAGGAGAAAAGAAGTTCCAAAGACACATTCACGAATTGGAATTAAAACAGAACTGAAAATCTGTTTTCTTTAAATCTCGACAGATAGAGGTGTCGAGGATCTGTCGAGAAGCTGTCGAGGCTCGGGCTAAAACAGCTTCTTAAAGCTCGATAGATGCATGTGTCGAGACAGGTGTCGAGCTTTAGTAACTTGCACTTTCCAGCTTGTTTCTTGGACAAACTTGATGACTTCAACACTTAATCTTGAAAAACTGTTTCTTGAAGCGTTAAACACATTTTAAATCTACCCAATTACAAGTAAAGTGCGTTTTATCAAAGGATAAGCCAATTACATAAAATAGTGACATATGTCAACAACTACTTGAACTACATATGTCCTAACAATCTCCCCCTTTGGCAATCCGTGAGAAAACCATAACAAACAAATGAAGATATGAGAGAATTCATAAAACACTTTAACTCATATTCACTTGTTACATACAACAAAATCTATCCTAACACAAACTCTTGAAAAACTTTGCAAGAAGAGAGTTTATGGCAAGTAGACTTTAACAACCTGTATTTTTGAAACACTTATAAACAAAACACATCAAGGCATCTTTGTGTGAAGCAGAAATAATAGATTGCGTACAAGTAAAAGAAATATGTGTATAAAGACAAAAAAGAAACAACACATGGAAAGATAGATGAAAGAAACATACATCATCATATATATCAAGAAATAAGTACAATGTATGTCAATACATGATCAATGTATCTCTAAAAAGATAGAAAAGAAAAAAATACATATGATCCTCACTACATCCCTCAAATCAACACTCCCCCTATCAAAAATGTCCTATACTAGCTCTCCCCCTAAGTATGACTACCTAAGTATGACTACTCTCATACACCAAAACTACTCCCCCTTTTTTGTCATGAGTGACAAAAGGTAGAGTGTCAAGTAGATATCTCATCAGAAGAGCTCGCATCTCTATCATCATCATCATCAGAAGCATTATCGTCATCACCGTCATCATCAGCCTCAGTCTCAGAAGAAACATGAGGTGGCGGAGGAGAAGCCTCTGGAGCAAAGCCGCTCAAGGTTGCCTGTCGCTTGGCAATATGACCAACACGAACGTTCACCTGATACAACTCCGTAGAGAGTGTATTGAGGCGAGCATCCATGCACTAAAGCTGCGCCATGATGTCTCCTAGAGTGACGTCGCTCGAAGAAGAAGGAGCAAATGTTGCTTGAGCAGATATGGATGTAGTCAGACGGGAGGAAGGAGTAGCAGCATCTGACTGTCTCGATCTAAACTGTGCCTCGCTACATTTTACGGTAGCGGCATCTATGGCAGACATGACATGGAATGGATCGGATGAAGGGAATGGGATAGAGAAACGGCGAAGTATCCTCGTAATAGCAGAAGGGAAAATGAGCTTATCACGGGTGGCCGTATCTCTATAGACATATATGATAGAGAAGATAAAGTGAGAAGGGAAGTCTATAGTGAGATGCTTTAAGAGAGACAACAAAAATCGAGCACGAGGCTCTGTGATGGAGTTGTAGTTAGAAAGAGGATGCAAAACAAAAGTCATCACCATGTTAAGGAAATGAGGACCTTTAGCAAAAGGCCGACATGGTGTGTACTGATGATCTCCCCAAGAGGAAGGACGCTCACAGAATGCCGAGATCATCTCGTCTTTAGATACAGTCCATAGACGCTCACATCCAAGGTAATCAGCATGATCCACCCTCGAAACATGAAGAACCTCGGAGACTAACTCCGGGGTGACAGCAAAGCATGTACCTAGAACGCTAGAGTAAAAGAGAGGTACTGAAGAATCAATCCCATGGATGTTGGAGTAGAACTCCTGTATCAACACGAGAGGACAGGTGACCAGGACGTCACACAGTGACTCCCAAGTCCGACTGTGAATGACATCGAGTAGGTCAATGTCGGCAAAGTCTACCAGGACAACGTGGCGTTCCGAATGAACACCTCGTTTAGAGAAGTTCTCCGAGAAGTCCTTATGGGCTTTCTCATCACGGAACCGGATAGACAATGGAGTGGAATCCAAAGAAGAAGATCCCTTAAAATGCAGAGGGTTCTGGGATGGAATAGACTTACGTATAGGTGCCATAGACACTACTAACGCAAACATAGAGAGGGGGAGAAGAGGAGAGACACACAGAAAAGTCCCAAACAGTTCAATATAGGAAGAATATATTGAAAAGAAAGAACGTATGCATAGAAAATGCATGAACATGTGACATGCAATAAAAAAAATATCATGGGCTCAGCCAAATCCAAACCTAACAGCACACAACAGGTTTGCACACATCTAAATCCATGAAAATACAATTAGAATGCCAATGTGATGCAATGCATGTAGTTTTAAAGATCAAATCTATAAAACCAACCCAAAAATTTCTTGAAAGTTTCAACAATTTTGAAAAACCCCAAAAATTTTCAAAAACCTTAAAAATCTCAAAACCTAGGGTTTTAAAACATGAAATACATGAAGAGTGGAAGAACAGAAGCTTACCAAGTGAAGAAAATCTAGAAAATCACTTGAAGAATCCTTAGGAAGAGGTTTGGAGAAAGTGAGAAAGGTTTTGGAATAGAAAACACCAAGTATCGAGTGAGAGAGATCGAGCAAAAATGAGAGAAATCGGGACAGAACATATATATAGCCCTTCAGTAATTCTTAACAGATGCAGGTATCGAGAGGTATCGAGACAACTATCGAGGTAGGTGTCGAGAAAATGAACATCGACAGATGAAGCTATCGAGATCATGTGTCGAGAAAGAAGGATCAAGCATGAAGAAATCTCGATCGATCCAGAAGCTGTCGAGAATCTATCGAGCAGACAGAAAGTTTCTTGATCGATCCACCAGGTGTCAAAAACGTATCGAGACTGCGTTTATAAAAAGTCTAAGAAGCTCGATAGAAAGCTAGGTGTCGAGAGGTGTCGAGATGCCTTAAAAACAGTTTTTCAAGAGAGGAAAAACACAGACATGAATGCAATCACGCATGCAACTCAACCAAAGATCCAAACAACACATTTAGCTCTCAAAATCATCTCTCAACAAGAATTTTATGCACATGTATCCCAAAACACGCATGCACACACACACTAAACAAGTCTAACCAATTTTATATTTTAAAAATAAGTTAAGACAGTTTAGTGAGCATATATTAACGAATGTAAACCTTGTGATGGTCAAATCACATTGTACCTACACATGTATCAAAAATAGTAACGAATATTGCGTATTGTGTGTGAAAACATCGCAAGATCACATAAATGTCTCAATGTTATGACAATTTAAGATATGAGAAAATCACTTTAATTCACACACAATCATAACTGTTTGATGGGGACTATCACCTTCAAGGTACATCCTATAACTCCCACATCTCCTAGAAAACACGCTTGCAACTATATTTCAAAGCATTTTATTCTTTTTGCTTTTATTTCTTTGCATATTTTCTTTTATTGAGCATATCATGAATGGGCATACAAGAGAAAGAAAAGAAATACCTAATTATGTTAAGCTTTTGACATTGCATGTTTACTATGCCGAAGCATACAGATGTCACTGACATTACACTTTTGCTATGCCGAAGTATACAGATGTCATATCATGATTAGCGAGTAACAGTGGTGAGATGGTTATTTATGCCTTTCTCTTAGGATTTTCTAGTTCTACCCGTCAAAAAGAGTGATACGAGTGTTAAGTAGAAGAGATCACTTTACCTTACTCACCATAAAAAAAAAGCTACAAAACTCACTTGCTTAGTTGTGCAGAAGAATGCTCATCTAAGTTACAGATGATACAAAGTTTAGAAAACTCTGTTTCAATGGCCATTTTAAAAGTTCACAAGAACCAATGCACACAAACACACACTGTTTTTGTATTTTTTTTCAAATTTTTTTTTTGATTTTATCAGAAAAGCAAAATAATAAAACACAAAACTAAAAACACACAAACAAAAACAAGTTAAATAAAGCAAAACAATGCATAAAACTAGACTGACTCAAAACAGTAAAGAAACACACAAGTAATGCAACACAGAAAAATGGGGAGAGAGAAGAAGAAGTGACTAAAATCACTTAGAGCTCTTTTCCTTCCATACCTTGGAAGAACCTTTCCTTTTAGTCAACCCTTGAACCGGTGATGAGGGGGAAGAGTTTAAACCGTTCAAGTTCGAAAGGAACATGAGGACTTTAAGAATGTCTCCAAGAGGAGCGAGAGAGGTCTGAAGCTAATTCTGGTTCCCAGATGCTATCATGCCATTGCTTTGTTGAGTAGCTAGCCACTTGTAGCAATTTGGTTGAGTATGACCAGCAACACCACAATGATAACAGAGATGCAGCTTCTTCTGTTTGGGCTTTTGAGAGATAGCCTTCTTAGTCTTAGGGTTTCTAGTTTCCCTTTTCTTAACTTTAGGGGGTGCTCCTAGGATAGACTTGCCCTTGTTTACGTTCTCACTTGCTAATTCAGTTTTAACATTTTTATCCTCAATTTTAATGTTATTGGCAGGAGGAACGAAAACAGTAGTACTAGCAAAAGGAGTATTAGAGAGAGAGAATTCATACCCCAATCCAGTACGATCCAAAGAAGATTTCTGAACACTTAGCATCTCATCTAGCTTTGCACTTGATGTCCTTTCCAATTGTGCTCTGACTTGAAACAGCTTCGCTTCAAGCTTCTTGGTTCTCTTAGCCAAGAAATTGTTCTCGAACCTCAGTGCTCCAATTGTCTGATTTGCTTCATCAACCTTAGTGGAAAGCTCCTCACGGTCAAGTTCCACATCACTGAGCTTCTTGGTGGCCAGCCTATAGAGTTTCTCATGCTTCTCAGAAAGCTTGTACAGTTTCTCATAGGCGGTATGGATATCATCTTGATCATCCAAAGTCTCAAATTTGGCATTCACCAATTCCTTTTCTTCATCCACTTCTTCAGTAACCCCATCACTAGGATTAACAGTGGCAGTGAAGGCATTCAAGATTCCGTCATCTTCATTTTTGAAATCATCCTCGGGTTCCGTGTCGCTTAAGGTAACAGTAAGTGCCTTGCTCTTTCCAATACTCTTAAGGTACGTTGCACACTCTTGTTTCATGTGTCTGAAGCCTTAACACCCAAAGCATTTTAGTCCAGCGGGAACAGTGTACTGACTGCCATCCTTGACATCCTTTTTCCCTTAATCTGAATTCTTGAATTGAGAAGAATTGGATTGCCTACGGTCTTTATTGAAGCCTTTTCCATTGACATTCTTCATGAATTTATTGAATTGCCTTGTAATATAGGACTTCATTTTAGAATCTTCATCATCTGAAGAATCATCTGTATCACTGCTCTTGGCTTTTAATGCCATGCTCATGCTCTTGCCCTTGCTTGACTTGCCTATCCTAGCCAGCCCTAACTCGTAGGTTTGCAAGTTTCCAACCAGCCCAATTAGAGGAATTCTATCAATCTTCTTTGATTCCTCTATCGCCATGATCTTAACATGGAATCTCTCGGGCAGCGATCTAAGCATTTTCCTTACTATCTTGGGTTCAGGAATGGTTTCTCCAAGATTGAAAGCTGAGTTCACTATGTCTTTGAGCTTTGCATAGAACTCATCAAATGACTCATCCTCCTCCATCTTAATTTCTTCAAAGCTTATGGTGAGCCTCTGTAACTTTGAATCCTTGACAGCCTTAGTTCCCTCATAGGTTGTCTGGAGAATGGTCCATGCTTCCTTAGCAATTTCAGTTGAGAAATTTTTCTTGAACTCCTCATTGGTGACTGCACTGAATAGGGCATTCAATGCTCTGCTGTTGAAGTTTGCCGCCTTGATCTTGGCATCATCCCAATCGGCCGGCGCTTCTGTAGGCTTGGTCCAGCCTATCTCCACAGCTTGCCACATTTTCTCATCTAAAGACTGCAAGAAAGCTCTCATGCGTACTTTCCAGTATGCATATTTAGTGCCATCAAATAATGGAGGTATAATAAAAGATTGACCTCTATCCATGACAGCAGGGGTCAATAGATCACACACACAGATTAAACCCTAATCAGAGTATGCCCGCTCTGATACCACTTGACAGGCCACAAACGCATTGACCCCTAATGATAAATTAAATTGATTAATTAGCCGAGTTATTAATTAATCAAGTTAACATACAAAATCACGTGGCAGCACAAACAAATCACCAAAATTAAAGTATGCAGCGGAAAAATAAAAGACACGGTGATTTGTTTACGAATGGGGAAAACCTGACGGCAAAAACCTCATCGGGTGATTTAAGGTCACCACTCTCGAAACTCCACTATTATCACAACAAGCGATTACAAGTAAGGAATCCCAAGTACCTTACCAACCTACAGTTGAACCCTTACCCCAATACCCAATTGGACTTGTTCTGTAGTGACAGTTTCTCCTTTCAATGCACGGCTCCCAAGTACGTGACTAACCAGATGCGTGGATCCCAGTACGCAACTTCAATTCACCAACTAGAGAGAGAGTTGTTGGCTGCAAAGTTCTTCAAATCATCTACACGATGAAGATCAAGAAGATACTCGGTTACAAACCCTACGGTGCACAATACACAGCAATCTTCTTCACAAGAGATGAACTAGGGCACGAACTTTGTCTTTGATCACAAATTGTATGAACAAGAATTGTTCAATGCTTGTGCAACTTGCATCTTTTTTATGGCCCTTAAAACTGTTAGGACATATGTAGTTCAAATGGTTGTTGATATATGTCGCTATTTTATGTAATTGGCTTATCCTTAGACAAAACGCATTTTACTTGTATTTGGGTAGATTTAGGATGTGTTTAACACTTCAAGAAACAGTGTTTCAAGATTCAGTGTTAAAGTCATCAAGTCTGTCCAAGAAACAAGCAAGGAAATGCAAGTTACTAAAGCTCGACACCTGGCTTGACACCTGGCTCGACATATGCATCTATCGAGTTTTAAGAAGCTGTTTTAGCCCGAGTCTCGATAGCTTCTCGACAGATTCTCGACACATCTATCTGTCGAGATTTAAAAAAAATAGATTTTCAGTTCTGTTTTAAGTCCAATCCGTGAATGTGTCTTTGAGACTTCTTTTCTCCTAACCCTAGACATATAAAAGGATTGTTTTAAGGGCCGTCAAACGAGATGCAAGTTGCACAAGTATTGAGCAATCCTTGTTCATGCAATTTGTGATCAAAGACAAAGTTCGTGCCCTAGTTCATCTCTTGTGAAGAAGATAGCTGTGTAATGTGCACCGTAGGGTTTTGTAACCGAGCATCTTCTTGATCTTCATCGTGCAGATGAATTGAAGAACTTTGCAGCCAACAACTCTCTCTCTCTAGTTAGTGAATTGAAGTCGCGTACTGGGATCCGCGCATCTGGTTAGTCACGTACTTAGGAGCCGTGCATTGAAAGAAGAAACTGTCACTACAGAACAAGTCCAATTAAGTATTGGGGTAAGGGTTCAACTGTAGGTTGGTAAGGTACTTGGGATTCCTTGCTTGTAACCGCTTGTTGTGATAATAGTGGAGTTTCGGGAATGGTGACCTTAAATCACCCGATGGAGTTTTTGCTGTCAGGTTTTCCCCATTCGTAAACAAATCACCGTGTCATTTATTTTCCGCTGCATAACTTAGTTTTGGTGATTTGTTTGTGCTGCCACGTGATTTTGCATGTTAACTTGATTAATTAATAACTTGGCTAATTAATCAATTTAATTTATCACAAGGGGTCAACGCGTTTGTGGCCTGTTAAGTGGTATCAGAGCAAGCACACTCTGATTAGGGTTTAATTAGGGGTGTGCGCGGTTCGGTAGGGGCGGTTTTTTTCCAAATTTATTACCGAACCGATGGAGGTCGGTTTTTTCATAATTGGAACCGATGCACACCGCTTAAAGTCGGTTTTTCGAACTATAGCGGTGCGGTTTTTGCGGTGCGGTTTGGTCGGTTTGATCGGTTTGAAATATTAAAAAAAAAACTATTTTTTTAATAATAAAAAAATTAAGTTTTTACTTTTCAAGCCCAATATCAATATATCAACCTGTTCAAAAAATATGTGCCAAATAATTCATGAAACCTGTGACAACTTAGTCACACAAAGCCAAACATGTGCCAACCTGTCACACAAACGCATATTCCAAAACCTGTGCAAAAATTATGTTCACATAATGATCCAAATTTTTTCATTTCACTCACCATGCAAAAATATTTTGAAATTGCCTCAATAAGAGTTCAACTCTCAAAATACTGTCATGTAGCATATAATATCATTAGTGTCACTGTGTGTGTCAGTGTCAATAACAATAAGTGTTAATGTTTCCACTTAATAACGTATTACAAAACCATTTGTCACTGTCCACAAATGCCAAAAGAAAGATATACAAATTAAATTAGCATTTAGGCAAAAGAATGCTAATTGCTTGTATCCCCAATAATAATCCCACCCATGAATACTTAAATAACTACTATTAGTGAAAAGTCCACTACCAATAACATGTACAGATATAATTAGCATATAGGCAAAAGAATGCTAATTCTTGTAAGTCCTTTGTCCCGTAAGTCTGTGCATTATGCATCATTGATCATTCTAGAACTCCTACAATATACTAAACAAAACAAAATAAACACGTGTTAATAATAATAAAACGTTTATGAACAATAGAATATTTATAATTAACACAAACGAATGATAATAGCAAGTATACTTACATAATACTAACTACTAACTAATTCCAAGCAAAGAGTAGCACATTACTCATCATCATCCAACACAACGGTGCTTGGATCCTCCTCCATAGGCATTGGGCAAACCGATGCAATTTCTACAATCCCATTCAAAATAAAATGATTCTTAAGTATTGAGCAAATAAATAAACAATTGATATATACAACAAACAAAATGAACATATATTTACCTGTGTCAATCTCAAAACCATCCATATCCTCCACATTATCCATGCACTCCCGAAGCTTTATTGGTCTTTTTTTCTTTGCATCCTTCAACCAATTTTGGGTACAAATAAGGGCTTCAACAGTATTAGGAGATAGCGAACTACGGAACGAATCCAAAACACGCCCCCCAGTACTAAAAGCAGACTCGGATGCAACTGTAGAGACAGGAATAGCCAACACATCACGGGCAATTTGGGAAAGGATTCGATATCTAGAAGAATTCATTTTCCACCACATCAAAATGTCAAAATCTTCCACATCAGGGTCCTCAGAAGATTCTAACAAATACCTATCCAACTCAGATTTGCTTTCCACACTGTCCTCGTCCGCCAAGTGTTGCTTAAACCTATTATTATAACTTTTAATTCGATCAGACAATGAAGCATTGCCAACACTTGGAATGGAGTCCCTAGACAATGAAGCACCACTACCACTAGAACTCGAAGCTCCATTTTGACCCACTCTCTCCACATACAACCTCTTCAAGGCATCCCGAACCTTAGAGCTCATCTCATCCCCCTTGTCCTTTCCATACCACTCCCTAAACCAAAACTTTACATACTTCAATCTATACCTTGGGTCAAGAACAACAGCAACAAAAAGCATCAAATTGATATTATCCATACTTCCCCAATACTTATCATATTTTTTTTTCATCTCTACCGCCATACTCTTCAAAAGTGGATCCCCATCAACACTACACAACTGTTGCAATTGATCTTCAATACTAATTAGCTCATGGAAGTATGTATTAGAAGTGACAAATAAGGACCCAGAAAATCTAAGTGTTGCCTCATAAAATATGCCAAGAAATTTCACAAAGGTCTTGAAATTTTCCCAATCAAGATAATTAGGAGGACCAATGGGCCTTTTTCCATTCCCATCCGATTCACAAAAATAAAGTTTGTAATGCCCATCCTCCTCTTCCAACCTATCAAATGCTCTCACAAATTTCAAAGCACAATCTAACATGAGATAAGTGGAATTCCACCTTGTTGGTACATCAAGGGACAACAAACATTTGGCTTTGATTTTCTCATTTTCAACACATTCTTGAAACTTCTCAAACCTTGCGGGAGAGGCTCTCACATATCGCACCGCATTCCTAACTTTGGCAATTGATTCATGAATAGACTTCAACCCACTTTGCAGTATCAAATTTAAGATATGTGCACAACAACGCATATGCATAAACTCACCACCCAATATGCTACTATCTCTTTCTTTTGTTTTCTTCTTCACATAATCAATTGCCACATCATTAGAACTAGCATTGTCCGCGGTGATTGTAAACAACCGGTCTATACCCCACTTCAACAAACATGACTCAACCGCTCTACCTATGGTATCTCCTTTGTGATTAGCTATAGGGCAAAAGTTCAAGATTTTCTTTTGGTAAGTCCAATCCCCATCAATGAAGTGTGCGGTGACTACCATGTAGTTCAAGTTTTGTATGGATGTCCAAGTATCCGTTGTCACACAAACTCGTTGCCCAACAAAAGCCCCTCTCAAAATATCCACCTCACTAGAATAAATCTTCATACAAGCCCTTGCAATGGTAGTGCGATGGGGAATAGGAAACCTAGGCTCAACTATTTCCATAAATTCTTGAAAACCTTGACGTTCCACAAATTTAAAAGGCAATTCATCAATAATGATCATCCTTGCCAATGCCAACCTTATCATCTCTTCACTATAGTTTGCAACCACTAACACATTTGAACCACTTTCCCCTTCTCTCTTGGCTTGGAAAGATAAAATTTTTTGCTTATCATCACGAGGAAAAGGCCACTTCTTACACACCTTCATGTGTTGCAACATGCCCGAAGTACCATTTTTCTTACCATGACATTTATATTGATTTTTACAATACTTGCATTGAGACCTAGGATTTTTGGGATCAAAACCAGCCAACTTAATGAAGTGTTGCCATACTATCGACGGATCCTTACCACCTTGTTTAGGTGATAGTGGGGGAAGTGATGCACCAAGTCCAATTGGTGCTGCTGCTGCTGCAGGTTCAGGTGGGTTAGGATTAGCATCATTAGGAGGAGGTGGGTTAGGGTCCTCAAGTGCACCAAATCCAGGTGGAGCATCGACATCCATCTAATAAAACAATTTCCAACCAACAAAAAAAAAAAAGTTTTCACAACAATATCAATTATAATTTTTCCAGTAAATACAATATCAACAATAACAGACTAACAATCATTACTTAACAATTCATGTCACTAATATTAACAACAATTTAGAACTAGAGAATTAGCTTTTATTTAATATTTATATTTGCATAAAAATAAAATAAAAGTACTAAAAATTTAAAATTATAATGTTGAATATAATGAACGTTGAGTGTTTAGTGATTACCTCTTGACGAATGATTGAAAGCGTGAACTCTCTCAATCTCGTCTCCCTCAAAAATTAAAATGCTGAAAAAAAAAAGGTATAAATTAAAAACTAACTAAACTGACAATAACTAAATTAACTAACTAAATAAATGCACCGTATAAATTAACTAACTAAATAAATTAATTGGATAAATTAAATGAACGGTATAATAAATGCACAATATAATAAATTAACTAACTAAATAAATGCACAGTATAATAAATTAACTAACTAAATGAATGCATTGTATAAATTAACTAAAAATTAACCAACTAAATAAATTAACTGAATAAATTAAATGACCGATATAATAAATGCACAGTATAATAACTAACTAAACTAACTTAATAAATGGAATGAGTTTATAATATTACGGTATTCCCCACTAACAGTGTCCACTGTCCATTATTTCTAAAGTAAAGGGAATCTTAAATATTTAAATATGTAGTATTGGCCGAACACCAATACTGTTGTGTCTTGGCTGGACACCAATAAGTCTTGGCTGGACACCAATAATTTATTGGTGTCCAGCCAAGACACTACATTATTATATTGGTGCTAATGAGCCTAATGTGCTATACGGGTTATTGAAAGCCACAGAGTCACAGAGTTAATTTGCTAATGTGCTATACGGGTTATTGAAAGCCACAGACACTACATTATTTTACTTGAAAGTTGAAAGCCACAGAGTTATTCAGCAAAAAAAATAAAGAAAGCTACAGACTCTGCACAAGTGCTCTCTGTTAGTGTTTGTGTTTTGGTTTTGTTGCAGAGAAATGAGCATTAGCAACCGTAGGTTTCTCTCTTTTGGAAGCTGTTTTAAGTTCAAACCTTTGCACATTCAAACAACATCAACAAGCTTACCGTGTTTTGCTGCGACTGGCGAGGCAAGTGCTGGAGGCGACTGGCGACAATGGCGACTGGCGAGGCGAGACCGAGAGAGAGAGTTAAGGATATCAGAGTTTAAGAGGGAATTTATAGTGCTAAAGCCCTACATAAAACGGTGCGTTTTGTGTGTGTTTTTTTTGTTTTTAATTGCTCAATACGACGACGTTAGTAAACAAATCTAAAATGAACACAGCTGGTCCTAAACGACGCCGTTCTGAACTGAAAGTCTTTTTTTTTTTTTTTTTTTGAGCAACCGAACTGAAAGTCTAAAACACTGAAAGTCAAAAACTATTTTTCATTTTTTCTTCTGACCACGCCTGGTATTGGTTCGGTTCGGCGCTCATCGGTGTGCGCTTTGTGTCTCCGATGTCCTCACCGCACCGGCGTCGGAGCTCCGTTCGTGTTCCGATCGCCGGCATCAGCTCTATCGGTCGGTGCTAGTAGCGGTGCGGGATCATCGGTGCCGGTCGGTTTCGTCGGCTCCGGTGATGGCTTGCACACCCCTAGGTTTAATCCTTGTGTGTGATCCATTGACCCCTGCTGTCATGGATAGAGGTCAATCTCTTATTATACCTCCATTATTTGATGACACTAACTATGCATACTGAAAAGTACACATGAGAGCTTTCTTGCAGTCTTTAGATGAGAAGGTGTGGCAAGCTGTGGAGATAGGCTAGACCAAGCCTGCAGAAGCGCCAGCCGATTGGGATGATACCAAAATCAAGGCGGCAAACTTCAACAGCAGAGCATTGAATGTCCTATTCAGTGCGGTCACCAATGAGGAGTTTAAGAAAATTTCCTCAACAGAAACTGCTAGGGAAGCATGGACCATTCTCCAAACAACCTATGAGGGAACCAAGGCTGTCAAAGATTCAAAGCTACAGAGGCTCACCACAAGCTTTGAAGAAATTAAGATGGAGGAGGATGAGTCATTTGATGAGTTCTATGCCAAGCTCAAAGACATAGTGAACTCATCTTTCAATCTTGGGGAAACCATTCCTGAACCTAAGATAGTAAGGAAAGTGCTCAGATCGCTGCCCGAGAGATTCCATGTTAAGATCACAGCGATAGAGGAATCGAAGGATATTGATAGAATTCCTCTGACTGAGCTGGTTGGAAACTTGTAAACCTACGAGTTAGGGCTGACTAGGTTAAGCAAGTCAAGCAAGGGCAAGAGCATGGCACTAAAGGCCAAAAGCAGTGATACAGATGATTCTTCAGATGATGAAGATTCTAAAATGAAGTCCTACATTACAAGGCAATTCAAGAAATTCATGAAGAATGCCAATGGAAAAGGCTTCAACAAAGACCGATGACAATCCAGTTCTTCTCAATTCAAGAACTCAGATAAAGGGAAGAAGGATGTCAAGGATGGCGGTCAGTACACTGTTCCCGCTGGACCAAAATGCTTTAGGTGTCAAGGCTTCGGACACATGAAACAAGAGTGTCCAACGTACCTTAAGAGCATAGGGAAGAGCAAAACACTTGCTATTACCTTAAGTGACACGGAGCCCGAGGACGATTCCGAAAATGAAGACAACGAAATCTTAAATGCCTTCACTGCCACTGTTAATCCTACTAATGGGGTTACTGAAGAAGTGGATGAAGAAAAGGAGTTGGTGGATGCCAAGTGTGAGATTATGGATGATCAAGATGATATCCATACCGCCTATAAGAAACTGTACAAGCTTTCTGAGAAGCATGAGAAGCTCTATGGCCACCAAGAAGCTCAGTGATGTGGAACTTAACCGTGAGGAGCTTTCCACCAAGGTAGATGAAGCAAATCAGACCATTGGGGCACTGAGGTTCGAAAAAAATTTCTTGGCTGAGAAGACCAAGAAGCTTGAAGCGGAGCTGTTTCAAGTTAGAGCACAATTGGAGACGACGTCAAGTGCAAAGCTGGACGAGATGCCAAGTGCTTAGAAATCTTCTTCAGATTGTACTGGATTGGGGTATGAATTCTCTCTCTCTAATACTCCTTCTGCTAATACTACTGTCTTTGTTCCACCTGCTAATAACATTAAAACTGAGGATAAAAATGTTAAAACTAAATTAGCTAGTGAGAACGTAGACAAGGGCAAGTCCATCCTAGGAGCACCCTCTAAAGTTGAGAAAAGGAAAACTAGAAACCCTAGGACTAAGAAGACTATCTCTCAAAAGCCCAAATAGAAGAAGCAGCATCTCTGTTATCATTATGGTGTTGCCGTTCATACTCGACCAAATTGCTACAAGTGGCTAGCCACTCAACAAAGCAATGGCATGATAGCATCTGGGAACCAGAATCAGCTTCAGACTTCTCTTGCTCCTCTTGGAGACATTCTTAAAGCCCTCTTGTTCCTCTTGAACTTGAACGGTTCATTTTCTTCCCCCTCTTCACCGGTTCAAGAGTTGACTAAAAGGAAAGGTTCTTCTAAGGTGTGGAAAGAAAATGGTTCTAAGTGATTTTAGTCACTTCTTCTTCTCTCTCCCTGTTTTATTGTGTTGCATTACTTGTGTGTTTCTTTACTGTTTTGAGTCAGTCTAGTTTTATGCATTGTTTTGCTTTCTTTAGCTTGTTTTTGTTTGTGTGTTTTCAGTTTGGTGTTTTATTTTTTGCTTTTCTGATAAAAAATATAAAAAAATTGAAAAATACAAAAACAGTGTGTGTTTGTGTGCATTGGTTCATGTGAACTTTTAAAATGGCCATTGAAACAGAGTTTTCTAAACTTTGTATCATCTGTAGCTTAGATGAGCATTCTTCTGCACAACTAAGCAAGTGAGCTTTGTAACTCTTTGTTTGTGATGAGTAAGGTTAAGTGATCTCTTCTACTTAACACTCGTATCACTCTTTTTGACGGGTAGGACTAGAAAATCTTAAGAGAAAAGCATAAATAATCATCTCACCACTGTTACTCGCCAATCATAATATGACATTTGTATGTTTCGGCATCGCAAAAGTGCAATGTCAATGACATTTGTATGCTTCGGCATAGCAAAAGTGCAATATCAAAAGCTTAACATAGTTGGGTATTTCTTTTCTTTCTCTTGTATGCCCATGCATGATATGCTTAATAAAAGAAAATATGCAAAGAAATAAAAAGCAAAAAGATCAAAATGCTTTAAAATATGGTTGCAAGCGTGTTTTCTAGGAAATGTGGTAGTTATAGGATGTACCTCAAAGGTAATAGTCCCCATCAAACAGTTATGATTGTGTATGAGTTAAAGTGATTTTCTCATATCTCAAATCATCATAACTTTGAGACACTTATGCAATCTTGCGATGTTTTCACACACAACACACAATACTCTTTGTTATTTTTTATACATGTGCAGATACAATGTGATTTGGCCACCACAAGGTTTACATGCATTAATGTATGCTCACTAAACTGTCTTAACTTGTTTTTGAAATATAAAATTGGTTAGACTTGTTTAGTGTGTATGTGCGTGTTTTGGGATACATGTGGTTTAAAATTCTTGTTGAGAGATGATTTTGAGAGCTTAATGTGATGCTTGGATCTTTGGTTGAGTTGTATGCATGATTGCATTCATGTCTGTGTTTTTCCTCTTTTGAAAAACTGTTTTTAAAGGCATCCCGACACCTCCTTGACACCTCTCGACACCTAGCTGTCTGTCGAGCTTCTTAGACTTTTTCTAAACACAGTCTCGACACATCCTCGACACCTGATGGATCGATCGAGAAACTTTCTGTCTGCTCGATAGCTTCTCGACAGCTTCTGGATCGATCGAGGTTCCTTCATGCTTGATCCTTCTTTCTCAACACATGACCTCGATAGCTGCATCTGTCGAAGTTCATTTTCTCGACACCTACCTCGATAGCTATCTCGACACCTCTCGAAACTTGCAGCTGTTGAGAATTACTGAAGATCTATAAAAGGTTTCCTCGCGATTTTTTCTCTCATTTCGCTCGATCTCTCTCACTCGATAGAACGTGTTTTCCCTCCCAAAACCATTCTCACTCTCTCCAAACCTCTTCCTAAGGATTCTTCAAGTGATCTTCTTGTTTTTCCTTACTTGGTAAGCATCTTTTCTCTTATTATTCATGCATTTCATGTTTTAAAACCCTAGGTTTTGTGTTTTTGAAAATTTTTGGGATTTTTCAAAATTATTGAGGTTTTCATGAAATTTTTGGGTTGGTTTTATAGATTTGATCTTTAAAACTACATGCATTGCATCACATTAGCATTCTAATTGTATTTTCATGCATTTAGATGTGTGCAAATCTGTTGTGTGCTGTTAGGTTTGGATTGGGCTGAGCCCATGATGTTTTTATTGTTGCATGTCACATATTCATGCATTTTCCATGCATTCGTTCTTTCTTTTCAATATATTCTTCCAATATTGAATTGCTTGGGACTTTTCTGTTTGTCTCTCTTCTTCTCCCCCCTCTCTATGTTTGCGTTAGTAGTGTCTATGGCACCTAAACGTAAGTCTATTCCATCCCAGAACCCTCTGCGTTCTAAGGGATCTTTTTCTTCGGATTCTACTCCATTATCTATCCAGTTCCGTGATGAGAAAGCCCATAAGGACTTCTCAGAGAACTTCTCTAAACGAGGTGTTCATTCGGAACGCCACGTTGTCCTGGCAGACTTTGCCGATACTGACCTACCCGATGTCATTCACAGTCGGGCTTGGGAGTCACTGTGTGACGTCCCGGTCACATGTCCTCTCGTGTTGATACAGGAGTTTTACTCCAACATCCACGGGATTGATTCTTCAGTACCTCTCTTCTACTCTAGCGTTCGAGGTACGCGCTTCGCTGTCACTCCGGAGTTAGTCTCCGAGGTGCTTCATGTTCCTAGGGTGGATCATCCTGATTACCCTAGTTGTGAGCGTCTATGGACTGTGTCCAAAGACGAGATGATCTCGGCGTTCTGTGAGCGTCCTTCCTCTTGGAGAGATCATCAGCATACACCATGTCGGCCTTTTGCTAAAGGTCCTCGTTTCCTTAACATGGTGATGACTTTTGTTTTGCACCCACTTTCTCACTATAACTCTATCACAGAGCCTCGTGCTCGATTTTTGTTGTCCCTCCTAGAGGATCTCTCTATAGACTTCCCTTCACACTTTATTTTCTCTATCATAGATGTTTATAGAGATACGGCCACCCGTGATAAGCTCATTTTCCCTTCTGCTATCATGAGGATTCTTCGCCGTTTTTCCATCCCTTTCCCTTTGTTCGATCCATATCATGTCATGTCTGCCATAGACGCTGCTACCGTAAAACGTAGCGAGGCATAGTTTAGATCAAGACAATCAGATGGTGCTACTCCTTCCTCTCGTCCGATTACCTCCAGATCTGCTCGAGCGACATCTGCTCCTTCTTCTTCGAGCGACGTCACTCTAGGAGACATCATGGAGCAGCTTCAGTGCATGGATGCTCGCTTTGATACACTCTCCACGGAGTTGTATCAAGTGAACATTCGTGTTGGTCGCATCGCCAGGCGACAGTCGACTTTGGGCTGCTTTGCTCCAGAGACTTCTTCTCCGCCACCTCACGTTTCTTCTGAGACTGAGGTTGATGATGACGGTCATGACGATGATGCTTCTGATGATGATGATGATGGAGATGCGAGCTCTTCTAACAAGATGTCTTCTTGACACTCTACCTTTTGTCACTCGTGACAAAAAGGGGGAGCAATTTTGGTATGAGAGTAGTCATACTTAGAGGGAGAGCTAGCATAGGACATTTTTGATAGGGGGAGTGTGGATTGAGGGATGTAGTAAGGATCATATGTATTTTTTTTCTTTTCCATCTTTTTAGAGATACATTGATCATGTATTGATATACATTGATCATGTATTAATATACATTGTACTTATTTCTTGATATATATGATGATGTATGTTTCTTTCATCTATCTTTCCATGTGTTGTTTCTTTTCTATCTTTATACACATGTTTCTTTTACTTGTATGCAATCTATTATTTCTGCTTCACACAAAGATGCCTTAATGTGTTTTGTTTATAAGTATTTCAGAAATACAGGTTGTCAAAGTCCTCTTGCCATAAACTCTCTTCTTGCAAAGTTTTTCAAGAGTTTGTGTTAGGATAGATTTTATTGTATGTAACAAGTGAATATGAGTTAAAGTGTTTTATGACTTCTCTCATATCTTCATTTGTTTGTTGTGGTTTTGTCACGGATTGCCAAAGGGGGAGATTGTTAGGACATATGTAGTTCAAGTAGTTGTTGACATATGTCGCTATTTTATGTAATTGGTTTATCCTTAGACAAAACGCACTTTACTTGTATTTGGATAGATTTAGGATGTGTTTAACACTTCAAGAAACAGTGTTTCAACATTCAGTGTTGAAATCATCAAGCCTGTTCAAGAAACAAGCAAGGAAGTGCAAGTTACTAAATCTCGACACCTGGCTCGACACCTAGCTCGACACCTAGCTCGACACATGCATCTATCGAGCTTTAAGATACTGTTTTAGCCCGAGCCTCAACAGCTTCTCGACAGATCCTCGACACCTCTATCTGTCGAGATTTAAAGAAAACAGATTTTCAGTTCTGTTTTAAGTCCAATCCGTAAATGTGTCTTTGGGACTTCTTTTCTCCTAACTCTAGACATATAAAAGGATTGTTTTAAGGGCCGTCAAACGAGATACAAGTTGCACAAGTATTGAGCAATCCTTGTTCATGCAATTTGTGATCAAAGACAAAGTTCGTGCCCTAGTTCATCTCTTGTGAAGAAGATAGCTGTGTAATGTGCACCGTAGGGTTTTGTAACTGAGTATCTTCTTGATCTTCATCGTGCAGATGAATTGAAGAACTTTGCAGCCAACAACTCTCTCTCTAGTTGGTGAATTGAAGTCGTGTACTGGGATCCGCGCATCTGGTTAGTCACGTACTTGGGAGCCGTGCATTGAAAGGAGAAACTGTCACTACAGAACAAGTCCAATTGAGTATTGGGGTAAAGGTTCAACTATAAATTGGTAAGGTACTTGGGATTCCTTACTTGTAACCGCTTGTTGTGATAATAGTGAAGTTTCAGGAGTGGTGACCTTAAATCACCCGGTGGGGTTTTTGCCGTCAGGTTTTCCCCATTCATAAACAAATCACCGTGTCATTTATTTTCCGCTGCATAACTTAGTTTTGGTGATTTGTTTGTGCTGCCACGTGATTTTGCATGTTAACTTGATTAATTAATAATTTGGCTAATTAATCAATTTAATTTATCATAAGGGGTCAACGTGTTTGTGGCCTGTCAAAAAAAATCCTTTTATATGTCTAGGGTTAGGAGAAAAGAAGTCCCAAAGACACATTCACGGATTGGAATTAAAACAAAACTGAAAATCTGTTTTCTTTAAATCTCGACAGATAGAGGTGTCGAGGATCTGTCGAGAAGCTGTCGAGGCTCGGGCTAAAACAGCTTCTTAAAGCTCGATAGATGCATATGTCGAGACAGGTGTCGAGTTTTAGTAACTTGCACTTTCCAGCTTGTTTCTTGGACAGACTTGATGACTTCAACACTTAATCTTGAAACACTGTTTCTTGAAGTGTTAAATACATCCTAAATCTATCCAATTACAAGTAAAGTGTGTTTTGTCAAAGGATAAACCAATTACATAAAATAGTGACATATGTCAACAAATTGAACTACATATGTCCTAACGACCCCTTAAGTCCGTCATCTCCTCATTAAGGGTGTGAAAGGCCTCCTTATATTGCACCTATTCGTTGGTCAGGGTTTCATTCTGCTTCCTAAGGCGAGTGATCACCCCTTCCTCAGCGACGCACCTGTCTTGCAGGGCCTTCATGCTCACCAAGGCCTGAAAAGGAATTATAACCGTCAGCCAACAAATAAACAAAAGAGTAAAAGAGTTTGAAAAAAAAAATACCCTTGAGAGTTCAAAGAGGCTCGACACCCCCAAGTCCTCCGTCTCCTATTCAGCACACGGTTCTACGTCCGTCTCCTTGATGATTGATTTAACCATTTCAATGGCGTACCCCTTTTGCATAAGAAGGTGACGAGTTCCCTGGATGACGGGACCGGCATCCGTCATTAGACCCTTGTCTACTTCATGGATGGGCATAAGAGGTGACTGTTTCTTTGGCTTCTCACCAATGGTAACGCCTAGACCCTTCTTCAAGGGACGATCATCCTTCCCGTCACTCTTCCTTTTGAGCGTCCCCTTGATGACGCCCTCGGGAGTAGACGAGGAGACTCTGTCCTTCTCCTTCTTCTTCTTGCTCGTGGCAGTTGCCCTCACCAAGGCTGTTTGCCTTGCTGCCTCCATTTCTACAAAGGACAAGAGATAGATGTTAGATAGGCAAACACTAATAAAAATGACAGGAAGAAAGGAACTAAAATATTACTTACACTGACGGGAGTACGCGCCTACTCTATGAGCTACAAGTGTTGGTTTAGGATCACCACAATAAGTGTGCAAAGTATCTAGGGTAATTAGGTCCTGACACCTCCGTTCGTCAAAAGGGATTTCCAGAATTCGACGTATAAAAGCCTCCTGCTTGTCGGTTATGCGCAGACGAACACTGGCTGAAAAAGAGGAACAACGACGTTAAATACTTAGCAAATAAATAGAACAAGTTAAAGAAAAAATTGACGGTACTAAACTTGAATCTTTGATGATGCCCCAAGTATTTTCAAAACCATGAGGCATCGTCACCCACTTTTCCCGATGGCACACCCAATTCGTCCCTTGAATTGAAAAATATCTACTCTTCCAATTTCTATTTGAATCGGGCATATCTAACACCAACCTAAGCGTCTTCTGCCTCATAGTAAAATGGTATATACCCTTGGACGAGGAGATGCATTGGGGTTTGTAGCACCAAAAGAACTCGTCCAAGGTAAGCTAACGGTTCCCTCCACTAAGACAGCCCCAGATGATTTCGGCCCCTATGAATATCCTCCAAGCATTTGGGGCAATTTGACTGATTGACGGATAGACCAAGGTAGGTGGCCAACATATGACGTAGTCTCGTCAAAGGCAGCCTCAATCCTGCCGCAAACATGGCATGATACATATCGACACCCGCGATCTTACTAGAGTAGCATTTTTCATACTTCCCGGGTAGAAGGATTGGAATGTTGTCATGAATTTGGTAACAGTCCCTCAAGCTATTAAATATTTTGGTCATCATCGTCGAATAGAAGTCGCTTACTATCCAGATCTTGGGGAGAATAAAGGGCCAAGTGTGGCCATCACCAGGGCTTCCTGAGCTTCCTTCCTCAAAAGCTCCCTTGTCACTATCACCCTCGCCCCCGTCATCTTCCCCAGCGTCCTCCTCAGCCTCTCCTCCCTTATCATCATCGTCACCCTCTACTTTCTCACCTTCCTCTCCAATAAGACTCTCCACATCATCGTCAGGAGAATGGGCAAACGACTCTCTCTCTGACAACCCTGAAAAGCTGTTAGAATATATGTGATTCATGTTAGGAACATATATCAACATTTTATGTAATTGGCTAATCCTTTGACAAAACACACTTTACTTATATTTAGGTAGATCTAGGATGTGTTTAATACTTCAAAAAACAAAGTTTCAAGTTTAAGTGTTAAAGTCATGCAAGTCTGCCCAAGAATCAAGTGAAGAAGTATTGTTCATTAAAACTCAATAGCTATCTCAACAGCTATCTCAACAGCTAGTATCTATCGAGTTTAAAAGAGTTTTTTCAACCTGAGGCTCTACAGTTGCTCCATAGATAGGGTATCTGTCGAGATTTATGAAGTTCAATTTTTCAGAGTTGATTTTCATCCAATTCGTGAATGTATGTTTAAGCTTTCTCTTCTCACAACTCTAAACATGTAAAAGGATTATTTTAAGGGTCGTCACATGTAGCACAAGAGTACAATTTTACAAGTGTGAAGAAAAGTGTGACCGAAAACCTAGTTTGCTCTAGTTATTCTTTCTCTTGAAGAAGCTATTGTGTTTGTACACCATAGGGTTTTATGACCAAGCAACTTCATGATCTTTATTGTGTAATGAACCGAAGAAATTTGCAACCAACATTCTTCTCAAGTTGGTGATCAAGTCACATACTAGGATCCACGCATCAGATTGTTTAGTCACGGACTGGGACCCATGCAATACAAGAAGAGATTATCACTACAGAACAAGTCCAATTAGGTATTAAGGTAAGGGTTCAACTGTAGGTTGGTATAAGGTATTAGGATTCCTTTACTTGTAACCGCTTATTGTGATAATAGTGAATTCTCGGGAGTGGTAACCTTAAAATCACCTGGTGGGATTTTTGCCTCAGAGGGTTTCCTCATTCATAAACAAATCACCTTGTCAATTTATTTTTCGATGCATATTTATTTAATTGGTGATTTGTTTGTGCTGCCACGTACATTGCATGTTAAATTTATTAATCAATTAAATTTGGCTAATTAATCAACTAATCCATCACAAGGGGTCAATACGTTTTTGACCTATCAAGTGGTATCAAAGTAGACACACTCTGATTAGGGTTTAATCTTTACTGTGTGATCCATTGACCCCTACTTGTCATGGATAGAGGACAGTCACTCATTGTACTTCCTTTATTTGATAGTACTAACTATGCATACTAGAAAGTACGCATAAGAGCTTTCTTGCAGTCATTAGATGAGAAAGTGTGGTAAGCTGTGGAGATAAATAGGACCAAGCTGAAGGAAGCACTGGCCAACTGGGATGATGCAAAGATCAAGGCGGCTAATTTCAACAGCAGATCATTGAATGCTTTATTCAGTGTAGTCACAAATGAGGAATTCAAGAAGATGTCCTCCACTGAAACTGTAAAGGAAGTTTGGACCATTCTCTAGACAACTTATGAAGAAACCAAGGCTGTCAAGGATTCGAAGCTTCAAAGGATCACTACTAGCTTTGAAGAAATTAAGATGGAAGAGGATGAGTCATTTGATAAGTTCTATGTCAGGCTCAAGGACATAGTGAACTCAGCTTTTAATCTTGGGAAAATCATTCTCGAACCCAAGATTGTGAGAAAAGTGTTCAAATCTCTACTCGAGAGATTTCATGCTAAGATCACTACAATAGAAGAATCAAAGGATATTGACAAGATTCCTTTGACAGGGCTAGTTGGTAATCTACAGACCTATGAGTTAGGTTTGACGAGGATTGACAAGTCGAGTAAGGGCAAAAGCATGGCATTGAAGGCCAAAAGCAATGACACGGATTCTAAAATGAAGATTCTAAAATGAAGTCCTACATCACCCGGCAGTTCAAGAAGTTCATAAAGAATGCAAATGCAAATGCAAATGGCTTCGATAAGGACCGTAGGCAATCAAGTTCTTCTTAATCTAAGAGCCAAGAAAAAAGAAACAAGGATGCTAGGGATGGCGGTCAGTACACTGTTCCATTAAGACCTAAGTGTTTCAGGTGTTAAGGATTTGGTCACATAAAACAGAAGTGCCCTACTTATCTCAAGTCCATTGGAAAGAGCAAGGCACTTGCTTCTACCTTGAGCAACACCGAACTTAAGGATGATTCCGATAATGAAGATGACGGAATCCTAAATGCCTTCACTGTCATTGTCAATCCTACTGAAGGGATTGTAGAAGATGTGGATAAAGAAGAAAACTTTGTGGAATCAAAATTTGAGAAGATAGATGAACAAGATGACATTCACATTGCCTATATAAAGTTATATAAGGTCTCTGAAAAGTATGGGAAGTTGTATAGGTTAGCCATCAAGAAGCTCAGTGATGTGGAGCTTGAATGGGAACAACTCTCCACAAAGTTTGATGAAGCCAATCAGACTATTGGAGTACTGAGATTTGAAAACAATTTCTTGGCTGAAAGAACCAAAAAGCTTGAGGCGGAACTATTCCAAGTTAGAGCTTAGTTGGAGAGGACCTCTAGTGCAAAGCTTGATAAGATGCTTAGTATGCAGGAATTTACCTCCGATCAAACCGGTTTAGGGTATGATTTCTCTTCCCCTAATATTGCTTCCTCTAGTACTACTATTTTTGTTTCTCTTGCTAATAATATTGAATCTGAAAATAACGAATTTAAAAATGTGATAGCTAATGAGAATATAGACAAGAGAAAATCTATCTTAGGAGCACTCCCTCTTGCTAAGAAAGAAATCAAAAACCCTAGAGCTAAGAAGAGTAATGCTCAAAATTTCAAAGAGAAAAAGCAGCATTTTTGTCATCACTGTGGAGCTGCTGGACACACTCGACTAAATCTCTACAAGTGGCAAGCCACTCAACAAAGCAACATCATAGTCTCAGCAGGAAATCTGAGTCAATTTCCATCATCTCTTGCTCCTCTTGGAGATATCCTCAAAGCACTCATGTTCCTTACGAACTTGAACGATTACAATTCTTCCCTCTCTTCCCCGGTTCAAGAGTTCGCTAAAAGAAAAGGCTCTTCCAAGGTGTGGAAAGAAAAGAACTCCAAGTAATTTTGTCATTTTTTCTCTTTCTCCCTCTCTTGTTTTTGTTTTTGTATTACTTGTGTGTTTTGCTTTCTTATTTTGAGACAGTATAGTTTTTATGAATTGCTTTGTTTGACATGTTTTTGTTTGTTTGTTTTTCAATTTTGTTTTATTTTGCTTTCATTCATAAAAATAAAAATAAAAATTGAAAAATTAGAAAAATACAAAAACAGTATGTGTTTGTGTACATTGGTATTTGTGTACCTTGAATGGCCAATGAAACAGAGTTTTCTAAATTTTGTATCTCTTGTAGTTTAAATGAGCATCTTTATGCACAACTAAGCAAGTAAGCTTTATGGCTCTTTATTTATGATGAGTAAGATTAAGTTATTTCTTGTACTTAACACTCGTATCACTCTTTTTGACAAGAACGACAAAAAAATCCTAAGAGAAAGGCATAAATAATCATCTCACCACTGTTGCCCGTCAATTATGAAATGACATCGGCATACCTCGGCATAGCAAAAGTGCAATGTCAAAAAAATTAACATAATTGGGTATTTCTTTTCTCTCTCTTATATGCCCATACATGATATGCTTAATAAAAGAAAAATATGCCAAGAAAAATTAAAGCAAAAGAAACAAAATGCTTTAAAACATCAAGCGTGTATTCTAGGAAATGTAAGAGTTATAAGATGTACCTCGAAAGTGATAGTCTCCATCAAGCAGTTATGATCGTGTGTGAGTTAAATTGATTTACTCATATCTCAAATCGTCATAATATAGAGACATTTATGCAATCTTGCAATGTTTTTCACACACAACACAAAGTATTCTTTGCTACTTTTGATACATGTGCAAGTACAATGTGATTTAGCCATTACAAGGTTTACATATGTTAATGTATACTCACTAAACTGTCTTAACTTGTTTTTGAAATATAAAATTGGTTAAACTTGTTGTGTGTGTGTGTGTGTGTGTGTGTGTTTTTGGATCTATGTGCTTACATTTTTCTTGATTGAGAGATTAAAATGTTGTTTGGATCTTTGATTGAGTTGTATGCTTGATTACATTCATGCCTGTGTTTTTCTCTTCTTGAAAAACTGTTTTTGATAAGCCACAAATGCATTGACCCCTTGTGATGAATTAAATTTATTAATTAGCCAAGTTTTTAATTAATCAAGTTAACATGCAAGTTTACGTGGTAGCACAAACAAATCACCAATAAACTAAAGTATACAGCAGAAATAAAATTGACACGGTAATTTGTTTACGAATGGAGAAAACTTAACGGCAAAAACCCCACCGGGTGATTTAAGGTCACCACTCCCGAAACTCCACTATTATCACAACAAGCGGTTACAAGTAAAGGAATCCCAGTACCTCACCAACCTACAGTTGAACCCTTATCCCAACACCCAATTGGACTTGTTCTGTAGTAACAGTTTCTCCTTTTGATGCACGGCTTCCAGTACGTGACAAACCAATTACGCGGATCCCAGTGCGCGACTTCAATTCACCAACTAGAGAGAGAGTTGTTGGCTGCAAAGTTCTTCAATTCATCCACACGATGAAGATCAAGAAGATGCTTGGTTACAAAACCCTACGGTACACATTACACAGCAACTTCTTCACAAGGGAGATGAACAAGGGTATGAACTTTGTCTTGGATTACAAATAGCTTGAATAAGGATTTCTCAATACTTGTGCAACTTGTGTACTTGTGCATCCTTCGATGACCCTTAAAATAATCCTTTTATATGTCTAGGGTTAGAAGAAAGAAGTCCAAAAGACACATTCACGGATTGGAATCAAAACAGAACTTAGAATGTGTTTTCCTTAAATCTCGACAAATAGAGGTGTTGAGGATCTGTCGAGAAGCTGTCGAGCCTTAGGGCTGAAACAGCTTCTTTAAAGCTCGATAGATGCATGTGTCGAGACTAGGTGTCGACCTTTAGTAACTTGCACTTTCCAGCTTGTTTCTTGGACAGACTTGATGATTTCAACACTTGGTCTTGAAACACAGTTTCTTGAAGCGTTAAACACATCCTAATTCTACCCAATTACAAGTAAAGTGCGTTTTGTCAAAGGATAAGCCAATTACATAAAATAATGACATATGTTCAAAACAACTTGAACCACATATTTTCTAACAGTTTTTAAGCAATCTCGATAGCTCCTCGACACCTCTCGACAGCTAAGCTATCTATCGAGCTCTTCAACTTCTTTTTATCGCAATCTCGATAGCTCCTCGATCCATCAAGAAAGATTTTGTCTCCTTGATAGATGCTCGATAACTCCTCAATCCATCGAGCCCTTTTTGTTGTGGACACCTCTAGATAGCTGCCCGATTGATGCATCTGTCGAAATTTAAACCTCGACACCTCTCGACACCTCTTGATCTGTCGAGATTTAAAAGGTTTTATATATAGGATCCACGCAATTTTAGGTTCATTTCTCTTGATCTCTCTCGACTCCTGTTAATTCTTCACCTCCTAAAACCTCTCTCTCTCACTTCAAACTTATTTCCCAAGAGTTTTTCGGCCTAAAGATCATCTTATTTCATCTGGTATGATCCTTTTCACTCATTCATCATGCATTTGACCTAAATTTTTGGAATTTTTGAAAAATATTGGGTTTTTCAAAATTGATGGAGTTTTTGTGAAATTTTTGGGATGGGCTTTTTGAACTAGTTTTAAATCATCATACATTGCATCTTATTTGCATTATAACAATGTTTCATGCATTTTAGATGTGTGTTTACTTTGTTGAAATGATTGTGTGCTGGTAGGATTAGATTAGGCTGAGCCCATGATGTTTTTACTATTACATATCATATGCTTATACATTTTCATGTATACATACCTTACATTCTTTATATTCTTATATACTGATTGTGATTGGTGCTTTTCTGCGTGTCTCTCTCTCTCTCTCTCTCTCTCTCTCTCTCTCTCTCTCTCTCTCTCCTTCATTCGGCTAGTTGCTTTGTGGCACGTAAATGAAAATCTACTCTGTCTCGGAACCCCTTTCGTTCTGAGGCATCCTCTTCTTCTGATCCTACTACCTTTCATATTCGGTTCTGTGATGATAAAGCTCGACAAGACTTTTCAGAGAACTTTTCTAGACGAGGCATTCATTCGGAATGCCAACTCATTTTATCAGACTTCTCCAACACTGACCTACCCGCTATCATTCACAATAGGGGTTAGGAGTCACTGTGTGACATCTTGGTAACTTGTCCATCCATGCTTATTTAGGAGTTCTACTCCAACATACATGGATTTGATTATTCAGCACCTCTCTTTGTTACTCTCGTTCAAGGTACCCGCATCATGGTCACTCTGGATATTGTATCTGGTGTGCTCCATGTCCCTAAAGTAACGCATCCTGACTACCCTGATTGTGATCGTCTTAAGACCGTGTCTAAAGAAGAGCTTATGTCCTCTTTTTGTGAGCATCCCTCTGATTGGGGTGATCGTCAGTTCACTCCTTATTCAACCTTTGCTAAAGGTCCTAGGTTTATTAATATGGTTATGACTTTTGTCTTGCATCATTTATCTCATTATAACTCTATTACAGAGCCCCATGCTTAAGTTTTTCTTTCCCTTTTAGGGCATTTTACCATGGACTTTCCCTCATAGATGTGTTTAGGAATACGAAGACCCGTGATAAGCTCATCTTCCCTTTAGCTATCAAGAGAATTCTATGCCATTTTTCTGTCCCCTTTCTCGTTTCCGACCACTTCCATGTCATATGTGTCATAGACGCCGCTACAGTTAAATGGAGCAAGGCGCAACTACATTCGAAGCTATCCGGGACGGCAATTCCTCCAGCTTCTACAACTCCATCCACATCCGCTCCCTCTTCTTCTACGGGCGGTGTGTCTTTCAAGAACATTATGGCATAACTTGTGCATATGGATATTCATCTCGACACTCTCAGTGATGAGTTGTGTCAAGTGAACACATGTGTTGGTCATATTGCACAATGACAAGCTGTCATAGGTGTCTTCGTTGCTTCTCCTCCTCCTACTCTATAGGCTTCTGAGGATGAGCACGATAATGCTGATGCTGATGAGGATGATGATGCTAGCTCTTCTAGTACTGATGAGATGTCTACTTGATGTACTTACCCTTTGTCACTCGTGACAAAAAGGGAGAGTAGTTTTGGATATGAGAGTAATCATACTCATAGGGGGAGGGTTAGTATGGGAGATTTTTGTTAAGAAGAGTGTTCATATCTTGAGAGATGTAGTGAGGACTTTTATGTATCTTTTTCATTCTCTCTATTTTAGATACATTGTTCATATGCCTTAGATCTTGTGATCATGTTGTAATAGGAAACCTTGTACTTATTGATATATATACATTTGAGATTGTTGTTACAATTCTTTCATATATTTTTACATGTGTTGTTTCTTTTCTCTCTTTATGCACATACTTCTTATATATTGTGTGCAATCTTTTATTTCTGTCTCTCACTAAGATGCCTTGATGAGTTTTGTTTAAAGTGTTTCAGAAATACAGGTTGTCAAAGTCTTCTTGCCATGAGCTCTCTTCTGGCAAAGTTTTTCAAGATTTTGTGTTAGGATAGATTTTATTGTATTCAACAAGTGAGTATAAGTTAAGTGATTTATGACTTCTCTTATATGTTCATTTGTTTGTTGTGGTTTTGTCACGGATTACCAAAGGCGGAGATTGTTAGGATATATGTGATTCATGTTAAGAACATATGTTAACATTTTATTTAATTGGTTAATCCTTTTGACAAAACGCAATTTACTTATATATAGGTAAATCTAGGATGTATTTAATGCTTCAAAAAACAAGGTTTCAAGTTCAAGTGTTAAAGTCATGCAAGTCTGTCCAAGAATCAAGTGAAGAAGTGTTGTTCATTAAAGCTCGATAGCTAACTCAACAACTAGTATCTATCAAGTTTAAAAGAGTTTTTACAGCCCGAGGCTCGACAACTACTCGACAGATAAGGTATCTGTCGAGATTTATGAAATTTAGTTTTTCAGAACTGATTTTCACCCAATCCGTAAATGTATATTTGGGCTTTCTTTTCTCACAACCCTAAACATATATAAGGATTATTTTAAGGATTGTCACATGTTGCACAAGAGCACAATTCCACAAGTGTGAAAAAAAGTGTGACCGGAAATCTAGTTTGCCCTAGTTATTCTTTCTCTTGAAGAAGCTGTTGTGTTTATACACCATAAGGTTTTGTGACCAAGCAACTTCATGATCTTCATCGTGTCATGAAAAGAAAAACTTTACAGCCAACATTCTTCTCAAGTTGGTGATCAAGTCGCATACTGGGATCTGTGCATCAGATTAGTTAATCACATACTGGGAGCCATGCAATACAAGGAGAGATTGTCACTACAGAACAAGTCCAATTAGGTATTGGGGTAAGGGTTCAACTATAGGTTGGTATAAGGTAAGGTACTGGGATTCCTTTACTTGATAATAGTGAATTCTCAAAAGTGGTGACCTTAAAATCACCCGATGGGGTTTTTGCCTTGGAGGTTTTCCCCATTCAAAAACAAATTACAGTGTCAATTTATTTTTCGATGTATATTTATTTAGTTGGTGATTTGTTTGTGCTGCCACGTACATTGCATGTTAAATTGATTAATTAATTAAACTTGGCTAATTAATCAAATGATCCATCACAAGAGGTCAATACGTTTTTGGCCTATCAAAAGCTCTCCTCGGGCTCATGACCTGATTGGAAAACTTTGTCGTAACCTACTCCTTCACGGACTGACGACTACTCACTCATCACTTATCTAGACATTTATTTACCTACAAGCGACGGAGGTATTCTAAAAAACTAAAGTTAACGGTCTCTCTAAAATGAGCGACTAACCAGGATAACGAAAATAAAAGATGGAAGGAGATGAAAGGAAACTTACGTAGTTAGTAGAGGGTTCCTTGAGGGCTGACGATATCGCAATAAGATGACAGAAGCAAGGTATGTAAAAATGACGAGCTCTCTCTTAGGATCAACAAGGATGAAATAAGAAAAATGAGGAGGGGGGAATGAGATATTTATAAGACGAAGATACATGGGAAACAAAGCAACGTTTTGGTTTAGAACCAAAGCCAACAAGCCTATGCCATGCTTCCTAAGCATTAAATAATGGCTACTCGAGGAACCATTAATGAACGCGCCATTTTTTTTTAGCAAATGAAAAGCTACGAATCAAACTCCATAACCCGTCAGGTAAAGCCGACTAGGTCATGGAGTAAGGGGCAACTAATAAGGGTAATTCCAATATGTTTGAACTCATCTAGACATGAAGCTGACGAACTTGTTAAATTGGAATAGGGGCAATCAACGGTCTGATAAAAAGCTGACGAACTCGTCGGCTTTACTCGTGCATTACACGAAGGCAAAACTGACGGTACCACAAACTGATGGCGCCATCCAATACCCGACGACATTTGTGCGAGACGATTCAAACACCTAGATTGGATATAAAGCTGACAAAAGAAAGCTTATGGGGAGGAAGAAACTTGTGACGGGTCCAGCGTGGCCTTACTTGGCCTCCATGAATGTGTATATAAGGAAATATCTTGTATCCCATGGCTAACTCTGATTAAGAGGATTCCTACAAGGAAAGAATCCCGCAAGGTACGCGCCTTAATGAGGATCTTCCCTACAAGGAAAGACCTTCTCTGCCAAGAGATAAATGTCAACTCTACACTACTATAAAAACCTTAAAACCCTCACAAACCAAGGTACACATAATTCACCTTAACTCTGGTACTCTAAAGTTGTGAAAATTCTCTTACTTGACCATCGAAGGGTATTTGGCTAGTACCACACCGGTACTCTTTGTAGGGTCTTCATCTTTTGTGTTATGCAGGTTTTTGTCTAAAGAACGTGAGGATCATGTGGCTTACTAACGATTTTCAGCATTATCAATAGATAAAGGATTTGTTTTCAAAGAACACCTATTTCCTTTTTGATTCTGTTCTATCTTGTTTTAATTTTTCCTCTTCCATACTACTTTTAATTTGCTATATATAGCGGTATTCTTTTGTTTAGAAAACAACAAATAATAGAAGTTCTCTTTCATATTTCTATAGTCTTCCATTTTTTTCTTTGTGGCTATAACTACAACTACAAATATATATATATATATATATATATATATATAAATATCATTTTGGATGCTGAGTAACTAAAAATAAATTATTACTCTAAACAAGTATTAATTTTTTTTTCATTTATTAATACAAGTTATACAAAATATTCAAACGAAACTTTTGCTTCTAAAATTAAGGTTCTAATCAAACATAAAATAACCAACACATGAATTTGATTTTAAGTGAGTTTTTCTTTACTGGTAAATTTTAAGGTTAATAGGTTAATAGGTTAAATTTTTTTTTAGTAGCGACAAACAAAATACAACAAAAACTTAAAAGTGAAAATCTCAAATGAATAAGAAAATGGCATGCCTAAAGTTATATATCATGCCTTAAGCCTAAAATTTAAATTATATCTACCAGGCCCTAGTTGTATTTACTTTCCTTTCTCTTCATTTTGGTTGGTGGTGGCCCTGGTGGGGACTCAAATTGATACATTGAGTGTTTACCTATAAAATAATGCCACAGACGAGTACGCGAATGATAGAGCATTGGGTAATACATAGCTTTTATCATAAGCTTAAGAGTTTAAACAAAAACTTGAAAATTTTTTTTTGAGAATATGGTACAAGTTAAATGATTTGGAAATTCAAATATGGCAGGCGTTTGATGACTTTATGAACAAATAAATTTCAAGGAATAACTGTGAGCACCTTGAGGCATGGCCACCATGACTGCCAAGTGCCAACTGAATAGTTTATCTTGGGTTTCTGCCACCCAAAAAAAAAAAGAAAAAGAGAGAGAGAGAGAGAGGAAGAAGAAGTAGAAGAAACAATAGTTCCCTTGGGTGGTGCTCAATGTGGACTCATCCTATATATAAATGGGCTATGGACTTAGGACTTAGGACTTAGGAGTGTGTCACAAAAATCGTGGGTCAGATGGGTCAGATGAAAAGAAGTTGTTTCTTGCTTATAGTTATAGGTCCAAAAATCAAATTTGAACCCAAAGGACTACTTGTCTGGACTTAAGTCCATAGTTTTGGGTTTATTAAACACTCAAACTCATCCAATCGTATGGTTGGCCTTCACTCATGTTGACCCATATTTGACAAAATTTTACTAAGGAAATCCTAACCCAATCACATAATTTATTTATTACATTAAGTATGCACACAAAGATTACACATGCAATCCCCTTCTTTATCCTAAAAGAAAATCAAATTAATATTTATGCTTTATTTGTTTCAGCAATGATATAATCTAGAAAATGAGTTATTTTTCAAAAAGCATTTTCTATAAAACTGTGTCATTTTTATATGTTTAGTAGCAACCTTAAATAAGTTGACAAACAATCTCTCTACTTTTCTTATTTAGGTTACTGTGAAATAAAGTTGTTATTGAAAAAAAATTAGTGGAAAATAATCTCTAAAAATAAACTATACTTTTTATGTTGACTAAAGATAGTTTTCCTTTGACTCATTTTTTTTTATGTCACTTAACACTGGAAAATACAAAAGACTATCTTTACATAATGTTTTCCATCGAAACAAACAGAGTATTGATGAAAAGATATTGCATTAAACCATTTTGTAGTAACCAAAATCATGCATGTAGTAAAGCTAAAAAGCATGTGACATAATTAAAAGAGGAAACAAATATAAATAAATAAATCTTTAGCCTTTAATGATATTCAATTTTCCATGTGATAGAAAAATTAATTCAACCACCACACACTCTTGGTGCAATGGTCACTCCATAAGTATAAATATTTGTGAGGTGTGAGAGACAAGGAGTAAGATTCAAGTTTCCAAGAGGGAGCCTCACACACATATATACTTAGATTAAGTTAGAGTAAAATTTCTATCTTGTATTAAAAAAATTAAAGTTCAAATTTAAATATAAATATAAATTCATATTCAAATTCTCTCATAAAAAAAAAAAGTATAAATTCAAACTCTTTCATAAAATGCTCGCCCGACTATGAACATCGTATCCTCTAGATCGAGATTTGTACATTTAGAGGCACCACTTAATTTAATTCTTAGGAAAAAAAGGCATATAATAAAATAAATTCATTATTTTAATGATAACAAATGTGTATTTACATTATTTAAATATAATAAGAACATTACTATACAATTTAAGCCAATTACATGGATTAAAGTCCTAGTAAGTGAAGTAACATTCAAAAATTACATTAAATATGACCTATTGTATGAATCATTGATCTAAGATTGGAGGCCACATTACAAGGTAGAAATGTGTTAGGTATCTATCTCGCCCAATGAACTGATCTTCTAGAGTATTGGTGGCTACCATCATGTCATGTTATATTCGACCAATTTGTCAAAAGAAACATAAAAGCAAATTTTCATTCATAAAAAAATAGATCTAGAATCTTGGGTTTATTATTTTTTTTCCATAAAGATTTAGACATTCGAATTGAAAAAACAAATCTAGCGTGCTTTGATCCTAAATCAGCCTCTATCATTTATAGACAAACATGTTTTCGACTATTTGGAACTTATCAAACAAGCATGAGGACAAGAAATACCACATGCATGCACGAGGCTTGATGATCAACTGGGGTTTGGTTGATGATCCCAACACTACTTTTTGGTGTTTAGGAGGAATTTGGGGAAAGTTTCAATAGATTTGGAGCTTGAGGCTAGAGTCTAGAGAGTTATTGCTATAAAAAGACTTGGTCACCTACCAATGAATGACCATCCCATTCCCATAGGCTTTTCAACCTTGTGAAATATGCACTGATTGTAGATTGCTCTTAAGAGAGTGTTGAAATGGCCTTTTGGATTTGAAAGATCCTTGGCCTATGGCTTTAAGCAAACCTTTCTTTAAGAGTAAATGACACTAACAGCTATATTCTTGGGGAGTAAATTCAAGATCCTCGAGAGGACGATTGTGTTGCACATAGTCCGGACATTGAGCAGAAGTGATGGCCATGAATGGAAAAAAAAAAATGAGGCTCAAAAGAGCTCTAAAAACCATAACAAAAGTCGAATAAAGGAATAGAGGAAAAAATGGTAGAATTTGATCAAATAATTGTACAAGAGGATCTTTGTTTATATACATTGAAAACAAAGGTAGGAAAATGAAAACTATTCTAACAAACTCAGAATATACCGCTATATATACAGTGTTAACTACTTTCAATTAGTAATTAATTTTACTACTAACCAATAACATTAAAGACAAATTTACATTAATGAAACATGATCAACTCGCATGATAGCTCAAAACAAATATCATAAACATGTAGCTTTCTTTTCTTGAAACTATGAATCAACCTTGTAATGGCGACTTGCACTTTCTGGCATATATGTAGAAATGCACGACATGTCGTGCGCACGACATGTCGTCTAGCATGCATCAAGCTGAAAAAACAAAACTATTATGTTGTTTTTGTCTTCTCAATGCCAGTTTTAACTCAATTCTTTTGACTTTTAGCATATCATAAGTCCGATAATGCTTGAAAGAACATTATGATGAACGATGCAAATTGTTGATTAATATCACTGTAGGTATGAGTCTTAAGGCATTTATTAATAAATTATTTTTAAAAAGTTTTAATACCACTTATGAGAACTATAAAAATGTGTATAAAACAATGTACTACTTTTTTCTTTTTTTCATAAAAGATTGTTAAAAACACTTCTTAAATCAATGCTCTTAAGATATATAATTATCAATTTTCTATTCTCATGTAAGTCAATAATCAATATATTGACTTATTAATAAAAAGTAATCAATACAGGAAATTAAAAATTCAAATTTATGGTATCTCTAAAAAAAGAAAGAGAAAAAAGCAAAACTTTCAGGATCTGGTCAAGCTCACAATCAGTAACTTGAACACTTAAATCATCATTGCTTTAGACAAGAAGACATTACGTTTACTATTACCACAAGAAATAATAAACTGAAATTATAGTGTACAATTTGAACTTGTATTTTTTTTTCTTTTTTCTTTTTGTCGTGAACTTGTACTGAATTTAATTATATAGAAGTCGTATATAGCACGTTAAACGCAACCCTTCAGATACGACTTTACATTGTTACCCAATTAATATTAAATTAAATACAGCAAAAAACTTATTTTAAAAAAAAAAAAAACCAAAAAATATGGTAAAAGAGTTTATCCATCAATTATTATTAGTATATTTACTTTAAAGCTGACATGGCCATGTGATTGTAAGATCGGACGGTCAGAATTGCGTGAGGAAAGACATGTAGTACAATTTTTAAGGAAAAAAAAATATATGAATAGATTAATAAGAAGTGCTTTTGTGCCAACAACATAAACAGAGAGGCCTATGTATGTATGTGTATGTTTCCAAGTTCCCATAAAATAACAAATGTGAAACTCCTATTTGGAAGAACAATAACAAAGAAGTTGTCTGTCTCCTCCAACGACAATTTCTCTCACACTCTCTCACTCTATCCAAATTTCCTTAACCCCATCAATCTCTATTACTTAGTTTTTTCTGTATTTTTTTTTTTTTTTATATACGTGTTATTGATCTCCAATTCATTACCTTGTTATTATTTCAATTTTTGATTGTGGGTTAGAGAGCTTCGAAAAAGAGAAAAAAGGTAGTAAATTTATTAACAATCTGATAGATTATGATCTGGGTCATTGATGATTTGAGAGTAGGGAAGCTGAAAATATACAAAAGGCTATTTTCAGTTTCTAATTTTCAAAAGTCAATGAAAATACGAATCTATATATATATATATATATATATATATATATAATAGGTGAAGCAGAGAGAAATTCCAATTGCAATTCTAAATTAGAATCCTAATTTTGTGTCATGTGTCAAGATTTACGTGGTTCTATTTGTCTAAATTTAAGTGGATCAAATGTAATTCCGGTGTGTTTTTTTTTTTTTTTCCACACCTGCGTATTTCAAAGTTCATCACACATTTTCAAGGTTCATCTCCCCACATCTGCATATTTCAAGGTTCATCTCCCCATCTCCAATACAACTCTCCTATTGTTCAATGAATGTTATGAAATTTGATAAGGAATTTGAAAAGAATCTCTCGATATAAATGATGCATGTATTTGGGTATTTCTATATCTTATATAAGAAGAGGTTTTCCATAGATTCCCATTGTAATTTTTTGATTTCATGTATTTTTTCTCAACAAAAAAAAAAAAACACGTCTCCACTACTCATATTCATCCGAACCTCCTCTCTCTCTCTCTCTCTCTCTCTCTCTCTTTGCAAAATTCAATTTCTACTTCTCTACTAAATCTGTTTTATCAAGAATTTTTTTTTTTTGGTTTCGTTCCATCTCAGCAAAATTCAATCTAATCTCTCTTTCTCATGCTCTGTTTTACAGATCAATTATATATCTCTTTTACAAAGACAAGCTTCATATGGAAGGTAATTGTTAATTAGATATGATTTTATTATTATTATTATTTTTTGTTTGCAAGTTTTATGGGGTTTATAATTTAACTCTCACTCTCTATTTGCATTAAATCTATTTATTTTCGTCCTATGTTCTCAATCTCTTTCTTTCAAGAATTTTTGGTTTATAAGATTGATGATGGGCTTTTTTTTTTTTTTTCTTTGGAGTGTTAAAGAGATATATAGTGTTTACTGTAAAGGTAGACTTTAGATGTATAGTTTTTTTTTTAATTATTAAATATGGGAATCTTCTCAAAATTGAATCACAGTCTTCTTAGATCTTTACTCATCAAAACTCAGACTTATATACAATTGGTGAAGACATGAACTCAAGCTATTTTGCAAATCATATATACAATTAGCACTTATCCTATTTGTTTGTCTTTACGTTTTATGTTCATAATTTTAGTGATTTTTAATTGATTACAATTTTTTTATGAGATTCACGTTATTCTATTGTTATATATTGTTATGAGATGCACGTTATGAGATTCACATTTACTTGATTAAAATATTTTGCTAAAAAATGGTTTATGATAAAGCAACTTAATTATAGTTATATGTACCGTGTATGAATCAACCTTGAATATATATATATATATATATATATATATATATATATATATATATATGTCTATATAGCATTTTTTTCTTTAGAATTTTGTATGATAAAAATATTTGTTAAAAAATTACATAATGCTAAGATTTATTAACATAAATAAACTAAGTCTTTTAAACATGACTAAACTCATGATTAATAATAATAATAAAAACAAAAAACAAAACAAAACCAATAGTATCACTTAAATAATAAAATACAATATATTTATTTCCATTGTTTTATTAAATTATATCCATTCCCGTGCGGTAGCATGCGTTACATACTAGTTTAATTTAATGAATCTGTCTCATTTAATGAGTTAGCACTAGAGTTCAAATCCTAGTAACAACATATTTTAATATTTTTTTTCTTCTATAAACTATTTTTTTAATTTCAACTAACCAAACATGTTTTTAATTTCAAAAAAACAAGAATTTTTTTTATTTATATTCTCAAAAACAAGTTTTTGAAAATAGAAAATAAAAACTATTACCAAATATAACCTAACTGTTTTGATAATTTTTTCAGATCCCTATAAAAACTTTCCAAAATAGATGATTAATATATGCCCTAACAGCATACATTAATCGGACCCAATTTATAAATATATGTATGCATTACATGTTTAAAATTAATTTATTTCTATTATGTGCCTCACTAATTGTTATTATAGTTTAGATTTATACATACGAATTTTAATTAAGTTGTATATCGAACGGGTATTATATTAGTTATATATTATTATATTACAAAAATTGAGTTTAAAAATCATAATTACACCAAATGGATATTAGATGAATTGCCAAGTGGTTGCACCTTGAGCCAATGAGGACTCAGTCATAGATGAGTTTTTCTCTATCCAAACTACATAAATATCAATACCTTAGTAAATTAGAGTAATGTTAAAGACACATAAAATGACATAATTTTATATCATAATTTTGTGATACAACTTGTTACGTGGCAAATTATAAATGATAAAAATAGAATAATGAGTTATATGCCACTCACAACACATCATAAAATTGTGTCATTCTATATATATATCCATATCATTAGTTTGACAAACTAAACCAAGCAGGCTTATTTCCCTGTCATTTTACATGCGAGACTTCTGCCATTCTAAACACCTTTTACTGTTGTTGAATCCCCAAAATAACTGTTTGCTCCACTTTTCCACACGTAGATAAATCCAAATCCTCAAAAGGGTTGTCCTATGGCTATGGCTATAATTCCGTTTCCTGGATGGGTATCATATTGCAATGGATTTTATGGATACGTGTGAACAATCCATTTGTGAACTTGGACCCACCTAAGAAGTCTAAATATGGGTTCACAAAACTTGTATTCAAACTCTGGCCTACACAAAAAAAAATAATAATAATAATAATTGCTGATTACAGATCTACCACAGAATCTCAGATATTTTTTATAATGTATAGTTTTTTTTTTTTTTTTTTTGGGTTAAAATATAATGCATAGTTTACAACTTTGGATCTCATGACCTTGACACCCTGTCAGTCCACTTGATGGGAGTAGCCATGGATACGACAAAAGATTGCATGTCCGTACTGTAACAGGGGTTTCAAATGAACAGGGGGTGGGGTTCAAATCAACCTCTGTCCCGGCTATAATTGCGGAGGGGTTCAAACCAGCCTCTGTCCCGGCCATAATTTATATATATATATATATATATATAATTTTTTTTAAAAAAATTTTAGCCCCCAAAATAAAATTTTTAACCTCATAAACCTAAATTTTGTTTAAACTTAGTTAATGTAAATTTGAATATGCTACTTTTACAATATTTTTACAGTAATATTTTGAACCTCATGACTTTAAATTTTGTTTAAACTCAGTTAGTGTATGTTTGAATATGATGATTTTAATGCTACTTTCACAATTATTTCATAATAATTTAACAATAAAAATTAAGTAGTAAGTTGTAATTAGTTTTTACCAAGACCCACAATTAACATCACTTTTTTCCTACCTTTAACAATTTGCCTCCTAAATTTTGTTGTGAAAGTGCTATGTCAATAACACTACTCTTAAAATATTCAATTTTATAAGAAAAAAAAATATCTCAAATTTTTGCTCATTCGTTAAAAAAAAATTCCAAGACTTTGGAGTAATTTGATGAATGCTCTATCGATTTCCAAATTTAAAAAGTCTTTTAATGCTTACTCCAATTTCAAGAGACTGAGCACGTGTATGGTTAAGAAGTCATACATTTTAAAAGTAAGAACTTATATCAATTATTATTTTTTCTTCTTAGTTTCACATTTACCGTTAGTCTAATTCCAAGAGACTGACCAGTGTATTATTAGCTATTTAATTATATTTGTTTATGCATTCAATGGTTGTTTTCTTACCAATATTTATACTAAATTATATTTTTGAATAATGTTTTAAATTATTGTATAATGTATTTAATATGGAAGTTGAACATATAATTTTTTTTTTTTACTTGCCCCCATGATAATTTCTAGCTCCACCATGGCTAAACCCCCTAGAAAAAAATCTCGGAGCTGCCATTGGGATAAAGTGATTAAATTGTTCTTAATCTAAAAACCATGTTTTTGGAATTAAAATAAAAATTAATAATTAAATACCTATCTATATAAGGAGTGTTTGTAAATCAACCTCTGGATCCCAATTATATAAAATATAAAATTAAAAACAATAAAGCTGTATCATCATATTCGCCTCCAACTCTACTGAAGTGAAGTTGAAATTGAGTCACCGTCAAAGCCAATCCAAATATCCAAAAATAGCAGGTTGCACTTAATACGGTCTGATAAAATTTTTCACTTCTTGATGTTCGGTAGTCAGTTGTTTAGTTTATATGTGAAGCACACAAAAGAGTGATAAATCCATTTTCTTGTACTCGTAATTAGAAAAGTCATAGTACTTTTCTCATTCATTTTGTTTAATTAACAAAGTTGTAGGCAATGGTTACAAATTTTACCTATATCTTTTTATTAGATGAGAATTTTTACTATAAATAAATTTATAATTAGATTGCATTTTATTATTATATCCTCAATGCTGGTAAATTTCAAAAAGATTTTTTAAAAAATGAATACTTACTTCAATTAAATTTTAAGTTTTTGTAATCTTAAATTATGCATTAAAACAAGTTTATAGATCAATTAATAAATAATATCCGATTTGAAACAAATTTGACATGTACGTTAAAATATAAAGAACATACATTTCAATAATTTTTTTTTTTAAATACATAAATATAGATGTATTAATTTCTTAATGAAATTTATAGTTAAAAAAAATCTCATTTGTATGTGTACTATTGTTACAATAAAAAATAATTTATATGTAAACTTTGTCCTTGTTACCTATATTATATCGGTCCACATAGAGGCAAAGACCCCAAAAGGAAATCATGAAGGCATGAATAATGTGGGTCCAAATAGGTTATCAAAAAAACAGGGGGCTCTAGAAGAGGCAAAAGACTCCCAATGGAACCATTGACACTCATTTTTCTCCACAAAAAAAAAAAAAAAAATGTACATTCATCAGTCGGCACGTAAAAAATTATAAATACCCCCATCCTTTTGCAGTCTACTTCACACTCTTTCAAATAACCATATTACACAAGACCACCATGCAAAACCCTAATGATTTCCAATTCCCACCCAACCAGACGCAACAAAACCCTGGGCCTATCAAGGCTAAAGCTCACATCCCTGATTTGAATGTGCCTCTAAAGCTGTACCAATGTGCCCTTTGCAAAAAACCCTATGACAAGAAAAAGGCTTTATGTGGCCACATGAAGAGGCATCGCTACCGTTCATGGAAGGGACTGGAGCCTCCTTCAACTTGGGAGAGTTTCAATCTGAATAAGCCCCCTAGGGATGAGGATAGTAAAATTTGAGTTGATGGTATGTACTGCCTTTTGCCTCATCCCGAAGACTCAGTTGCACCTGAAGATTTGCCAGCATTTTGTGTTTGTTGTTCTTATCTGCACTAGTTGTTGGTCTTATCTGTAGTATGTTTGTGCTGGTGTTTATGTTTGTTTAGGTCTGTGTGTTGTTTGTTTTTACAAGTTGTAGTTTCTGGTCTGTACTCGTAAGATGTAGTGTTTCGTTTGTAGACTCTGTTATGTTTCTCTACTAAAGCCTTTCTTTGCAACAAAAAAAAATAATAATAATGATGTAGTAGTTTTTTTTTTCTTTCTTTTTTTAGCTGAATAAGATGATGTATTAGTTTCTTATTTAAAGTTTTGGATTACCTTAAATATCCTATTCATACCTATGAAGTGAGTTCAATTTACACACTATTTCTAAGTCATAAATTTTCATTAGATTTAGCATTAAAAAAAATAACTAAATGATTACTATTTGTAAATTTCAGTTAATTCTAATCAGTTTAATTGGTAAAGTTTCTAATAGCAGAAAAGAGATTTAGAGTTCAATCTCTACTTTTCATTTATCTCATTGGGTGCAATTTGATGGCATCTCTCTCTTCCTAAAAATTGTAGGGTTTTATTTCGTTGGGTGGGGTGTTGTCTGACACTGTTTCTTCTTTCTAGAACATAGTTTGGTGTTCGGTTTTCCTACAATTCATTCATCCACGCTCTTTTAAAAAATGAAAAATAATAATTGATTGAAAAGTTTATGGATACTAAATGACACCAACTTGTGCGTTTTTGAAGAAGTCGTCTGCATGATTTCACTTTTTATTGGCCAAAAACTTGTAAGAGCATGGTGTGTAATGTAAATCACTCCCCACTCTTACTGTTCATGAAATTGTTAAAAAATATAATTTTTTAATCTCAAACACACTCTCTCTTCCTCTCACTTCAGACTCCAGCAATTATACGCACCGAGTAATTGCAAGGATAGTACTTTTGTTCCAACCATTTATTTCAAAAGGTATATTCCTTTTGAATAGAGGGAAAAAAGTATAGTGATAGGTTAGTAAGAAAATCCATGAAGGGTAAGATTCGACCAGGCAGAAAAGAAAAAGAAAAAAGAAAGAGATAGAATCTTGATCGAGTGTTTGCGTGTCTGAAACCAAAATTGTGCCAACACGTTGGTTGGTTCAGTGGTTGGGATTTCGTGGCCTTGCTTGTCAGGCTTGAGTTCTAGTCCCCTCCATAGCCAATTGTTGGTGGGCATCCTTAGTGGGGTTAAACCCCCCCCCACACGGTTTGGTTAGAACGGCCGGAGCCTATGTCAAACTGGCGTCCTACCCAGGGGTAAAATATAACCACCCATTTTTGTTAACCAAAAAAAAATTGCGCTTTTTTTGCTTGTTCTCTATCTTCACTTGGTAACACACGTCCATGAACTTGAGAGTAACAGATAAACAAGGAGGCAATAAAGATGGCAAGCCACGTGTATTTTGAGAAAATCTTGGGCCGTTTGATGAATCTCCATTGGGAGTTTCAACATCAAATCCTGGCATTATTTACTCTTCTTCTTCTTTTTTCTCTAAGGAAAGGAAAGAGAGTGAATAGTATGATAGTGGGCATGAAACAAAGGGGGAGAGAGAGAGTTTGGAAAGTCACGATGAAGAGAGAGCAGAAAGCGATGAATTCGGGTGAGGGAGGACAGGCGAAAGCAACAAGTGAGACAGAGGAAAAGAAAAAGCAAAAAGTGAGAGAGCGACTGCGAGACAGAGAGAGAGAGAGAGAGAGAGAGAGGCCAAATATATTCCACAAGTAGACAATTTGATAGTGGTACAGTAAGGTCAGAACTCAGAAGTAATGCTGTTGACACGTGTGATAAATGTGAGAAGTGGGGTCGCCGTAGACATCCGTACAATTAATTGATTAAAAAAATTCTTTCTCGGAATTTATTATATCCGTACAGTACCACACAATAGCGCACAGTATGCACACCGCACACTGTGCCCAGCAGCAAGAAAAAAAAAAAAAAATTAAAAAAAAAAAAAAAAGAGGAAAAACGCGTGAACAGCTGGACGTGACGTCCAGCTGCTTTATCCAAACCCACTTTAAGTATCAATTGTTAGGCGAAAATGGCTAAATACCATCTTTTATCAAAATTTGTAGCAAAAAACACTGTTTCGAAACTAAATAGGGAAATACCACTTTTACGGTACTCGAGTTTGGCAAACTCGAGTACCAAGTGGAACTCGAGTTTAAGACACCCGAGTTCCTAGAAGTTTCGCCACCGTGGCACTGCTGAGGTGGAAATTGGGCGATTAAAAAAAATAATATGGTACTCGAGTATGGTATACTCAAGTACCATGCAACATAATACTCGAGTATAACATACTCGAGTACCTTTTATAAATAAAAAGCTGTTTATGTTATTTCTATGGTACTCGAGCTCACCAAGCTCGAGTACATTGTAACTTTTTTTTTTTTTGGATTATCAACAAATAAACATAAGCATAAACATAAACATAAAATGTAGTCTATTTTATTTCTACAGTCGAGCTCACCAAACTCGAGTACCTTGTAACTTTTTTTTTTTTTTTTTTTGGGATTATTAACAAATAAATATAAACATAAAATGCTGTTTATTTTATTTCTATAGTACTCGAGCTCACCAAGTTCGAGTACCTTGTAACTTTTTATTTTTTTATTTTTTTGTGGGATTATCGACAAATAAACATAAACATAAAATGCTGTTTATTTTATTTCTACAGTACTCTAGCTCACTAAGCTCGAGTACCTTGTAACTTTTTTTTTTGGATTATCGACAAATAAACATAAACATAAAAATAAGTAGTTTTTTTTATGTTTTTATTTATTTAAATAGAAGCATTGTAAAATATAGAGATTTTAATTTCAAAATATGAATTAATTTCTACATTAATTAAAACTGTTCATTGCTTTCTCAAGAAAATTGTTCACTGTTTTCTGCAAAAACTATCTCTATGATTTTGCATAAAATTATTTTTTTGTTCAGCATTATTTAAAAAATTGTTCACTCTTTTCTGCTTAAATTATTTTTTGTTCATTATTTAAAAAATTGTTCACTATTTTCTCATAAAACACCTACTGAAATTGTGTTTTATAAATTTAAACGCCAAATCTGAATGCTTTTTCCTGCTTAAATTTCACAATAATTGAATTTATTTTTCTGCGTTGATAAAATATATTTCTACGTTAATAAAATATGCTCTCTGCACATCATGTTTACAGTGTATTCGAATCTGCTTATTGCATTCGTAAAATCTATTTTCTGCATTAATTAAAACTGTTCATTGTTTTCTCATAAAAATTGTTCACTGTTTTCTGTAAAAACTATTTCTATGATTTTGCATAAAATTATTTTCTGTTCAGCATTATTTAAAAAATTGTTCACTCTCTTTTCTGCGTAAATTATTTTTTGTTCACTATTTAAAAAATTGTCCACCGTTTTCTCATAAAACACCTACTGAAATCGTGTTTTATAAATTTAAACGTCAAATCTGAATGTTTTTTCATGTTTAAATTTTACAATAGTCGAATTTGTTTTTCTGCATTGATAAAATCCATTTCTACATTAATAAATTTGCTTTCTGCACATCATGTTTGCTGCATATTCAAATCTACTTATTGCAATCATAAAATCTATTTTCTGCATTAATTAAAACTGTTCACTGATTTCTCATAAAAATTGTTCACTGTTCACCATTTTCACAAATAGATCACTATTCACTGGCGACAAATCACTATTCACTAGCGACAAATCACTATTTCTCTGGCTACAGATCACTATTCGCTAGCATGCGTGAATAGCTTCCTGAAAAATCAACATAGTCCAGACAGATACAGACAGTCTAGACAGATATAGACAGTCCAGACAGATGTTCAAAAGTTACTACTGATTACTAGCATGCGTAAAAAGAGATTTGATAGATTCCCAAAATCTGAAAGATTCACAGACAGACTATTAATCATCAGTACTAATTTCCATACCACCGACAGATTAACTTGAGTTAAATTTACCTACTCAGGTTACTTTACCATGGTTCATTTCACCTATAAAAGAGACGGACTATGAAGACAGAAGACAAGTTTCTAAGTTTCTAAGATTCTAAGCTTTTAAGTTCCAAGTTTTATAAAATCTTTTGTAATAGCCTTCCCTCTCCCTCATAAAGACTTTTTTACTCTCTCCCCCTCTTGTAACCTTGTAACCTTTCTCTTCAAACAGTTTTATTTTCAAGCTTGTATCAAAGACAACAGTTTGTTTTCAAGTTTATCAAAGACTGAAGTTTTTATTCAAGTAAGATTTTATTAGTTTTTGTTTTCATATTTCATACTCCATTTTAACCTTATTTTGAATATATCTATTTTTCTATTTACTCTCTTTATTATCTACTAGTCACAAACCTGTGTGATGCATGGGAAAATTTAGAAAAATGTTCAAGAAATTCATTTTTCTTTCAATTCATCTTCCGCTAGATTGATGAAAGCTATAAGATTAATTCCTAATATTCATGTATTTAAACAACAGACACAATTATTTTCCAATTAAATCTCCTTTCAAATAGTGTTTCTCATTATTGGTACATTTTGTAGTTGGAAAAGAGATATGCAGGTCTAATCTTTAGTTCCTATTGCAAAGCTACAAGCTACTTATAATTTGTTTCTAAATATTTGGTGATTGATCTATTTAATGAGGCATGTTGTATAAACTAATTCATTAAAAAAAATGTCAAATTTTTCTTGAAAATTTAATTGGTTGAAAACACAATTGGTGCTATTTAACAAATTTCCACTTCGAATTCATTAAATTTTATTAAAATGCAAAACCCCATTTAAGACTAATAGGTATTTGCTAAACTATCTAGCCATGCAACTATAAAAGTTGATAGTGTATATATTGTAAGTGGGAATGTGGATATGCATGCACAAAAACACAAAATTACAAATACAAATTTTGCGTTCCTACCTCTCTATAAAATCTAAAAGGGAATAAAAACCAACATCAAAGTTGAATAAAAATTGTATCTGAAAGCATAATATAAAAGACGTTTCTTATTAACTTATATCCCAAAATTTTAAGGAACTTCTCAAATAGTTTAGTAGCTAAACATAACTTTTAGTAACTACAGCATTCAGCAAGAACTTTCAATATCTGGCCTACTTTACAATTTTCTTTTTCAATAAGTAGCCTAATTTACATACATGACAGCTTAGCAACTGAGAGAAGACTTCCACTGAAACTTTTGTGGCACAATCAAACCCCAAACGTGTCAACATGCGCCAATAGCCTTTGAGACGTTTGTGACACTTGCTCTTAACCAAAATGTTTCCTCTTTCCTTTAGGTTCAACTTTTTCCACCATGTTCAATAATAAGTTACATACAACCACCATAGAACTCCTAATCATAACTTGAGGAAACTTTTCAAGAACTCCATAGAACCCCAGTTTATGGTTTTCTTCCACGCTATCTATGTGTAGGAGTGCACCTTCTAGTACACAATTCAATGTAAAATTCGTCTCTAGTCTAGAAGAAAAAAAAAAGGTAAATAATCATCAATTGAATTATTTCCATTTAAAACAGATTTTGGATGCATGTTTGATTCAATAACTTAGGAAAAAAATAATTAATAGGAGTTTCTTTGAATATATTATGTTGAACCTATGACTATAAATAGAATCTAGATAAGATTTGAAAGAAACTACTATGCATTTACAGCTTAATATAAAGGAAAAACAGAAACCTTGAGATAGAAGACAAGTAGCTCATCATCTTCGTCTAAGTCCCCCCACATCACCATTCACATCCAACAAATCAATACGAACTACATATCACAAACATAGAAAACTCATCAAATTTTCCCCACAAGTAAAACAATAGTACAAATACAAAATAAGTTATCATTGAATCCTTAACATTGAAACATTAATAGATCAGAGAGAGCTTTAAAAAAGAGCATCAAGAACTCTCATTTCCACCTTCATGTTTGTGTATTGAATTGATGTTAGTTACATTGAAAACTATACATAAAATAAAAACCCATAAACAATTTCATCTAGACTAAGAAATTTTTTTTTTCAATTTTAACTAACAAATCAAACAGTAAAGCTATATTAGGGTAAGGAAAGAATTTAAACAAAAACATGCCAACAGACTACCTGGATGTTCATGGCCTTCATGTTGGACTTAAGATGTTCATGGCTTTCTTGTTAGACTCAAGTTGGCTTCCTAGACAGTAAAAATTTAAAAAAATTTCACACTATTACACTCCTCAAAATTCTCCGAATTTGAAACAATATTCTAACTGCAAAATTTATGTACTAAAACCCCCCATAACTTGCTCAAAATTTAAAAATTAACAAAATCAAAATTCTTTCATTTAAAAAAAAAAAAAAAAAAAAAAAACTTGTTGGGTAAACTCTATAAAATAAGAAAATTTTAAGGGGAAAAGAGAAATTTATCGTGCACAAAATCCCTAAGAAACTCGAGCCTTGAGGAACTTACAGCTAAAAATTATAAAAATTGAAACCGAAAAAAAAAAAGTGAAAATCTCATTTAACCAAGCGTAACATAATATTGAACTTCTCCAACTAATAGACTACATATATAGTAGTACATTCTTTTGGAGCCAAAAAAAAAAAAAAAACATAAGAAAGAACAAAGGAGAAAAAAAACTTCAAATGCATTAATTAAATTAAGCTTACTACCACAAAAAAAAGGAAAAAAAAATAAACAATGAATAAAGAATCATATGTAACCCTTGCTCAATGATGTACAACTACAAGTGAAATAGGATAGAATACCATATAAATATCTTAGTAGAAATAACATAAAAAATACGTTTATTATGGGGAAAAAAGAAGAAGAAGCAAAGCTATAGTTCATTGCTTTGTTAAATCTCTCTAAAAAAAATACCTACCAAAACCTACAAAGTAATCCACAATTGGCAAATTAACAAAGCAAAATTCATAATTCACAAAGGTATCTAAAAAGAACCTTCACAATTGATTGTGCTTCCATTTACTTTTGCTTCACTTTTTTTTTTCCTCGACACCCAAATAGATGCTCAATTAAAATTGTGAGAAGATAATCCAACAAGCAAAACCCAAAAAAGTCACTAAAAATCACAAATTTGGTCATCCATATAAAAATATATATAATAAAAAAAATAAAGTAAAAACTGTTTCCACCAAATTCATAAAAAAAATATAAAAAAATATAAAAAAAACACGACATTTATACGTCTAATCAACCACCAAAAAAAAAAAAACCCCATAAAAGAAAAGGCCAATACAATTGAATTATGTAAAACAGATTATCATAGCATAGAGATTGGAAAAGCCATTATCCAAAGTGGGTGTCCTAGTGAAGCGTTGCTGAAATTGTGAGCAAATTAAGTAGTGGAGATAATCAAAACAGAGGAGCGAACCCTAGAGAGAAGGATAGAGAGGTTTAAACCCAGATTTAGGGAGAGGGAGATGTATGCATGTGTTTTTGAAATTAAAAATAGAAGACGTATGCACATATAAAATGAGAAAGCATTTGATAAACCACATGCCATAAGTTACATCGTACAATAATATAAGGAAAATACAATGTGTAGCGGTTTGAAAGCAATAACAACAATTTTTTTTTTGGTGAGAAAAGTAGTAACAACACATTCATAGCAACTACTATGCTATCTTCACTACTGTTTTGTTTTCTAAATTACTTTGCTCTCTTTGAAATAATATTAAAGCTCAATTACTATTGTCTAACAATCACAACAATGCAAAAGGCAAATAACATTAAATCTCATGCTTGAAATTTTTTTTTTATGCAAGGGTTTAATCATAGTTACCTGTAAAACTGCTGAATCTTTGACTTGTATAATATCTTTCATATCATATCTATCTGAAGGAAAAACAAATGAAACCCCAAAAAAGAAATCATAATAGCAATAAACCCATGTTTCTAAGACATTGAATAAAACATGTAGGATATGCAAACTCACTAAACATAAATATTAACTTACACGGGGTCAAAAACCAAATTATATGAAAACATTTTTTTTTTTCACCACAAACAACCAAAACAGTCACCAAAAACATTGACAATGATGACAAAATTAAGGACATCAAACCCGCTTAGAATAACCACGTTATGATTTTTTGTTGATGACTCTGATTCTTTCTTGCTTTCATTGGCAAGTGGAACTGGTCCTCATTGCGTACAATTGATTAACGAATGTAGTTAAGTGACAATTAAATCAATTAGACATTTAAATACATCCAATCAATGCACAATCATCTATATAAAATAGAAAATTAGTATTATTGATTAAGGTATGGATAAAGGCTTCGGTACAATCCATAATGACCCTCCCACACAACTCAGCAAGTAGCAGAACTACCAAATTGATACTGAAGATAGATGTACATATAACAAAGCCACATGTATTATGGCTACAGTCTAAGGTTCAGATGATAAACTATCCACTATAGCGTGATGAGAATAATGTAAACCACATATGGAGATTGACCTGCAAGTTGTAGCTATTCAAAAACAATGAATCTTAATATGTTCTTTCCTCACAACTTGCACAAGGAAGGTGGAAACATTCTTCCTCTGATCTCCCTGAAGTTGTATAACCTTAGCTTGATATAAGCCTAATAAAAATAATCACAGATTGGGGTAATTTTCCTTACCCTAATTTCTAAGCTTTTCTCTACAGGGAATGACAACAACTAAAAAGTCAAAAAATTGCAGACCAAAAACTCAATACCCAAACAAAAAAACACAAAAGAATTAACCCTAAAAATTTTAAATATACATAGAAAATTAAATTTAAGTATACCTCAACTTGATATACAGACCTTGTAGCTGATGTAGATATTGATAGCTCGTACAGAGAAGGCAGCTAACAACTCCTCTCCATTAAAGTTAAGGGTGGCCTTGAACTTGGGCCTGTGGTCGGACCAATTTGCCTTTCGCAAAAGGATACAGATTGGAAACAAAGTGTTAATTGAATTACCGAAATACAAAAAAGAGATCAATGCAGCCAATAATTGAAATTAGCAAAACCCATTAATCTAAGCTAATCATTCAGAAGAAACACTCCCAAACGAAACATGAACAAATGGCCCAGACTTGTATGACTAAGAAAATGCAAAGGTGAAATTTTTTATATAAATACCTGAAGCGAATCGTTCACATTCTGTCAGTATTTCTGAGCTCTTCTTCAAATATATTTTTTTGTGATTCAATTAAATAAGGAGAGGAAGAGATGAAAGAGGGAAGAAAATGCGGTAATTTTGAAGTTTTCAAACTGTGAAAGATAGGAAGAGCAAAAGGAGGGGAAATATTAATGATGTATGAAGGAGTGATTCACTTAAATAAGGAGAGGAAGAGACGAAGGAGGGAAGAGAGAGGTTGGCATTAGAAAGCCGAAGGTTTGAAGTTTTGAAACTGTATTTGGAAAAGAGAGAGGTTGGCGTTAGTCAAGCTAAAGGTCTGAAGAAGAAGAAAGGGTTGGCATTAAAACAATAAAGGATTGGGTTTGGGATTTATGGTGGAGGTGGACAGCAATTTATTATTCATGTTTTGGGCTTTATAGTGGACATAATTGAAGCTATAAAGATTGGGCTTTATCAGGGAGATATGGCTAGAAATCATTTTCTTTTTAATAGTATTTTGAAATTAGGGAAAAATTTAGTAAAAGTATTTTAAAATTATAGGAGAAATTCTGGAAAAAAATTGTAAATGACATGGCAGCTGATGTGGCTCAACAAGAGCGTAGCAACATTAAATGCTATGCTTCAGCTTTTAGTAATATATAGATTTTATCATTATTTATGCTTCCATATTACTGTTGTGCTCTCTCCTAGGTAGTCATTGGTATTAGAGCATTCGGATCATAAAATACCTAATCAACAGTGAATAATTTATGCAAAAAAAACAGTGAACAATTTTTCAAATAATGCTGAACTGAAAATAATTTTATGCAGAATGCTAAAAATAGTTTATGCAGAAAATAGTGAACAATTTTTATGAGAAAACAGTGAACAGTTTTAATTAATGCAGAAAACAGATTTTACAAATGCAGTAAGCAGATTTGAATATACATTAAACATGATGTAGCACCAACTATGGCATGAGTAGTTTTTTGAAAACACGTTACCAGCCCGTTGCTGTAGCTCCAACTATAGTCATACGAACCACATGCGCCAACAAACGCCACTATTTCACACGTGCTACTCAACAGCTTGGCACAATTTCACACACTGTCCAGTCATATCATCCACATTCATTTGAATACTTAAATTTATGAATAATCGTACCCTAGTGCTAGGGACATAGCACTATGTCAATTAAATATGATACTCTGTTCAAGAACACTACAACTACCGCCCACATCTTCAAACTCACTGTGACATTGGGAACATTTAAAATCCTGTTCATGTAGTGTTTTCCCAGCCTGTATTGACATGACAAGCCCTAATAACTGAAATTATAATGTTTGGAACATGAAATGAGGTTATAAATACACAACAATAATGATCTTATTTCTACCCCACTAACTTCGTTGATTGACTAAGCTATGAGTCACAACGCCTTAACATCAAATCGTACAATGCAAAACAAGTTTGGATTTACTTCAACAAATGGATTATCACAAGTTCCAGCAGATCAACAACTACAGACACACACAGACCACTATGGAGGGAAATGGGTTGGAAAGAATAGAGATTTCCTTAATATGCCAATATACATGTACGAGAGTCTTGGAAGCGTCAGGCACATCATGGTCGGCAAACTTACAAAACTAAGTACAGATACCACCGCAATAGAGTTCATCGTAGGAAAACCACCATGGTCAACCCTATGCGAGAAAAGGTGTGAGTTGGAGGTGTATTGTCAATGACATGGGTTACGAGTTCCTAAGGCACGCTCAGCCGAGTTACCTAGAAATGAACCTGCCAACATACTTGCTCGTCTTGAACAAGAGAACAATTAAATGCAAAGGCGATTAGACCGTTTTCATGCAATCCAACAAGCTAGGAAACATCCAAAGGGGAAGACGCAACAGCGAGCCATCAAGTCTATTAATGAAGTTACTGCATTAGATGATGAAAGAGATATTTCAGACTTCTCAGATTCAAGTAATGATGATTTCCAAAAATTTCTACCTATGAACATTAGACGTCGTTGTTAATGTCTACCGTTGCTACACTGGTGTTCACAGTGCTGCATGTGCTGCTCAACGATTTGGTACGTTCTATGATTTTTTCATTGAGTTTACACAATTTTGTTCATTCAACGATTTCGAATTTTTCAACAAATTTGGATGATCAATACATTAGTACATAGTTTTCCATCTAATTTTCACGATTTTGTACATTTAACGAATCCAAACTTTTCAACAAATTCAGACTATCTGTACATCTAATTTACACAATTTTATTTTGTACTTTCAAGATTTTATACATTCAACGAATCAATTTTGTTTTTTACAAATTCGAACGATCTGCACATCTAATGTACACAATTTTCTCTAGAATTTTCACGAATTTGTACTTTCAACGAAATTTTATAGGCCAAAAACGTATTGACCCCTAGTAATTAATTAATTGATTAATTAGTCAAGTTTATTAATTAATCAAATTAACATGCAAAGCGCGTGGTAGCACAAACAAATCACCAATTAAACTAAGTGCAGTGAAAATTAAATTGACACGGTGATTTGTTTTCAAATGGGGAAAACTAACACGGCAAAAACTCCACCGAGTGATTTTAAGGTCACTATTCCTGAGAAAACAGTGAACAATTTTTATGAGAAAACAATGAACAGTTTTAATTAATGCATAAAACAGATTTTATGAATGTAGTAAGCAAATTCGAATATACTGCAAACATGAGTAGAAATAGATTTTATCAATGCAGAAAAACAAATTCGATTATTGTGAAATTTAAGCATGAAAAAGCATTCAGATTTGACGTTTAAATTTATAAAACATGATTTCAGTAGTGTTTTATGAGAAAACAGTGAACAATTTTTTAAATAGTGAACAGAAAATAATTTATGCAGAAAAGAGAGTGAACAATTTTTTAAATAATACTGAATAAAAAATAATTTTATGCAAAATCATAGAAATAGTTTTGTAGAAAACAGTGAACAATTTTTATGAGAAAACAATGAACAGTTTTAATTATTGCAGAAAACAGATTTTATGAATGTAGTAAGCAGATTTGAATATAGTGTAAACATGATTTGTAGAGAGCATATTTTATTAATGAAGAAATAGATTTTATCAATGTAGAAAAACAAATTCGATTATTGTGAAATTTAAGCATGAAAAAGCATTCAGATTTGGCGTTTAAATTTATAAAACACAATTTCAGTAGGTGTTTTATGAGAAAACAGTAAACAATTTTTTAAATTGTGAACAGAAAATAATTTACGCAGAAAAGAGAGTGAACAATTTTTTAAATAATGCTGAACAGAAAATAATTTTATGCAAAATCATAGAATTAGTTTTTGCAGAAAACAGTGAACAATTTTTATGAGAAAACAATGAACAGTTTTAATTAATGCAGAAAACAGATTTTACGAATGCAATAAGCAGATTCGAATACACTGTAAACATAATGTGCAGAAAGCATATTTTATTAACGTAGAAATAGATTTTATCAATGCAGAAAAACAAATTCAATTATTGTGAAATTTAAGCATGAAAAAGCATTCAGATTTTGCGTTTAAATTTATAAAACACAATTTCAGTAGGTGTTTTATGAGAAAACAGGGAACAATTTTTTAAATAATGAACAGAAAATAATTTAAGCAGAAAAGAGTGAACAATTTTTTAAATAATGCTGAACAGAAAATAATTTTATGCAAAATCATAGAGATAGTTTTTGCAGAAAACAGTGAACAATTTTCTTGAGAAAACAATGAACAGTTTTAATTAATGTAGAAATTAATTCATATTTTGAAATTAAAATCTCTATATTTTACAATGCTTCTATTTAAATAAATAAAAACATTAAAAACTACTTATTTTTATGTTTATGTTTATTTGTCGATAATCCAAAAAAAAAAAAAAAGTTACAAGGTACTCGAGCTTAGTGAGCTCGAGTACTGTAGAAATAAAATTAACAGTATTTTATGTTTATGTTTATTTGTAGATAATCCCACAAAAAAATAAAAAATAAAAATAAAAAGTTACAAGGTACTCGAGCTTGGTGAGCTCAAGTACTGTAGAAATAAAATAAACAGCATTTTATGTTTATGTTTATTTGTTGGTAATCTCAAAAAAAAAAAAAAAAAGTTACAAGGTACTCGAGCTTGGTGAGCTCAAGTACTTTAGAAATAAGATAAACTACATTTTATGTTTATGTTTATGTTTATTTGTTGATAATCCAAAAAAAAAAAAAAAAGTTACAAAGAACTCGAGCTTGGTGAGCTCGAGTACCGTAGAAATAAAATAAACAGCTTTTTATTTATAAAAGGTACTCGAGTCTGTTATACTTGAGTATTATGTTGCATGGTACTCGAGTATACCATACTCGAGTACCATATTATTTTTTTTAATCGCCCAATTTCCACCTCAACAGTGCCACGGTGGCGAAACTTCTAGGAACTCGAGTGTCTTAAACTCGAGTTCCACTTGGTACTCGAGTTTGGTAAACTCGAGTACCATAAAAGTGGTATTTCCCTATTTAGTTTCGAAACAGTGTTTTTTTGCCACAAATTTTGATAAAAGATGGTATTTGGCCATTTTCGCCTCAATTGTTATACCAATTTTTCTATAATTCTTCGGTGGTTAACTGTGTCTGGTAAAATATATATATATATATATATATATATATATAATTTATGTAAAACAATAAACAACCTATCAGATGTAAAAAATAATTGCACAAAAAGTTGTGAGTTTGCTATAACCTTTTTAACTTCTAAAAATATCTTTAATTTAATTAATTTATCTTTTTGTTATAAAACATAAGAAATGAAGATAAAATTGTAAACCAATAAAGATTAAAAACAAATAAAATAAAAAAACCTACGGACTAAAAACTCCCCCATTAGAGGGTAGGTAGATACAACCAAAACTACTCCACGTTGAAACTATGCAACTTCTACCCTTCTATCCATACATTGAAACACTACTTCAACGAAATGTAATGCACAAATGATAGTTACAATGGGAAGTAAAATGTAATTTCTCACACGCTACAAACAAAAACTTCCCAATAGGTGACCATCTTACAAACAAAAAATCTTCCTAGTAGTTTGTTATGTGTACAAAGACTACTATTCCTATTCCTAATGGAAATAGAATTTTGGTCAGGAGGATAGTGTGCTCACAACATGTACAAGGATTACTATTCCTATTCTTAATTGAAATAGAATTTTTTTTTGTCAAGTAGCTGCTTTTTTGTCTAAAAATAGTGTGTGTGATTTAATTGAATAGAAGAGGAAAACATGCTAGAAATCTAAAAGTTTTTTTTTTTTTTTCTTTGAGTGCTACATCCATAGACACTTAGACAGTTGAAGTATTCACTTCCTTTTGTTGCACAGTCTCTGCATAAACTACAATCCTTGCTTTATTTTATTAAAATGGTATGTAAGTTTTCTTCAAAGCAATCTTTTTGTGTTTTGGATGAAAAATCCAATAAAAATTGACACAAAATTCCTAGAAATTACAAAAATTGTTAAACGGCCTTTACACTAATTTCATTCTTGGAGTGTCCCCCCAAAAACCTATGTTACGCTTGGGTATATTCTTTCAAAAAGTTACCGTTTTCAGATCCATGTATTATGGTTTTTTTATAGTTTTTTTTTTTTAAATTTTTTTGAGAACTTGTTTATGATTGCTAAATGTTGTAAAATTTTAAAGTACTCGTAAGTGCACGAACCATACCGAAGTATAGTTTGATAAAAACAAGGTCAAATCCACAAGAACTTGTATGAATGTAGAAAAATTGATCAAACCTTAACTAAATTAATCCACTAACCACTAGAAATTTACAGATATATTATTTATTGTGTTATTTTGGTGTTTGAGATATTTTCTTTTGACATCTCTTCGTACTGTATTTTTTCTTTTAATGAATGTCTTTCATCTATCTGTGCAAAAATAAATAAAAATAACCTCCATAGTTTGGTTCCTCATCCTCTGTGCAAAATAAAAACTAATCTCCGCAGTTTGGTTTTATTTATTTATTTATTTATTTAAATTACAATTCTAACAGGTAATTATATACTTGGAACCAAATTGAAATTAATTTCATAATATATACGCTAAATTCTAATGTGGTCAAAAAAATTAAAATAAAAAACATATATAACAACCATGTAATTGTTTCAATGTCCAAAAAAGGAAGACAAATTTAAGTCATAAATTTTTGTTTTTCATAAATGCAAGGTGACTTTTTTAGTGGATTGCATAAAGGCCAAAGAATCATAATTTGGTGTTAGTTGAGTTCGGGTGAGAGAAGAAGTTAAAACTTGCATGCAATCATGTACAACTCCTCAGTGATTCTTTATTTTGTAAAATAAATAATTGTCCTGTTATCCTTGAGTTTATTGATATGTGTAACACTTAGATTCTTGGATTAAACGGAAATTGCGAGCAAACATGAAAGTGAAATAAAGAACTGATAGTAAATAGTAATTAAAAAGTTTCAATAGTGCTGATGGAACGCTCTGAACGCTCTCTCTCCCTCGAGGAACAAGAGGAACTTGCTCGCAGTAACAAGAAAGTTAAAAGTGTCAATCATGCTGGGTTCTGTGAAGGCCAAAGCTCGGGTTCTTCATCTCCTACCTCTGCTGGTGGGTCTGGAAACCTACATGCTTCCTTCAGAGACAAACTTATGGGTGAGATACCAGATGCATACACGCAGGCTTTCTGTTTTGAGGAATTTATGGATGACGATGCCGAGTCGGATGAAGAAGTGGAAACGCTCAGGCAAGGTATGGTAGCTGTGAAGTTTTCGAAGGAGTTTAAACAGGAGATTCGAAGACCTTGGGCGAGGGCTCTGATTGTGAAAGTTTACGGTAGAGCTGTTGGATTAAATTTCCTTCAAGCTAAACTATTATCTATGTGGAAGCCAGCAGGGCGCTTGGACGTTGTGGATTTAGAACATGGCTTCTTCCTCACAAGGTTGTCACTAAGAGAGGATTTTGAGAATGTTCTGAAGAAAGGACCTTGGTTCATAGGAGACCACTTCCTTTCGCTTAGGCCTTGGGAACCAGATTTCAAGCCTGACTCAACCAATGTGTCTTCCATTGCAGTTTGGATAAGGCTTAGTGGGTTACCAATTGAGTATTATAATGCTAAGGCACTCCAACATATCGGGAAGGCTATTGGAAATGTGTTAAGGATTGATACGTTTACTGCGTCTGAAACTAGAGGAAAGTTTGCAAGGTTGTGTATCCAAGTTGACGTGGATAAGCCGCTTATTACTACGGTGATGATAGGGAAACTCCAACAATCCGTTACATATGAGGGTATTCATAACCTTTGTTTTGAGTGTGGCAGATTGGGCCATAGAAGGGAGATCTGTCCTGCTGTTGTTAGGCCAATGCCACCGTGTGAGGAAGCGGAGTTGGGAGGTGCAGGCGATAAAGGAGCAAGCTCACACGATGTGCATGCTGCTGACAACGCTGAGGCAAAGGCGGGACCACATGGTAAGGAGCACGATGCAGTTAGTGAGGGAGTGCATGAAGGATCGTATGGGCCATGGGTGGTCGTGGCACGTCGAAAAAAAGAGACAAAAATGCAGAGAAGTGGTGGGTCCTTACCTGTCCAAGGTCTGGCTTATGAGCAGAGGAGTAACGGTCATCAGGAAGCAAATAAGAAGGCTTGGGCTGGTGTGGAGAAGGCAGTTGGTCCCAGCGGGCCAAATAGGGAGATTAAGAGAAAATTATCTCCTTTGAGGATTTTAGATAAAGCCCAAGTGGAGCAGGCGATACATAGAATAGATAAAGGAAGTGTGAACCAAGCCCAGTCTGTTTCGGCCCATAGCTCAAAATTAGAAGATCTGAAAGGTGATAAAGCCCGATGTGTTGTAACTCACATCCAGAGGAAGCCTATTTCAGTAAAGGGAATGAAGGATTTTGCGCGTACAAAGGCAAAGGCTGGGCATATTCCTCAAAGTAGTGCCGCTGGGAAAGACAACATGAAGGAATTGAAGGTGATGCAAAGTAAGGAGCTAAGTGCGCATACCTTGAGAGGGGTTCGGGATAGTCAGACTCCAGCTATCAACGCTAGGGAATTTCATTTCGCCGCCGGTGCCGTATCAGAGATGGGTCAGCATCGAAGAGGGCGAAGTTTTGAGAATTATGGTGATCGGCTTGACCATCAGCCGTGCAAGCTCAACTCGGATCATGGGTTGGGTCAACATATAGCTCATGAAGGAGTGGAAGGGTGCGAAAGAGGTTTGGATGCTGCTATCCGTTCCGGGATAGGCAGCAGCGGCAACTTGGGTAGTCTTCCTGGCGGTGATTCCGGCTGTGGAGAAGGAGCTCAGGTGTTTGATACATATTCCATTTCAAGTGATGGGAGTGGGGATCTTGCAGCTCTTGGTGCGGATCAAATGGAATTTGAAGGGGAGGGAGTTGTTGGGGCTTCCCATTGATTTTTTGCCCTATCCAAAATCTTTGTCCTAATGAATATCATCATTTGGAATTGTAGAGGTGCTTCAAAGCCCTCCTTTCAGAATCGTGTTAGGGAGCTGGTTCAAGTTCATAGTCCAGCTATCCTGGTGGTTATGGAAACCAGAGTTGGGGGTAACAGAGCAAGGGAAATTTCCGAGAGGCTTCCTTTTGATGGGGTTATTCACTCTGATGCAATTGGGTATTCTGGGGGCTTATGGGTGCTGTGGAATTCAGATAGAGTCGAGGTTGGCCATCTAGCCAGCACTGAACAAGAAATCCACTTCACGGTTAAGGTATGTAGTTCTAATGTAACTTGGCTCTTCTCTGCTGTGTACGCTAGTCCTAGGAGTGCTGAAAGGCACATTTTGTGGAATAATCTCATGGAAGTAGCAGACCTTCACAATATGCCCTGGGTTATAGCAGGAGATTTTAATGAGCCTTTGGTAAATGATGATAAATTTGGGGGTAGAGCGGTGAGTGTGAATAGGTCTCTTTTGTTCAAAGAGTGTCTGGATAAATGCAATATGATAGATATTGGTTTTACGGGGCCTCGATACACTTGGACTAATAGAAGGGAAATTCAAGCTTTGATTCAGGAGAGGATAGATAGGTTTTTTGTGAATCCTCAGTGGTGTTTGTTATACCCGGATGCAAAAATTACCCATCTTCTGAGGTATCATTCTGATCACTGTCCTGTTCTGTTAGAGATGCAGCCAAGTTTAAGTGGTGGTAACAAGAGGCCTTTTAGATTCCAAACGTGTTGGCTGTTAGACCCCACTTTCCCTAATATTGTCTCTCAAGCTTGGGGAGGTGCAAACAATTTTGTTGAAGCTGTTGATAGTTTCTCTAGGAATGTTATGGATTGGAATAAAAATCAGTTCGGGAATATTTTTACGAGGAAAAAAATTCTTATGGCTAGGATTAATGGTGTTCAAAGGGCTATTGCTAGTAAGCCTTCTAGGTTTCTTCTTATGCTGGAAGCGGATCTCCTTAAGGATCTGGATATTGTTCTCAATCAAGAGGAGGAGTTATGGGCTTTAAAGTCTCGGGTTAATTGGATGGTTCAGGGTGATCGTAATACAAATTTCTACCATGTTTCGACGCTGGTTAGGAGGAAAAGAAATTAGATCAGGGCAATTAAAAATTCAGTGGGGGATTGGATTCATGAGGAAAGTGATATTAAAGAGTTTATTAGAAGTGGCTTCAATGAGATATACTCGACATCTCATGAGATTACTTCAAGGGAGGATTCTATCACGTTGCATTGCCAGGCTAGACTTTCGGATGGGGAGAGAGAGAGTATTGGGGGAGAGGTAACTGAAGAAGAAATCAAGGCTGCCTTGTGGTCGTTAAAGCCTTTTAAAGCCCCGGGGCCGGATGGGTTGCATGCGGGTTTTTTCCAAAAATTTTGGCCGGTAGTGGGGGACTCAATGATTGCGGAAGTTAAGCAGATTTTTAGGAGTGGGAAAATGCCTGAGCTTTTAAACAAAACTCTTATTGCTTTAATTCCTAAGATCCAAGGTCCTGAGACTTTAGGTAATTTTAGACCTATTAGTCTTTGTAACACGGTGTATAAAGTGGTGACCAAGATTATTGTGGCAAGGTTGAGACCTTTTTTGGATAAAATTATATCTCCCTTGCAGACGGCTTTTGTCCCGGGTAGAAAAGGCATTGATAATGTTATCATTGCTCAAGAGATAATTCACTCCCTTGGGAAGAAGAAAGGGAAGACGGGGTACATGGCGTTGAAGATTGATTTGGAGAAGGCCTATGACAAACTCGAGTGGGGTTTTATTCGAAACATGCTTGGTAGGATTAATCTTCCCACAAAGCTCTTAGATGTCATAATGAGTTGTGTGTCGACGGTCTCCACATCCATCTTGTTTAATGGGGAAGCCTTAGATCCAATTTTGCCTTCTAGAGGGATAAGGCAGGGTGATCCACTGTCCCCTTACCTGTTCATCATTTGCATGGAATTTCTTGGGCAGCTAATAGAAGAGAAGTGCAAAATGAAGACGTGGCAGCCAGTCAAAGCCTCTCAAAGTGGTCCTGATTTTTCTCACCTCTTCTTTGCAGACGATCTCATCCTTTTTGCTAAAGCGGATTGGGTAAATTGCTCCGCCATTAGAGATGTTCTTGATGAGTTTTGTGAAGTTTCTGGGCAATCAGTGAGTGAAGCTAAGTCTAGAGTTTATTTCTCTCCAAATGTGGACAGAGACACAAGGGAGTCTTTATGTGACATTCTTGGGTTTGCTTCCACTCCTTTCTTGGGGAAGTATCTTGGCTTTCCTTTAAAGCATCCTGGATCTTCATCTCAGGAGTATGATTTCATCCTTGATAGAGTGAAGCAAAAGCTCTCAGGTTGGAAGGCTAACATGCTCTCTTTGGCGGGGCGGACTGTTCTCATTCAAGCTTCGCTGGCTGCTATACCTACGTATGTTATGCAATGTACCTACTTGCCTGGTAGAATCTTGGATGGTTTAGATAGAGTTAACAGAAATTTTCTTTGGGGATCATCGGAGGTGGCCAAGAAGATGCATTGGGTTGGTTGGGATAAGGTGATAAAGTCGAAGGAGGAAGGGGGGCTTGGGCTGCATTCAGCAAGGGGAAAAAATATAGCTCTCTTATCTAAGCTTAACTGGCGGCTCCACACTGAAAAGGAGACCCCTTGGGCTAGAGTGCTGAAGATGAAATATTGTAACCAGAGAAGAAGAGTTGCTGCCAATGCCAATAGGCTTCCTTGTTCTCACATATGGGCTGCAATGAAAAAAGGTATGGATACTTTTAATAAGGGCAGTAGGTGGATGGTTGGTAGGAATAGTGGGCTAAATGTGTGGCAAAATAGGTGGACAAATGGAGGTTCTCTTCGAGAGTTGATTCAGGGTCCTATCACAAGGGAGGCTAGACATTTGGAAGTGAAAGACTTCATGTTGGACACGGGTTGGGATTGGGGGAAGATCCCCTTTGAGCTTCCCTTAGAAGTTAAAAGGGTGATTCAAGCAACCCCAGTGACTCTTTTGAGTAGAGGTGTTGATAAGTTAGCTTGGGCGGGGTCTCCAAAAGGCATCTTTGAATTGAAGAGTGCTTATAGGATTGCCATGGGGGCTGACTGTTCAGATCCTTTCACAGCTCAGTGGATTTGGAAAGTGAACACTCTTCCAAGGATTAGAACTTTTCTCTGGAAATGCGCCCATAATAGTATTGGAGTTAAGGTTTGCCTTGAGAGGCGGGGTGTTAGTCATGAGAATACTTGCCCGTTATGTCACGAAGGAGCTGAAAGCATCTTGCATGCCCTTAGGGACTGCCCGCTGGTTAGGTGTTTGTGGAATCAGCTTGGGGTTCTTCCTACTAACCATAATTTTTGGAGGAGCAACCTTCAAGGTTGGCTGGTGTTAAATAGTAAATGTTCTCATAATTTAGATGCTTCTCATCCGCCTTGGAATGTTGTTTTCCCTTTTGCTGTGTGGAATGTTTGGAAGAGTAGAAACAATTTGGTTTTCAATGGTAAAAGCAGAAATCCGAAGCTTGCTTTGGTGATTGTTAATCAAGCCTTTGAATTCTTTCATTGTCTTGCCTCTCCAAGGTTGCTGACCCGTAATGTCATGATGGGCATTAGATGGGAGAAGCCGACCCAAGGATGGTGGAAACTTAATACAGATGGCTCTTGTTGTGGCACTACCGGCTTGGCTGGGTGTGGAGGGGTGGTTAGGGATGATGAAGGCAGATGGGTTGTTGGTTTTAGTAAGAGTATTGGTATGACTAACAGCTTTGCTGCTGAGCTTTGGGGATTAAGGGAGGGTCTCCTGTTATGCAGCAACCTCAACATTCCGTCTCTAGAAATTGAGCTTGATGCTAAGTCTATTGTGGATGCCTTGGGAAATCCTTTGTATGATAATAACATCATATCTCCCTTATTGGATGATTGTAGGCTCTTGATTTCTCGCTTTCCTCAGGTTTGTATTAAGCATTGCTACCGTCAAGCGAACAAATGTGCGGATAGTCTTGCTAGAATGAGTTTTTGTCTTGATACTGGTTTTTCTACTTTTGATAGTCCGCCTAGGGACCTTTTTGATGTTGTTGAGGATGACCTCAATGGGAGGGTTTTTAATAGGGTCTGTACTGAGAGTGTTGGTTTTTCTTAGTTGTTAATGTATCCTTTGTTCACCAAAAAAAAAAAAAAAAAAAAAAAAGATTCTTGGATTATATTTATGGAATAACTGCCTTATATATAAGGCAGTTATATAGTTTGGTTTTAAAAATTAATATGTTAACAATCTCATTAAAAGCAACACAGAAATTGGATTATATTTATGGAATAATAGTCTCATTGCACGTAATCTGCACGTGCATAAGGCTCTTTTTTTTTTTTTTTATAGGAAGACAAAACTTTTATTCAGAAAACAAAGGAAAACTCATACATCCTGAGCACACAAAATTGCGATTGGGCTAGGACATTTCTCTAGCCAAGTGACATAGTCATCAATATTACATGCGTGTTGTGCCAAACATGGGCTGGGACATTCCCCTGCCATTTAATATGTGAGAAGGCAAAGATTTTGAAACCTTGGGCTTGTCGAAGTATGCGGGTAACAATGTTCTGGACCGCTACAGACATCGAGCCTAAACCATGGAATGCGTTGTAGATCGTAAGTGAATCTCCTTCAAATATCACATCCCTTATTCTTACGCAATCTGTACGTGCATAAGGCTCTTTTATTTTGTTAGGTTTAGTGTCACAATTTCTATGAATCACAATTTGGTTTCAGTGAATGTTGAATCATATGATGTATTTGAGAACTACTAATACACTCAAAGAGTGTTGTTAGAATAACTCCAAAAAATGAAAATAATAACAGAGAGATGAATAAAAAAAATGTGTTCATTTTTTGGAGCTAGCCTAACAACACTCTTGGGTGTATCAGTAGTTCTCAAATGCATAATATGATCTAACATACACTTAAACCAAAGTGTGATCCATCAAAAACTATGACACTAAATCAGAGAGAGAGAGAGAGAGAGAGAGAGAGAGAGAGAGAGAGAGAGAGAGAGAGAGAGAGAGAGAGAGCCTCGTTGCACGTGCAAAGTGTGTACTATAAGGCTAGTACTACCAATAATAGAAATCTCCTATTTAGGTTTTACCATTGTGTGTACCAAAATATCCTCACAAATTCTAAAACTCTCTATATTACCCCTATCTTTTAGTTAAATAACTTTAAATGAAAAAAATATGTAGGTTAAAAGTGTAATTTATTATTTTTAAAACTAACAAAAGACATTGTCTTAAAAAAAAAATCCTTAGTTGCTGGCTTTTTCCTTCTCTTCTCCATTCTGAGCACAAATATACCCTACTTATGATCAAGTGGAAATTTTAGAAATACCTCTTTACTTCAAAAAATTCAAAAGTACATTTTAAATTATAATCATTCTTAAAATCAAGAATACAGATGGGGTCAACCTCATAACCTTTGAAAAGACCATTTTGATTCCAACTAGTTTCAAACACAGGTGCAGAATAAGAGCCATAAGGCCAAAATTATATTAAGAGTTTAAAACCAAACTAATCACATGAGATATTCCTTTTTCACAAGGTCCAAATTTTGAAACTAGGGTTAAAATTGTCTTTTACAAATATAAATCGCATACGCTCCACTAAATTGTCTTTTACAAACACAAATTGCATACGCTCCACTAAGTGGTTCCTAAAGTTTCATGAGATTCTGGCTTCAAAATTTCTTGCAGTATTTTGGGGTCACCCTCATGGATTCTTTTCTGTAATAACTCGGTATGTGTGGGATGAAGGAACTGCATACACTCGAAAGAATAGTCAAATACTCAAATATGTTTAAATGCCCTCATTTGTCAAGACAAAAAAAAAAAAAAAAAAAAAAACAAAACAAAAACAAAACAAAACAAAAAAACCTTTTCAAAATGGTAAGATAATACCAGTAGTTAAAACCAAAGAAGTCATGGATTTAGAAATTTAACATTTATCACGAAGACAAAATTATGTCCATTTCGAACAAGACATGCATTTGCAAGGAAGGCTTTAATAAAAAGGCTTTCAAAACCCATGTAAAGTATAAAAATCCACATTCCAACTACTCTCCAACTTAATTCAAGACATTTTATATTAGAAGAAAATTTTCAAAATTAAAGTGAAGGAAGCCATTAACTTGCAAAATTAATGCTAATTATGAAGACAAAGGTAGATTCATCACAAAGATGGTCGTTTTTCGAAGGAAGTGTACAACAACCTTTAAAATCCACGTAAGCAATACTCTCAAGTTCCATTAATTATCAAATACTTTCTCAACAGATACAAGGGCCAATAACACAAAAAATATATAGCTACTACAAAAACATGTCTAAACTTCCAATTTTCGGAAAAAAAAATTCATAGTGACAAAGTAACATTACAAGTTTTCCAATAACTCAAAGAAAAAAATATTTGGGAGAAAATTGCAATTTCCAAAAATATTTAAGAAGTGTTTGTAAAGGTTTGAATCTGAAAGAATATTCAAGTATTATAAATCAGGTTCAAAAACCATTTTTAAGGTTAACCCAACCAAAAGTCGAATAAAATTCTGTCTAATTTTGAAAACTGTGGAAAGCATAATATACATTTCTAAGGAAATTAAATGCTCCATATATAACAGTCCAAACGTAAGTAATACGTTTCAACATGATACAATTTAAAGGACGGTGGCAATTCATGGGAACATGCTAAATTTCAAAGTAAATATATACGAAAATGATGACTTTACCAAAGTAATGTACCCTTAAAACAAATGCATACAAAGTTTTCTAAATCTGAGTTTGGAAACTCAAATTATAATTTTCTAAAGTCCAATCATCCACATAAACTTACTGTAGGTTCCCCCTAAAAAAAAAAAACTTACTGTAGGTTCAAATCGACCGACAAATCAATTTGATACTAGTTTAAGAAGGGACAAAAGTTCCAAACAATCCCGGAAAACAGTTGTTGAAAGTTTAATATATCGGAGAACATACATGATACATCTAAAATAGCTTGGGAAAACCCGAACTGACATCAATTTAAAATTAAACAAGATCCATGGGACAACAAAATTAAAGTTGAAACATAACTTAAGTCAATCCATCAATTTTCACCAAATTAGAACAGGGAAAATTTTCAACGTAGTATTTCTAAATCTTGAAAATCAATCAGAATTTAACCATGGAGAGTTCAATATCAATTTTTTTTTCTTTTTTTTTTATATTGAAAAAATTTTAAATAACATTGAAATCAACTGATAGATATTTCCAAGGTACTGCTTCAAAACAAAATTTATTTTTATACTATTATTTATTTAACATAACATAATAACCTCACACTTGATGGTTCGTTGCTTGTTAGAAGTGCGCTTGATATTTGCCATTAATGTGCAAAACAAATACAACTCACCAATAGGGTCCTATGGTAATGGGATTGCAGTCGCTCATTGGCTTTAACAACTGCTGGAAAGCTATGTCAAAGTCCTTCGGAATACGCATTGGAACTAATCAAAAGTGCCAAGAATAATGTTACTGAAGAGTATGTTCGATCACTTATAGATCTTTTGGTGATAAAAGATCGACCTTTTCTTACTATGGTGCATTCCTACTTTGTGTCAGACATAACTCGTATAAGATTTGAAGCTTTGGATTTTGGGTTGGGGAAAAGTAGCTTTTGGTGGGCCAGGTAAGATTTTTCCAGAGCCTGGCCTCGACCCTGCAAACTTCTACATGCCAATGAAGAATAGTCAAGGAGATGAGGAATTATGGTGCCAATGTTCTTGCCAACTTTAGCCATGGATAGATTTGTGAAGGAGCTAGGTAGCATCTTCGGAGACCACTGAGATAGCAGTACAACTTCTTAACTAATCGGGAAATGACTAGTGCACACAAGCTATTGCACTTAAAGTTGTGTGTAATAATTTAAAACGAAGTCACAATTTTCAATGTAAAAAAATTTTACACACAACTTTATGTGTAACAGACAATGTTCTAAGTAATCATATCTTATATGTGATGCGAGAATAAAATGCATAATCTTATTTCTATGATATTTTTGGAGTATATGATACTTCCAATGATTCTAAAAATTCATTTTAATAGTTACTATTTTAACCACTCATGCATTGTTAAGATTATGTTGGTACACTTCAAAAAAAAATCTGATAAGGGTATTTCCAATGAGTTTGAACTCGTCTACACATGAAACTGGTGAACTCGTCAATTTGGAGTAGGGGGCAATCGACGATCTGATAAAAAGCTGACATACTCGTCGGCTTAACTCGTGCATTACACAAAGGCGAAACTGACAATACCATAAGCCGACAACGCCATCTAATGCTCGGCGACATTTGTGCAAGATGACCCAAACGCCTAGACGAGATATAAGGCTTACAAAAGAAAGCTGATGAGGAGGAAGAAACTTGTGACGAGTCTAGCATGGCCTTGCTTGGCTTCCACGAATGTGTATATAAAGAAATATCTTGTACCCCACGAATAACCCTAATCAAAAGGATCTCTATAAGGAAAGAATCTCATAAGATACGTGCACTAATAAGAATCTTCCCCACAAGAAAAGACCTCTCTTCCAGGGAATAAATGTCAACTCTACACTATTATAAAAACCCCAAAGCCTTTATAAACTAAGGTACGCATAATTTCCCCTGGCTCTAGCACTCTAGAGTTATGAAAGTTCTCTAACTTGACCATCGGAAGGTATTTGACCGGTACCACATCAGTACTCTTCGTAAGGTCTTCATCTTTTGTGTTATGCAGGTTTTTGTCTAGAGCACGTGAGCACTATGTGACTTACTGACAATTTTCGACATCATCAAAATTGTTGGTATATGTTGTTTCCCAAAAATATAAAGATATCACAAATCGATAGCCATGCATTAATGCTTTACAATTGCAATTGTTAATGTGCACACCTGTTGCATAAAGATATCACAAATCGATAGCCATGCATTAATGGCTTAATGCTTTACAATTGCAATTGTTAATGTGCACACCTGTTGCATACCGTACACATAATTTATTTTTTAATCTGCAATTGGGACTTCAAGTTACAATATTATTTAAAAAATGGAAATGTGAGTATGATGTGTGTGATAAGCAGTGTAATAAAGGCTACCATTTATTATTAGATAAGCAAGTTTGTCTCTACATTTATTTATTTATTTATTTATTTATAAAAGATAAAATTTTTACTATAACTTAATCTAAGTGTAAATGTGTGTGAAGTTTCCTCCTAGAGACTTGAACTCTGATCTTTGCCCCCCCACACTCCACAAGCATTTATATTTATCTCTACATTTTCACTTGTGTTTTTTTTTCTTACAAATTGAATTTATTCTCTTCACCCTAGGTTAATTTTGCACTAAGTGAAGTTGTATATTCAATACATCCTTACATTTAATTATTTAGAAAGTTGTGTAGCTTTTCTATCTTTTCTTCTTTTCTTTTTTTTTTTTTTTGTAAAGTTGTATACTGTAATGTTTGTTTAGGAACAGCTTATTTAGCTGAAACTGAAAATTTTTTACTAAAAATACTACAAATAAAGCTAAAAGGTAGCTGAAATAGTACAGTGTGACTCATAAATAATACCAAAAAGTGCAATGGAACCTATGAATAGTAGCGAAAATAAATGAATAGTAAAAAAAAGCTGACTTTTTAAACAATCTCAAACAAACACTTAATCATACTTGTTAGAATGATTATTTTATTAAGAGGGTGCCCAATAAAAGTTTTTTGTCCCACTTTTGATGGTATATCATGTCTGATTTTTTTATATAAAAAATAAAATAAAAATAAAAATAAAATTTTGATTATTTTATAAGAAAAGTGAAAAAAAAAATTGGAAAAGTGGTTATTTCACAAAAAAAGTTGTAATTGATGGTACAATTAAAGTGGAACATAAAAACTAAAAAAAAAATTGTATTCGGAGAACACCTATTTCCCTTTTGATTCTTTCCTATCTTGTTTTAGTTTGCCCTCTTCCGTACTACTTTTAATTTAATATATATAGTTGTATTCTTTTGTTTTGAAAACAACGAATAATAGCCAACAGCTTTATAACAGAATTGGCACCTTCCCGTGTACAAATTGCTTGGAGATCTTGGGAGAAAGAGTTCGAGTTACAGAGTTAGCAGCATTTGTAATTATTTCTTATAAAAAAATGAATAATAGAAGTTCTCTTTCATATTTCTATAGTCTTCCATTTTCTCTGTCTATAACTCCAACTATATATATTACTTTGGGTGAGTAATTAAAAATAAATTATTACTCTAAACAACTATTAATTTAATTTTTTTTCATTTATTAATTTTTATCATAATATATGCATTTTTTCCCCCCACAAAACTCTTCTGCTTTAGAAAGTTTATTGACTAGTATATAAAGTAAAGCGAAAAGTGAGAATTAGTAGAATTTCTACTATGGAGTTTTTAGTCAAGAAATTACTACAGTAGTAGAGGTTGTGTAGGCCCTGGTGGGGAATCAGATTGATACATTGAGTGTTTACACATAAAATAATGCCACAGACGAGTATGTGAAAGATGGAGTGGGTAATACATAGCTTTATATCATAGGATTAAGAGGTTAAACAAAAACTTGACAATTATTTTTGAGAATAGGGTACAAGTAAGTTAAATGGTTTGGAAATTCAAATATGGCAAGAGTTTGATGACTTTATGAACAAATAAAATTCAAGGAATAACTGTGAGCACCTTGAGGCATGACCACCATGACTGCCAACTAAATAGTTATCTTGGGTTTTTGCGCCAAAATAGGGATATATCCTTTTCAACCAAACTTTTTAGTAAAATGCCCTCTGTTTGAAACTATTTAGGGATATGTCCCTATTTTAAATCCAATTTTCTAAAAATCAAGTTTCAATAAAAAATTTAAAAAAAAAAAAAACTCGATTTGGCAAAAATCAAGTTATAGGCAATTAAACTTAAAAAAAAAAAAAAAAAATCCTGCATGGAACTCGAGTTCCATGTAGAATTTTTCAAATAACTCGATTTTCGCCGAATCAAGTTTTTCATTGAAACTCAATTTTCCAAAAATCGAGTTTCAAAACAGGAGCATATTTCTAAATAGTTTCAGACAGGGACATTTTGCTGGAAAGTTCGGCTGAAAGGGATAAAAGCCAATTTTGGCCTGGGTTTCTGCCACCAAAAAAAAAAAAAAAGGAGAGAGAAGAAGAAGAAACAATAGTTCCCTTGGGTGGTGTTCAATGTGGACTCATCCTGTTAATGGGCTTAGGACTTTGGAGTATGTCACAAATTTCGTGGGTCACGTGGAAAGAAGTTATCTCTTGCTTATAGTTATAGGTCCAAAAATCAAATTTGAACCCAAAGCACTACTTGTCTGGACTTAAGTCCAGAGTTATGGGTATATTAAACACTCAAACTTATGCAACCGTATGGTCGGCCTTCACTACTGTTGACCCATATTGCCAAATTTTACTAAGGAAATCCTAACCCAATTATATAATTTATTTATTAGATTAAGTATGCACACAAAGATTGCGCATGCGAATCCCTTTTTTTTTCCCTAAAAGAAAATCAAATTAATATTTACGCTTTGTTTGTTTGTTTTAGCAATGAAATTTTCTAGAAAATGAGTTATTTTTCAAAAAGCATTTTCTATAAAATTGTGTCATTTTCATATGTTTAGTGGCAACCTTAAATAAGTTGAAAAACAGTCTCTCAACTTTCCTTATTTAGATTGTTGTGAGATAGAGAGTTATTATCTAAAAAAAATTATTGGAAAACTATTTCTAAAAATAAACCATACTGTTTATGTAGACTAAAAATAGCTTTCATTTGACTCATTTTTTTAAGATACCACCTAATACTAGAAAATACGAAAAACTATATTTACCCAATATTTTCCATCAGAACAAACAGAGCATTAATGAAAAGATATCACATCAAACCATTTTGTAGTAACCAAAATCATGCATGTAGTAAAGATAAAATCATGTGACTTAATTAAAAGAGGAAATAAATATAAAGAAATAAATATTTACCCTTTAATGATATTCAATTTTCCATGTGATAGAAAAATAAATTCAACCACCGCACATCATTGGTTTGATGGTTACTCCATAAATATAAGTGTTTGTGGGGTGTGAGAGACAGGAGGCAAGATTCAAGTTTCTGAGATCCTCAAACACATATATACTTAAATAAAGTTAGAATAAATTTCTATCTTGTATAAAAAAATTTAAGTTCAAACTTAAATATAAATATAAATTCAAATTCAAATTTAAATTCAAAATGAGGAAAATTTGATTGTCTTGATTATGCTTAATTCTATTAGGTGGGGCCAATTCACAAATATTAATGTGAGAATTCCTCTATCCATTATCGGTTTAGAGTGTCTGGACCAAGCTCATGTAAATGGGTGAGACCGTGTTTAATTGTCTTTCAAAATGCTGGCCCGATTATGAACATCGTATCCTCTAGATCAAGAGCTGTACATTTAGAGGTGCCTTTATTTTCATTCTTTGGAAAAAAAAAAGGCATATAATAAAATAAATTCATCATTTTAATGAAAACAAATGTGTATTTACATTATTTAAATATAATAAGAACGTTACATGGCTTTGATCTTAGATACAATTTAAGCCAATTACATGGATTAAAGTCCTAGTAAGTGAAGTAACATTTGAAAATTACATTAGATAAGTCCTAGTGTATGAAGTATGAATCATTGATCTAAGATTAGAGGCTAAGTTACCAGGTAAAAATGTGTTAGGTATCCATCTCGCCCAATGAATTGATCTTCTAGAGCATTGGTGGCTACCATCATGTCATGTCATATTCAACCAACTTGTCAAAAGAAACATAAAAACAAATTTTCATTCATAGAAAAATAGATCTAGCATCTTGGGTTTAATTTTTTTTTTTCGTAACGGTTTAGACATTCGATTTGAAAAAACAAATCTAGCGTGCTTTGATCCTAAATCAGCCCCTATCATTTATAGACAAACATGTTTTCGACTATTTGGAACTTATCAAACAAGCATGAGAACAAGAAATACCACATGCATGCACGAGGCTTGATGATCAACTAGGGTTTGGTTGATGATCCCAACACTACTTTTTGGTGTTTAATTAGGAGGAATTTGGGGAAAGTTTCAATAGATTTGGAGCTTGAGGCTAGAGTCCAGAGAGTTACTGCTATAAAAAGACTTGGTCACCTACTGATGAATGACCATCCTATTCATATAGGCCTTTCAACATTGTGAAATTAATATGCACTGATTGTAGAATATTGCTTATAAGAGAGTGTTGGAATGGACTTTTGGATTTGAAAGATCCTTGGCCTATTGCTTTGAGCAAACCTTTCTTTAAGATCAAGCCACAGATCTCTAGTTGTGTTTATGTAAATTACACTAGCAGCTATTTCCTTGGAGAGTGAATTCAAGATCCTCGAAAGGACGATTGTGTCACACCTAGTCTAGACATTGAGCAGAAGTGGTGGCCGTGAATGGAAAAGAAAATGAGGCTCAAAAGAGCTCTGAAAACCATAACAAAAGTTGAATAAAGGAATAGAGGAAAAAATGGTAGAATTTGATCAAATAATTGTACAGGAGGATCTCTGTTTATATACATTGAAAACAAAGGTAGGAGAATGAAAACTATTCTAACAAACTCAAAATATAGCGTTATATATATATACAGTGTTAACAACTTTCAATTGGTAATTAACTTTACTACTAACCAATAACATTAAAGACAAATTTACATTAATGAAACATGATCAACTGGCATGATTACTCAAAACAACTATCATAAACATGTAGGTTTTTTTTCTTGATACTGTGAATCAACCTTGTAACTGCGACTTGCACTTTCTGGCATATATGTAGAGATGCACGACATGTCGTCTAGCATGCATCAAGCTGAAAAAACAAAACTATATGTTGTTTATGTCTTCTCAATGCCAGTTTTAACTAAATTCTTTTGACTTTTGGCATAGCATAAGTCCGATAATGCTTGAAAGAACATTATGATAAACGATGCAGATTGTTGATTAATATCACTATAGGTATGAGTCTTATTAACAGATGCGTTAAGGTATTTATTAATAAATTATTTTTAAAAAGTTTTAATACCACTTATGAGAAATATAAAAATGTGTATAAAACAATGTATTACTTTTTCGTTTTTCATAAAAGATTTTTAAAGCACTTCTTAAATCAAAGCTCTTAAGATCTATAATTATCAATTTTCTATTCTCATGTAAGTCAATAATCAATATATTGACTTATTAATAAAAAGTAATCAATACAGGACATTAAAAATTCAAATTTATGGTATCTCTAAAAAAAGAAAGAGAAAAAAGCAAGACTTTCAGGATCTGGTCAAGCTCACAATCAGTAACTAGAACACTTAAATCATCATTGCTTTAGACAAGAAGACATTATGTTTACTATTACCACAAGAAATAATAAACTGAAATTATAGTGTACAATTTGAACTTGTATTTTTGTTTTTATTTTTTTGTCGTGAACTTGTACTGAATTTAATTATATAGTAGTCGAATATAGCACGTTAAACGCAACCCTTCAGATACGACTTTACATTGTTACCCAATTAATATTAAATTAAATACAGCAAAAAAATTATTAAAAAAAAAAAAAAAGAACCCAAAAAATAAGGTAAAAGAGTTTATCCATCAATTATTATTAGTATATTTACTTTAAAGCTGACATGGCCATGTGATTGTAAAATCGGACGGTCAGAATTGCGCGAGGTAAGACATGTAGTACAATTTTTAAGGAAAAAAAAATATATGAATAGATTAATAAGAAGTGCTTTTGTGTCAACAACAACAACATAAACAGAGAGGCCTATGTATGTGTATGTTTCCAAGTTCCCATAAAATAACAAATGTGAAACTCCTATTTGGACGAACAATAACAAAGAAGTTGTCTGTCTCCTCCAACGACAATTTCTCTCACACTCTCACACTCTATCCAAATTTCCTTAACCCCATCAATCTCTATTACTTAGTTTTTGTTTTTGTTTTTGTTTTTATATGCGTGTTATTGATCTCCAATTCATTACCTTGTTGTTATTTCAATTTTTGATTGTGGGTTTGAGAGCTTCGAAAAAGAGAAAAAAGATAGTAAATTTATAATCAATCTGATAGATTATGATCTGGGTCATTGATGATTTGAGAGTTGGGAAGCTGTGATCGATTCTGTGAATGAAGAAGGATGGGATTGGAATCGGTCGGGGCTTTGAACGTTGAATTGGAAAAAAAGCTCGAGCCCCAATTGAGCAATCGGGTTTTCTGGTCGGTCCGATCGGTGATCGGGTAATTGAATTGGGATTTTTTTTGTTTTTTGGGTGTGCTTTCATTGTTGTGTTGTGTGGGAAAAAAAGGGGTGTGATAGAATCGATGTGGAAGGTATTGGGTGAGGTCAATTTGAAGGTGGGAGTTTGATATTTAGGGCTTCTGAATTTGGGTCATGGATGAGGTGAGCCCTAGCAATGAGGGTAAGGATTTGGGTGGCGGAAGTGGTGGTGCCGATGACTTATCGGCGGTGGCGATGGCGGCTGCAGCCGGGTTGAGTTGGCGGCCAAGGCAGCTGGCGTTTAGTCCTTACGGTACTGTGAACAAGTTGCAAGCTCTGCGTGTTGTTGTGGGGAGACCTGTAAGTGTTTTATCTTTTCTTTTTCTTTTTTGGTTATGCTGTTGTTGTTGCTAGTTATTTTGGCTTCAATTTTTAAGTTTGCAATTTGCATGTTAAAATTTTTGTTTTGGGAATTAAGTATGCTGGTGTTGAAATATGGGGGAGAATGGGAGTCTTTTATGTGGTTATAATTTGGAACCTCCATTGGTATTAGATTTTGGAGGAGTGGGTCTTATGGGGAGGGCTTAAGATGTCCCAATTCACAAAATGTTAGTTGGAGTAACGATATTTGCCTGCCACTTCAGAATAGTTGTTAAGGAACAAAATACTTGTTCAAAAATGGCAAAGGGGAAAGAAGGATGTAATGCAACTAAAGACATTTCCTTTTAAGATGTCCCAACTAAAGACACCCTCCTCGATTGGAGTGTGGTCTTTTGTCATTTTACTTGTTCTTCCCTTCCTGTACTTCTTGATCTTTGTAATCTTGGTTCTGGTTTTATGCCCCCTTAGTACATTCCCAATGTACTCGGGTTGGTTGTTTTTCTTCTTTTAATAAAATTTCGTTACTTATCAAAAAAAAAAGAGAATGCAGTTCAACAAAACTTTTAATTTAAATGATTTAAATAATTTCTCCCATAAAAAAGACAAGTATTTCAAAAACCCTGAAAAGGGCTTAGTAACTAAGGCCACTTGGCATGATTCCCTCAACGTGTACAAATGTTTAAGAAAAGATCTTTCAATCCGGCCCTTCCTATCTCAAGCATTTCTCATTAAATTGAAGTATTCTTGAAAGATGAAAGAAGTATTCGGAAGGTTTGAGATGGTAGTCAGCTTGGGTTTAGAGCAACTGTATTGACTAAAGGGGGAAGATTAAATTCTTATAGTTGACGCAAGTTCATGCAATGTCTTGGAAAGGATGCAAATAATCCTAAAGTGACCTGTTGCTAGCTTATATCCTTTGTAACATCAATCAATTGAAGATTTTACTATCAAAGCTTATCAGTAAAATCATCAATTGCCAATCACTTCCAATCCAACTTTGAATTTTAATTATCTTCTGCCCCTGTTCCATCAATGATGTCCACAGAAAAGCTAAACTAAAGAAAAGTATATCCACACCAATCATTTCTCATAAAAATTGTGCCTTTTACAGTTCCTTACGAAAGAATACCTTTCAAGAATTGCTAAACTAATTAAAAGTGCATCTCCCCCTTCAAAAATATCATTCAACACACCCTTACTTCAATAAAAATGTGTTCACTAGGAATATATGAAATATCTTCCTTGGTAAGTTGTATGGCAATTTCAAGGAACCTCCCTTACTTCAATAGAATTGTGTTCACTAGGAATATATAAATTCCCTCTTCCCACAAGAAGTCCCTTTGAACCAACCTGTCCATACAAGACTGGTGAAGGTAGGCGTGAAATATTGGAATTAAAGGCCATTGGTACAATCATTACCCAGGATGGTGGAAGTGATAATATTTGATTTTTCTGTTGTTTCTTCTTTTTAGATTTTATTGCCCTTTGACCTTTGAAATCTTCTGTTGGTAATTGGTACTGGTGCTTCTTTTTATACATCCAGTTAATTTGGTTGCATCTCCTAGTTGTTGTTACTAAGTTTATATATTTGCCAATGAGCTATGATTCAAATGGAGGGTGAGGTTGTGGATTTAAAACCCATTGGATGCATGTGTAACTTATTCATAATAATAAAAAAGAAAAACAAGAAAATTCTCTGGCTACCAGTGCTTATGGCATGCTTGGATAGGGGGGGATGGAAGGAGAAGAGGAAAGGGGAAGAGGTGGCGGGAATGTATTGTGTATCTGTCCATCCTAGTTTATTTCGCTTCTTCCCTTCTTCTTTCCTCTTCCCCCATCTCCTTTTTTGCAAACATTGGGATAGGTTGGCAGGAATCCTCATGGAATGCCTTTTTGGGTAACTGGTTAAGGGTATAGAGAAGTTGCATGAAAAGGAACTATTAGGCTTTATATACTCTTTGGAAACCATATTACCCTCTGGAAATTTTCAAATTTGAAGTGCTTTGTGGTCCTAAGACATGGTTTTCAAATTAAATTGCATTAAAAAAGATAACATGTAGTGGGAGATATTTACTATTCAACTTTCTGGCCGAATTCAGATGTAATAGAATTTATGGACAGTTTGTCTCTTGGTTAATTTTTTTTTTTTTCTTTCTTTTCTCTCGTTTTGAGTGTTTGTGGTATACTCCCTGTGCACTTGGCCTCAGCCTTCTTTTCTTACAGGAAAAAAAAAAAAACGGTTTGGGTGTCTAATTCTAAGGTCCTTGTGGCCTCATCTTCCATGAACGCTATTCCTTAGTGCACATAATATGACAGTCCATTTTACTATGTAGATCTAAAGGGCTTTGATAAAAACTTGTCCCAATTGTTTGGCATAAAGGGCCACCGGCCACAATCTACTTACTCATAACCATCTCTTTCTTGAAGTGACTATCAACCTCAATATATTTAGTCTTGTCTTAAAATATATGGCTGTCTGATTATCATTCAAACATCTTAGATTCTTAGTATGCTTGCTATTGAAATATCCTATTTTCAAAAGGAGATTTTACCCATAACTTCCGACTAGCTGTATAGGCCATAGCCTTATACTCTACCTTCACACTGACCTCACTAATTTTTTTTTTTGGGTTGGGGGGGGAGAGGGGAATGACTACTAGAGTGTACATTTCATTAGGGATTTGAATGATTGGGAATTGGATTTAGTGGTGGATTTCCTTCATATTTTGGAATCTAATACCCCTTCAACTGAATATGGGGCATGAGATGGAAATTGGAGAAAAATGGGGAATTTGATATCCGTTTGCATTATAATGAGCTGCAAGGTCCCCTCTCTGCCGTCATCCCTTGGAAAGGTGTTTGAAGAGTTAAGGCCCCTTGGCGAGTTTCTTTTTTTGATTGGACCACAGCTTGGGGTAAGATTCTCACGAGTGACAATTTGATTGGTGTTACTTGTGTAAGAGTTGTGGAGAGTCGGTGGATTATCTTCTGCTTCATTGACCCATAACATTTAAGCCGTGGTCTTTGGTGTTTTATTTGTTTGGACTTCATTGGATTATGCCTCATAGGGTAACTGAGTTGTCTGAGTCTTGGCAAGGTAAATTCGGGAGGTATCATAATATAAATTTTTGGAAACTTGTGCCGCATTGCTTGATGTGGTGTATTTGGAGTGAAAGACAGTCCTTGCTAGAGATTAAGTCCTTCTTACATAACTCTCCTTGTATGGAGTGTGGCTCTGTTGCATTTTTCTTGTTTTTTCCTTCCTTTTTTACTTGATCATTGTAATTTTGTTTCTTGATTTGTGTCCCCACAGTACATCCCAATGTACTTGGGTTGGCTATTTTTTTCTTAATAAAATTTTTCATTACCTATCAAAAAAAAGTAGGGGTTTCGCTTTTGTTGATTGGTGTGTCATGTGTCGTTGTGAGGAGACTGTGGATCATTTAATGCTTCATTGTGAGAAGGCTCATTAGTTGTGTTTTATCTTTAGATCTTTTGGGGTTTCATGGGTCTTACCAAGAACGGTACCAAATATTCTTTTTAGTTGGTGGAATTGGTTGGGGAAACACTTATCAAACATTTCGAATTTAGTTTTGCTGTGCTTAATGTGGTGTATATGGAGGGAGCGTAATAGGCAAACTTTTGAGGATATGGATAGTTCGGGAGACCAGCTGCTTGCTTCTTTTTGCGGTTCTCTATTTGATTGGTCTTAGGCTTGGGGACTCACATCTAGTGACTCCTTCCTTTTGTTCATTGGTTCTCTATTCTCTTGTAATTAATTTTCTTCTCTGTTTTCCTTTTTTTCTCTCTGTACTTTGTGACCTTTTTTTTTTACACAAAGTTGGCTTTATCAATAGAGATTTTTTATTTATAAAAAAGTAAAAAATTATTTAAAAAAAAAAAAAAAAAAAGAACATACGCCACATGTCATCCCAAATTTTGTGTCTTGGGTTTTGCATGAACTGATTAACTATGCCTACAGCAATATTATACAAGGCCAAATGGAATTGGAGTAATCAATTACCCTGAAAGTAATCTGTACTTCCAATGATTCGTGTATTGAACCTCATCTTTACTAAATATTAGGGTAGACGTCTATGAGGTACTTAAGACTCACAATTTATAGCTTTTAAAAATTTATTTCACACTAAAGTTTTCAATCAATTCAAATTTTCTATTCATATTTTGCTTTATGATACAAAACAAAGGGAATGTTCAAACTCAGAATGCCTGGGTTGGGGAAAGGTGGATTTTTAAGTCTTAAGGTGGATGAAATAAGTAGTTGCTATTTCTATAGCTGCCATATATCAATTGATATAGCATCATAATGACGTTTATATAGTTAGAAGATTACCTAGATCTGAATATACAAAGCAGATATTATGATGACATGTCGCTTTCACTTGTGCAGTTGGTGGCAAGACTAACAAAGGACATTGTTGAAACATACCAATTATGCAATCCACAGTTTAAGTATTCAGAGGAACTAAATCCGAAGCGATACTTAACTACCCCTTCCATTGGAGTCCTAAATGATGGCCATGATAATGTGAACTCAGATCTTATTTTAACTGCGAACTATGTCTTAATCAATTCAGAACAGCGAAGGTTTGTTATTCTTACCTTTTTTTTTTTAATAAAAAATTTAATCCACTTTATTTCAACCATTCTTTTCGAAATATTTTTCTCCTTTTGCCATATTTCTTCAAAGGGCATTTGAAATTTTTGTTTGCTTGAAGGCATTGGTGATTGTTTTATTGCATCTCAGTATAGTTGTTCAACTATGCTAATGCCAGCTTATGTTAGTTTCAATCTAGGCAAGATATATCTCAACTTTAATTATGCTGGACGAATCACCCTGGGAGTACATACTATTGCTATAAATATCGTCTTCTCAGTTTCTGGTTTGTAAATATTCAATGTGTAAACTTTTTCTTCATTGTACTTTTTGCTCTTGCTTTATGGAGTGAAGTTTTTCTAATGTTTGGGATTCATTGGGTGATGCCGAGGACTGTTGCTTCTTGTCTTTTTGCATGGAGGAATTTTTTGGGAAACTTATTCCAATGTTTTGAATACACTTCCAGCTTGTTTGATGTGGCTCATTTGGAGGGAGCAAAATATCAGCACATTTGAAGACACTGAGAGACCTATTGATCTTTTGAAGTCTTTGCTAGTTGGGACTTTGTTTGAGTGGTCTCAGATTTGGGGTTTTACACCGTGTTTTTCTATTTTTGATTTCCTACAATCTATTATTTCTTCTTCTTGATTTGTTTGTAATTGTTTCAAGTACAATATGTTCACTATCGTGAACACAATTTACTTTTTTCATAAAGCTATTATTACCCATAAAAAAAAAGTGTAAACTTGCTGATGTAGGTTTTCTTTTTTTGCCTTTAACCAATGACATGAGATAGATGCAATCAAAGCATTCTGGCTTTGTCCAAGCAAAAGTATCCAACCCCCCCCCCCCCCCCCCAAAAACCACCCAAAATAAAAAATTGTTGGGAGTTCCACCCTCTCTGAGAAAACGAACTATGGGAGTAAAACATTGACGCTGGAAGCACTTTATTTATAGTTCTGTTATATCATTTGAAAAAGACATGAATCTGGATTGAAATTGAAATTGTACCTGCTGAGATTATCTGATGTGCCCTTTCAGCATGAATGATCTCCATCCCTAAGGCTGAATTCAAGTTCTTGTGGTTAATGTTAAACCCAGAAGTTAGAAATGCTATTGTTTGCATCATCAACAGTGCTTGAGCTGGCATAGTTTCTAAAGATACCATTGTGAAGTTGATAACAATGTAGTGAAATATAAATTTGTTCTGGCATCTTAATACCTGTAGTAGACTTGTAAATTCCTCAAGTTTTTGTGTATGTGTGCCACTCCTCTACTAATGTCTCTGCCTCAGGAGGCAATGAGGGACCGCACTTGAGTTGTTGGAAACAAACAGATATGATTGATTATAGATTAATGGAAGAAGATAATTTCGTGTACATAGAATATATGTTGTCATGCATTTGTCAAAAATCCAATTTTGGCCTTTTATCTATTTGGTTTTTCATCCCAGCACTAACCATTTAATTGGATTCCTTTTCTCTTTTGTAGATACATTGTAAAGGATGTTCTTGGCCATGGAACATTTGGGCAGGTTGCTAAATGCTGGTTTGCAGAAACTAACAGTTTTGTTGCTGTGAAGATCATAAAAAATCAGCCTGCTTACTATCAACAGGCACTGGTTGAAGTAACCATATTGACAACGGTAAATATTTTCTCCATTTTTTTTATGTTTCCCATGTGTAGTGACATTAGGAGTGAAAATTCTGTATTAATTTCAAAAGAAAAGTAGCAGTGAAATCTCTGCCTCAATGTTTGTCTTTTGCAGCTGAATAAGAAGTATGATCCTGAGGATAAGCATCACATTGTTCGTATTTATGATTACTTTGTACATCAGCGTCATTTGTGCATCTGCTTTGAACTGCTTGACACAAATCTGTAAGTTACAATGACTAGAGCTTTTATCCCCATTCAAAAAATTATTGTTTTAGTCTTGATGGGTCACAGTTTTCATATTCTATGTTTTTTCAGGTATGAGCTTATCAAAATAAATCATTTTAGGGGATTATCATTGAGCATTGTCCAAATGTTCTCTAAACAGGTAAAACAGTTCTTGCTTGGGATTGGATCTAGTCCTGTAATTGATCTTCTTTGGATTATCTTTAATTTTCTTCATCAATCTTACATCCCCCCTTCCTCCTATTTTTCTCTAATAGATTTTGCGTGGACTGGCTCTGTTAAAAGATGCTGGGATAATTCATTGTGATCTGAAGCCAGAAAACATTCTATTGTGCACTAGGTATGTTACCTTTGATTATAGTTTAAACTCTTCAAATTAGGTAGTTGATACTTCTTTTATAAAAAAAATATTATACTTATCGTTAAATTTTATTTTTTTGTGCATATTAAACACCAATAGTGTGAAGCCAGCAGAGATTAAAATCATTGACTTTGGATCAGCATGCATGGAGGATCGCACTGTTTACTCCTACATTCAGGTTCACAGAATGCTTACTCCCAGCCTTTTGCCTCATTATTAACATGCGGAGGATGATCTTATAATTTCATGCCTTTAATTTATTCTACAGAGTCGTTACTACAGATCTCCTGAAGTTCTTCTTGGGTATCAGTATCCTTTTCAGTGAAGTTACCACTGTACTTTCTATTTTAGTTTTGTCTCTTTGGTTTGAGTTCACTTTCTGCCAATTTTTTCCCCTTTTAAGCTTTACCTCTGTCTACTTTCTTCCTGGGCTGCTACTCTGTTGGAGTCAAACTGATCAGCTAGGCTTAAGCTAGACTGTCTGCAGTTGAGATCAGAATTGAGTTAAAGGAAACCCACTAAAATTGTGGTATCAGGGAAAGCCTCCAGCAATCTATTATTTTGTAGAAATTCATATAACTAGATTAGCAGGATTAATGATTTGCAAAAAGTAGATCCAAGTTGATCCAACTGGAGCTTGAGTTGACTGCTTCGAACCGCACATACAATTGGTTGTACTCTCAAGTCAACTGGAATATTACAGGATCTTCTATTGAGAAGCTCTGTTGACAGTCCATTAGAAGATTTGTTTTTTGATAGTAATTGTTAGAACACTGGTTGGATGATTATCTTTTTAAAAAAAAAAGGTTAAATGGTTTCACCTTTTCCTCGATGGCTTAACCGTTTTGGAATAAATGATTATTTATCATTAATTATTGAATAATTTTTTTGTTAATAATAATGTTATAAGAGAGAGAGATTTTTTATTTGGTGCATTTGAAATCTTAATTGTGATTTATGTATTCTATTGTCTTTCATCCTATTATTGTGAGTGTTCTGTTTGGTTCTTAACCCTTTTTCCAGATATACTACAGCTATTGACATGTGGTCCTTTGGGTGCATAGTTGCTGAATTGTTTCTAGGATTGCCATTATTCCCAGGAGCTTCAGAATTTGATCTCCTTAGGCGAATGATTGAAATACTTGGGTATGCCCTTTCTTTTTCTTTGTGATTCAAAAGTAATTATCTGTATTTAATTTATCTAGGCATTAGTCTACCTTTTCAAGATGAGGGGATGAGGGAATGTAAAAAAGACAGAGGAAGACATTAGTAGAATTACTAAAAAGGGACATGTCAATTAATGAGATAAGAGAGTATGACTAAATATAGAATCAAATGGCGAAAAGAATATTAGTGAAGAACCCTTATTATTCTATTGAGGATCCATAGCCAATCCCAAAATAATTTTGTGACTAAGGCATGCTTCTTCTTGTTGAGGCATTAGTCTGCTTTACTTGATCTAGGAAATTTTCCTCCTCCAAAGTCATGGATTGTCTGCTTTCAATTCTGTAAATTACTTATAAATAATATGTGTTTGTGTGGTAAAAAAATTAAATGAAAGAATAAAACACAATAGCCAGTAGTGAGGTGACGACAATCTGTAACATCACTAGGATTAATTCCTAGTTTAGCTTTAAGGGGTGGGGGTTTCTAAACATTGATTTGGTACTGCTCTCTGTCCACACCAAAAGATTGTGATATTTGAGCCATATGTGAAGAAGTGTTTAATCAGCATTTGCTTTATCAAATAATTAAAACGGAGTTTGGTATTTATGCATCGTTTGCTTCAAACTAGCGGTTCCATCTATGGTATATAATGTTTAGAATAGGGGTTAAATTTACACAATGAGTTTTTTTCTATAATTATTTGTTTTTTTTCTGGTTCTGCTGCCTTGAGGTAGTTAATTGTTTAATAACATAGATATGAAAAGTATTGATATGCTGTTTCTCCTCCGGCCACTACTTTCTTGGAATTGTATATTGGCACTTCTATTGCCTTACATATTTTTGTATTGTCATTACAAAAGCTGGCCCTTCTCAAAAGTAACCCCCCTCCTGCCCTCCTCCCTCCCTCAAAGCACAGGAGTTTATCCTGTGTACTAGGGTTGCACCCTTAATTGTGCTATTATAATGAAATTTATTACTTATCCAAAAAATACAAATAAAAAATAAAAGGGGTATTTCCTTCTTTTCTTTTTCAAGAAAAAAAAAATTCAGATTGTGTATAAGAACCAAAGATTAGTTTCATTAGTCACATTTCATTAGTTTGTTGTATGTCTTTCCAATTGTTTCAAACAGAAAACAGCCATTAATATATTGTCAACATTTTGTAGAGGACAACCCCCGGATTATGTATTAAAGGAGGCAAAAAACACAAGTAAGTTTTTTAAGTGCATTGGGAGTGTCCAGAACTTAGAGAATGGTGAAGTTTCAACAAACGGCAGAAGGGCATACCAAGCATTAACAGAAGAAGAATATGAAACTGTAAGTGTTTATATTATAGTTATCTAGGTAAGAGAGAAATCTTTATAGAAGTGAAAATAATCACATTAATTGAAAATTAAAATTAATAATAATAATAATAATATAAAAAATAAACAAATAAATAATGAATATCAAAGAAAAAACCTCATAAAATCTCTGTATAATTTGTCTTTCTTTATCAGTTTATCTCGTATATAACTACAAAGAGTAATCCTTCTCTTATATTCCCCCGCCCATGGAGAGATATTCTGTTTATGTTCTGATGTTTTTCTGTTGGATTGTTGTGTTGCTCAATTATTTTCAGAGAGAGATGAAAAAGCCTGTGATTGGAAAGGAGTACTTCAATCATAAGAATCTTGAAACAATTGTCACAAACTACCCTTACAGAAAGAACTTGCCTGAGGAAGATGTTATGAAAGGTACTCTCTTCTGTTTTTCTGTCTGAAATAGCAGACACCAATATATTCACTAAATGTTGCTACCAGCTCTAGAATATGTCACTAATGGCTGTCTTGTCATGAACTTGTAACAGAAAGTCAAATACGATTAGCTTTAATTGATTTCTTGAGGGGGCTCGTTGAGTTTGATCCAGCAAAACGGTGGTCACCTTTTCAGGTTGTTGAATTTTGCTTCAACTGTCTCAATTTTGTCATCTCTTATATGAAGTTCAAGCTGCAAAATTAGAATAATTTGTAATCTATATCCATGCAGGCTTCAAAACACCCTTTTGTCACTGGGGAACCATTCACATGCCGCTATGAGCCTCCCCCTGAGACCCCCCGCGTGGTAAGCTGGTCTCTTTAAAAAATTTGTTAATTGGTTCATGAAACTTTAACCTGATTTGATACGATTGTAAATCAATGTAACAACTATTTTTAGTGTGCCAAGAGCCTTGTTACTCAATGGCATTGCCTGGTCTCCTTTGTGAGGAGAACAAGGGTTCTGAATTATCAAAAGAAGTCATTTTCGATGCCTCCCACTCGTGCACTCTCTCCGTCTCAAATTGTTGGTCCTAGAAAATTCAGCTTTTTAAGGGAATATCATAAGTTTATTTCAAATAAAAATGTACAAGTTTCTAAAACTATTCTCATTAATTTAAACTCTAGTGAAAGAATGGTGTTGACTTGTTAAATAAAGTAGAGGGCAAGTTAGGGAATTTATTCATTAACATTTTAAAGAATTCTATATTTTGGTGTATCCCAAAATGGAATAGAGACTTAACAGTTTGGGACAGAGGTAGTATTTTTCTAGACTCTAGTCTCAGATTTTCTATGTGATTTCTCTCGATATCCTTCTATGCTTTCTTTTTTGAATGAATAATCCTTCTACCCTTTAAACAGTATTATATTTGTATCTGTTTATAACTGTTTGAAGTACATTTTGTTCACTATTGTGAACCCGATGTACTTTTTTCAAAAAAGCTTTGATTACCTATAAAAAAATTATTAAAAACAAAAAAACAATATTGCATCTGTTGAATTTTGGTATATTTGCTCTTTAATTTTTAATAAGAGAAGCAATGGAGAATTTAATATTCGATCTTACCATGAAGCATCAAGAGGTTTGGTGCCTTTGGGGGGAAAGAATTGCTAGAAACTTTGAGTGGTGTGAACAGACTATTTTAGACCTGAAATTGCAGTTTTTCAGAACCTTGTTTGAATAGATGACAGCTTCTGGATTCTTTTCTTTCTCAAACTTAATTGATTTTATTGATCATTGTACATCTAGTATATGTCCTACGTACTTGGTGCATTCCATTATTTTCCAATTAAATTTTCATTTATAGAAATAAAATTAAAAGGCATTCAGAGGTGTTCCAATGGGGTGGTTTTTCCATGAAAAAGTGTATGGGTGTACTAAGGCTCCAAAAAAAGTGATTTTTTTTTTGTGTGGACTGCAGTATGAGAAAAATTCTTACATGTGACAAACTTTTTAGGAGGGAAATGATACTGGTTTAGTGGTGTTGATCTACCAATGCAATGGTGAAACAGTGGACCACTTATTAGTGCAATTATCTACCGATCATTATTTCTATTGTAGTTTACTTGTTAATATACTTTTGATATGCTTTCTTACTCTCTTATGTCTGACTTTTAAGTAGATCCCCGAATCCTTTTTCAAACTTTTTATATGTTCTACCTTTAATTTAAGTGAATAATACATTTTTATATTAATTGCATATATTTTGACTTTTTAATTAAAAGATATCTGTTTGTAGGTGAGGTGGCACCAAACACAAACTGATGATTGCATTAGCAAGAAATAGTAATATGATTAAAATTGGAGTGTGCTTTTCATTTTTTAGGTCATTTAATAGGGTCATTTAATAGAAGTAACCTATAATATATATATATATATATATATATATATATAAAAACTAAAGTTGTCTGAATTTTAGTTAACCTCATAGTATTGTGCCTCATAAACTTTTGAGGCCTCACAATTTTACTCTTCATTATTTTAATCTATATTTTTTAATTGAAACTAAATTCTATTATATATTTAAACCATCCATTAGAATCTTAGCACATCATATTTTCTTTAAATGGTAGACTATATAGTTCCATATACGTATACAAAATCAATAAATGCTTAATCTAGTTCCATTTACAAATACTATTATAATAAATGCTTATTAATAACTACCTTAATTTTCAAATTTGATATTTAGTGTGCGTTTGGATGTGGATTAAAATTATAAATTATTTCACTATTTAGTTTATTTTTGCTACTATTCATGGACCCCACTGCACTTTTTGGCACTATTCATGGGCTTCACTGTATTATTTTAACTAACTTTTATCTTTATCTACAGTACTTTCAGTAATAAGTTTTCAGTTTCAGCAAAATAAGCGGTATCCAAACAGACCCTTAGACAAAAACAATTAAGAGAGAAAAAAACCATATTATTCAATCTTAAGATCTTTACTGGTTGGAAAGGTGCTTCATGTTATGGTATATCAGTTTTTATTTTTATTTTTTATAAGTACTAAAATTTTATTGTAAGTGAAGATTAGTTCATGTTCATTATGATGAACACATCATAAAATATTACAACAAATCAAGCCAAAAAAAAAAATGAGAGTTGGAACACTAAATAAGAGTCACAATGTATGAAATCCCATATGCAAGACCAATCAAAGAAAGTGTGAATTAACATGAATTTCAGCTGATCTAGCGATCTCTTCCTATCCTCAAAAGTGCAACTATTACTTTGTCTCCACACTAGCGGAGTAATATTCCAAAGATCCGGAGGATGCTTCTCAAACCAATTCCTCCACTCAAACAATAGGTTAGCTATTGTTGAGGGCACCACCACTGAACACCAAACACCCTAAAAACTTCACTCTACAAAGCATAAGCAGTCTTGCAATGAAGCAACAAGTGATCTACTGTTTCCCCACTACAACAACACATGCACTAGCCCTGTGGCCATTTATTTATTATACTCTTCTTTTAGGTGTGTACAACTGATGTAGAATGTGAAGGGATTCTAGCATTTAGTAAATTAGGGTTAGGGTTGTTAAATACTTGGGAATTTTGTTGAAATTGATTCTAGCAACTACACTTGTGATGCTTTCTTTCACCATGAGTGATTCCTAGGAACCTATTAGTATGATCTAGTAGTTATTTCCAGCGAGTGTACTCACATTTGCGAGTTCTTAATTCCCCAACCAATTTCAGCAAAGTTCCCAAATCTTTACAAACCCTAACCCTAATTTCCTAAACTCTAGAATCCTCCCTTGACTTTCAACATCAATTAATTAAATATGTTTTAGTGTTATGAATTATTAAATATATTTTTAATGAGCTAACAGTCCTGGTCCATTTTCGTAAATAATAAGTAAGATCCTTATTTAGTACCTAACTAACTACTTTTTTTAAAAAATATTTAAAACCTAACTCCTATAACATTATGAAGGTTTTATTTTTATTTTGTAATAATTCAATTGTTTCAACAAGTGGGGAGGAGGAAACTGGTTCTCCTCATATAGAAGACCAGGTAATGCCATTGAGTCATAAGGCTCTTGGCAACATTATTAAGGTTTTATTGGAGTTTACTATTTGACTTATGAATTTCCTTCATTTTTTATGGTAATATTAATATGCATATCCTGTTGGATATCTCATGCAATTTGTACATATTCTGATTCATATAGCATGCTTAAAAGTATTCTTGTCCATGTGTTTATATATTTATGTGTGTGTGTGTTTAGCCTGTTGCTCAAAACATCAATGTGGACCATCACCCAGGCGGAGGGCATTGGTTTGCTGCTGGTCTCTCTCCTAATGTAAGCATCCTGTTCCTTCAATTATTCCATTATTTGACTACTGGAGGTTGTTCATATCTAATTGTTATGTCTTATACAGCATTACTGCATTATATTCTCTCTGAAGTATATGTACTTTCACATAGATTCCAGGCAGGAACAGAGTTGCTCTTCATAACAGCCCACACTTTCAGATGATGCCATATCCACATGCCAACAGTTATGGCAGTGTTGGAAGTTATGGTAGCTATAGTGATACTACTGGCCTCGGTAGTAGTTATGGAAGCTATGGAGATGGTAGTAATATGTTTCAATATTTTTCACCTGTTGGTCCTTCTGGGATGAACATGCATCCACAGGGTAATGTCTCGATGCTGGGAGGTAGTCCTGATGCTAGAAGAAGGGTAATGCCATACCCACATGGAAATGGGCTTGGTGTGAGTCCCTCAGCAGGAAATTTTGCACCATTGCCCCTTGGCACTAGCCCCTCACAATATACTCCACCAAGCTCCTATAGTCAAGTTTCTGCTGGCTCTCCTGGACACTATGGTCCAACATCTCCAGCAAGAGGCAGTCATGGATCACCTTTAGGAAAGATGGCTGCAGTTAGCCAGATGAATAGAAGAAAGAGTTGGGCATATTCTGGAAATCCCCAGTCTCAAGAGTGCTCGTCATCTTCTCATTGGCAAGGGCAATTTACCGATGGCTCCATCTCTACACAAGCCGAAGGAAACTCTCAAGTATTTGGTGGTTCACCATCCCATCTGCAGTCAAATTCTAATGCTGCAAGTTGGAAGCAGCATCGAGGTGGAAGTGCAATTGCTGCTGGTTACTCTTCCATTCAGAGCATGCCTTGTTCTTCTACGCATGTGCAGTTCCCACAAACTGCAGGAGTAACTAATGACAAGCCTGAGGCTGTTCTCTCTCTTCCTGATCCTGCAGATTGGGATCCCAACTATAGGTAAGGAGAAAAGAAATTTCAGATTGCAATCTAAACTTGCATACACAAATTACAAATATTAGAGAGATATCTGTTTCTTGCACATAAACATGGTTTATTTACATAGGGATATAAAGCAATCAAAATTGGGACATGGGGCACATTCACAACAACCAGTTGTCCATAATTTTAAAAAACTTGTAGAGAACAAAGCATATTGATAAGTCAGACCTGAACAGCTAACTGCCCAATGGGTAAACACCATTGCCTAGGCTACTGGTGTTTGTCACTGAGTGTGTATCTATTATATAATTCTACTATGATGCGTTTAATCCTTGTAGAAGGTATGAATGACATGATACTTTTTGATGTTATTATCAAAAAATAATGTACTTATTGATGTTGGAGAATTTAAGCCCCCACATTAGTCTGGTTGTCTATTATTTCTTTAATGTTATTTATTATTTATTATTATGTTTTTAGTATTTTAAAAGGTCATGTGATTAGCATGTGACTTTTAAAGAAGTTTGGCATTTATGATTTATTATCATATGAGATGAAGGGCTAGAATTCTAGGGTCACTAAAGGCTGTTATAACTGGCATCTTTTGAGTTATTGTACGCATCCTTTCCTTATGTACTATATGAAATTTCATGTTTGAATATTTCTTGAGCTCTTAAAGCCTAGAAATTGGTATTTGATTTTTCCAACTTCAATCCTATTATCCTTTTCTTTGTTGTAATCTTGTTTTTTGCTGTAATTTCATATTAAACTCTTCTTCTACACTAGCTCTTAGTTGTCATCACATTAAGATGTATCAGCTAGGAAGCATGAACACTGACATGGGTACGAGTTTGACACAGCAATATGGCAATTTCTGAAAAGTCAGGATAGGACATGGCGGGGATACATATATTAATTAATCATTAAATTTATTTTTATTTTTATTTTTAAGATATTGTTAAGCATTTATATTTGATCATTGTTAAACGGATATCAATTTAAGGGCAATAGTAGATATTAGAATGAATCTGTGGCTATTAAATGATGTTTAGAATACAATTATTTTTATTATTTTTATTTTTTTAAAGAGTCTAACCCATCAAATACTAATCAGACCATCATTTATTAATAACCAAATCTTATAATTCTAAATGTTCAAAAAATATTAAACAAAGAATTAAAGTTAAAAGTTAGTAAATAATTCCTGAAAAAAATTATTATTATTATTTTTTGGCCGAATGCGTTGGGGACACACAGATAGCAATGTCCGAGGTGTGTCCAGTGTCCAATATGTGTCCAACATGGATGTGCAACCCATGCTGCAGTGTCCTTGCTTGCTGGGATATCAAAGCAAAAGAACATATATCAAATACACAGAATTCATATTTGAGTCAAAGGTTGCAACTTAAGATATAATTGGTCGTGGGGTATAGGAAATAAGACCAGCAGACATGGATGGTTGAGATGAGGCATATAATGTGTTGCTAGTTGTACAAGCTATTCAATGATAGGAATTAGTGGGAGCCATATGGAGATTCCGGGAGGTGACTGCAAAGGGAACGTGGTCTTGAGGGTGAGAATAATGATTTAGAAGATGAAAACTTCTTTCATGATGATGGACTTGTAGTTCATGTGGCTTAAGGCAGATTGGAGGATCAGTGGGTGTGTGTAGTTGAATTGAAGGATGAAATTTTTGAAAGAGTTTGTATCATAGACTGGGATTCTCACCAAGATATTGATGCACACCAAACATTCATGCAAATCCTAACAGTGTGTTTTTGGGACATGTAAGATTTGCATACACAGGTTGATTTGGAGAACCCACTAGTGTTCAATGAATTCCAAAGAGAACTTTTAGAGTTTTATTATAGATGGATACTTTTACTTGGAAAGATGTGATTTTTAATAATTCTCCTATCGGCATAATGCTGAATCTTGAGAATCTTTATATTTCTGAAGATAGAGATACAAAATTTTTACAATATTTATCAAAAAAAAGAAGGATAGTGATACAAGATTTGATTATGTTTGGAAGAACTTATGGAGTGAGACTCAATTCGACAAGATTCAAGAGATGCAAGGGTGAAGAAGTTGAGATAATTTTGGAACCAAGTTGTACGCTATGAAGCACGGGTGCGGGTGCGGGAGCGGGTGCGGGTGCGGGTGCGGGTGCGGGACTCGGCAATTTTTGAAAAAAGTGGGTGCGGGTGCGGCGGGACTCGGCAATTAAAAAATTATTAAAAATATTTTTATTTATATTTTTAATATATTGCTAAACATACTTTCTCACATTATATAAACATATACCAAATTTAGGAGCAATAATAGAGAATAACTAAAACATGATGTTCATAAATTAAATACAATCCACAAGATTAAAACTAAAACATTCCATGATGTTCTGAAATTAGAGTACAACTCATAAGTTTGAAACTAAAACTAAAGAAAAGACAACTAACAAGACAATCAAATACCAACATCATCATCATCAAGATCAATAGGTGCACTTCTAACTTCACTTTCACTAGTAGTAGCACTAGTGCTAGCATTTCCAATAACCATGGCCTCCAACTCTGGCTCATCAAGTGTAAGGGTTGCACTGTCAAGAATTCCAGCTCCTCCATGCATGTCACTCTCATTCCAAGAGTCTCCTGCAATATCCCACATCTTTGTTGCTGTATGTATGTACTCCTCATTGCGCCTTGACAATAGACGAAGATTAGAATGCACATATACCAAATCCTCAGCGCGTGCAGGAGCCATTTTGTTTCTTTTTAAGGAATGAATGAATTTGTATGTGCTCCAATTCCTCTCAGCACATGAGGATGAACAAGGTTGTCCAAGAAGTTTAAGGGCAAGGGTTTGAAGAATTGGAAATGCAGAACCATGGTATTGCCACCAAACCAAAGGTTCTAAGATCCACCTGTCTGTCAAGGCAGCTGGTGAAGGAAACCTCCCTCCTGAAAATGCTGCAAATTCACCCTTCACCACACTTAATTCATACACATCTTCAAAGTATCGATCTAAACAATACTTACACCATTTTCAAGCCAAGAGTCTTTAATTGGTTTCAAAAGTCTTTCAACATGAGCTCTTTCTTTTTGCAAAAGTGTGGTTCTCAAAGCATTGTATCCAGGAGGAACATAACCCGGAATGCTATGAGTAGCAGCATATGCATAGGAATTACGATAATATGGGTTCCTTGCAAAGTTAAAAGGAAGCCCACCGGTGTAAAACATCCTACCAATTCTACTATCCAATTCATGTCTAGCATTATTTTGGTATGCTTTCTCCAAAGTATTATTCACAACCACCTTCCTCCTCTTACCATCAATCGGATTTGTACTATCACTCTTTTCATGTCTCCGAAATGGGGAACTAGGTATAGACCCTCGGCTTGGGGGAGGTGGGGGTAAGGGAACTTGACTTCTCTGTTCTCTCTCTAACTTATCATTCTCAACTTGATCATGCATTTGCTGCATTTCTAGCCTATGACTCGGTGTCACGTTAGGGCACGCTCTAACTCCTTTATTAGGAATTTTTAATAAATGAGCCTTAACCCTAGAATACGATCCCATATAAACTACACCACAATAATTGCACTTAAAGTATGTGTTTCCCCCTGATTTAACAGATGCACCGGGTGGTTTTTCTACTTTAGTCACATATTGCCAAAGAGGAGATTCATCATTTGGCACTTCTTGATTAGATGAAGGTGACGTTTCTGTGCTAGCAACATCATCCATTGCAAATTCAATGGATTCAATTTAACCTACAAATAATAACTATTCAATAAATTCAATAGATTCAAACCAAGTTCACAGATTCACAAACAATAAGTTTAATAAATAATAACTATTAACTAAATAAAACTAAGAGTCTAAGATTGAAAAGAAACTAATCACATTCACATATCACAAATCACAAATCACATTATCACAAGGCTTATCACATAACACATTCACAAATTCACAAATCACATTTTTTTGTGATTTGTGAATCTGTGAATGTGATAATTTATCACATTCACAGATTCACTCATCACAAATCACAAAACCAAACTAAGTGAACCTAATATCATAATAATTAATCCTAACACAAACAGAACCCAAGAAAAGAAATTGATAATTGCATCATAGGTATCAAATATATCAAATAAAATTAAAAAGATTGAAGAAAACACATACGGCAGAGAGGCAGAGAGCTGGAGAGGCAGAGAGGCAGAGAGGCAGAGAGGCAGAGAGCTGGAGAGGCAGAGAGGCAGAGAGGCAGAGAGGCAGAGAGCTGGAGAGGCAGAGAGGCAGAGAGCTGGAGAGGCAGAGGCGAGGGAGTGAGTGACGAGGGAGTGAGTGAGAGTCTGAGAGATGAAGTGTGCGTGAGAGACGAGGGAGTGAGTGAGAGTCTTAGGGTTTGTTTAAGTTCAAACGGTGCGTTGCACCTTTGGTTTTTTTTTTTTTTTTTTTTTTAAATTTCGGCCGGAATCGGCCGTTTCGGCCTGAATCGGCGATATCGGCCGATACGGCCGATACGGCCGATACGGCCCGAGTCGGAGCCGCGTCGGCGCGAGTCGGAGCCGCGTCGGCGCGAGTCGGCTTGAAAAGCAAGGATGCCACGTGGCCGACGCGGCCCGACGCGGCACCGACGCGCGAGCAGCGGCGTCGCACCCGCGTCGCCGCGTCGCGCCGCGTCGGACGCGGGTGCGGCACCTCCGGTGCCGCGTCCGTGCATCCCAGGTTGTACGGTGACAGATGATGGTAATTTATTTTATGTGACTTGTTTATAGCATAAACCAAAGAAAGGTTCTCAAGCTTGTTATGCACGAGATTGGCATATAAAGGTGAAGGAGCTATTTAGCGATGTACTTAAGACGATAAATAAAGAAAGGATGGAAAACATTTGAGATTAAAAAATCATGAAAATTGAAGCTAAACTTGAGGACAAGTTTTTTTCAGCCCTAGGAGAACTGATGCAGGAGAATTTAAACCCAAAGGGGGGGGGGGGGGGGAGAAAAAAAGCTCATTAGTCTTTGTCTTTTATTTATTTGTGCTATTTTATTATTATCATGTCAATAGTATTTTAAAGGTCATGTGATCAGCATGTGACTTTTAATGAAGTTAGATGCTTAGGACTTAATTGTTATATGTAAGATGAAGGGTTAGGATTCTAGAGTTTTCAAAGGCTATAATAAATAGCCTCTTTTGACTGTTGTAGGCAGCCTTTTCTTATCTACTTTATAAATTTTCATTTTTGAATATTTCCTTAGCACTTTGAGCCTAGAAATTGATTGTTTCAACTTTAATCCGTTCATCATTTCTTGGCTTTAATCTTGTTTGTTGCTGTAATTGTAATTTCTTCTTACAGGTTTCTTCTACACTAGACTCTATTTTTTTCCGGATAGATAGGATTGAATTTCAAGATCACATTTCTTCTCAACATATCACTTATCAAAATAAAAAAATAAAAAATTGATGTTAGACAAATGCAAATTGTTTTGTCATTATCATCATCGTCATCCACTCCATGTTTTAATCTGTATAAAACTATTTTGTTTTATGCATGTAAAGAGTGAGCTGAGTATCAAGTCAATATCATATTGAATTACTGGGTTTTATTCCCTGCTGCTCAACTAGATTTAAAGTGTTAATTACTTTGGATTTTCTGGTGATTTGAAAATCTTAAGCGTGTTTAACTGTTGGTTTGACAGTTTTTTGTTCTGTTTCAGTGATGAACTTCTTCTGCAAGAGGATGGTTTGGATGTGAGCTCAATGACAACTGATTTCAGCAAAAGTATGCATCTTGGATCTTCAGAACCGTTGGTCGGGGTTGGAAGATTTAACCCTGCTCCAAGCACAAGCTCAATTCTGTCCGTACAAAGGTAAGTTGTGTTTTGTTTAAGTATTCATTCAGTTGCATGGTCAGCTTTTAAATTTCCCAAATCCAGCTTATATCTTTATAGGTTTATTCCATTTTATTGTTGAAGCCTGAAGTATGTCTAGTTGTGTGGCGTTGGATATGAACTAATGTACCAAATGACTTGTACTCTACATAACAACTATAGAATCTTTTGATAGTTTGAGGATTTTGTACATAAATATAAAACACTTTAATATGGATTAAATTTTCTCAAGTGACCAAATCCATGGACCCATATGTATGTGAGAGAGATTTTGCAGACACTGTTACATTAGATACCTCCTCCCCATAGGGAGTGATGGTGATTAAGGCGCAAATGAGTGGTTTTCTTTCAAATTCCTTTCTATTGTTTATATTATTTATGGTTTTCAATGATGTGCTTCAGACAAAATGGACCTGTTCAAGCATTTCCACATCTAGAGGTGGGTAGCCCTCCTTCAGCTCATGATCCACATTCTGGATATGGCCGCTCCATGTCAAAGCCCTCTCATTTCATGCCTCATATCTCACAAAATTCTCCAAGCCGTTTGGGACAGCAGCAACAGCAGCAACCTGGTCAGCGTTTCAATTATGGGCGATCTGCCAATGTTAGAATTGGTGAATGGAATCATAAGAAGGTTCAGCCCCCTCCTGCCAGCTTCAACTCTGGGGGGCCACGTTCTCCTGGGAGTAGCTCATTCAACAATGGCATGTCATGGGGTACTTCCTGACTTGATACTGTGAAGCCACACCAACATTCTGTATTTTCCTTTCTTCTCAATAAGTTTTAATCAGAAATATTTGAGTCAAAATATACAAAGGAATACTTACCTATCCATTTATACACACACTCGTACAAATACAAAGGTCCAAATTATATCTGAGATGAATAGAGGAGATGCAATGAACTGATCATTTAAACTGATCCTGGCATTCTGTTGTAGGGCGTAGGGCCAATCATCCTGTCACAAGCATTCCGCCAACTTCCCGTGGAAGAAAAGACCTCGGAAGGATTGCCTAATGTTGAGTCAACTTATTCTTTTTACTGGGAGGGGTCATGTCTGAGAGTTGGCAAGAAAGTTGTACTCAATAGTTCAGCTTCCTAATGGGCTTATGCTAGAAAAATCCCCATCAGACCATATGCTTATTCATTGTGGTTGCAGCAATATAATTATGATTATGATTTCTATTGTCTTCTTGTTACTTATGCATGCAATCAATATTCATTTAGTTATGACCCATCAAGGGCCGTGATTTTTGCGTATATTTCCTGACCACCTGGTTTTGTTGTTTAAGTGTTGCACTAATTGTTTGATTGCCTTTTATTTGTTTGAGGAAATCTAACCTGATTATTGAAGTATTTACATGGCAGCTGCTGAAAAGAAATTCGACAAGGTGTGAGTTGATCTAGGAATAGCCAATAGGTCTTGTTAACTTCTCTTGTTTAGAGATGTATGAATTGTAATAGACTTTTTTTTTTATTATTATCTCCCTATTATTTGTTATATTTATTATGTTTGGTTGAAAAGCCAAATAGTTTATATACGAAGTTTCCACTTTCCAGTCCACTAGGCCATTCTTGTTGTAAATTAAACAAGTTTTTCAATTTCTTGAATATAAGATGATGCTGGTGATATTTATTTAGTTGAGTGAATTACAGTTGGGGACTGAACTGAGAACTGGGGGAAAAAGTGAGTTTTTATTTTTTATTTTTTGGGTTTTTGCTACATGATGATGACAAGTTTGGAAATAGAAGACTGCTTCATCTGTGAATTGATGACCAAAACGGTGGAAAACAATTACATCGACATCAACGGAGAAAATGCTGATTACTACTGGTTTTGTTTGTTTTTCTTTGAGATATTTATTTTCATCAAATATGCTGTACATTATTTCTGTTGCCTGTGGTATCAAGTAACCCATTTTGGCAAGAGGTATATTAAGTCCTTTGAACTTTGAAGCACAAATTTCAATTGACTAACCTCAACAATAGTGGGAGGGGCACAAGATCACATACTGATATCATTTTTATTATAGAACACTAAGCGACGTTAACAATTGTGAAAAAATAGTATCCTACACTTTTGGAATAAAAATGGTGTTTTTGGTGAGTTGGTGTGAAAATAATCTTCTAATAATAAATAACGTCACCTTGTCAAAAAAAAAAAATTGTTAAGACATGGCTTAGGGGAAAAGTCTTTACTATGCTTTAAAATAAATTAAACTAGTTACACAACAATGCTTTAAAACTATCTATACACAGGAATACACAGTTTATAAAGAACGAATTCTTCTGACTTATCCAGTATCATAATCTTATTGTAAGAATAATGTAAATCTAAATTACGAATGGTCTCCCAAAGTAGTACATTTGAGTTCCCAGTTCGAAGAGGTCAATTTTATGTGTATATAGTTAGAATTTTAAATGTGGCAATTGGAAAAAGATACTAGGGACAATATTTTCAAAGTTTAGAGTTGACCCAATTCACACAATAAATTTCTGGACTTTCACATAGAATGTCATAATTAGAGTAACATTTCTTTTACATGGATTTTCACATGCATCACTTTTGACACAGCCCATTGGTTAAATATCTCATTAAATAAGCATGTGTTTTGGTCTAAATCAAGTTGTAGGTTAGAGAAGTTCATTTGTTTGTTTGGCCAAGGAAGAGCCAAATATAGAGACGTCCTTTCAGCGTGGTTAACAATTTGTTTTATCCTAGCTATATTTGTGCATAAAAATGCCTCAACTTAATTAGATAATAATCATCCATCGTCCCTTTTCTTTTTTATTTCCTTTCTTCCTCGAATCAAATTATTTATATATTTTTTTCAAAATAAAAGCTGTTGTGTATCCATGTCCATGTACTTCGTTTTTCTATTGAAAATCCATGGGATTGATGCAGCTGATGATCCAAAACTGTCTCTAGAAGTGTGTGCGTGCATGAAAATTTCTTGGGGTGGTTAAGCTGTGATGTGTTAAAAAATTTATGAAAGATGGGGGTTGTGGGGCCCACTCCATCGATTTTTACTCAAGTCTTATGTTGTTTGGTGGTGTGTGGCTCACCCAACACCAAACAAATTTACACACAAAGAAAGTGACCCCATCTCAACCAAAAAAACAAAAACAAAAACAAAAAAAAAATATCATCCAAAAAGAGGAAAAGGATTGAGAGAGAGCAAAAAAATATAAAATGGTTGAATTTGCACCACCCAAAGCAGGACCTAATATCTCTTCCAGCCAATGGCATCTCTTCTTCTCATATCTCTAACTCTCATTCACAACCCCTCCCATTTTTCTATTTTTCTATCTACTTTCATAATTAATAAAAAAATTATTAAAAATATATATATGATTGGAAAATAAAATCATCCTAGAAAAATAAAAACAAAGACTCTTTCATATCTTACATAGAAAAAATAGAAACAGACGTCAGTTGAAGCTTAACTAGCTGTCCTACTATTACTACTGACTTTGTGTTCACCGTCTCTCATTCCCTTCATTCTTCTTCTTCTCAACCACCTGAAAGTTTCTCTCTTTCTCATTCTGTAGTGGATTCAGGTATGCCATTCTGGAACACCCACATAGAGCTTTCTTTTATATATATTTTTTCTTTAAAACTCATTTTTAGTATGAGTTAAAACTTCATTCAGTTTAAATAACTTTACAACAATCCTAACTGAAACTGTTAGAACTTACAACCTTTATTCATCTTCTTTTTTCCTTGTCTTATGAGTCATTAGATTTCCTACCTTCCATTTATTAACGAGTTGAGAGGTAAAGAAAAAGAATTTCAGATAGAAAAACTGTTATATAATTATATTATGGAATTTCTATATGTTTATTGAATATAGAAACAACCCTTCATTGATACTAACACTAGTTATTCATTGAATCTAGAAATAAAAATTGGTTTCTGTTAAGAATTGAATCTGTCATTTGCATATGTTTGAACTTTGGAAACTTGTAGTTCTGCAACAAATGAGAGAGATGGATAGCAATTGTATGACTTCAGATAGAATAGAATGATGGACAAGAATATATGTGACCAACTTAGTCTGTTAAGGAAATCCTTAGTCAATTCCAAAATTCTGGGTCTAAGGTTTGATTGTTATTGTTGTCTTTTTCTTTTGAAAAACAAGAGGAAACCCTTTATCATCAGAACTTACTAAGTGTTATCTATGCTGTAATATTCATGTACATTTTGTTTAGTGCATAAGGTATCTGCTGGTTATAGGGCCTGCTTAAATTGGATACACATACACTCCTTACATAATGTGCCAAACCAATCTTGTGAACAATTTCTTTTGAGAAGAAAAATAAAATACTTACTATATTTTTGTTTTCTTTTTTATTTTGGATTTACCAGAAGAATATCAAAGTTATTTGGGGTACATCTTGGGGAGCAGCATAATCCATTCATTGGGGCTTCTCATTTGAGTTCATTGAAGAACTATAGTTTACATTAATTTGATTTGTCAAAATTGTTAGACGTGTGATGGTAATTCTACATACACGAAAAGAAGCCATATGATGGCCACAGCAGCAGTCATCGGACTTAGTGCGGGGAAGAGGCTTTTGAGTTCCTCCTACTATTACTCTGATCTCACAGACAAGCTCTCATATGTTAATGATCATGCACTAGCTCACAATCAAATCACTTCAACTAAGAAAGTGATAAGTTCCAAAAAGTCATCTAATTATAGCCCCAGTTTTACATCATCTAATCAGCAAACACAGTCTATCAAGGCTGTCAAAGAACATGTGGATATTACCTCTTCTCCTTCCACTGAAGAGCCATGGTTTCAGAGACCCACCAGCCTTGAAGAGGAAAGTTCTGATCTCAATTATTCAGTGGAGGCACTTCTTTTGTTGCAAAAGTCTATGCTGGAAAAGCAATGGAATCTTTCTTTTGAGCGGACAGCACTAACTGACTCACCAAGAGGAAGAATTCTCAAGAAAATACCCGTCACTTGTTCTGGGGTATCTGCTCGGCAAAGGAGAATTACAACAAGGAAGAAAAATCTGAACAAAAATGGTTATATGATGCAACCTTGTACAAGTAAGCAGATGAGATCCATGATCAGTCCAGAGCTGCTTCAGAATCGTTCAAAGGGTTATGTCAAGGGTGTATTAAGCGAATATTCACTCACTCATTCAGATGTTGTATGCCTGTCAAAGAAAATTAAAACTGGTATCTCCTTAGAGGAGCACAAATTGAGGTGACAACATTTTCTCTTAATCTGATGGATTTTAACTTGCTGAACTGTTTTTATTTATCTCCTGTTAACCTTCTATTCCTAGTAGTTCTTCCATATATGAATATATATTCTGCCAGAAGAAGACATGTAGAGCAACCAGTTCATACATAATGAAAGTGTTGATTTGCTTATCTGAAGTTGAACAACTGAAACCAAAGGCCTAGCAGTGCCTCTGGCTCCCCAAATGGGTGAGATCAGATTTGACCCACAGTTCCCCAACTTGACTTCTTCTAGCACCAAAAGAAAAAGTGATCAACAAATGTCAAGAGGATCTGTTTTGTCCTCTTTAAAAGTAATGATGATTTGACCCTAGGGATATGTTTTGCTATCACACTTGTAGAAGTTAAACAACTGTTGACAGTATGTATTTGGCTAATTTCTTTTGTGCTCATATCATTTGCATTGCAATACAAAGTGTACTTGAGCTATTCCCTTCGTACTTCTGTGTTTTTCATACCAATACATTGTTCCTTTTCATTCAAAATCATGCAATTGTAATAGTAAGTGTGTTTCATGGAAGCCCCTTAAAATTTTTATGGAAGTTTTAGTTTGAAAGAGAAGGGTAGGGGGGAGAGATACAGAGAAAATATCCCTTCCAGAAACTTTCTGGTTTCATGAATGGCTGTCATTTAAGATTAGAGTATACTTTATGACTCTTCTGGCAGGAGAAATCTCTTACTCTCTTTCTTTTTAATTTTTGAAATGGGACAACCAGGCTAAAGGAGAGGTTAGGATGTGAGCCTTCTGATGACCAACTTGCAACTGTATTGAGGATTCCTCGTGCTGAGTTACAGTCAAAACTGATTGAGTGTACTTTAGCAAGAGAGAAGCTGGCAATGGGTAACATTCGTCTGGTCATGTCTATTGCTCAAAGATATGATAACATGGGTGCTGAAATGGCTGACCTGGTTCAGGTGATCATCCATTTCTTGCATAATTTCAAATATAAGATATCAGTGAATCCATAAACTAAACTACAGTAGACAATGTGGATTCCTGTTAGAATAAAGCCTTTTTTTTTCTTATTTAGGGTGGTTTGATTGGACTACTGCGTGGAATTGAGAAATTTGATTCTTCAAAAGGGTGCAAAATATCAACTTATGTCTATTGGTGGATACGTCAGGTAAGGCTAATTTATTTCCAATTAAGATTAGTAAATAATGTAGCCTATAGCAAAAAGTCAAACATATTGCTATCAGCTTCCAATCATCCCTGTATTTAAAATGCTTACTATAGTTTAACCAAGTTTGGTTTTTGGTTCAATTTTATCATATGTGATTGTGTGAAACATTAAGCTACTAAAGATGGTGATCCCTTAATTACCCCCACAAAAGAAACAAGGAGCATAAATATTAGTAAAGTAGACCATGTGAGAATAATCAACTCTGGTTTTTAAAGCAATAAATTCCATTCTACTGTAAAATATCTTTCTGCTTATGACTTTGAAATCAATGCCTTCATTAATTATTGGAAAGCTAACCCGATATTCTTACCAGGGTGTTTCAAGAGCATTAGTTGAGAATTCCAGAACCTTGAGATTGCCTACTCATTTGCATGAAAGGTTGGGTTTAATCCGGAATGCAAAAATTAGACTTCAAGAGAAAGGAATAACTCCTTCAATTGATGTAAGTTGATTACCATTATCAGATAAGCAACTACTTTCACTACATTTAATCTTTGGCACACTAAAGTATCAGTGAACATGACTAATCCAACCTCTAATAACATATAATCACAAACTAGAATGTTTTACCTTTTTTCACCTTGACTGTCAGTTATCTTTTTGTTTCTACCTTTGTTTCAGAGAATTGCCGAATGCCTGAACATGTCTAAAAAGAAAGTTAAGAATGCTACAGAGGTACTACACGTTCGAAATTGTAAATTGTCTAGTACTCAATGCTTGGTTTAGTTGTGTAAAATGCTAATTGTATACTGACATTTTATGTAGGCAATCAATAAGGTCTTCTCTCTTGATAGGGAAGTATTTCCGTCTTTGAACGGACTTCCAGGAGAAACTCATCATAGTGTAAGTTTGGTTGTTGCAAGTCATTTCGGTCAGTGAAATGTTTTTTCCTCAACATTTTACACTTCTTACATATATTATTTGTTAACTTTTTTTTCTTTATTACTATTTCAGTACATTGCAGATAATTGCCTTGAGAACAACCCATGGCATGGAGTAGATGAGTGGGCGCTGAAGGTAAAAGAAATAATTAATTGAAAATATAAGACTCAAATGTGTGTTAGCAGACAGTATTTTAAAAAACCATTTAATGATTCCCTTGAAAGTGTTCCAAATCAAATGAATTATTTTGTATTAATTATTGTTAGCTCCAAAATAGTTCTTTGGGGCTCACGTCAAACCTTATGACTTGATTTTGAGGATTGAGTCACCCAAGGGATCAAGGTGTTGACACCGTGAGTCACATTCCTCATGCTTTTACCAAGGAGCTTCTTATGGAATTTCAAGAAACACTTTGTATTTTTCTTATATAATCTGAGTTTACTGTTTTACTTTAATTTTTTAGTGCTATTTGTTTTTCAATGAATTTTACAGGACTCATGATACCTTTGTTGTGATATCTCATGTTTACGGCAAGATTGACTTTTAGCAATGAAGACATCTTGAAATAGCATAGGCTAATGATTATGGAACCCATTTCTCAACTAATCATGTGCTACGTCTAGCATCAGGAAATTCATAGATGACCTATTGCTGAGTTCATGACCTTTTGTGTATTTTTGTGTGCTAAACTTGTTTCATGAATAATGATTGTCTGACAACTCTTTATTCTGTATTCACGTTTCTGGGCTGGTGAAGAAATAATAAATGTTGCCTGTAATACATTTGCAGGATGAAGTAAACAAGCTCATCAATACAACCCTTGGGGAACGGGAAAGGGAGATTATACGTCTTTATCATGGTTTGGATAATGAATGTCTTACCTGGGAGGATATTAGTAAACGGTAACTGCAAACTACATAGTACTATTTTCTTAGTAAAACCAGATGTGATGCTTTCTTATAAAATCTTCAGATGCATGAGAACGTTTTTCAAAATAAACATGTTTACCTACACTAATCGTAAGCTCCTATGTTATATCTCATGTGCCTTCAGTGAAACTTTTTTTTAATGGATACCGGACTAAATATATGAATAATTTTTTATTCTACAAATTAACATTTATGTGTGTGTGTGTGTCTTTAACATGATTTATTGTATATGTTTTTTTCTCAAATACAAGAAAATTTCATAAAGTTTTTTTATATAATTCGAGACAAATATTTTCTTTCACTAAGTTGTGTAATTATCCTTTAAATTAATATTCTTTAAATATATTTGAAATTGAGGTTTTTTTTTCTGGTTAAATAAATAAAAGATTACACATTAGAGAATAACAATAGTTCCAGACACAAAACTCTATACACATCAATTAATTTCAGATAAATTAAACTCTGATAGAAAACTTTTCAGCTTGATTTTTGTTCATGATAGTATTTCACGTGAAAATGCGTTTTGCTGAGTTTCAAGGTTGTCTTAACTAACTGCTGTTTTTGAATCTAAACATTAAAGGTTGGATCGTGTATTGGTTGTGTTTATTGACTTTATGCTTCTAGGATCCTTCTTGCATGCAGAACTGTGCAAAGTAATTAGTTTTATATCTGGTTTTTTTTTTTTAACAATTATATTGTGCTTACTCTTCAGCATAGGTTTGTCCCGAGAAAGGGTCAGGCAAGTTGGGCTTGTTGCTCTAGAAAAACTAAAACACGCTGCAAGGATGAGGAAGATGGAGGCTATGCTAGTGAAATACTAATTTGCTGCATTTCATCAAAGACCCCATGATTGTATATATACAGAAAAGAAAACTGTATCTTCAATTTGTTTTGCTAATCAAAAATAGTTATAGAAGATTATGTCAGGGTTTATGACCCTAACTTTCTGTAACAAGAATTAAAGAAACACTGATTAAGAGCCTGTAAGTTGGAGCGGAATTTTTTTCAGGTATCATATGTTGGGAGGAACAGAATCTCTTATGTGAATCAGATCTCATTTTCTTTAGTCACAGTACTGAACCAAGAAGTTTCCTTCGGGACCTCGATGTGCAATTAGCCAACACTGTTTTGAAGTTTACATTCAACAAATACACACAAAAACAAAAACAACAACACTGTTTCGAAAATTATTTAACATAAACTATCAGGAATGCTCTTCAGTATAGGAGTTTTAACTGAATAGCAAGAAAGCTCAAAATACCCTTTATCGTTCCGTCTGAAGCAAGAAATTTTAGAATTGAACGTGGTTCTTGATTATGCCAATTTTGAATGGAATAGAGTTAGTACCTAAAGAGTTTAGAGGAAAACATATCTTTTATTTGGAACAACAAAAGTTTTACAAAACAAGTTATTGTCTTCTATCACTATAACATGATTAAAAATGAAAGAAAACTGCCTAGGTCAAATACATCTGGCCCAGGCCATGTATAAGATTTTGTGTTGTCTTCCCCCTCTATCCCTTGGCTTCGGGTGTTCCAGACTTCCAGTGCACTCAAGAACCATGAATTAAAGAGGATTCATGAATTGTGGAGAAGATATTATGAATGTTACCTGTTGAACTAGAAATTTGGCTGAGATTATACAGCAGAAATAAGTTGTCATCAACTATAAGCCTCAATCAAGTTTAGAAAATTCAATGGATTTATTCAATGGATTTTAAGTAATAAGATGCAAATAGAATAAGAGTGAGTGGGTCATATTGGAAAAGATACAGCAGAAGCATCATTTTAAACTTTAGACCTGTTTCTGAAAGTTTTGATGTGTAGGCAATTGCTGATTCTGACGTATCTATCAAGCATGTCTAAATATTGTAAAAAATACAGTTTTTTATGGTTATAGGGACTGTTCAAAGTTATTTAGGAAAGTGAGGAGAGAGAGTGAATTTCGGCAACAGTGTTGCCGAAATTCTAAGAAAAGTAGGAGAGAGAAAGAGAAAAAGTGGGTGAGAGAAAATTTGGAATTTCGGTAACAGTGTTATCGAAATTCTGCCTGCCTAGCCCCCTGCCCGTGCACGAATGTGCGTGAGTGCCCGCGAGTGACCGAAGGAGAAAAAAAAGAATAGGTTTTCGGCAACACTGTTACCGAAAATGGGGAAGAAAAAGTGAAAGGTTGCCCTGTTACTGAAAATGGGGAAGGAAAAAAAAAAAAAAAAAAAAAGGTTTTCGGCAACACTGTTACCGAAAATGGGAAGAAAAAAAAAAAGTGAAAGGTTGTTTTGTTACCGAAGAAAAAAAAAAAAAAAAAAAAAGTTTTCGGCAACATTGTTACCGAAAATGGGGAAAAAAAAAAGTGAAAGGCAACTCTATTACCGAAAATGAAAAAAAAAAAAAAAAATTTGAAAGGCAACACTGTTACCGAAAATGAGGAAGAAAATGTTTTTTTTTTTTCTTCCCCATTTTCGGTAACAGAACGGCGTTTCACCTTTTTTTTTTTTTTTTTCTTCCCCATTTTCGGTAACAGAACGGCGTTTCACCTTTTTTTTTTTTTTTCTTCCCCATTTTCGGTAACAGGCTGCCGAAAACCTTTTTTTTTTTTTTTTTTCCTTTCCCATTTTCGGTAACAGAACAGCCTTTCATTTTTTCTTTTTTTTTTCCCATTTTCGGTAACAGTGTTGCCGAAAACTTTTTTTTTTTTTTTTTTACCTTCCCCATTTTCAATAACAAAACAGCCTTTCACTTTTTTTATTATTTTTTTTTTCCCCATTTTCGGTAACAGTGTTGCCGAAAACCTATTATTTTTTTTCTCCTTTGGTCGCTCATGGGCACTTGCGCACACTCGCGCACGGGCAGGGGCTGGACAGGCAAAATTTCGATAACCCTGTTACCAAAATTCCAAATTTTCTCTCACCCGCTTTTTCTTTCTCTCTCCTACTTTTTCTTAGAATTTCGGCAACACCGTTAGCGAAATTCACTCTCTCTCCTCACTTCCCTAAATAACTTTAAACAGTCCCTATAACCGTAAAAAATTATATTTTTTGCAATATTTAGACAAAAGACTCTGCAATTGATAAAGAAGTATAAAACTCGAGCATTCTCCTCTTTTAAAATGAATGATTATTTACTTATATAAAATAAATAAATGATAATAAAATTAGAATCTACCAGAATGGCAGAATCATGATTCTGGAAAGTTATCCCAGCTTTCTAGGATCCATGTTCCTCCAGCAAAATATTTGACCACCCTAGTAAGGACATCAAACAGTTGAAGCAGTGTAGTGTAAGCGTAACATAAAAAGTATCGCTTGCCGTCCAAAATGCATTTCCACAGTAGCATCTTTAGAAATGTACCGTCAGTATATACAATAATCAAATAGTATACCAAACTTTTTTCTTTTTCTTTTTCTTTTTTTTATGAATAGAAAACTTAATAGTACACCAAACTATTATCATCATTGTTCATGCAGATCATTTTATGGTAATTATAGCCAACTAAATGCAACAGCAGAGTTCTACTATTCAAGGAGCACAAATCAAATCTTCACAACGAGAAATTAGACAATTTGTTTAGTATATGGAAATTAAATCTTTTTTTTTTTTGTTTTGTTTTATCTAACACTTTGAAAGGAAAGAATGTATAGAATCAACATTCAAATGTGGCAGACCTGATTTTTTTAAAAAAAATTTATAAGTAAACAATCTTTTCATTAATAAGGAGAGCATCAAAAATTGCCCTTGGCATCCCCCATTAACTCGAAAAACGAAAACAAAAAAAAAACACAAAAAAACAAAAAACAAAAAGAAGAAGACTAATGACCAAAGTTCTCTTACCATCAAACAACAAAGAAGCAACAATATATGTGTTTCTGCATTCTTCTAGCACATGCAACACCAGTTAACTATAATTATACCCTTCTCAAGAAGATTGTCCCCTGTCAAAATGATCCCTGATGCAGCTATCCAACCAAAAAATCCTAACCTGTGTGGAACCCTTTTCTTCCATGGAAACCCAATATCCCAGTTTCCTCTGAAGACTTTATAATAGGATCTAGTATCAAACTGTCTAGAACATGATAGCCTCCAACATATTAAACCTGATATTACCATTAACAAAGCAATAAACTAAATGCAAGAGAAGTAATGAGGCTAAACTTCTTTCCACAAATATGCATTGCTTGATGCTTTGATATGACATGCAGAATAGTAATATTATTACCTGAACAGCGGTAATGTCCCAGTTGATAGACACAAAATAAAGAAAAAAAAAATCAAATGAATATCACCATCCTACATCTATATCAACTTGGCCCCTTTTTGTGTTCTTTGAACTAATGCTGTAAAGTTCAAGACATGGAGATCACAATTATAGAAGTACTATTCAGAACTTCAGATACGCCAGCAAATCAGGCTTTCTGTGGCTCCGTTTAAGGGCCAGTTTTTCCACTCCAATAGTTCAACCAGCAGGGCATGTTTGTAAAGCTTATGCCGGAAGGCAACAAATAACTTAAAGCAGACCAAAAGAAATCAAAAAACAAACTTAGTGCTAAAAAGAAGAAATATAGTAAAGATTTGCCCGCAGAACATTCACAAGGAACTAAGAGCTCCATATTATATTTTGTAGTTTACAAAGGGAAGTGCCATTCACTGGATCCAAGAGAGCAAAAAATAAGACCAAGGACAGAATAGAGCATGAGAGGAGCTACTTGATTTTCTGTCTCTCTTTACTTTTAATTTTTGTGCATGGTCACAAAATGACAAAATACAGTGTGAGAAATTATTGCCTTTGATTTCACATTTATGTTCTACTTAATGAATATTTTGCCTTCATTCTTTCCTATAAGAGTAAAACCAACCTCTATTTCTGGTTTGAAGCTTTGACTAGTAGTTTAACATTTCTTCCTTTCCTGTATTTCCCAACACTCCGGAAAATGGAAATGCCATTATGTTTGTAGATTGCCAAAAAGGGATGAAGAACTTCTGCAAAGTAAACATTACAAAAATATTGCTACTTAAATGTAACTGGGCATTGCAGCTCAGTAGTACAAATTGAAAGGATTCACCAAGTCTCCAAGACCCAAACTCAAAGGAACCAAACTCCAGAAACCATGGCTCTTTCCACTGTAATACATAACATCTAATTTATGAATTAAATTAAATTAAATTAAATTAAATCACAGATCATATCAATGGCTGGAAAAATCAAGGAATCAACTAGTAACCAACCCAAACACCTCACAATAGAGATCAAGAATTGATGTTTTTTCTTTAAGTATCAAAATAAAATTGCAATGAGAGAGAGAGAGAGAGAGAGAATACTTTCTGCAGATGTTGAAAGAATGGTGAAGAAATCATGCACCAAGACTTAAAGAGAATAGTCATAGTAATGGCACCTCCCTAGAGCTAGAATGATATAATTGACAAAAAAGAAGACCAAAACGTAAATGAGCCCCCCATGCTACCAGAAGATCTACAAGTTATAGGTTGCAGTGCATAAATAAAGGTTCTCTATCAGATCATATATATTGATTAAACTTATGAATGCAGTTTAGAACCCCGAGTTCAAAGTGAGGATTTACACATGCAAGTCGAGAACAGGAGGCTTTCAACCTTATTCTCAGTGTCAATCTGGCAAAGATGCTCAGTAATAATGGCTAATGGCTGAAATCTAATGGTACTTTCATATAGAAACAGACTTTAATCAGTTTAGTGAATAATAAGGTATGAGATATGAATAACACAGGCCAAGACCAAGGTATCAAAAATGCATACCATATTTGAAGTACTTCAGGGCAGGCATCCAACTGGAGAATTGGAATGCTGCTGTAAACATACTTTTATTGGTCCTTGAGCAGCTGGTTATCCATAACAGAAACTCCATGCGTTCTGCTTTTCATCCCATCTCTCATATGTTCTTTTCTCTTATAAAGTTCCTTCAACAGCCTCCAAGCATTGACCTCCTTTCCTGGTTTAGAAAAAGCAGAATTGTTGATATATAAAAGGGTACTTTCACAAGGGATGAACCATTTCTCATGCATCTCTGTGTATGATTTTTTTGCTTCGGCTCAATATGACACTTTCAATTTTCTGTCCAACTCTGGTCACAGAGAGCCACAGATTAGTTTGTTGTAAGTTAATGAATTAGGGGGATACCCCTCTCACTTGCATCTCACTTAGAAGCTCACTAGCCTGGCCCATTTTTCCCACCTTACAAAATCACTAATAAGCACATTGTAGGTGTTAGTTTTGGGAACAATGCCTTAAGTTACCGTTTCACCATAAATTTTTACTGATTCCTTTTATTTCCAATCTTACCATGTCCAGAAACCAAAGTATCATAAGTAGAAGCATCAGGGATAAATTCTCTTTCCTACATTTCACCAAATATTTCGTCTGCCCCTCTAATGACATCAAGTGTGTTTATTTTCTAGTTTTTCTTGTGCAATTAATCTCCCTTTTTAGATATATCCTAGATGAAAAGATAATACAATAGTTTAGTAATGTAAATCGTTAACATGAGATCACAAGCAATTTATCTAGCTGTTAGTAGCTATAGTGACTAGAGGCTTGGTTCAGTGAAAATCACTCTAGGAACTGATTACTTTGTAACTCCATTATGGGAGAAGGGCCAGTTGAGATATAGCTCATTGGCTTTGCAAAATTAAGATTGCTTTGCACTCCAATCAAAACCAGATTATGTTATCACAGGAACTTCTTCAAGGTCAATATGGTTGGCACAAATCCAATGGAACCCAATCTGAGTTGGGTCCCAATTTGAATGTAAACTGCAAAAGGATTTAGAATTTCCATGTCAAGAATTCAATTGTACAAGTTCCCAAAAGATAACTGCAAAGATGAGTCACAACTATGTATGCACTTCAATAAACGCAATTGGTATTACAGAACAAGCTACCTTTCAGTGCCAACTATCTAACAACATAGTAAGTATAAGGGCAAGACATATTTACAAAACAAGAAAACAGGAGAAAATCAAAATGGAAAACTATGTTAATGTCAAGGAAAATTAAATTTAGATATCAATTCTTACAACAAAAATCCCAGTCATGACAGGCTGGACCAATTAGGACAAGCTAACCTGTGGCTTCAGAATCTGAATCTATGCCTAATGAATACGCTCTAAAAACCAGAAACACTGCTCCATCTCAACACAGAATTCATCGTCTCTTTGAAAGAGAACCATGCTGCTTGTCCAGTAAGTCTTGAAAGGATACAAGGGACCACCCTTCCTCAGTTTGAGCATACAACTTTTGATTTAAGTGATCAACAATAATGCTGACATTCCCAAATCCATATATCTGGTGCCCGTTGTGCATTCTTCCTACCTTTGGCTTAAATAGTAAGCCATGTTGTTGGGCATGGGCTTCAATAACTTCTTTCAAGCTCATCTCAGCACCACTCGTATCATCCATATAGGTTGCACCACTGAAACTTGCAGCAGCTTGTTGTGCAGCTGCTTTCTGCTGAGCCTCAAACTGCCTTTGCTCAAGTACTCTAAAATAGCTAATGTTCTCTTTCAAACCAGGTTGGACCACCTCCAGACCTTCCACAGTCTGGTTCATCATCTCAAGACCACGATTGAGCTGATACCGGATACTTTCATTTGCAAGAAGTTCCTTCGGAAGAAGTTCTTTCCAACCCAAATACCATTTTGTTATCTCCTCAAAGTTTGGGCTCGCTTGTAACCAATGATACAAGACCTGTAGCCACTTGGAAAAAAAGAACCTCTCCATCAGATCAACCATAAGATGAATTGGTACATCAGAAGCCCACTTCATAACCCAATAAAACTCATCAAGCTTCTGATTTGCGGGGTTTACTTGAAACTCTTGCAGAACAAGCTGCAACTTAGGAACTATAAATCTACGCATAAGCTGTTCCCAACTCGCTGAATCAAACACAGTCTTCCAAGGTGACAATATAGTATAAGCAGACACATCACTTGGATGCCAAGCACCAAGAATTTGACTCAACTTAACACGTATCGTTTGATAAATACCCTCCAATTTGTGTCCCAAATACGGTAACCATGGATGCACCCAAACATGGATTGGAACAGTTTCCCGTAATGGTTCCCAAGAGCCCACTGCACCAGTCAGTTTAGGCATAACAATGTTATCCAAAATAAAATGGAGAACTGATGGAGGCAACAACTTTTCCCAAGAATCCATAAACCGAAGCATTGGTTCCGGGTCCCTAGCCTGCCAAGTGTTGACACCAGAAATTCTAACAGCTGGTAACACAACTTCGGAGATCAATTGGGAATAAGGCGAAGCAGTATCCCAGATATCATGACATTCTTCACCCTCAAGTACTCTCTTCCACAAAGATACAACCTCTAACCCGTGGAAGGGATTCTGAAGAGGATCCCATCCCTGAAACACTCTGATAAACAAAGGCAGAGCATACGAGCAGGCAATCCAGGACAAGTTACACAACTTGTAATCCTCAGCAAATTTACTCCTCAACGCATTGAAACGCTCCGCAAGTGAATCCAATGACAACTTCCCCACCGAATCCTCTTCCCCCAATTGATGCAAAACACTCATTATCTCTCCCATACTATACAACTGCTTCTTCTGCCTCTCAGCCTCAACCATCAACCTCTCCTTATCCTCCTTCAATCGCTCTGCCGTGGCCTCCTCGTTCCTCAAATCCCTATCAATCTTCTCTATTTCAAGCTCTGCCAAGTCCACAATAAGCTTCACATTGTACTGAAGCTCCGGCATTGGAACATCATCCTCCCTTGCCTTCTCCTCAGCATTCAAATTCTCCAAATTCGTCAACACCCGAACCTGCGGTCCCCTCATATCATACACCTTCTGAACAACCTCAACCTTCTCCCCTTGCTCCGCCTTTCTCGCCAACAACTCATCCGCAGTAAGGAACTCCTCATCCTCCTCCTTCCTCTTCCTCGCCTGCTTCGACCACCGCTTCCCTTTCCCTCTCCCCACACTCTCACTCCCCAACAAGCCCTTCTTCTTATCCACCTCCAACTCCTTCATTCCCACGGGAGCCGCAAACTTCTCGGCCTCCCTGAAATCATTAAACCCCATACCCATTTTCTTCGGCCGCATTTTGGCCTCAATGGGAGCCACAATCCCTTGCGCATTCTTCCCAAGCCCACCACCTTTGTACCCCATTTTCTCCAACAATTTCATACCAATCCCTTTCGTGTGCTTCTCAAACCCACCAACTGAATTACCAGTACCACTCACAAAACCTTCATCTTTCGCTCTCTTCCCCTTATCCAATTTCACCTTCTCAGCCCTCTCTTTCTCTCTCCTCATCGCCCCTTCCTTAATCCTCTTCCCAAACGCCGTCGGCAAGAACAACTCCTCCTCCTCCTCCTCCTCCTCCTCCGCCTCCTCCTCCTCTTCGTTCCGGCTAACTCCATTAGTCCCCGAACCAAACCCTAGACCCGACCCGGAGTTGAACCCGAGGCCAAGACCGGGCCTATCGTCGGCGATATCTTCCTTCAAATTTTCTTCAATTTCTTGGGTGGGCATGACGGTACCGGTGGAGATGAAACTGACCGGCTTGGTGAGGTCGGCTTTCTTGTTAAGATCGCGATTCTTGCGACGCTTCTTGGAGGACGACGAGTAGTCATCGGAATCGGAGGCCGAGTCCGCAAAAACTCCATAGAGAACGTCCTCTTTGGTTTGAGAACGCTTCTCCTTGCGCTTCCGATAGTAGAACTCGCCATTGATCCATTGTCCGTCCTCGTAATCGTTCTCCATACCGAACTTCTCCATTTCTTGATAATCATCCATCTTCGAAAAACAAAAAACAAAAAAAGACTAGGGTTTCGAATTTGCAAGCAAACGAAGCCAGCCAAAAACAAAAAAGCTAGGGTTTTCGAACTTTGTAGTATTTGAGACTTAGAAAGCTAACCGTGTGGCAGTAGTAGTTGCTGTTGTTTCAAAAAAACAAAAGTCCGGACCCAAAGCTCGCACTCGTAAGCGAGTTAAAAAGTATACGGAAGACAAGACCAGACATTCGAGTTTTTTGAATTTGATTACTACAAATTTTTGTTTAGCTTAAAGAGTCTAAAAATAACAGACCCGTTGAGCCGACATAACTCATGTCAGTTTCAAAGAGAAGCCCAATGTAATAGCATTAACCAAACAGGGCCGGCCCAAGTCCTCCACTACCAAAAAAGTTCTCTCACCCTATTAGAAAAAACCCCAATTATGAAAAAGCCCAAAATGTTTGTGCTATAATTTTTTTTTTTTAACGCTGTGAACCATTTTTTTCATGGGCAATGTTTGAGATACTATAAATTTTATTATATAAGGCTTACAAATTAATATGAAACTTTTATTAATTAGGTTTTTTAAGTTCGTTAATTACATTCATTATTACATTAATTTGTAAATATTTTGTAGTAACTTTTTAGTTTTTTTTTCTCGACTCTAATAATGCCTCCAAAATATTAGACTAATAGAAACATAATTCAATAGCTTGAAACTTCAATTTTTGAAAACTAATATCCTATGCAATAGACTATTAACATTAGTCATTCAATCTCTCACATAACCACACACCAAAAAATTTCTAGCTCTCTCCTAATACCAAAATATACATTTAAAAATTAGATTGCAATTTTACTTAACCATGCATTGTCTTATATCCAAGATGAAGTAAACTTCTTTTTTAAAAAAAACTTTTGTTAAATTGTACTTGAACTATGATATTTAATTACCTCTCTCTCTCTCTCTCTCTCTCAATATATATATATATATATATATATAAATTGATTTTGATGGGGTGTGATAAAATACAATTGCTAATTTGTTCATGGAGATCGTCCAGGACGAACAATGTGCTCAAGACGAGGTAAGCTGCCTTGACTTGTTCAAGACGAGGTAAGCTGCCTTGACTTGCTCAAGATGAGGTAAGCTGACTTGACAGGCTCAAGATGAGATAAGCTGCCCTGACTTGCTCAAGACAAGGTAAGCTGCCTTGAAGACCTCAGGACGAGGGAGGATGGACGACACATGGGCACTTGGAAAATTTATGGTGTAAAATGTCTCCGTATTATACGAGTAACCCCCAAGTGACCGTTGCGCACAAAAAGGGTAACTGCTAAACAGTTGGAAGTTATATTCAAATACAAACCTCCTCAAATCAATGAGAGGTTACAAATCCAGTAACCGCTCTTAAGACACTATATAAACGCTGGTTCAGACCAAGAAGAGGTACGTGAAAAATCATTCCTAAAAAATTGGAACTCGAAAATAATTGAGAGAAAAACTGACTTTATCATCGGAGGGTTATTGGCAGGCGACCCCGGTCACCTTTGATCACTTCTCTTTCTTTTTCAGGCTACCAAGGCAATCGTGAGCCCTCTCTAATCTGAAGCATCCAGCCTACTGATTTTCTTCTCTTCATCAGTTGGCGCTGTCTTTGGGGACTTAGAAAATAATCTTCGTTTTCTTTTCGTTCTTTCGATCATTCTTTGTTCCTAGACAAAAGGCTGAATGGTTCGGACAAGATCAAGGGCTACCAGCCCAGGCCACCAAGAGAGTAGGGATGCTTCTAGTAATCCCTACCGTAACAGCCAGTCAGCGCCTGCCGCGCAGCCGCCATCCCTTCAACAAGTGCAGTCCATGGCTGCTGCTATGGCGGAACTGACCCGCCAAAATCAGGAGTTGAACCGGGAGATCAACATAAGGAGGCAACACCGCAAAGGACATACAGAAGGACGACCCCAAGGTCAGGAAGGTAGAGGAGAAAATGTTGAGTCCGAGGATCAGACAAGGGGTACTACTTCTAGAAGGGTGCCACATTTGGAGAGAAAAATGGACCAGATGAGAAAAGCCATGGAAGAAATGAAGGAGAATATGAGGTGGGTGAATCCCGTGGAAGATTTGGTTCACAGAACGGACTCCCCATTCACGGCTTCCATCAACAGTCATCCCCTACCCCCTAAATTCAAAATGCCTTCCTTGAATTCATACGATGGAAATCGCGATCCGTGTAACCATATTGCTACTTTTAAAACTACCATGCACCTTCAAGGAGTTCCAGACGAGATTATGTGTAGAGTGTTTCCTACCACACTTAAAGAACCAACGAGGGTGTGGTTCAGCAAGATACCTCCAAATTCTATTGGGTCGTTCGAGGAGTTGAGTAAGATGTTTGTTAATAACTTCATCGGAGGACAACGCCACAAGCGTTCCTCTTCCAGTTTGCTGACCATCGAGTAAGGGGAGAATGAGAGTTTACAGTCCTTCATCACCCATTTCAACAAGGAGGCATTGACGGTAGACGAAATGGACGATAAGTTGCTGTTGGCCACTTTCCATAATGGAGTCAATTCTGACTTGTTTATCCATAAACTGTATGAGCAGGAGCCTCAGACTATGGCTGAACTCGTCCATTCAGCCCAGAACTTCATGAACGCTGAGGACGCAATAATAGCCAAGAAGAGGAAACGGACAGAACGCTCGGAAGCTGGCCATCCACGACATCTAGACCAAGGTCCTCGTCCCAAGAAGGCCCGAGTAGATGAGAAAACGGATAGAGATGGTAAAAAGGCAGCAAATTCGTCATCGAGGAGTCAGCAATACACTCCCCTAAATACCCCCACTGGAGCAGGTCCTTATGCAAATCAAGGATGATCCGTCCTTGAAATGGCCGGAGAAAATGAAGGGAAATCCTAACAAGCGCAACAGGAACAAGTATTGCCGCTTTCACAGGGACCACGGGCACGACACGGACGAGTGTTTTGACTTGAAGCAGCAGGTAGAGAACCTCATCAGGCAGGGAAAGTTGAGGAATTTCCTTGGACGAGACCACAAGGACGAGAAGTTAAAGGCCAAGATGGAAGAGTCCTCACGACCCCCACTAGGAGAAATAAGGGTTATTATAGGAGGAACCTCAGCAGCACAGTCATCCAAGTCGAGGAAGACATACCTTAAGGTGGTTCAAAGCGTCCAGCTGTCAGGACGATCTCTCAGGATGAGAGAAGCTGACGAGCAAGCCATCACGTTCACGGACGAGGATGCTGGAAGAATTCACCACCCCCACGATGACGTAATTGTCATCACCCTACTCATCGCCGACTATACCACTAGAAGAGTGTTAATAGACAATGGCAGCTCGGCAGACATTCTGTATTACCCTGCTTTCCAACAAATGAGGCTAGGACGAGATCAGCTTCGTCCAGCGAGTTCGCCTTTGGTAGGATTTGGGGGAATGAAAGTACAACCGGTGGGCACCGTCACACTGACGGTAGTAATTGGAGCATACCCACAGCAGATAGCCAGAGAGGTAAACATCCTCATAGTTGATTGTTCTTCATCATATAACGCTATTATCGGAATGCCTACTTTGAATAGCTAGTAGGCGGTAACCTCTATCTACCATTTGTCTGTCAAGTTCCCAACTGAACATGGCGTAGGTCAGGTGCAAGGAGATCAGTTAGTTGCTAGAGAATGCTACCTAGCTATGTTAGCTATAGACGAGAATTTACAGACGATGAGCATAGACAAGGGAAGGACAGCAGAGCCCGTTGAGATGTTAGAAAATGTTAGAAGATGTCTCCTTAGACAATAGCAGAACCGAGAAGTTTTCCAGGATAGGGGCGAGCATGAAAGAAGAGGCGAAGAATGCACTGTTCTAGTTTTTGAAGAAAAACCTTGATGTCTTCGCATGGAGTCATAAAGACATGCCTGGCATTGATCCGAGTGTTATCACTCATCGTCTGAATGTATGTCCCTCCTCTAAACCCGTGCGTCAGAAGAAGAGGGTATTTGCTCCTAAGCGAGACAATGCCATCAAAGAAGAAATACAGAAGTTGATTACGGCGGGGTTCATTAGGGAAGTTTACTACCCGGACTGGTTGGCGAATGTAGTCATGGTAAAGAAGGCCAATGGCAAGTGGCGAATATGTGTGGACTTCACTGACTTAAACAAGGCTTGCCCGAAGGACAGTTATTCACTGCCGCGCATTGACCAACTGGTAGACTCGACGGCTGGTCACAGGTTGCTAAGCTTCATGGACGCCTTTTCAGGCTACAACCAAATAAGGATGGACGAAGTAGACCAAGAGAAGACTTCGTTCATCACCAGCCAGGGGTTGTTTTGCTACAAGGTAATGCCTTTTGGCTTGAAGAACGCGGGGGCGACTTATCAGAGGCTAGTGAACCAAATGTTTCGTCCTCAAATTGGAAGAAATGTAGAAGTCTACGTTGATGATATGCTGGTAAAAAGTTTGGACGAGGGAAAACATTTAGACGACCTTTAAGAGACCTTTGACACACTACGACGGTACAACATGAAACTTAATCCAAGTAAGTGTGCCTTCGGGGTTTCATTAGGGAAGTTCTTGGGGTTCATGGTTTCACATAGAGGCATTGAGCCAAATCCAAATAAGATCCGAGCAATACTCAACATGGAACCACAAAAAAATATCAAAGAAGTCCAGTCCCTTACAGGACGAGTTGCCGCCCTCAACAGGTTTGTTTCGAAAGTTACTGACAAATGTTTACCGTTCTTTAAAATCCTCAGGAAGGCGTTTGAGTGGACGAACGAGTGTCAAAAGGCCTTCCAAGATTTGAAGACCTACCTCACGAAAGCACCGTTGCTAAGTCCATCCGTACCTGGTGAAGAGCTGTATTTGTATTTGGAGGTATCCCCACATGCTATAAGTTCCGCACTGGTCAGGGAAGAAGAACGAGTGCAAAAACTGGTATACTATACTAGCCAGGCACTTAGAGGAGCGGAGGGACGGTACCCAATGATGGATAAGTTAGCCTTTGCCTTGGTCACGGCTTCAAGGAAGCTGAGACACTACTTTCAAGCTCATGTCATCATTGTCTTAACGGATCATCCCCTAAAGAAAGCAATGAGCAAATTGGAAGCTGCGGGATGGTTAGTCTAATGGGCAATGGAACTCAGTGAATTGATGTCAGGTACCAGCCACGAAATGCAGTCAAGGCGCAGGCGCTGGCGGACTTCATTGCGGAGTTCACTCCAAGCCAAGACGAGCTGGCCAAGGACGAGCAAACAAGAAGGTGGGTCATAAACGTGGATGGATCATCTACGATGTTCGTAGAAGGGATTGGAATCACACTTAAGTCCCCGGAGGGAGATAAATTGGACTATGCAGCCCGTCTACAGTACCAAACCACCAACAATGAAGCTGAATATGAAGCACTACTCAAAGGGCTGGAATTGGCTAAGTCCTTAGGAGCAGAGTCAGTAATAGTCAGAGGAGATTCTCAGCTAATCACAATCAAGTAAATGGAATGTGTGATGCCAAGGAAGATCGAATGAAGAGATACCTCAGCAAGGTGAGGAGGCTTGTGCAAAAGTTTTCAGAAGTGAGTTTTGTTCAACTCCCGAGGGAGGAAAATATGGAAGCAGACGCGTTGGCAAGGGCAGCATCGGCAGGTGGAGTTATGGACGAGTATAGCAAAGTCCAATACATGCCGAGTATAGACCTCCCGGAAATACAACTAGTTGAGGGGAAGAAAATTGGATGAGTCCAATTGTAATTTATCTGAAGGATGGAAAGCTTCCGGAAGACAAGAACGAAGCTAGGAAACTAAGGGTTAAGGCTGCAAAGTACGTGCTTATAAATGAAGTGCTTATAAATGAAGTGCTTTACAAGCGAGGCTTTTCTTAGCCCTACCTAAGGTGCCTAGCTCCGGACGAAACAAATTATGTTTTGAGGGAGGTTCATGAAGGAGCATGTGGTAATCACTCGGGGGCAAGATCACTCGTCCACAAGATCATACGTACCGGCTACTACTGGCCCACGGTCTAGGCAGATGCTAAGGCTTATGTCAAGGTGTGCGACCAATGTCAACGCTACAGCAACGTCCCTAGGCAGCCTTCGGAGTACCAGACCTCGATGATGGCCCCGTGGCCCTTTGTGCAGTGGGGACTGGATATCCTAGGTCCTTTCCTCTTAAGAACCAGACAAATGAAGTTTTTGGTGGTAGGAATTGACTACTTTACTAAGTGGGTGGAGGCTGAACCCCTCGCAAAAATTACACAGTAAAATGTCAAGAATTTTGTTTGGAAGAATATTCTGTGTAGGTTCGGAGTACCGAGGGTACTGGTATCGGACAATGGACGACAGTTTGACAACACACCGTTCAAGGACTTTTGTGAGCATTTCGGAATCAGAAATCATTACTCCTCACCCTCCTACCCACAGGCAAATGGACAAGCAGAGGTAGCAAACCGATCCTTACTGAAAATCATCAAGACTCGGCTTGAGGGAGCAAAAGGGATATGGCCAGACGAGTTACCAGACGTTCTTTGGGCCTACAGAACCACTGTGAGAACCCCGACAGGAGAAACTCCCTTCAAGTTAGCCTATGGAAGTGAAGCGGTCATACCGGCAGAAGTTCATATGGCTAGCCATCGAGTAATTGAGTATCAGGAGAAGGAAAATGAAGAGCTGCTTCGTCTTGACCTCAATCTTATCGATGAGGTAAGGTTGGATGCGGAGCAAAGGACAGCAAGGTACAAATATCTTATGGCCAGGCAGCATGATGCCATGGTGAAACCCAGGCGCTTCAGCGTAGGAGACCTCGTTCTGAAAAGAGTAACCTTGGCAACTAGGAACCCAGCTCATGGAAAATTGGGACCCAATTGGGAAGGACCATATAGGGTAGTCAACTGCAAGAGGCAGGGGTCATATTACTTGGAAGCTCTGGACGGGCGAAAGCTGGAGCATCCTTAGAACGTGGAGCATCTGAGGAAGTATTATCAGTAATGGGTTTGGACGAGGTTAATCAAGGACGAAGTTACAATTATGGACGACTCTACTACTATGTTTAATATCTACTGTTGTGTTCTTGCAACTGATATGGTGTGTACTAAGAATAAAAGTGTAATAGTTCTTAAACTTTTGCACCGTCTACAGACAAATTTGTGAAAGATGAGGTTATGTATTAAGTATTTTCCTAAGTACTTTCATAAGGCCCTAGCTTCTAAGCAGGCGCCATGTTTGTGAACAATGCTTATATAATGATAGTATGGATTTTCAATATATTTTATGCATTAAGTCTAACTCCCATGGTGAAATCCACGAGGGGGGCAAAATCTTAAGATGAATGAAAAATCCCTGGACGCAGGGATATAACGTTCACAAGCTTTCCTTAAAACGAGGATAAAGTGTAAAGTGAGCTAATGCACAAAAAATTACAAGTCCATGGACGAGCATATGACCAAGACACAGGTGTTCAAGGACGAGTTAAACGCTAGAAAACGTCCTTGACACGTCCTTGGCAAAAGGCCAAGGAAAAACTCATGGACGAGGCAAAAGCCAAGTATATGGACGAGGCAAATAGGCCAAACCTATAGACGAAGGAAACGTCTGAAAAGGCTGTCATCAATTCGTCTATAGAAAAACAAATGGATGAACCAATAATATCGTCCATAAGTAGAATATAAGGACGACCCTTTAATACTTAGAAATGTGCAAATTTCAATCACAACAATCAAAGGGTAAGTACGTCCATACAAGAACAAATAATGAATAAAAATAAACATTCATCGAAATAAAGAAAAAGGGTAGATGACCATCGTCCAAAAACCCTTACATAAATTAAGCCTTAAGGCAATTGTTAATAAACTCGTCTATAACACTCTAGACGAGATGATTGTACTCAAATACATTTCAATAAAAAAAAAAAAAAAAAAAAAAGGAAAAAGGGAGAAAAGAAGAAAAGAAGAAGCAAAGCAAATTACATCAAGGCAAATACATCTTAAACACTTGGGGGTGTTGGCATTGGGCTCGTCTTGAGGGGGCAAGGTGGTAGCGTCGTCCTCCACGTTAATATCTTCGGAGTTGGTTTGGACGAGAGAGCTTGTGGACGCCCCACCAAGGTTGAGCTTAATAGAGCTGAAGTCCACTTCTGGGAATTTTTCCGCGGCATCCATCCTAAAATCTTCGAAGCCAGCTGCATAGTTGGCATCCATTGAATCAGTAAATTCTTTGGATGCCTTGAACTCTACGACGGTGTCTCCTTTAGCTTTCTCCAGAATGGCTTCTAACTCATCGTTCCTCTTTTGAAGGAAGGAAAGACGGTCATCCTTTTGGTGGACTTCATTTTTCAGCGCAGCAACGCGGTTTTTCAGGTTCTTCGCATCGTCCTTGGCTTTAGCCGCCGCCTCTACCCACCTCTTGGACTCGTCCTTTCCTTTCTGGACTGTCTTCTCCAGCAACACCCTCGTCTTGTCCAGTTCAGTTGCCTGCCTAGACGCTGCAATGAACTTAGACATTGCCTGCATAGATCAAAGCTTCATTAGAAGGCATGCATAAACTAATTGCAAAACGAGACAAACATATAAAACCAACATACCTTGAAAAGGTCATGAACACCGGAGCGCTCAAAATCCTTCAATGACATGTTGTAGCATGCCGTTATGTCTTCGTCCGTTACAGCCTTCTCAAATTTCTCCCAAGCTAAGTCCTCGTCCTCAAGAAGATTGTGAGGAACTTGGAGAGAAGGTTGAGACGAGGTTGGAACCATAGACGGGATGGGTGGAGAAGGAAGCTTTGGGTCAACGTCCAAAATTTGAACTGGATGGCTGGGAGGGACGAGGAGAGAGCCAGGCTGATCCTTAGCTTGGACGTCTTGAGGCTTGGATGACTTAAGCTTGGCCTTCTTATCCTTGCGCCTACTTGGGAGGTTTCCCAAGTCTACGCCTAACGAAAGGCTCTTCCTCTTATCGCCAGAGGCTGGACGAGGATGGGACTTAGTTCCAGTCCCAGTTCCCTCGTCCACCGCTTCCTTACCCTTGTTCTGCTTCATCGTCACCATCCCTACAAGTAAAGACGTTAGTTAAAAAAAAAAAAAAAAAAGACGAGAGAAAAAGAAACTTACGTCTTCTGACAGTAACCTCGTGTGCAATCGCCTCATCTGAAGGGTCAGGACCTAATCCCCAAGTCGTGAGACGCCGTAAGGTAACTAAAAAATGGAAGGTCCTGTCGCTGTAAAGACGAGCTTTTTGGACTCATTCCAAATGGAACCTATCCAAATGGGGCCGCCTAACACCTTCAAAAACGAAATAAAACAAAAACACGTTAAACGACCATAACCAAGGACGAGTGCAACAAATACAATGACAAAGTGCATACCTTCAGGACGAAGGTTCCCTATCTCTCCTGTATAGGGAGGGAATGGATCCTTGTCAGTGTCACTAGGACGGCCAGCCTAGAAACCAGAGACGAAGAAAAACTCCGTCTTCCAGTTTCTGTCTGACGTGACTAAAGACTTAATCAATCTACAATCTTCACCCCTGGCTGTAAATTGATAAAAACCAAGGGACTGGTTAATTTCGGAGGGTTTGTAACAGTAGAGGAACTCGTCCACAGTAAGAGGACGGTTCCCCTCAAAAAGTTCCCTCCACAAAATTTGCATGGCTACTATCAACCTCCATGCATTGGGGTTAAATTGACATAGACCTAAACCTAATCTAGAAAGCAACTCCCTGGCGAAGGCATTGAGAGGCAACCTCAAACCCCCTAGAAGGTAGGCCTCGTAAATGCCAACGCCAAAACGGGGTTGACAACACCATTCGTCACGGACGGGTAGCCTAGGGTTCAAACTATTTGGGATTTGGTACCTCGTCTTGAGAAGTTCCAACTTCTTCTCGTCCGTCTTGGATCCAACCCCTACAGCACAAGTATAAACTACCTCCTCCTCCTCGTCTTGAGTGGAGGACGAGGGAGCACTTGTGCCAGCCCTAGAACCAGATTTGACCCTCGTCCTATGCTGTTCCCTAAACACCTCTAAAGGAACCCCTGGGACACCAGACGTATACTCGTCTGTGGTATTCCCATCACTACTGCTATTACTACTCCTAGAACTATCACTAGAGCCACTAAAACTACTTGGGTCTTGGTACTCGTCTATGGCTTTGACAGTGCTATCGCTAGACGAGGAAAGGACCACCTTAGACATTTTTAAGGAAGAAACTTAAAATTTAAGGACGAAGATTAAAGAAAGTACCTAGAACTAGACGGAGAAGACTAACTGACGCAGGAAACTTCTAGACGAGGCGCTAAGACGAGGGAGGTCAAGGAAGAAAATTTGAGAAAATGAGGAGGTAGCGGAGGAATTCTACTATTTATAGGCATTGACCCCAGTACATGAAGCGACGTGACCAGCCAAAAAGTGACAAATGGCACATCCCTCGAAAAACGAAATGACATGATTGGTCTCCAGTTAGATCGTGACAAGTGGCACCTACAATAGCTGACATAAGGACACCTGTCCAAAGAACGACGTTAATGGATATGATTCCTAGACGACCCATGGACAAGGGGGCAACTGATGGGGTGTGATAAAATACAACTGCTAATTTGTCCATGGAGATCGTCCAGGACGAGCAATGTGCTTTAAACGAGGTAAGCTGCCTTGACTTGCTCAAGACAAGGTAAGCTACCTTCACTTGCTCAAGACGAGGTAAGCTGACTTGACAGGCTCAAGACGAGGTAAGCTGCCCTGACTTGCTCAAGACAAGGTAAGCTGCCTTGAAGACCTCAGAACGAGGAAGGATGGACGGCACGTGGGCACTTGGAAAATTTATGGTGTAAAATGTCTCCGTATTATACAAGTAACCCCCAAGTGACCGTTGCGCACAAAAAGGATAACTCCTAAACAGTTGGAAGTTATATTCAAATACAAACCTCCTCAAATCAAGGGGAGGTTACAAATCCAGTAACCACTCTTAAGACACTATATAAACGCTGGTTCAGACCAAGAAGAGGTACGTGAAAAATCATTCCTAAAAAATTGGAACTCGAAAATAATTGAGAGAAAAACTGACTTTGTCATCGGAGGGTTATTGGCCGGCGACCCCGGTCACCTTTGATCACTTCTCTTTCTTTTTCAGGCTACCAAGGCAATCGTGAGCCCTCTCTAATCTAAAGCATCCAGCCTACTGATTTTCTTCTCTTCATCAAATTTAGTTAGTATTAATTCATCAAATTAACCTTAGGTTCATTATTATTAAATTTAATGTTTAAATAAAAGTCCACTCTTCAACTTATCACCTTAGGTTTCAAAGTATACCTAGCCAACCTAGAAATGGCAACGAGTCAGGTTCAGGCCGAGTTTCTTTATATCCAAACCCGACCTGCGGGCCTGTATACATTACCCGGACCCGACCTAGTTAATAAACGGATTTTTTCACAGATCCAAACCCGCCCTGTCGGGCCCCGTCCACTTTAGGGCTCAATCCTAAGTCTTCACCTTAGGGCCTAAATCGTGGCTCAGTTTTTTTTTTTTAATAAAAATTCCGTAATTGATTTAATAAATCTCATATTTCTACACTAATTTAATTTACAATAATTATTTTAGATTTCTACCATAATTTAGATTTCAAATTTCACATAAATCTACAATAATTTACTTTTAGATTTCTCATTTTTCCTTTCAAAATCACAAACCCAAATACAGAAATCACAAACTCAAATACAGAAATCACAAGAAATAATACATTAAAATCACAAACCCATACATAAATCCTATATGCATAACCCAAATACATAATAAAAAATAAAAATAAAAAATCCTTCCTTACAAAATAAATCCCCCAAATCCAAATCCGAGACCGTTACATCAAGTTCAAAAATCTACAAAATAAATCTCACAAATGAATATACACAATAATACCCCTTTCAGGCACAAGTAACGAATCTAAAAAAAAAAAAAAGATCTTGGCAGAGGTGGCAGATCTTGGCTGAGCTACACTTGGAGAAAATAGATCGGAGCTCAGAGAAGACAAATAAAGAGAGAAACAAACCTATGATGATCTTGAGACCAGCGGTGACAGAGCTTCGAGACTAACAATGACAGAGCTTCGAGACTAACAATGACAGAGCTTCGAGACTAACAATGACAGAGCTTGAGGCCGGTGGTGAGATCATGTGATGGCAGCGGTGATAGAGGTTAGAGCTTGAGGTTGAGTCTGAGGGTGAGAGAGGGAGAAGAGGGTGAGCCCGTGAGTGAGAGAAGGAGAGAGGGAGAGGAAAGTGAGGTTGTGAGGGCTGAGTGTGGAACATGAGAGGAAGTAGTCAGGTAGGGTTTTTTTTTTAGTTTATATATATATAACGAGTTTTGGGTAATTTAAACTTAAACGGGTCGGGTCCGGGCCGGGTATGACAAAAACCAAGACCTGCTTCGGGTTGTTTTTAAAAGACTCATACCCGACCCTATTATTTGTCGGGCGGGGTAAAATCCTACCCATTAGGGTTGGGTCGGATCGGGTCGGGTATCCATGGGTCGGACTTTTATTGCCATCCCTAAGCTAACCCTGTATCCAAAATAAATCATATATGTTAAATAGGTCATATTCCATTAATTTGAGTACTAGAATAGCCATACCACTATACGACACAAATATAACTCACCAACAAAAGTTGACACTCATAACTCAAAGATGAACTTAGATTGGGTGAGTGTTTTGACATCAATGAATGGGTGTTAAGATATTATGTATGTTCATTTTCTTTTGTTTTTTTTAAGATAGAATTTTTAATATGGATAAAATGTTCGTCCAATTCATTACGTGACAATTTGAAAAACAATTTATGTATACTTTTAATCATTTGACATATTTAAAAGTTACATGACTTTTTAAAATATTTTAGCAAATCATGTCATTAAAATACACTATTGTGGGAGTCTAGAATAATTGGCCCTATTGGGTTTGGTTCAAGGAGCATGAATGCCCAATCATCAACCCATCTAATCCAAGTAGGCCCAAGCAAATTGAAGAGGATTTTTGACCAAAGGAACAAGTAGCCTGAGGAAGGCATTCAGACAAAAACGATCAGAAGAAGGTGAGAGGAAAACTATGTGAGGCCGAGGGTTATTATACAAAGGAGGAAACAATGACTAGTGTAGGCAAGGAGACGAGGAAACTTCTTAGAAAAGCTATCATCACCTCTGCATTGAATGCATTGCAACAACCAAACCTACTTTATTAATGACTGAATAACATATGAACAGTGCCAACACAACCTGTTACTTATTCAACATGGCCTAAAAAAGAGTGATGAGACAAGTATCTTATGGGAGGATCAATAACCCTCCATGTGGAGGGTTAAAATCAAAGCAAAAACACTATAAATGAGAAGAGATCCCCAGTGAACATGGATCAAATCTCAAATATTAGAAAAGTTGATATATTAGTATATCCTTTAGTGTAAAAGTTTCCTCGGTCATTCTGAGGAAGATAAGTTAAACACGTTTACCCTTAAAAATAATCCTTATACTAATATCTTGTCATATCTTTATCTTTGAATAAAAATTTTTATTCAAAAATTCAACTGTTAGTTCGAACACCTATATCTATAAATTAATTATGGTGGATCTCAATCCAAACCCTATTACATCCTGGGCTTTCAGATTTTTAGCCCATATAACTATGTATTATTTTATAAATTTCCATGTAATTAGGAAAAGGAGATTTCTCCAATCTAATTTAGAGGAAAACATTTTTCTTTTAAAATTTGTTGCCATATAATTTTAAATCATTGTATCGTTTTTTTTTAATGGATCAATGTTCACACATGTAGATCATTATATCGATTTTTTGAATGGATCAATTATCACACATGTAGACAAAACGACTATTTAAAAATTGTCTCAAACATAATTACAACTTACAAGAAGAATCAAAAGAAAAAAATGATACAAATGGACGACGAAATTGAAAACATCTCAACCATAAAAGTCAGAGAGTTTTTTTTTTTTAGATAACCAGAAGGTAAATATTTACAATTTCATAAGTACAATGATAGGACACAGGAGTATGTTAATATCTCTTCTCACATGATGATAATAAACATATTAATTAAATTCATAAATAAGATTTAAAGATTAGAAATGAATATCAAGTCCTTATTGCTGAGGATTAACTAATAAATTTTTTAAATTAGGGGATGATTAGTACGTGATTTTAAACAATGAGAGAGACGGCTCGCCTGCCACATATAAAATTTTTTCAATTTAAAAACTCATAGGCAGACAGCTCACGAGGTTGGGCGGTGGAAAATGAATACTGACTTCACTTGGATTGGATTTCGGATCCAGTGAAGTCTCTGCTTCTCGTACTTCTTCTATTCTAGTTAATAATGCATTAAATATCTCACATGTTGCATCAAATCTCAATGCACAAACACATCAAAAACCCACCGTACAAATGCAGCAAATATCACTGAACTTTCCACGTGTCCTCTCCAGGCTCCCCACATCTCACACCACCCCAATCTGCATTGTAACACTTTTTTTCTCTCTTTCACGTTTCACCGAGTAAAGACACTGTCACTGCCACTCTTTTCTGAGTCCTTTAAATCTCTTTGCTTCAAACAAAACACAATCTTTTTCTCACTCTTTCTTTTTGGGTCTTTTTTCTTCTGAAAGTCTTGTTGTTTTACTACAAAAAGGTTGAAAATCCAATCCTAATTCAATGGCTAAGTCTCTAGTAGTTTCCTATGGTTGTAACAAGGTACCACATAGTCTTCAACATCGTACTTTGTATCCAAACAATTGCCACTCTCTTCCACCACTAAAGCCCACCTTATCTTTGACCCTCCAAAACCAAAACCAAAAGCCTCTATCTTTGAAATACAACTCGCTCACTGCTTTGATAAACCGACGAGTCAGTTCTCCGATTACTGCTGCTATTGACTCGGATGTCCCACATCCACTTCACCAGGTATTTCCGCAATCCCAACTCTCTGTTTTATGTATTATGGTTGTTATTAACAAATTGGTGCTAGTTTCGTTGTGTTAAGTGTTTAACTAATGCTGTGTTTGCCAGCTGAGAAAATAATATGTCTTTACCAATGAAAGTAAGAAAGCCCACTAACAATTTCTGGGTCTGCCGAAAAATGAACAACAGACTAAAGTCTTGCTCTTTGTCGGTTGTGGAATAGTTGCACACTTTGTTGACTTGGATTTCACTTTTTCCAAATGATCATTTTGTATTTTTTTTTTTTTTAATTGGGGTGTAGAATTCTTATCCAAAAGATTCAATTTCTTGGCCTTTTATTTATTTTAGCAATGAAAATTCATTTCTCGTTATATAATTCTTAATCTCAAGAAATGCATACCTCAGCAAACTTCTGATTTTCTTTTTGGTGGTCGTGGGTGACAGAAAGGTTGGGGCACTTGTTTAGTTTAGGAACATTTATTTGACTTGGATCTTATATTTGACTTGGATCTTATATTTCAAAAGATTCCATTTCCCTTTCTACTTTTTTTTTTTTTGGTGCGTTTTTGTTGTCAACAAATGGAGCTTAATGAAAACCACACATATGAATAATATGAAAATTAAAGCTTTGGCTAAATAAATTTTCCATTATTTTGGGCTTTGATATTTAAGATTTGGCCAGAGGAGAGCGATTAATGGACCAGTGAGAAAGAGTGAGTAGATTCAAGTTGAGAGAATGAAAAAAAGGTAGAGGAAAGACCAAAGAGTAATGTTTGTAGAAGTAGTAAAAAGTGACACGCTAATGACGAAGATAACAGAGAGTATGAATTTAGTAAATAAATTAAAAAAAAAAGAGAGTATAACTTAGGGTAGAATAGAATGACGGAAAATAATTCATGTGGCTAAATCTGACTAATCTATTGAGGATTCATAGCCGACCCCAAAAAATTTGGGACTATGTCTTGTTGCTGTTGTTGTTGTTGTATATATAACTATTTGGCTTGGTTCTATGCATTCTCTTTGGATCATCTATTGTCTAAGATTTCAATGAATTGCTAATCATTAATCCTGTCTTTTGTAGTAAATTATTTTGATTTCTTATATCTTGTGCTTTCTGGTTCTTAAAAGCTTGACTTCATTCAGTGGATTAACTGCTTCAGAAGCTCAGTTAATCCCCACAATTCCGAGGACCAAGAACATTATTCTCCTATAATTTCTCAGATTTTAATATTATTATTATTATTATTATTCTATTAGCTTGCATAAGCTGAATTGTAAGCCCTTGGTTTGAGTTAAATATACTGACGGATTCTTTTGGGGGTTTTGAAAGGGATCAGTGAAATTAAGGAGCAGTAAGAGCTTTGAGCAATGGGATTCATTGACAGCAAAGTTCTCTGGAGCATCAAATATCCCATTTCTGTTGCTGCAACTGCCTCAGATCATCCTCAATGCTCGCAATCTTTTGGCAGGGAACAAAACAGCCCTTCTGGCGGTCCCCTGGCTGGTACAGCATTGCTGTAGCTTCTTAATCATTTATAGAAAATTTTTAAATTCTTTTTAATCTTTTGATTTATTATTGTTTAATGTAACCTCAGTTTAGGCTCTTAGAAAACAAAAGTAGAAATTGACAAAATCAAGTTTTAGAATTGACGTTCTTTTCTTAGGCTTTGTTGAGTGATGTTGCAGTCCTCTTCGGTTTTTATGTTATGGAGAAAAGATTCAAAACTTCAAACTGTCCCACACCCCCCCCCCCCACCCCCTCTCCCCCCCTACTTTTTACTATCAACCAAACAACGCATTGCCTTTGGAACCTAAGGGACTGAATGTTGTTAATGCAGGGAATGTTCACTGGTTTACTTGGAAACCTTTCACTGCTCTCATACTTTACAAAGAAGAGGGAGAAGGAGGTGATTGTTGTGCAAACATTGGGCGCAGTATCACAATATGTGGTATTCCTGCAGCTTGCAATGGCAGAAGCCATGCCTCTACCTTATTTTGTGATTACTTCAGTTGTTGTCGCAGCTGGGCTTATATTGAATTTCACAAATTATTTTAATTTGCTCAATGCCGAAATCTGGCGCTTTTGGGAAGATTTTATCACTGTTGGCGGGCTATCTGTCCTCCCCCAAGTAATCTCCTCCAGCCCCTCTCTTTCTCTCTCTCTATTCACATGCCCAAACACACACACAAACATCTATTCTAAAATTTATTTTGGTATTTAGGCAATGACAATATTTATTTATATCTGGCACTTATAATTCTGATCCTTTTAAACATGTTTGGATGCAGATTATGTGGTCTACATTTGTCCCGTATATACCGAATAGTATCTTGCCAGGGGCAATAGCTTTTGTTATAGCTGTCACGGCTGTTATTATGGTAAGCTTTACCTACCTGTGGGCTGTTTATCTACTTTTATTCATGTTACTCTGATAAGATATGAGTCCTAAATGTGGTGAAACCATCAGAACATGAATCATTCAGTTTAGTTCTAGGTGCATAAAGTTTCCTTTCTCTCTCTCTCATGTTGGTAGATTAAGGGAGAATATAACTGTAACAAGGGCATATATAGCTGATGGGAACAATGTGTGCTGGATCATGGGTGAATCTCTTCATTCTAGGAGTCTGGATGCTTAATTACTCTCTGTAGTCAGATGCCTTTTGAGTTACTTAAAGTAGTTTAGGGTGTGAAGTCTACCTTGATTTTCACATTATTGAACCTCATTGAATAAGGCGCTCTTTACAATCACTTTCCATAACATAAAAATTCCTTCTCTGAGAGAAATTTTAGATTATTGTTCACTGCATGCGCAAATAGAATCACTTATAAATGGGGTCCTCTTGCTATTCTTATGTATTTGTTTCATGTCAAAGAGAACTTAAGGAAAATGCATTCTATAATTTCTCCAGGCACAGCAGCATCAGTGATTGCCTTAGTTTTGGAATCCTTGGGCCTGAGCAGACCTATCAAAATTAATATTAGACAACTCAAGCATGTGTGCATTGTAGAAAATGATAAAGAAAGGTTGCGCTGTGTCAAAACATGGTCAACTTAATACAAACAATAACTTCAATAATAATAGAATTGTTACAATTCATTTTACGCGGTTTTTCTTTTTTTGAACTTCACTTACTGAGCCAAATCAAATCCAGGCTTAAGTGACCTGGCCTTGTCATGTACAGTTCTAAACATATCATTCAGGTGTATGTGTTGATCTTTACTTTTGGATTCAAGAGCACCAAAATTGATCTCTGATGATTTTTCTCTCTATATGTTTGCCTGATCCACCTAAAGGTCTCCATTACCTGAGTAATGTGGGATCGAGCTCCCAGTATTGAGCAATAAAAGTGCTGATGTACAGGACATTTTATTCATGATATTATCACAGTTCAAATAATTGAATAACATGCTGATGATTTTTAAAAGTTAAACTTATTTTTTTTTAAATTCTAATCCTGCTATAGCCTTGACCAGGCACATTAAGTGGTATGTCTCAAACCTTACAGGTTTTACATAATTCAGTGTGTTTGGATTGAGAGAAGTGGAAGGAAGAGAAGTGAAGTATTTCAAAGTTTTAATTACTTCTTATGTTTGGATCTTTAATGAGAAGAGAGTGAAGACAGAAATGAAAGGAACTAGGCTCTAATTGACTTCAATCCAAATTGAATGGATTTGGTGAAAACTGGAAGTGTTCGTGTATGTACATCATGTAAAGCATATTTACAAATTAATTATGACACAAAATCAGTAGAAACTATTTAAGAAAAAAAAAAACTTCTCTTTTCTTCCTTCCGATGCTAAACAAAATAAATTACTACAAACTTCAATGCACTTCTTATCAATTTCCTTTGTGTCACTTATTTTCACTCTAAAATTGCCAAACTGAAGTGAAAAGATCCTATCCTTTAACCTTCCCATCCAGACATAATTCATTTGTAAAATTGTTGTGAGATTAATTTGTTGTCAATAACATAAAAGTGACTAATTCAGGGTTCATTATCTGCAATAGATGCCTTTAAAAAATAGTTTTGTCATTCTTTTTAATGTTTCTTAGATTAAGACCAAGCAATGGGCAGTCCGATTCAGCTTTTTTCCCCCCTAACATGAAGCTGCTAATATTTGCAGGCACGAATGGGTAAACTTTCTGAGGAAGGTGTCAAATTTGTTGGAGGAATATCTGGGTGGACGGCTACACTTCTCTTCATGTGGATGCCAGTTTCACAAATGGTAATCTAATCTTGTGGTGCTGTCTTAGAATTGCGACATTTTAAATAGGAAAATTTATTTTGTATGTGTTAGATCAATAGTTGGACAATCAAACTCATGTGAGGGGGAGAGTTAGAATAATGGTTAAATGATACAAGATTAAGCTTCAAGTCAGCTGGTAGTTCACCGGTACATACACTGACAACAATTTGTGCTTCCTGTTCAGTGGACAAATTTCCTGAATCCTGATAACATCAGAGGCTTATCAGCTTTCTCAATGTTACTCGCTATGACGGGAAATGGACTTATGATTCCACGTGCCCTCTTTACTCGTGATTTTATGTGGTAATGCCCTTGTCCTTCTACGCTCTATGTTGAATAAGATATTCATAGGTCTGTTTAACTTGCTAACGTTCCAAAGATTAACCCTCTGCATTTCAACTCTAGAAGAATAAGTTTGTTCTAACTTGCATTTGAACGCCACATTGCCAAAATAATGATGTGTATCATCTATCATGGTATTGTTTCTAACAATGTCTACCATGCTATATACTGGAATGATTACCATCTAACTTAGTTCTTGGGTGAAAAGAAGGTAGTCCTATGAAGTAACTCTGATTGTTATCAGTTTCCATTATCAGAAGGGGTGTGGGAGGTGGAGTTGTCTGTCCAAGTGGCTATCTCCACTCACTAGAAATCTTCTATGTAACATTTTTATGACCTATACCAAATATATCTAAACATTTTTAGGTACGAATGGGAAGTATCATAGAATTCTTGAACATATATCATTTAACTTCCAGGGAGTTAGATACCAACTAGTAAATTTTAGTGAACTCCTTGCTGACCTGGTTTTAACATGTTTTTTGTTGACCTGATTCTTTGATGTTTTTGTTTTATTCGTTGATGCTTTGATGAATTATTAACTATATATATTAGTAAAAAGTTGGTTCAATTGTAATTACAGGTTTCTTGGTTCAACTTGGGCTTCTTTGTTTTATGGATATGGGAATATTCTATGCTTGTACTGGTAAGAAATCCCTAATGAATAGTCCATCTCTACATATATATTTTTTTATATTTACTGAGTGACAATTTGACCTCAACTGAAACTGTGTTGTATTGTGATTTCAGTTTCAACGCCATTAGTAGGGAATTCTTCTTGGCAGCAACGATTGGTTTGTTTTCGTGGATAGGTTGTCCCTCGATCCCCCATTCGTGCTATAAGTTGAATTTTATGAGTTTTTATAGACTGATAACCTTCAGCAACCCCACCCCCCCTCCCTCCCCCAAATCTTTGGGTTTCTTTTTTTAATTTATTTTATGTGCTTGAGCCGCTTGGTTCTAGAATTGAACGTGGGAGAAAAAAAAATCCTCTAATATAATTCTCCTTACAACAGGAATGGCTCTGTGGAGAGACCCCGTAGTGTATGGATACAACTCACCTTTGAGATCCTTAAAAGAGTTGGTTTTTGGTTCTTGACTTGAAGCCAAGTTGATGCTGCAAATGGAGTTCAACTGATGTAGAAGTGACGTGGTCTCAGATCCTAAGCATTAATAAATGCAACAATTCTTTTTCTGCTGGGATGCTGGTGCAACATCTGCGACAATAGTGTGCCGCCCTACAACTTCAATCATACAGTATTTTTACCATATTACCACTGCTTTTTATCCATGGAGGGAAGTCGAAATAGCACATTGTAACTTTTAAAATGATAGTATAAAATCAGCTCCAAAATAGTCCTGCATGTAGCATGATCTCCTATAATAATTCGTCCAATTTCAGTCACTGCTTGTTTAAGAGTGTTCTCTCTCTCTAGGGTCAAATGCCCTTATTTGTCCAACTTATTTGTTATTTGTTCAAAAATAAATAAGGCTACAAGGGATGTTAATAATCATCTCCGTTGGAACATTTCTTCTGATTGGCAAGTTGTGCATCAGAGATTTGAATCCATTGCTTCATCCTCCAATTGGGCATCTGAGTTTTGAATCAATTCATCCTCCATCCCATTCTAAGGAGAGGAGGTTCTCCTTAATTTTTGGATGTTTCAATCTAGTAATTCAGCTCATTTCTTAAAAGGTTTAAACTATTTCATGACCATTTTATGCAAGCCAACTAGTTTGAAGTTTCACATTCAAGAAATATACAGAAAAACAAAAAAGTATGAAAAACTGGTAACATAAACTATCTGGGAATGCTTAGTATGGGAGTTTAAAATGAATAGCAAGAAAGCTCAAAATACCATTAATCATCCTATCAGAATCAAGAAATTTTAGAATTGAATGCTGTTTTTGATTATGCCGATTTGGATTGGATTGGAATGGAAATAATACCTAAAAAGTGAAGAGGAAAACATATATCCTTTATTTGGAACAACAAAAGTTTTACAAAACAAGTTATTGTCTCCTATCAATATAATATGATTAAAAATGAAAGAAAACTGCCCAAGTCAATTACATCTGGCTGGGGCAATGTATAAGATGTTGTAGTGTTTTCTTCTCATCTCTTGAAACAAGTCTTCCAATATTTTGAAAAAAGGAGCTCCAAGCCTTCAACATGTCCCCTATATAGGACCAGAAAAAGTCTCAAGATTCTCTCTCTTTGGTCCAAGTGCACTTAAATGGAAACAAATCTCTTCAAAAGATATGGACAAGTGGCTATTGACGTTTTAGCAAACTTGGAACGCATTTATGTCCCGTATCTCTTGAACAAACAAGACATGGCTTTTCCAGGCATCAAACTTTTCAAGACCTTTTGATCTTGGCCCAAAGTGCAAAGCAAATTGATTCTGCAAAACAACGCATGTCAAGCTAAAATATATAATGCAAAGCGACATCCATGGATGCCTAAAGTGATACAGAAAGAGAAAATATGAAACAATAAAGTCTAGTTGTTATCATGAGGATTCGCTTTGGGTGTCCCAGTGCACTTAAGGACTGTGAATTAAAGAGAATTCATGAATTGTGGAGAAGATTTAATAAATTTCACCTGTTGAACTAGAAATTTGGATGAGATTATTCCACAAAAATCAGTTGTCATCAACTACAAACGTCAATCAAGTTTAGAAAATTCAATGGATTTCAATTTTCAAGTAATAAGATGAAAGTAGAGAATTGGCAATTTTATTAGGAAGAGAAAATAAATTGGTGAGGGAAGGGAAGATAGAGTTTCTTTATTGGTAGAGAATCAGAAGATAGAGTAGGTGGTTTGTCATATTGGAATGGATACATCAGAAGGTATGCAAGAGAAAAAAAAAGGATTTCAAGTTTTTAATAACAATTTTTTAATAAAGGTATGCAAGTGATAAAGGAGTATAAAACTCAAGCATTCCCCTCTTTTAAAATGAATGATTATTTATACAAAAAAAATGATAACATATTCAATTTCAATGAAGTTTATTATTTATTAAAAAAAAAAATGATAAAATATTTAAGAGTTACCTAATTCATGATTCTGGAAAGCTCTTTCAGCTTCCTGGCATCCATGTACCTCTGGCAAAATATTAGACCACCCTAGTAAGGATATCAAACAGTTGAGACTGTGTAAGCATAAGATAAAAAGTAGAGTTCACTTTTCAAAGAGCATTTCCACAGTTGCATCTTTACAAATGTACTTTCAATATATACAACAACCTATAGTATACCCAATTTATAGCCAACTAAATGCAACTGCAGAGTTCTACTATTCAAGGAGCGCAGATCAATATCTTCACAATGAGAAATTAGGCAAATGGATTAGCGTATGAAAATTAAATATTTGTTGTGTTTTATTGACAGTTAAAAGGAAAGAATGAATAGAATCAATGTTCAAATGTGGCAGCCCGGTAGTTTTTTTTTTTTTTGGTGAGTAAATAATCTTTGTATTAAATAAGAGGAGCATCAACAACTGTCTTTGGCATCCCCCATTTATCTCCCAAAAAAAAAAGACTAATGACCCAAAGTTCTATTACCACCAAACACTGAAGTAAGAGGCAACATACTGTATCTGCACTTTTCTTGCTCACACAACACCAGTTAACTATAATTATACCCTTCTCAAAATGATTCTTCCCTGTCAAAATCAACCTTAATGCAGCTACCAAAAAATACTATCTTGTGTGGAACCCTTTAATCCATATATTCTTCCATGGAAACCCAATATCCCAGTTTCCTTTTAAGGCTTTATAATAGGATCTAGTATCAAACTATCTAGAACATGATAGCCTCCAACGTACTCACATATTACCATTAACAAAGCAATAAATTAAACGCAAGAGAAGGGGTGAAATAATAAAGGTAAACTGTTTTCCACAAATATGCATTGCTTGATGCTTTGGTATGACGTGCAGAATAGTGATATCATTTAACTGAACAGCGGGAATGCCCCAGTTGATAGACACACAAAAACTAAGAAATTAAGAGGGATTATATTTTATAGTTTACAAAAGGGCATGCCATTTGCCATTCACTGGATCCAAGAGAGCAAAATAAATGAGACTCCAAGGCCAGGATAGAGCATGAGGGGAGCTCCTTGATTATCTGCTTCTGTTTACTTTTATTTTTGTGCATGGTCACAACATACAGTATGAGAAATTATTACCTTTGATTTGAAATTTATGTGTTACTTAATAAATATTTTCCCTTCATTATTTCTTACAAGAGTAAAACCAACCTCTCTTTCTGCTTTGAAGCTTTGAATAGTGGTTCAACATTTCTTCTTTTCCTGTATTTCTTAACACTCAGGAAAATGGAAATGTCATTATGTCTATGGATTGCCACAAAGGGTGGAAGAACTTCTGCAAAGTAAACATTAAAAATATTAGTACTTAAATGTAACTGGGCATTGCAACTCAGGATTAAAATTGAAATGATCCACCATGTCTTTGAGAAACAAACTCAAAGGAATTAAAGAAGAAATGGCTCTTTCCATGTACTAAATAATGTCTACTTTATAAAATAAATAAATAAATCACAGATCATATCAATAGCTGGAAAAATCAAGGAATCAACAAGTAACCAAACCAAACAGAAACTATATGTATATGGATTGTACTCCAAGCCTCATGACAGGGATAAAAAATTGGTGCTTTCTTCTCTGAAAGTGAAAAAGTATCAAAATAAAATTCAGAGAGAGAGAGAGAGAGAGAGAGAGAGAGAGAGAGAGAGAGAGAGTGCTTTCTGTGGATGCTGAAAGAATGGTGAAGGAATCATGCACCAAGACTTAAAGAGTCATAGTGATGACGCCTCCCTAGAGCAAGAACAATAGTATTGAGAAAAAGATTAGAAATGTAAATGAGCCTCTTATGCTACCACAGGATCTACAAGTTGTACGTTTCAGGTCATAAATAAATGTTCTCTATCATATCATAAATAATGATTAAAAACTTACAAATGCAATTTAGAACCCCCAGTTCAAATCAAGGATTTACACATGCTGAGTCTAAAACAGGAGGCATTCAACCTTATTCTCACTGTTAATCTGGAAAAAATGCTAGGTCAGAAAGGCGAATGGCTGAATTCTAATGCTATTTGCATATAGAAACAGACTTTAATCAGTTTGGTGAAAAGTATGGTATGAATATATGAACGCCACAGGCCAAGACCAAGGTGTCAAGAAAGCATACCATATTTGAAGTACTTCATGGCTGGCATCCAACTGAAGAATTGGAATGTTGCAGTAACAAATACTTTTATTGGCGCTTGAGTGGCTGGCTATCCATGATAGAAATTTCCTGTCTTCTGCTTATCATCCCATCTCTCATCTGCTCTTTTCTCTCATACAGTTCCTTCAACAGCCTCCGAGCATCAGCCTTCTTTCCTGGTGTAGAAAAGGTAGAACTGATACATAAAATAGTATCTTCACATGGGATGAACCCTTTCTCATTCATCTCTGTGAATAAACTTTTGGCCTCAGCTCGATATGAAGCTTTCAATGTTCTGTCCAACTCTGGTTGCAGAGATAGATTGCACCAGCCACAGACTAGTATGTCGTAGGTTGAAGAATTAGGGGACACCCCTCTCACCTGCATCTCATTTAGAAGCTCTCTAGCCTGGCCCATTTTTCCCACCTTAGCAAAATCACTAATAAGCACATTGTAGGTGCTAGTTTTGGGAACAAAGCCTTTAGTTACCATTTCACAATAAAGTTTTACTGATTCCTTCTTATTTCCAATCTTACCATGTCCAGAAACCAAAGTATCATAAGTAGAAGCATTAGGGACAAATCCTCTTTCCTTCATTTCCCCAAATAATTTGTCTGCCTCTGTCATCAAACCAGCAGCTGAAAGACACCCTAGAAGGAGATTGTACGTGACAATATTTGGAGAAACTCCTTCAAGCATCATCTGAGAATACACATCAAAGGCCTTATTTACATTGTGGTTTACACTATATCCCCGAATAAGGGCATTGTAGGTAATAGTATCTGCTAAAATTCTGCTTTGTTTCATATCTTTCAATACTGAAGTGGCTATCCTGGTCATCCCTAGCCTGCATAAGGTAGTGATTAGAATGTTATAAACTGACCGATCAAGTTTAAGCCCCATATCTAGGAGTTTCTCATGCATTTGCAAAATTGCAACTGCCCTGTTACTCTTTGAAGATGCATCAAGCAGAACTCTATAAGTGGTTAAAGTAGGGTGAAGCCCCAGAACCAACATTTCACTCAAAATGTCCACTGCAGTTTTAGTATCACCAACTTCACAAAGCCCTGTAATCAGAATGTTACAAGTGGTTGAATTTGGCAGAAAGCCTTGGTTCTTCATCTCATTCCAGAGTTCAAAAGCTTTTTCCAAGTTCCCTTGTTTGCAGTATGCATTCATCATGGTGTTGTATGTAGCATGGTCTGGAGACAAACCCAGATCACTCATTCCAGTATAAACAGATTCTGGTTCATATTTTCCTAACCTCAATAGACCGTTTATCAGAGCATTATATGCAACAACATCAAACCCTATATTTCTCTCTGTCATTTCTTGGGCCATCTTAAGAGCAGCTGACTCCTTTCCAAATTTGAAGAAGCCATCCATTAAGGATGTATAATTAACACGGTCAGGCAACAAGCCCCTAGACATCATATCTTTCACCAGTCCCTCAGCCTCCTCCATGCTTCCTCCTCTTTTCATGTTGTTCACAAAAGCATCAAGTATAAAATTGTTTTCCTCTAATCCTCTGCTTTTCATTTCATTATATAGATCAAGAGCAGTTGCTTGCTTGCCTGCCTTGAAATAGCCATCAATCAGTGTTACATATATAAAAGCATTTGGCAAGATATTTCTTTTCACCATCTTCCTCAGTATATGGACAGCTTCATCAAGCATGCCTTTCTTCACATAGCCATTAATTATAGAGGAATATGTAATTATTGTTGGAGAAACATGCTTCTCTTCCATTTCTTTAAATACAGACTCTGCAGTATTCATGTCTCCTAACTTGCAGAGCCCATCAATTAATGCAGAATAGGTGATATAGTTTGGAACTAGATTAAGTTTTGAAAATGTTCTGAACATGGCCTCAGCCTCATTAGCTTTCCCAACCTTAAAAAGTCCATCCATAAAAGCAGTAAGCGTGACCACATCGAAAACAATGCCACGAACTACCATTTGGCATTGAAGGATAAAAGCCTCAACAGCTCTCCTTGCCTTAAATAAGGAATCAACAAGGATAGTATATGAAACATGATTAGGATCCACACCCATCTTCTCCATCTCCCTCATAAGTACATTTGCTTCAGGTAATCTCCCATGCTTGCAAAGGCCATATATAATGGAATTGTAAGTAACTACATCGGGAAAGAACCCATTCATAACCATTTCCTCATACAAAGAAAATGCTTCCTCCAGCCCTTGCTGCTTACAGTATGCACTAATGAGGGTAGTGTGTGTAATAAGGTTTGGTTTCAAATCCACACTATCATCAATATTCAGAGGTGCATGATCTTTGTCACTCCAAGACCCAAAAACCTCATCCATAAGACTCTTGGCCTTCACAAAATCACCCGTCTTGCAAAACCCATTTATCAAAGTATTGTAAGTAACAATATCAGGCAAAAAACCATCATTTCTCATACTCTCCATCAATTCGAGTGCACGAGTCACTTCCCCAGCTTTGCAATACCCATTAATCAATGTGTTCAAACCTATAACATCTCCACAAGACCCCCTACTAACCAAATCATCCATAACCCACTCTGCATAACTTACCAATCCAATTTGGAAAAACCCATTAACCAAAGTATTGCAAGTAAAAGAATCTATACAAACACCCTTCTTTACCATCTCAGACAGAATCCCAAAAGCCTGAAGAGCCAATCCTTGTTGACAAAACCCCCAGATGACAGTATTATAGGTAACAGTATCAAATTCAGCATTCCTAAGCAAATCCAAAGCCAAACCCAACTGACCCACTTTACATAAAGAATGAACCAAAATGTTGGTAGTGAAAACATTGGGCAGAACCCCACAAGAGAGCGTTTCATTGTAAAGAACCCATACCTGAGAAACTAAGCCAGCAGCATTGAATTCGTATAGAAGACGATTCCAGAGTGGCAAAATGGGAATAATACCGTGACTTCTCATATGGAAGAAAGAGTCTGAGGCTTTGGAAAATCTTCCACAGGACAAGTAGAGGTGGATGAGGGTGCAGAAGAATGAGGCATAGAGATGAGACTTTGGAGGTAGGAAAGTGATGGCATTGGTTTCATATTTTGGGTGGGAAGTGGTTTTTGTGAAAGAGGGAAGAGGGTTTTGATGGGGTTTAAGGTTTAAGAGATGTATTGGATTTGGATGCTTAGTTGAGGATGAGAAAGTGAAGGATTGGAAGAGAGATGCGAAGTGAAAGAGGGTCTTCTTTCTTTGCTTCTTCAAGTGCTGCATCACCTTTCAGGTAAAGCTTCTGTTGACTGCATCACCTTTCTTTGTTTCCTTTTCGATCGTCGACGCTGGCCTCCCCATTTTGATGGCTGTAAATCTAAAGAGACAAGGATGAGTGTTTGATTTGGGGTGAGAAAGGTTGGACTTATTACTGTGGGCTTTGGGCATGTTTCATCTGCATCATGGCTGGGGCTTGGGTTTGAAATGTGGCTGTGGGCTACGAGCTTCTTTGGATTATTGAGAAGTGGGCTAAGGCCCAACTCCTCCCTACCTCCAAAATAAAACTAATCAAGTATAATTTATTTTATACATATTGATATTACATAGCAATTGTTATTTTTATTCACATTTTATGATTTTAAACATAATAATAACCAAAAAAAAAAAAAAAACTCAAACCAACCGAAAATAAATTATTGAAAATGACATTTAGAGACACTATCAAAATTAGAGTATAACGTTTGGTTCCAAAAAAAAAAAAAAAAATTAAGAGTATAACATGAGAAAAAAAAGTTAATAAAAAATCATTCACTAAAAAGGTTCTTAAAACTTCTAAAGAACATTTGATTTTTTATTTTATTTTAAAAGCTTGTGGGGGTGATGGTCAAAGTAGTGGCAAAACATTCACTTAAAACCTTTAAAATAACATTTGAATTTTTTTTTTTTTTGGTGGATTTTAAAAGCTTGTGGGGTTGATTGTCAATGTAGTGGAAAAACATAAAATGAATGGGAGAGAGTTGTGTATAAAAATAATAGTAAATAAAAAAATAAAAGAAAGAAAAAATAGAGGACGAATTGGGGGGAGGGTAACAATAATGTAAGACATAATAGGGAGAAAAAAAAAATAGTAAAAAAAAAAAAAAAGAGACAGAGGGGTAGCGGAGAGGTAAGGAATGTAGAAGCCGAGATTGAATAAGCATTAACTAGAAACATGTTACTCATGTGACGTATGTATTCATTTGAGATTAACTTATTTGACTTTTTGCTAATTATTTTGTTGAAAGTTGATTAAAATATACTTGCACTTTGAAAATGTGAAGTTAAAAAAATGATGTAAGCAAAATAAGATAAAAAAAAAAAACTAAATGCAAAAACCAATGGCCAACAAAAGATTAGCAAAATTAATTTTTAATCTTCCATTATTATATATTGTATAAATGATGAGAATTTAGCTAACCCAAATAATAAAGTTTGTTGTCGTTAAATAAGAGACCTAAGTTTGGATCTTACTAACCTTGAAATCCATTTAGTGTTTAGAGTTGATGATAAAGAGCAAGTATCATGTAGCATAAGTTATAAGTTTAAATCATATCATGTTTATGTAGTGTCCAAATAGTTCAATTGATAAAGTTTATGGAAAATTATTGTGTACTCTCGAAATATCATAAATGCGTGCTCTCTCCTCTCACATGAATAGTGGGTCCCACTAATTAAATTCATGGTGGGACCCATCATTCATGTGAGAGGAGGGAGTACACATTTATGGTACTCTGGGAGTACCTAATAATTTTCCAAAGTTTATTGTTCTCAAATAAGTAACTTGGTTTCAAATCTCACATACATTAAACCAATTATTATCTTAGCTTGATGATATATAGCAATCATTATAAATTGAAAACTATAAGTTTATTGTAAATATATACACAATAAATGTCATTGATGAAGTTGTATGTTGTGATTGATTTACAATAATAATACGTTAATAGTGGTTCCATGTAAAAAGTAATATTTTACTAATTATAACTTGTCACCTAGATGTTATCGAAAAAAGTTGTAAAATTTGTTTTGCACCATCATTGGTTAAAAAATGTTTTATAGCTTAGTTTTTGTTTGTTTGAACTAAAAACAATTTTCGATTGTAAAATATTTTAAAGTGAAAGTATTAGGACAGTAAAGAAAATATTTACAAGTGTTTGGTTGTATTTTGAAAATGCATTGGAAAACATTTTCATGTATGTAAAGAAAAATCATCTCAACACAAAATTTAAATTTGCAAGGGGTTTCCATTCTAGGGGTGGGTTGCGATCCCTGGAGTCAGTGGTGATGTAAAATAACATGCTTGTATCGCATACAAAACACACGTAGCGGAAAAAATAACGGATCTACTTCATTCATAAATGTTAACATGCACTATGTTAATTTCAAAATATAAAACAAGAGAGTGTACCTTGGAGCGGTGAATTTCAAAACCGAAGATCAGAAGCACTTGGGAATACGTTCAATCTTTACTCCAATTCCACTAACTCCCAAGATGTGTGGTCTCTCAATCAGTTTTACAAAGGGAGAATGTCAAAACGTCTAACACTTCTTACACTACTTCACAATAGTGTTCTTGTTGTTTTTTTTTTTTTTTTTTTTAAAATTCTGTATCTTTCTCCCTTTGTATTCTACTGATTATCTAATTAGGCTGGCATTTTGGGCATTTCCAATTGGGTTTAAGTGTGTGGCTTGGAGTGGGATCAAAAAGGACCAACAAGACATTAGCTCCAATGGGCCTTGAGCTTTTCTGTCAACTCTTGACAAGTCCAAAGTTACCATTAACTATATTTAATACCATTATAAAAATATAGTTGCATTCTAGATCTTGTTTATAAATTATATCCCAAGACTTTATTGTACATGCAACTCCTTCATAAAATATTCGTAATAATACAAAGTCATAAAAAAAGACTACCACTTTGTAGATTACTACATCTTAATTCCTTGAGTACTCAATTTAATCTTTTGAAATTATTCATCATATATTTATGAAATCCAATTCCATAAATATATATACTTTAATAACTCTTTACTAAAGTGGTTAGGCCTAACTCTCTGAATAACTGAACCCATTAAACTTATCTCAAGGGAATATTTTATATCTCCGTTAAGAGACTATGAATTCCATCTTGAGAATATATGTTCTATCAGCACTAAATGTGGTTGCCCAGCATACTGAGATTTTGACCGTAACTATAGATCTCACTTTTGATATATCAAAGCAACTTACATTTCATGATCAAGTTCATTATCCTCTTAGGATTAAGAGTTCATGTAAATATAAGTCGTGAGTTTATTATTCATTTGACAGTCGTTAGAAGAATAATAAATCTCATAGTGGTCCAGTTCAATGTGTCTTAACTCTTAAAACATATCAACTAGAAATCTTCATTTCTATGATCAAGACAAATCATTTTAGTTGATATGTTATAGTCTTCGTAGATAAAATACCCAATTTCATCACCGACTGCGAATTACACATTTGAGTTTACAAAGAACTTGTGATTTATATCTTCCTGTAACTTTTCACATAAATCACATACTATGCATCTCATGGACTATATGATAATATTTCAATATTCATGTTACCATTATTTTAGATAATAATAAAACAATTTTATTAAACACAACATTAAATCATACATAATGTTATACATAGCATCATACAGTAGGATTTAAGGGCACTAATCCTAACAATCTCTCACTTGCCTTAAAGATTATTTTGCATTAATCTAACTCCCATCTCTTCCAAATGTGACTCGAAAGTCCTTTGGAGCAAGGCTTTGGTAAAAGAATCCGCTAGATTCTTTGCACTATTAATCTTTGCTACAATCATATCTCCACAAGCAACAATGTCTCGTATGATGTGATACTTTCTCTCAATGTGCTTTCCTTTTTTGTGATTCCTTGGATCTCTGGATTGTGCAATCGCTCCACTATTGTCGCAGAACAATGTAATAGGAACTTACTCAATACTCAAAACACCAAGATCAGAAAGAAATTTCTAGAGCCAAACAGCCTAACAGCCTCCTTTGTTGCTTCACAAGCAGCAACATATTTGGCTTCTATGGTGGAGTCGACAATATAAAATTGTTTAACACACCTCTAACTTATGGCTCCACCTCCCAAGGTGAATACACAACCCAGACGTGGATTTTCTAAAATCTAGATCCGATTGAAAATCTGAATCTGTATAGCCAATGAGAATCAAATCCTCACAACGGTAAACAAGCATATAATTTCTCGTTCTCCTTAGATACTTAAGAATATACTTTATAGCTTGTCAATGTTTTAGTCCTGGATTTGATTGATATCGACTAACCATGCTAGCTGAATAACAAATATTTGGTCTAGTACAAAGCATGACATACATGAAATTTGCCACAGCAGAAGCATAGAGAACTTGTCTCATTATATTTTCTTCCTCTAGAGTCTTAGGCCTTTAGCCATCAAACAGAGGAACTCCATGTCTAAAAGGAAGTAATCATTTTTTGGAGTTTTGCATGCTAAACCGTTCTAGAACCTTATCTATATATCTAGCTTGTGACAAACTTGACATCTTATTATTTCAATCTCGCCAAAGCTTGATCCCTAGAATATAGTAACTTCGCCCAAGTCTTTCATATCAAATTGGCTTGACAACCAAATTTTAACTGATGACATTACCCCTACATCATTTCCAATGAGTAGAATATCATCTACATAAAGTACTATGAACATTATTACTTTGTCTCTATGTCTTTTGTACACACATGGTTCATAAAGATTTTGTTCAAAACCAATTGACTTGATTGTTTAATCTAATGTTCCATGACCTAGATGCTTGCTTAAGTTCAAAAATAGACCTTTTCAACTTGCATATCATATACTCTTAGTTCTTTGCTATGAAACTTTCTGATTGCATCATATAGATTTCCTCTTCAAGATTGCCATTAAGAAATCCGTTCTTGACATCCATTTACCAAATCTCATAATCATATTGAGCAGCAATGAATAAGAGAATTATGATGGACTTAAGCATGACTACTGGCGAAAAACTTTCATCATAATCAATACCTTCTTTTTGTGTATACCCTTTCGTCGCTAGTCTTACTTTAAAGGTCTCAACTTTTCTATCTATCCTTCTCTTCCTCTTGTAACCCCATTTGCAACTAATAGGTTTAATGCCGTTAGACGCTTCTACAAGATCCCAAACTTGATTGGAATACATAGAATTTAATTCAGATTTCATAGTATTGACCCAATGATGTGCATCTATATCATTTATTGTTTCATCATAAGTGTAAGGATCCGATTCAGCTTCTTATGAGATAACTTCATAAGTTTCTCCCAAACCTATAAATCTCATAGGAGGCCGAACAATTCTCCCACTACGACGAGGGACTTGTGTACTAGACATGTTATGAGTAGTAGCTTGTGGTGTATTCAATACAACCATATCATCCCTAGTTTCATCCATTGACTTTTTAACTACGGGTTCATTCATTTTAGTCACAACAACTTTACTTCTAGGAGTAAAATTATTCATATAGTCATTTTCCAAGAATTTGGCATTTGTGCTAACAAACACTTTATTATCCTTATGACTATAGAATAAACCTCCAACAGTTCTTTTTGGATACCCTACAAAGAAAACAACTTCTATTTTAGACTGTAACTTGTCAGACTTTTCTTTTAACACATGTGCTGGCCAATCCAAAATGTGAAGATGTCTCATACTAGGCTAACGCCCATTCCATAACTTTACAAGTGTTTTAGGAACAGACTTTGAAGGTACCAAATTTCGAAGATATATTGCAGTATTTAAGGCATATCCCAAAAGAAAATTGGTAGAGTCGAATAACTCATCATGGATCTAACCATATCTAAAAGTGTCTTATTCATTCTTTCTGCTACACCATTTTGTTTTGGAGTTTTAGGTGCAGTCAACTGGGATATAATCCCATTTTCAATCAAGTAATCCTTGAAATCCCTAAGAAGGTATTCACCACCTCGATTAGATCGAATGACCTTTATACGTCTACCAAATTGATTTTTAACTTTAGCCTTAAACTCTTTGAACTTTTCAAAAGGTTCAGACTTCCGTTTCATTAGGTATACATAACCTAATCTAGAGTAATTATCCGTAAAAGTAATGAAATACTCATAGCCACCTCTTACTTGGATTGACATAGGACCACATACATCTGAATGTACTAGTTCTAGCAAATCTTGAGCTCTTTTACTTTTCGCATTAAAAGGTCGTTTGGTCATTTTACTTTCCAAACAAGATTCGCAAACAAGAAATTTATCAAAGTCCATGGGCCCTAAGAATCCCTTTAATAAGTCTTCAAATTCTGTTTGAATTAATATGACCCAAACACAAGTACTAAAGATATGCTTCACTAGTAGAAGGAAACTTTCTCTCTAATGATTTCACATTTGAATTATTATCTAATTCAGAATTATATAATTTATACTTATCAGGAGTTAAAATATAAAGACCATCAACAATATTGCCAGAATAGATAAATACTTTGCCCTTCTTTATTACAATATTGTCTTTAAGGATAATACAATATCCATGTTTACCTAAAATAAGTTGCAAAAATTAAATTCCTACGAATATTAGGTACAAAAAGACAGTCTTGCAATATTAAAACCCTAGACTCAAAGCACAAATTAACAACATCAACAGCTTCAACTAGAATTCTGCTCTCATAAGCCAAAGTAAGAAACAATTTCCCTTCATTCAACTTTCTGGTCTCCTGAAACCCCTGCAAAGAATTGCAGATATGATTAATACAACCTGAATCAACACACCAGGAATTCGTGGGATTCTGTATCAAACATATTTCAAGAAGAAAGGAATTTTTCATACCCTTGTTCTTGGTAGCTTTGAACTTTGGACAATTTCTCTTTCAATGTCCTTTCTCACCACAATGGAAACAATTTCTTTTGGTCTTCTTTCCTTTGTCAGCAACTCCTAAGGCAATTTGTTTACCCTTTTGTTTAGTGAAGTCATTCTTTTCTTCTTCTTACTCTTGCCTTTCGACTTAGGTTCAGAAGTAGAAACTTCACCCACATTGGTTTCAACACTAGAAGTACCAAGGATGCCTTCCGCTGCTACCAATTCATTCATCAATTCAGACAAAGAATAAACCTTTTTGTTCATATTATAATTTAGTCTGAATTCCTTGAATGATTCCGGTAGTGACTGGAGTATCATATCCACTAGGAATTCTCCATCAATGTCGGCACCTAAAACTTCCAATATATTCAGATTAGAGATCATTGTAAGACAATACTCTCTTACTAAAGTACCAACAGTCATTTTGGTATTATAAATTTGCCTCATAGTTTCTTGCCTTGCTGAACGACTTTACTCACCAAAAATCTCCTTCAGACTTAACATAATGTCCGAAACTAGTTCTACATCCTGTATTTGATGGTGTAGAATATTTGAGATAGATGCTAGGATATAACATTTGATCATTTTATTAAATTTTTGCCAACGCTCATATCGCTGTTTTTCCTCAAGAGGAGTATCTAATGAAGAAAAGTTAGGACATAGTTGAGTAAGCACATATTTGTGCTCTTCAGCAATTAAAACAAGGTCTAAATTTCTTTTCCAGTCAATATAGTTGGATCCAGTCAGTTTGTTTTGATTAAGAATAGAAACAAGTGGGCTAAATGATGCCATGTTCAAATCTGAAAACAATAAACATGAATATAATAAGTAAACTGGACATTATCAATTTAGCATATAAACATATAGTATAGAACCTTAATAAAACCATAACATAATATATACAACGACAACCCAATCCCATATCCAATATTCTTCAGCATAAAGTGAACATTAAATACTATGATTGATTGAGAACTATCTTCATTATTAGTGTTATCATGATAACTCTTATCAAACACTAATAATATGCCGTTTTACATTTAGCCTCTAAGTAATAATAGTAAGAACTCAGCATAAAGGATACTATAATACTTAGTCTAGTGTATACCATTGTCTAGAATCATGTGTAGCCACATTTCATCCCTTTAACAGGCTTATATCGTAGTATCATGATACAAACACCCTCCGTAGGGAATGCAAAGCTCAAAACTAAGACAAGGTGTTTGATCAAACCACTATAAACCAAGAAATTCAATCTTGTAGGACCATGAAATAAATACTCTCCGCATGGAATACTAAGCTCGTGGCAAAGACAAAGTATGTATTTCACACTACTATGAACCAATAATGGAAGCTGTGAGATCTAACCCTTGTATCTCTCTCCCACTAGATGTTTTAAATTAAAGGTTTTTAGTTTAAAACATGCGTAAACAAATTACGCATTGCCTTGCTCTTTATTTATGTAAAAAACACTTTAAGAAAATTCTGGTTCCTAGTCCTCGATCGATTGAGAATGTACCTTGATTGATTGAAAAAAGTTCTCGATGCTTGATTGATCCTTGATCGTTTGAGAAACATTCCATGAAGCTTGATCGATTCTCGACAGATCCTCGATCGATCGAGAAAACTTCTGTCGGCTAGATCGATGCCCGACATTCTCAATCGATCGATCGATCGAGCGTCGCGAATTTCGAATTTTCCAAAATTTTTTAAAGACAGTTTTTTAACATTTTCATGAACAAAACAACCATGATATGATACTAATGGATAGAAATTGATATCAAACTAAATTTCATTGATGCTATAGCCTTAAAGTTCAGTTTAACATACTTAAACTCAAAATTAAACAATATCGTAACATCAATATCAGTTTTTATCAAACAATAATTTCAACAACCACGCAAAAAAATAATTTCTAACAACATGAAACTATTGTCATCAACTCTAAAACTCAAAACATGTTAAATAGATATGAAAGTGAAAATCACCTTGATGCCATTTGATGGAAAATAATATGCTTGTATCGCATACAAAACATACACAGCGGAAAAAGTAACGGATGTACTTCATTCATAAATGTTAACATACACTATGTAAGTTTCAGAATATAGAACAAGAGAGTGTACCTTGGAGCGGTGAATTTCAAAACCGAAGATCAGAAGCACTTGGGAATACTTTCAATCTTCACCCCAATTCTACTAACGCCCAAGATGTGTGGTCTCTCAATCAGTTTTCCAAAGGGAGAATGTCAAAGCGTCTAACACTTCTTACACCACTTCACAATAGTGTTCTTGTTTTTTTTTTTTTTTTTTTTTTTCGAAATTTCTGTATTTTTCTCCCTTTGTATCTAACTAATTATCTAATTAGGCTGGTCTTTTGGGCATTTCCATTTTGGCTTAAGTATGTGGCTTGGAATGAGACTAAAATGGATCAATAAGACACTAGCTCCAATGGGTCATAGGCTTTTCTGTCAACTCTTGACAAGTCCAAAGTTACGATTAACTATATTTAATACCACTATAAAAATATAGTTGCATTCTAGGCCTTATTTATAAATTATATCCCAAGACTTTATTATATATGCAACCCCTTTATAAAATATTCGTAGTAATACAAAGTCATAAAAGAAGATTGCCACTTTGTAAATTACTATATCTTAATTCCTTGAGTGCTCGGTTTAATTCTTTAAAGTTATTCATCATATATTTATGAAATCCAATTCCATAAATATATATATATATATATATATATACTTTAGTAACTCTTTATTAAAGTAGTTAGGCCTAACACTCTGAATAACTGAACCCATTAAACTTATCTCAAGGGAATATTTTATATCTCCGTTAAGAGACTATGAATTCTATCTTGAGAAAATATGTTCCATCAACACTAAATGTGATTGCTCAACATACTGAAATTTTGACTGTAGCTATAGATCTCACTCTTGATATATCAAAGCAACTTACACTTCATGATTAGGTCCATTATCATCTCAGGATTAAGAGTTCATGTAAATATAAGTCATGAGTTTATTATTCATTTGACAGTCGTTAGAAGAATAATAAATCTCATAGCGGTCCAATTCAATATGTCTTAACTCTTAAAATATATCAACTAGAAATTTCCATTTCCATTTCCATGATTAAGACAAATTATCTTAGTTGATATGTTATAGTCTTCGTAAATGAAATGCCCAATTTCATCACCGACTACAAATTATACTTTTGAGTTACAAAGAACTTGTGATTTATATCTTCTGTGACTTTTCACATAAATCACATACTATGCATTTCATGGACTATATGATAATGCCCCAATATTCATGTTAAAATTATTTTAGATAATAATAAAATAACTTTATTAAACACAACATTAAATCGTACATAATATTATATATAGCATCATACAATAGGATTTAAGGGCATTAATCCTAACAAGTGGCGGCGCCACCTTATGGCTAGGGTGGTCCTAGGACCACCCTAGCCTGAAAAAAAAATTTATATATAATAATTTAAAATTTTATATTTATTTACCTTTAAAATTTTTTTGGGACCACCCTGAATTTTTTTTATGCCAATAAAATTAAATTTTTTTCCATAATTTGAGCAGCTTAACAATATATTGGGATCTTTCAAGCAAAAAGGAAAAACTCAAAAAAAAAAAAATTGAACTAAAATCTTTAAAAAAAAATTTATAATAAATCTACTATAGGCTGGGCAGTGGCTTGATTCCTTCAACTAAGCACACTACCCAATATAACATAATTTTCAACATTTTATTATTTTTTATTACAATATTATTTTTCCTCACCAGATATATATTACTTACTTATCATTTTTAATTATTTTTTCTTGTTTATTCTTAACCACACACGTCTTTTGTCTCCTTGATTTTTACACTTCATACTTTTAAATTTTATCACATCTTCATTTACACTTTACATCTACGTTTTGCCTTCCTCCTTGTTCGTAACTTATATGTCTTCTACTAGTACCAGTGCGGCAGTGTCTCTTCTCAAGTTTTAAGTCTCAAATTTCTCAATACGATTTTTTTTAGCTATACAGGTATCTTTTACTGAAACACCTCGAAACACTCAAAATAGACTGGAATAGCCTGAAGTTGTTTTTGAAGTGGAATAGGGTGGGTTATTGTTCTGGTTTGTTTACCGCCATGGTATTTTCCAGGTGTTACGGCTAGAATGAAATGGAATTAATAACAATGAATCAAACCTAATTACCTAAAGGCTAAAAAGAAATAAGATTGTGTAATTTATGCTTCCTAATGAACACTTTGAACAAAATTCTTAGAGCCGCCACTGCCTGGAGTGGCAGTTGCAATAGTGTTAGGTGGGTGAATTAGATTAAGAGCAAGAAAAAAAGAGTAAGGTCTTTAAGGGTGGGTTGTGGTGGTGTCAGGATGGTGGCTAGATTACAGGTGGGTTGTGGTGGGTTGCCGAAGATTGTAGGTTGGAGAGAGAGAGAAAGAGGTGGCATAGTAGTGGTAGAACTAGTGGTTGGAATTGGGTCATGACGATAGTGGGTGGGGTGGGCGATTGGGGTGAGAGAGAGAAAAAGAGATTGGGATATTTTTTGGAAATTGTTTTATAGAGTTGGAAAGGTGTAAACCAACTTACGTGTCAAAGGGGTTCTTTTACCCTTAACTTTAAAAATATTTTCATGTTAACCGTTATTTTAAAATTTTCAACACCAAACACCCACTAACGAACTCTTGCTAACAGCGGGATTCGAACCTAGGTGGACTAGACGAAGTACTCGAGCCTTACCAACTTAGCCTTCAGAGGTAGAAATTTCTTTCTTCTTTGTTAAAAGGTTTGGCAACCTTAAAACGTGAAGTACCCTAAAACTTAAAAGAAGCCATCTGCTATAATCTAAGTTCTAGCCAGAAAAAAGATTCTAGCATGTATGCTATTTTTTTTTTGGTAAACAGGATAACTTCATTAACTAAGAAAAGAAAACAGAGTCAGCAACAGCAGGACAAAGCCTGGTACAAAAGTGACCATAGAGGTCCAAAAGGAAACAGTTCAGCAAAGATGGGGGAGGGGAATTATAATAGAGAATATCAGCATCTTGTTGAGTTCCTAATCTAGCAACCATCAGCGCAACGATTGGCTTCCCGGTAATAGTGAGTCACCTTGGCTTGCAGAACTTGGGAAATCAGGCGCTTGCAGTCATTCACAAGAGCAAAATTAGCAACGTTAGAGTTTCCAGAACAGTTCATCAGATCAACAAACTACTCAAGCATCTAGCTCCATTTCTAAGGTAATTACACCCAGATTTAGACACATGAATAAGCCGTCCCTAAGGGCCTAAAGTTTAGCCATAAAGCTAGTAGTTGTTCCTATGTTTCTGGAAAAAGCTTGAACCTAAGTTCCTGAAGCATCATGTAAGATTCCCCCTCCTCCTGCAGCTCCAGGATTTCCTAGAGAAGAGCCATTAGTGTTAAGTTTGAGCCAACCTCGACATGGCCTTTCCCACCGAGTCCTTTGCTCTATCCTCATAGCACGTATGTTATTATTTATAATGTTAAAACAGCCAAAGAGAGCATGGAATGACTCTGTATTCCTCTTTAAGGACGCTCACAAAGCAAACATTGAACACACTTAAACTCTTTCATTTCACGTACCACACTAATCTTCTGTCTCATTCCCATGCCAATGTCATTGCCTTTGACCCCTTGACTTCATATTCCAGCTTCATTCACCATGCACACCACCAGTTCGACAAAAGTACTCAAAAAGACCTTTCAAACTATAATCACTTGCTTTTCGCGTACTCTTGCACTCATTGTAACCAATAGGCTCTATATCTTTGTGGGTGTTCATCATTCGAGTTTACCTGTTGGTGGGTTGACCATGTCTTGTGTGTTGAAGGTCTGTGGATGCTTGTTTGATCAAAACGTGGGTAGGTAAGTGCATTTTCAATGTATAAAATCTGGGTTTGTGGAGGATGTTAGTGTTAGGACTGCTCTTGTTGATATGTACATGAAAACTGAGAATGTTAGAGATGGGAGGAGAGTTTTTAATGAGATGGGTGAGAGAAATGTGGTGTCTTGGACTTCATTGTTCTTCTGTTATGTACGGAACAAGTTGAACAATTTGGCCTTAGAATTGTCCTTTTTAATGCAAGGCAAGGGTGTTAAGTCTAACCCTTTTACTTTTGCAACTGTTGTTGGAGCTTTGGCAGATGATGGTATGGTTAAGAAGGGAATTCAAGTCCACACAATGGTAATAAAGAATGGATTTGAGTCTGCTGTGTTTGTGTGCAATTCTTTAATTAATATGTATTCAAAGTCAGGGATGGTTAGAGATGCTAGAGCTGTGTTTGATAGTATGGAGAAGAGGGATGAGGTTTCCTGGAATGGTATGGTTTCATACTGTGTTACAAATGGACTTGACTTGGAAGCTTTTGAAAGGTTTTATCAAATGCAACTTCCAGGTGTAATGCTTACACAGATGATATTTGCTACCATGATTAAACTATTTGCTAACCTTAAAGAATTAGGTTTTGCTAGATAGTTTCATTGTCGGGTTTTGAAAAATGGGTATTGCATTGATCACAATATTAGAATGGCACTTATGGTAGCTTACAGTAAGTGCAGTGTCATGGATGATGCATTTCAATTGTTTTCTATGATGCATGGGGTTTAGAATGTTGTGTCATGGACAGCCATGATCAGTGGGTACTTACAGAATGGTGGAACAAGGCAAGTAGTGAATTTATTTTACCAAATGAACAGGGAAGTTGTTAGACCCAACCATTTCACTTATTCTACCATCCTTATGGCTCAACCTGCCATTTCTACTTTCCAAATACATGCACAAGTCATTAAAACTAATTATGAGAAATCACCTTTAGTAGGAATTGCACTTTTAGATGCTTATGTTAAGATGGACTGCATTGATGAAGCTGTAAAAGTATTTGAATTGATTAACAAGAAGGACATTGTGGCATGGTCAGCAATGGTAGCTGATATGCTCAAAAAGAAGACACAGAGGGAGTAGTTAAAATATATCTTTGGTTGGCAAAAGAGGGTGTCAAACCAAATGAGTTTACCTTTTGTAGTATCGTTAATGCTTGTGCTACACCTTCTATAGCGATAGAGCAGGGGAAACAATACCATGCTTGCTCAATCAAATTAGGATTAAATAATGCTTTATGTGTAAGTAGTGCTCTTGTAACCATGTATGCCAAGAGAGGAAATACTGAAAGTGCAAGTACAGTTTTCAAGAGGCAAGGTGAGAGAGACTTAGTTTCATGGAACTCAATGATCTCTGGATATGCACAATACGGTCATGGGAAGAAGGCTCTTGAGATGTTTGAGGAAATGAGAAGAAGAAACTTGGAAATGGATGACATAACATTCATTGGAGTGTTTTCTGCATGTACTCATGTAGGCTTAGTGGATGAAGGCCAAAGATACTTTAACATGATGGTCAAAGATCACAACATTGATCCAACAATGGAGCATTATTTTACATTGTTGATCTATATAGCCAAGCTCGAAAAGGCCATGGATGTCATAAATGGGATGTCATTCCCTGCAGGTGCAACTGTGTGGCGAACTCTCTTGGCTACTTGCCGTGTTCACCACAAAGTAGAGTTAGGAAAACTTGCAGCAGAAAAGCTCATTTCACTTCAGCCATAAGACTCGGCTGCATATGTCTTACTACCTAATATTTATGTTGCTATAGGAAATTGGCAAAAGAGAGCTAAGGTGAGGAAGTTGATGGATGACAGAAATGTGAAAAAGGAAGCTGGGTACAGTTGGATTGAATTTAAGAACAAGACTTACTCATTCTTGACTGGTGATCTTTCACATTTCTCGTCAGATCTTATTTACTCTAAACTTGAAGAATTAAGTATTCGGCTGAAGAATGCAGGATATCAGCCTGATAAAAATTATGTGCTTCACGACGTTGAAGAGGAACACAAAGAAACCATCCTTTCTCAGCATAGTGAGAGACTGGGCATTGTTTTTGGATTAATTGCTACACTTGCAGGAACTCCTATACAAATTGTGAAGAACCTTAGGGTCTGTGGAGACTATCACACTGTTATTAAGTTAATATCAATGTTTGAAGCTAGAGAAATTGTGGTCAGAGACTTAAACCGATTCCACCACTTTAAAGGAGGTTAATGCTCATGTGGGGACTATTGGTGACAATACATTTGGGAAATGGGTTCTACCTAAAGTTTTCCAAGGGTTTCTCACATCAACAAGACAATTCTTAAGCAAATGAGCCACATAACTTCTACATGCTCACATTGCAAAGAGTAGCACAAGGATTAATATCCTAAACGTTGGAAATGTCAAGGCTTACGAAGCAATATAATTGATATATCCTAGAGTAGATTCTTGTAGTGATTGTGGGTTTGATGCTCGTTCACAGTAAAGAAGAAATTCATATATCAAGCTTTAAAAATGTATGATGGATGACTACATGAGTGGACAATTTGAAACTTTTTGTGTCATTATGGCAGGAGGTTGATATCTTCAGTTTTTTAATTTGAAGGTACTTTTTTCCATTTTGTAGCTAAGTGCTAACACATTGGCTTGAGACATGTGGCAATTACCTTTAGATACTTGGGAATGGTCCCTTTCGTACGATTCTATTTAATGGATTTTCTAAGTGTAATTTGGTCAATATGTCAACTTAAAAAATCAAATATATTTCTTTTCAAAAGTATGGAATAAGATAATGCTAGATAATCTCTTCACATGCATACTTTTGAGATTATAGGGCATAGAATTAATGGGAGTTATATTGATTTGAGGACCTAAATGTAGTTAACCCTATTTCACTTCCATTGTCTTCAGTATTTATTGTAGGTGATTATCAAAGTTACCTTACCCACTTCTTTTCCTTTTATTTATCTATGCATAGTAGTCTTGTCTTTTGTTATTAGTATTACCTCATGCTGAAGATGCTACCATAGCGTGGTTTGAGGGGAAAAAAAGTATCCCCTTTGGAAACTTAAGGTTAAGGCAAAGCCCAAGAATAAGAGCCCATGGTAGTTAATTAGGTTATTAGTATTTTATTTTATGTTTTATATTGTTTATCTAGGGCCAAAGAAATTTTTGTAATTTTTTAATTGTTGGGCATGGGCGATAGTTGTGGGCCTTGGGTTTTATTTTATTAATAAGTCTTATTTAGTTTATGAGTTTTTATGCATGAGTTTGATTCAATTCAATTAGGATATTTTTTACTATTCAAAGTAAAGTCCTAGTTGTATTATTAGTATATCTAACTTTGTTATTGTACTCAAAGAAGGAGGAGTTAATCAATAAAAGATTTAGTGTTTTGAGTATTAAGACGTGTTGGTCTTATTGTTCTTTTCTTCTTTTCTCACATCTCTTTTTGTCCTTTTTGGTATGTTGTCACTATTCATATGAACTGTTCATGCTGTTGTTCTCAGATTGTATGAATAATTGATTTCTGTTTCTTCTTAACTCTTTGTTACCCTAAATCAATTCTTTTTTCTTCCCTACAAACCCTAGTCAGTCCTGAACCCTAACCCTTCTTTCCAAAAGTTCTAAAACTTAACCCACCACAAGCACACATAAGCAAATTCTTTAATTTGTCCTACATCACATGTATTTTGACTGCCAATGTTGCGGATACATGAATGTAATCTGTAGCTTTTACATTGCCTAAAAATGTTGGCAAGATTATGTTTATAAGTGCAAAGGCAATGATGCATACTATTAATGTTTCCTCAATGACAAGATGTTTTTAACATTTTTTTTTTCTTACAACCCACCAGAAGAGGGGGTTGGGTGGAAGATTTGAATCTAGGTTCATAAATGTAGTTAACCCTGAAAGACATCTTTTCCTCAATGATTTGAGGAACTAAATGAAGTTAACCCTATTTGACTTCCATGGTCTTCATAAATGTGCATCTTGTTTCCTTAATGACAAGATGTTTCTGGGGGGGGGGGGGGGGGGGGGGGTGGAGATTTGAATCTAAGTTCTCTTCTCTTCCATTGGAGAACTGGGAAGTGCCACTCAGCAATAAGGCTCTTGGCAGATGTTTCTTAACATTTACTATTTCTTGCGAACAAAGTGATAAGGTAAACTTCATGTTTCATGTTATGATTTGAGGGTACCATGAATGGAAGTATGAAGCCTCAAATGGTTTTGGAAACTTTATAGTCATTCCACATAATATTCTTGACATTTAACTACAAAGATGTGAGAGTATAAATTCTAAGTTACTTGCTCATAAACCTTGTTTATGCGAATTTAAAACTTCCATGCCAGTTGCTTTACATTTTGCCTCTCTTTCTCTCTCTCTCTCTCTCTCTCTCTCTCTCTCTCTCTCTCTTTTCCTGAATGAAGCCTGTCTCCATCTTAAACCCTCTTTGAAAATAAGATGTTCCAATATAAAACCATGACTATAAGAACTAACATGTTCCTTTCTCACATTACACAACAGAACTATACCTCTTTACATACGTTAAAATCTAAAATGTTGGGAAATTTTAGACCTCGGTTGATAGAATTAACAAGTTTTAAATCTAAGTTATTAATTAAGTTGAACAAACAAACATCAATATCATGTCAAATATAAGTGTAGCGAAAAAGTAAATAAGACAAGATATGATGATCTAGGAAAACCAATGAAACCAACCAGTTTCACAGTAAAAAACCTGGGGGGAAACCTTCCTGAAAAACAATTCACTATAGTAAAGAGAAGTTTCAGATCTAGTATAAAACCTTTGTCCCTAAACTCTACAATCCCCGTAGATAAACTCACTGTAGAAACCTTCTACCGCTTCAGAACCTCTGAACTCTTCAATATATGAACGTCACCCTTTGATACACGGATCCCAGTACGTGACTCACAAATTGCACGAATCTCAGTATGTGACTCACTCACTAACTTGAGGAAGAAGAATGTTAGCTGCAAATTTCTTCACTTTATCAACAATGAATATCAAGAAGCACTTGGTTATAAAACCCTAAAGGGCAAAAGACACAGTAACTTCTTTTTGAGAGAATAAGGTTTCGGTCACCTTTTGCATATGTTCTCCTTGTATTCTCTTATGTGACGGCCTCTAAAATAAGCCTTATATATGTCTAGGGTTGTGAGAAAAGAAACCCTACACAAATACATAAACATGGGCCGAAAATCAGATCTAGAAATCTGAATTCCCGTAACCTCGATAGATACCTCGATCGATCGAGCAGCTATTGAGATTCATTCATTAAATCTTGATAGATAGCTATCTGTAGAGCAGCTATCGAGCTATCTGTCCGCAGGTGTTCAACTATCTGTCCGCAGATGTCCAGCTATCTGTCCAGCTATCTGTCCAGCTTTAGTGAGCACCTTTTCTTCACTTGTTTCTTGGTCTAATCTTCATGGCTTTAATACTAGACTTGAACAACATATTCTTTGAAGTATTAAACACATCCTAGATCTACCCAAATACAAGTAAAGTGCATTTTGTCAAAAGATTAGCCAAATACATAAAATATATCCTTAACATAAAAGTTGCTGAAATAGAACTTCATAGCTGAAAGAGCAAACTGTTTTAGATAGAAGGATCATGCCATATTTTTGGATATATGTAGCAAGAGTAGTGGATGAGATAATGACTAAAATAAAATCAATATTGCGAACATATGTAATTGATTGCTTGTTCCTACACAGAAACCACATTGAGACCAATAGGACTCCTGACCCTATGGATACTGTTGCTCCATGTCAAGGACCAAAACACAAAGCTCCCATTGTAAAATCAATATTGCGAACATGAAATCAACCCTGAAAGACATCTTTTCCTTGACCTTTGTAAACTTAAGTTTAGCAAGTGTAACTTTGACTTCAACACCAATTGGGTAATCAATAGATGCAACATATACTGTTGGATCTTTACCATAATATGTGACTGTTTTATAAAGTGATAAACTTCTGTTCATATTGGCAACACCAATTGAAGGGTAATTAAAATTGTTGGAAGGTGTAAGAGGGTTGTTGCAGTGTACTAGTTCCCCTTTAAGGTTCTTCAATTGTGTAGGGCTTACTCCAATGCTACATAGAAAATTGATGATGTCATGGGAGTTGAAATCATACACAAGTCCCGGATTTAATGCTCCAGTGGAGCTAATGTGTCCGGATCTGTAGTCAAAAGGTGTGGTTGGAGTTCCATTTAGATCTCTTCCAATTGCATGTTGACTGTTATCTAGGACCATTGTTGTGGTAATCCATAGATTTTATAGAATCAGAAACATAAGTAAATTTGTAATTATTTGACATTATATTGTAAAACAACTTACCTATTGTCATTATTGCTGACATTATGGCTACTGGACTCCAGGAAGGTTGGTACGATTTTAAATTGCTACAACTGCAGAAACATGTGGGCAAGACATTGAGGTGCCAGAGATTATGTTATAATCGACAGATAGTTCAGCAATTGCTGTAGTTGCTACTGTAGACCATGCTACCAAATTATTCAATCTAGGTCCTATGATATCTTGTTGCAATAGAAATTATGCATCTTTTGGTAAGAGTTTATGGAGTTAACTTTTCTATATCTACATGTGGTGGTCAAGATATTGCATTACTTCTATCCCTTTTTTCCCATTATGTTGGCATAATCTTTTGTTTCTTGAAGCATTTTGAGTTAATGTGCACAAGTATAAATTTAGAAGACTAAATAAACTTAACTTAATAATATCTGTAGTTATAATATTTGGCCTTATGGAAGAAAATACAACCACATTTGGTGCAGGTTTGATGTTCAGAACTGTTATAGTTGGGGAGATTTTACCAACTGGATTCCTTTAATGACAGAAGTAGTTGCAATCAACTTGAACTATTGAATTATTATTATTTTTTAAATAGTGAATCCATGTTTAACTAATTTTCAGTTGCATTTATTTTGAAGCTTTTCCATTCTTTCATGGACAAATGTTTTTAGCATACAAAGCTTGAAAAACTCAATTTTCTGAAATCATGTATGCTTGAAGCTCTTCTGATTCTTTTTGACCGATTAAAGTGCCTAGGATGACTAACTGAAAGCCAACATCTTTGATAGATGGATCAATGAGTGTCAATCCAACAGCACCAGCTTGTCTTAAAAAAAATGCTTTTTTCTCTTCGGTTATCAGTAAAGGTTTCAATCGTGCACACCATGATTTTCCCCTTAACTAGGGTTTGGTCCAACGCATTGTTCTTGCAAAAGCTAATACAGAAAGGAAAGGAGCAAAAGTTTTTAAAACAAATAGATCAATGATGGGATGGCAACTTAGAGGTGTTGGGTGGTTGAGCATCAAGAAATCAGAATATATGTATACAAGATGATTAAACTATAAGATGCTTAAGAATACAAAATTGGAAAGTCTTAGTTTAGGATAATAATTTTTTTTGAAAAAAAAAAAATTTTCCTTTTTACTTGTAAAAAATTCATTTTAGTATGAACATTAAGATGCTTAAGAAAAAAAAAATCGTATAATTTAGGAAGAAAATAAAAAATATGTACAAGACTTCCATATTGATAGAATTTGAATTTGCATAAAATGTAACTGGATTGATTTTAATAGATTGACCACAGCTGAGTAGAAACAAAATTCTAGAGAAATTGTTATTTTCCCATCAAACACAGAAGATACCTGGCATTCTTTGCTGTAACTCCAGGAGCAGCTGCAGCACTCCTAGCTATCAAACCATAATAAGCTTCCATCTTGATTGGGTTTAAAGAGAAACCCTGAGAGCACGAAATTTCCATTTTGAATAAAAATTTTTCCTATATAACTTTATATTTGATAAAGAGGTGGGGTGGAATATACCAAATTTACCTTTAGAACTTTTGAATTTCCAAGATAAACAATTGAATGGAAATCCCTATCCACTGAGCTTGCAGCAACAGTAAGAATCCAAGGAGCAACGTTGGTTGCAGTACCTGGGAAAGCTGAGTTTCCAACTGTATGAATCTCCATAACGATTTCTTTTTAACTCATCCAATTTAGTATCACTTAGTCTATGGCCAAGTTCTTTCACCTCAAAATGGAAGTAGCCACGGACCCATCCAAGAAACAGGCAAAAAGTGAATATCCATCAGGACACCTGTTTATACTGATACAAAAACTGTTCTATATTATTTTCTCATCAAATATGGATTTATTCCAAGCTTAGTATCATTTCTTCACACAAGTTTAGACTGTAAGGCCAAATGAATTCTTTTTTTGATGAGTAAAAAGAGAACGAATTAATAGCAAAAGTAATTTAGTTTGATCAAAGCATAGAAACAAATTTTAGAGAGAGAGAGAGAGAGAGAGAGAGAGAAACCAAATGAATTCTAGAACTATATATAATCCCAGTATAAGAAATTAAGAAAAATTGTTTCCATAGAACTTTAAAACCTAATATCCTGACTTGACTTATAGTACCAGTTCTTATATTGCAGATTGATGCATATGTTCTCCACTGATGCGAAATCAATGTTCCCTTTATGGTAGTAGAATGAAGGAGATTAATACAGTGTAGGACTTGGAAAAGGTGTCAAGGATGGATTTACCTTTTCTATTTTTGGTCTGGTGCAATATACCAAAATTTTCTAGGTAGTGTGATAAGGAACCTACCCATTAAGTTGTGTTTGATGCATGGTGTGAAATACTATCATTTTGCCCCTGAAAAATAAGACCTTCCTACAATGTTCTTACCTATTTGGCTTACATGAGTTGCAGTGTATGTCTACCTGGGAAGATTTTTATTGAATTTGAAAGATGGATCCTTTTAAGTTCTGTTTTAGGATGTATTCTACTTTTGGATGCCAATGGTGGGGGAAAGATTTTGACCTTCACGTAGTTGTGAAAGGAAGAAAGTGTTAGTTTGTGCTGAAGCATTTTGCCCCTTTTTTATTCTGTTCTATTACTTCACTGTATTTTTTAGGGCGCTTAATTTCATACTTGACCTAGAATTCTTCTCAGTTGTTTGTTTACACATCCCTATGATTGAGTAAGTGTTAAATTTGATTGATAAGGCATCTAGAGACAATTCAATACAAATCTCTTCCCACTGATGAAGAACATGATTATAGCGGTAATGGGAGAAGATAATACGACCCTCAATTTGACTATAAACCCAAAACAATTAAAATATGTGCTGGAAGGACTAATGCAGTGACTAATTACTTCAAACCATCAATGAAACATTGCTAAGAGTAGCATCAGCATTTTGATAAATAAGAAAAAATACTTGGTATACAAGTAGACAATGAAAGACAAGAAAATACAAGGGCATGAGATCAAACCAATACAGAATTACAGATAGCAATCACATATATAAAAATCAAGCATCAGTAGTATTTGTAAGCTTCATTGCAATGAAGGGATCATTATTAGGATTGACATCCTGCCCTATATGGCACTGCACCAATCTCTGCAAATTAGCCATCCTTCTCTTCATAAAAAAACATAGCCAACGCCCACTTATCCTCGGTGCTATTAACTTGGTTTTAACTTCCTAATACGAATAGCATTCATCCTCTGGTGCCTGCTACCACTCATCACATAACCAAGACCCTCAAACTTCTGAATCTCCTTCGTGGACAAACCCACTTCTCCTCTCCGTAGAATACACTTCCCTTGCACTGTCTCTCCAAATTGGCAAAATGATCCACAATCGTGTCCCAGGATCATAGGGAGGAATGTCCATGGTTTGGCACCAAAACGTGCTTAATAGTTGACTTGCAAGAATCTTGTGTGGAACGGCTGAATCTTGTGGGTTTGGAGGTGAAGAAAGAAATTAAACCAAACCAATTTTGGTGCTATAAATTTACAAATATGGATCAATTTGCCTTGTCCATGGCTAATTAGCTTTAGCACAACTGAAACCTCTTCTCCCTATAAGTTTATGGAGAATGAGGTAATGGGTTCAAGACCCATTGTGTGCGTGTAACTTACCAATTTTAATTAAAAAAAATACCTTCTCTATAATATGGAATATTTGGCTAGCGGATTAAGATAACAAATCTGGCATTACATGGAAATCCTGTCATGCTCAAAAGGCAACTACGAATAGATAATAACCAGAAATGCCTTCATCCAAGTCATAGCAAGTTCCGTAAAACAAATAATATTTAGCTCCTTTCTAATACTTGAATAACTAAGGGATTGCATTCGGAAGAGATCCAAAGCATATAGCCAAAAAAAAGAAAGAAAAAGGAAAATGGACACTAGAATAACATGCATAGTAATAGCTCCATCCTCCCAAATATACTAATAACTCTAAAAAAAAAAAAGCATTCAAGTAGGATTTGTTAAGCACATTATTTATTAATAATTTCTAACATAGTTATCATACGAAGCATAAAACACATAAGCTTCAGGTTATATCTGATATCCCTCGTTGTCAATGTTGCACCTCTATTTGACATACTATTAGAACACATATGTCCACATATACTTTATCTTCGTAAAAAATTACAAAAAATGGAGATTAAGAATATGTAAACCAATGGTGAGGTTGTCAAAAAATTTATCAAATTGAACATTGTTGAATTTCACACACACACACACACACACACACACACACACACACACACACACACATATCAAAACCTTCCACATAAATATGTAAACATTAAAGAGAGACGTTCCAAATTTATTGTCAATCAATGAAGGCCCCCTTTTTTTGAGAATTTGGATGCTGGATTGCAGTGCATATATTGGCAGACACAGAACATCTATATTTTTAACAGGAAAAATTTGTTTCATTAATGCATTTCACTTTGTCATCTCTAGTCCCAGAATCCTTAACCCATTGAATACAAAATTTCACAAACATTACTAGATGCGGGAATCTCACATTACCAAGCACTTAATTCTAGGAATCTAAGTTTCCAAGAATGCTGATTTTCAAAGGAATAATAGTATTTTGTAAACCCAATGACACCTAAAAATAATTCTAACAAAATATAAAAATAAAACTAATGAACAAAACCCACAAAGTGTAAACAAAAATATAATTGCGATATTAAAAAGAGCTTAACGTAATAGAATATGCCAGACTTTGCACCAAATAACTACTTAGTTACTAAGAAACCAGATATCTCTTTAGTTATCAAGAAATATGAGTCAACAGATAGCAATAATTTAAGAGCAATTAAAGAAATACATACCCTATTGTGGACCAAGTTGCAAGTGTTGATGATGTCACATTGCATTTCATCATCTAGTATTTTTATTGCCTACCATCAAATGTTGTATAAGAGCTAAAAATTACTAACTGATAAAGAAATAAAATAGTTGTGTCACAATAGAGTTTCTACTAATATGGTATTGAAGGAAAGAGTCAAGCAAAATTACTTTAAATATTGCTCTCTCAAGACTTGTCGTTAAAGAAGTAATAATAATGTCCCACAAGGGGGAGGGGGGAAGCATCATCTCTATGACAATTTCACACCTTTGAAATGCTACAGAAATTTCATACAGTATAGACATGAAAATGAGAGTGAAAAATGAGGTCGAAAGTTGCCCCTGATGAACAAGAAAACTTCTTGACAAAAGCTTAATATGATCCCTAGCCTTAATGATAACATATGGGTCCCTGGTCTTGCTGGTTGTTGAAACTATCATGGACCCTTCAACCTAACAAACATGAATCATACAAATATTAGAAAAACACATATACATTAGTAATGCTAACAATAATTCACATTTGGCTCATTACCAGCAATGTAATCAGATTAATTTCCACTAAACAAACGAATCCATAAAAAATTCTCTTAAAAGCAGTAATTCGTTTGCCAAAAATAATTAATTAAAAAAGAAGAAGAAACATTTACAGAAACTTACCTGATTAAGTTCACATGAAATGCCATACTCTTTCAAACCGGATTTCACAGTTGGCCAGACCTCTTGCAAGTACTTCCTTACACAAGGCCATTGAAAAGCCAGAAACCTGAAATCAGCCAAATACCCAAAAAAGAAAAATAAAACAATAATGAACCAACTGCTAATTTGGATTTGACCTCTGTATCCAAGAAAGAGAGTGGAGAAGGAGCTGACTTCAAGCATTTTGGTTTCATTCCAAGACAAGTCAAACTTGTCGATCTTCTCGTGATAAATGTTGGGGTCATTATCCACGGTTTCATGCTTTGCCTTATGCTATATTTTCGACTGCTGTGAAATGTCACGATTGTTCTCATGCTCCATCATCCAATTCCTCTTTTCTTATATGGACAACTATAATTTTGCATTCATAATGAAATTATATATAACACTAATTTCTATATAATTTCATTATGAATGCAAAATTATAACACTAATGAAGGGTGGTTGGAGAGGAGGTTTGAGAAGGACAAGATTCTATCAATAATTAGAGATATGGAAGGGGATAAAGCTCTAGGTCAAGATGGTTTTTCTATGGCCTTTTTCCATCATTGTTGGAGAGTAGTAGAAAGAGATGTTTTAGCGGTCTTTGAAGAGTTCTATTAGTACTGTAAGTTTGAGAAATCTCTTAATGCTACCTTTATAGCTTTGATTCCTAAGAAGAATGATGCCTCTAAAATTCGTGATTTCAGGCCTATTAGTTTGGTGGGAAGTATATATAAAGGTTTTGGCAAATAGATTGAAAGTAGTGTTAGATCAATTGATATCTAAATCTCAGAATAGTTTTGTGGGAGGTAGGTAGATCATTGATTCAGTTCTCATTGCCAATGAGTGTGTTGATAGCAAAATGCAGAGTAAGATTCTAGGGGTGATTTGTAAGTTAGAAATTGAGAAAGCTTATGACAACGTGAGTTGGGAGGCATTTCTGAAGTTGTTTAAAGAAAATAAGCGTTGGGGAGAAATGGTGTAGTTGGATTCGAACCTTTATCTCTACAGTGCAGTTTTCTATATTGGTCAATGGGTCTCTAGCTGACTTCTTTGGTGGTTCTAGAGGTTTGAGATAAGGGGATCCGTTGTCTCCCTTGTTATTTTTAGTTATGATGGAGGTGTTTAGTAGGATGGTGAAGAGAATAGAGGGGGCAGGTTTACTTAGTGGCTTTAGAGTGGATGGTAAGAGGGGTAAAGGAGAATGTGTTTCACATTTGCTGTCTGCAGATGATATTATTTTGTTTTGTGATGCAAAGGTGGAGCATGTATTACATGTTCGATTGCTGCTACTTTGTTTTTAGGCTGTGATTGGTTTGAAGGTTAACGTAGCTAAAAGTGAAATTGTAACGACCCAAGGGAAAGCGCTAGCCACAGCTGCATTATATCTCAAAAAGACTAGTCACAATTAAGGCTCCTTGTAGTTGTTAATAAGCCCAGTTTAACCCAGTAAATACCCGATATGAGACTCATCACACACCCACACACATCACATAATCAATCAAACTGGGGCATCACAATCTCCCCCACTTAAATCCCTAACGTCCTTGTTAGGGCCCACTTTGTGGGGTAGTGTCTCTGAGCCCACACGGGATTACCGGGCTAGCTCTGATACCATATGTAACGACCTAAGGGAAAGCGCTAGCCACATTTGCACTATACCTTAACAGGACTAGTCACAATTGAGGCTCCTTGTAGTTGTTAATAAAGCCTAGTTCAACCTAGTAAATACTCGATATGAGACTCATCACATACCCACACACATCACATAATCAATCAAATTGGGGCATCACATAAATGGTTCCGATAGAAGAGGTAAATAATGTGCATGCCTTGGTAGAGATATTGGGTTGTAGGGTTGGGGCCTTGCCAATAGTTTATCTTGGTATGTCGTTGGGGGCGTTCCATAAGTCCCCCTCTATTTGGAACCTTATTTTAGAGAAAATTGAACGGAAGTTAGCAGGGTGGAAGAAGTTGCATTTGTTGAAAGGTGGTAGGCTAACATTGCTTAAAAGTATGCTATCTAGCCTCCCCACTTATTTTTTATCTCTGTTCACCATTCCTACACATGTGGCAAACAAAATTGAGAGGCTGTAAAGGGACTTCCAATGGGGTGACCCTAAGACAATTTATTGGGTCGTGATAAGGTGTGTATGCTTATTGCTAATGGTGGTTTAGGTATTAGGAAATTAACCACTTTCAATAAAGTTTTACTAGGAAAGTGGCTTTTGTGTTTTGGGATCGAGGAGAATAGGCTTTGGAGGAGGGTGATAGCTTTGAAATTTGGAGCAATATAAGGGGGGTGGACCTCTAAGTTGGGACGGGGTGTTCATGGGAGTGGTTTGTGGAGAAGTATCCAGATGGGTTAGGAAGTTTTTAACAAAAATGTCCAATATAAGGTTGGGGTGGGGGACAGAGTGAAATTATGGACAGACAGGTGGTATGGAGATCTTCCTCTCCATTTGGCTTTTCCAGTCTTGTACAAGTTTGCTGCAAACAGAAAAGTTTCCGTAGAATCATCTTTGATATGTCAAGGAGAAAAGAATAGGAGAACTTGGGATGTTCGTTTCATTCAGGGTCCTAATGATTGGGAGGCAGATGTGGTGGATGATTTCTTTTGATTCTTGGCATCCAATTTACTTTCGACTGATGGTGATCATTTGAGAAGGAAGTTAATAAAAAATGGGGATTTTACTATCCACTCATATCATCATAAGTTACATAGCTCTTCTTCTGTTTTTTTTTTCCATGAAAATGTATTTGGAAAGTTAAGGCACCCCGGTGTGTCTCTTTCTTTGTTTGGACAGCTACATGGGATAGGATCCTCACAAGTAATAACTTGCGGCTTAGGGGCTTTGACTTCGTTGATTGGTGCATTATGTGTCATTGATGTGGTGAGACAGTGGATCATTTGTTGTTACATTGTGGAAAGACTTATCGGCTCTGGTGCTTTATCTTTAGAATTTTTGGGATTTCATGGGTTCCCTCACGTATGGTGTCAGATTTTCTATTTAGTTGGTGGAATTGGTTGGGGAAGCATTCATCTTACATTTGGAACCTAGTTCTGTTGTGTTTGATGTGGTGTATTTGGAGGGAATGCAATCGGCGGACGTTTGAGGATTTGGATAGATCTGAGGACCAATTGCTTGCTCTTTTTTTTGGTTCCCTTTTTGATTGGGCTAGGGCTTGGGGACTCACATCCAATGACTCTCTTCCTTTATTTCTTAGCTCTCTTCTTCTTTGTAATTAATGCCTTTTTATGTTTTTACTTTTCCATCTTTTTGGTAGTTTTGATATGCTGGTGCTAATTTGCATTTTGTAGTTTTTTTTAATATACATTTTTCTTACCTATCAAATATATAACACTAACTGCAAATTCCATCCACTAATTCTCTTGACAAAACCAATCAAGCCACTTGAAGAAAAAAAACATCATAATATTAGGAAGTGCTTCCAAATATACATAAGCCTACATTACCCAAAAACAAGATCACACTTTATATTTACCCTTTTAGCTAGGATTCAAAAGTTGTTGCAGAAAACCATAGAAAGCTTACATAAGAAATTGCATTGAGTAGCATCTAGCTAAAACGATGCAAACAAACCCCTCCAATACACAATCAGATCCAATCAAACTAAAACCAAGGAAGATATAGCCTAGATAACGTCCATGTGAGTTGCATTTTAAATTTTTCTTAGCTTCTGATAGTATGTTCATATGCTATAAAGGTCACTATTCTTATTGTACTCACATGTAATGGATCGTTCCCTTTTTTCCCCTTGGAGATAAATCAATGATCACATAAAACTAAAGAGAAAGAGAAAGTATTCTATTGATATATGTAGCCTTGCCTCAGCTATATTTTTGCATTCATAATGAAATTATATAGCAAACTAACTGGAAGTACCATCCACTGATTCTCTTGAAAAAACCAATCAAGCCACTTGAAGAAAATAATAGCAATAAAACGAAGTGCTTCCAAATAAAAATAAGCCTACATTACCTATAAACAAGAGCACACTTTATAATTACCCTTTGTCTGTATATATTATTGATAAATATTTTTTCCCCTTGTATTGTAGGGGGAAGGAAGGCCGCATTTTGTATAGGAGGCAGTTTTTTTGAAAATATTTTGAAGCTTTTTTGGACAGATGTGTAGCTTTTCTAATTATACATGAACTCTTGTCTTGCTTATAGGAAGGAAAATTTAGCATCTGTGTAGGCTTTCCTTTCTATAAGTTATAGACTTGTTAACTATAGATAATAGAATAGTTCTTAAATGCTTTAGGAAAGCTATTTTTTGAAAATACTTATAGTATTTCATAATTGTAACTAATTATATATACTGCTGGGAATATTGCCTACTGCCTTGGTAGTTTACTGCCTTGCATCCTTGTGTAGTAACTGCCTTCTCTACTGCCTCTATGGCTTACTATATATATATATGTGTGTGTGTGTGTGTGTGTGGAATTATGAAGATGTAGTATTTTTAGTAATGCTTGCTGCTGTGTGGTTTTGGAAATTTAGTTAATGTGTGGAATGGTTGGTAGATTTAATATGTGTTCAGATTGACAGATTGACTTTTATATGCCTAAGTTTTCTTGAGACAATTTTGAGGTACTGCCTAGGCCTTAAGACTTAGGCAATTTGGAAAATATTTGTTATAATGTGTGGATGATTAACAGATGGTAACAAAATGGTATTGCATTTTTATTTGTTTGATTAATGCCTAGGTTTTACATGCTATTGATGTTTAACAGGTACCCAGGTTTTACTTTGTGTTTTTTTGTTCCCAAATGTCAATACTCAATTATGTGGGTTATGGGAAGTATGAATTTGGACAAATTCAAGCAGAGTTGGTGGCTCATTTTAAAAGAAATGAAGTAAAAAATAGGCCCAAATTGATGTGACAAGATTCAACAACTATTAATTCCTTGTAATTTAGAAAAGCCCAATAATTTCGGCCAAAAAAAAAGCCCAAAAATTAAATCCAAGAAAATTTACAAATTTGGCCCAATAAGAGGTCCAACCCGTTCAAACTGATGATCTAACTCGGCAAGTCTGATCCGTATTTCAGTTGAGAGTGGGTTGAGCCCAAACCTGGTCTAACTCGACCCGTGGACAGCCCTAATGGAGTGGGTGATTGGGGTAAGAGAGAGAAAAAGAGATTGAAATATTTTCCAAATTTTTTTTTACAGAGTTGGAGAGACGTAAACCAATTTTTTATGTGTTAAAGGGGTTATTTTACCCTCAACTTTAAAAATATTTTCGTGTTAACCATCATTTTCAACAACAAACACCTAAAAATAGAAAAAATACTTAATATATATATATATATATATATATATATATATATATTTACAGTCTAATCAAATGGAGCCTAAAAGAACAAATATTGCTAAAAACTGAAAAAAAAGAAAAGAAAAGAAAAAGACAATTGACTTACAGTGACAAACTTCAAAGGTAGAAGTTTCTTTCTTCTTCGTTAAAAGGTTTGGCAACCTTAAAATGTGAAGTACTTTAAAACTTAAAAAAGAACCTAGTCAACCAACCTGCTACCAACCTGCTATAATATAAGATTCTAGCACGTATGTTATTATTTATAACGTTAAGGGTATCCACATTAGTAGATGAAAACTTATCATCTATTCTGTACAAAAAAAAAGCTACATTTTCTATTTTATATATCTATTTTTACAAAATAACTACGTTAGTTCATCTATAATACACTATATTTTATATATATTTTTTAATATTATTTTACACATCCATTAACCTTTGTGTGTGCACGCGCGTGGTTAAAAGAACATAAATAAGACAAATTAGGAAGCCAAAATGGCTCTTCTCAAAAAAAAAAAAAAAAAAAAAAAAAAAAAAAAGAAAAAAGAAGGAAGCCAAAATGGCTGAAAACTTACAATAATTAATCCCATTAACATAGAGAATAACAACTCCTTAACAAAGTTTGGGGCTGAATCCCATCAAAAAAAAGAAAGAAAGTTTGGGCTGAATTAAAAATACAAAATTCTTCCTCCATCGTGCTACCATTCCCTGCAAGCGCATCAGCACTACGATTTACTTCCCGCACATGGCTCACCCTGGCATGAGGAATTTGGCTTAGCAGCAACCTGCAATCCATGCTGAGTTGGATAGCTAAAAACAGCCCATCCCTAAGAGCCCAACACTCTCCTAACATGCTGGTACCAATTCCATTAACCTATTCTTCTTCTTCTTTCTTTTTCTTTCTCTTTTCTCTGCCGTTTCCTCTTTCTTTTCTTCCTTTTTCTCTCACGGTCAAAACCCAGAAGCACCATCACAAGCACTCCATCAACACCACAACCTCACAAGCACCACAACGCCTCTTTAATCCAGAAGAACCGAGCAAAGCCCACATCACCGATTAAACCCACATCACCGATCAACCATTGAAACCCACATCACCGATCAACCATCAAAACTCACATCACCGATCAAACCACATCACCGATCAACCATTCAAACCCACATCAGAGAGAGCATAACATGACTCTGTGTTCCTCTTTAAGGACGCTCACAAAGCAAACACTGAACACACTCAAACTCTTTCATTTCACATACCACACTAATCTTCTGTCTCATTCCCATGCCAATGCCATTGCCTTTGACCCCTGGGCTGCAGATTCCAGCTTCGTTGACCATGCACACCACCCGTTCGACAAAAGTACTCAGAAAGACCTTTCAAACTATAATCACTTGCTTTTCGAGTACTCTCGCACTCATTGTAACCAAGAGGCTCTCAATATCTTTGTGAGTCTTCATCATTCGAGTTTACCTGTTGATGGGTCGACCATGTCGTGTGTGTTGAAGGTCTGTGGATGCTTGTTTGATCAAAAAGCGGGCAGGCAGGTGCATTGTCAATGTATAAAATCTGGGTTTGTGGATGATGTTAGTGTTGGGACTGCTCTTGTTGATATGTACATGAAAACTGAGAATTTAGGAGGTGGGAGGAGAGTTTTTGATGAGATGGGTGAGAGAAATGTGGTGTCTTGGACTTCATTGCTCTCCGGTTATGTACGGAATGGGCTGAACGATTTGGCCTTAGAATTGTTCTTTTTAATGCAAGGCGAGGGTATTAAGCCTAACCCTTTTACTTTTGCAACTGTTTTTGGAGCTTTGGCAGACGATGGTATGGTTAAGAAGGGAATTCATGTCCACACAATAGTAATAAAGAATGGTTTTGAGTCTACCGTGTTTGTGTGCAATTCTTTAATTAATATGTATTCAAAGTCAGGGATGGTTAGAGATGCTAGAGCTGTGTTTGATAGTATGGAGAAGAGGGATGAGGTTTCGTGGAACGGTATGGTTGCAGGCTGTGTTACAAATGGACTTGACTTGGAAGCTCTCGAAATGTTTTATCAAATGCGACTTGCAGGTGTAATGCTTACACAGATGATATTTGCTACCATGATTAAACTATGTGCTAACCTTAAAGAATTAGGTTTTGCTAGACAGCTTCATTGTCGGGTTTTGAAAAATGGGTATTGCTTTGATCATAATATTAGAACGGCACTTATGGTAGCTTATAGTAAGTGCAGTGTTATGGATGATGCATTTCAACTATTTTCTATGATGCATGGGGTTCAGAATGTTGTGTCATGGACGGCCATGATCAGTGGGTACTTACAGAATGGTAGAACAAGGCAAGCAGTGAATTTATTTTGCCAAATGAACAGGGAAGGTGTTAGACCCAACCATTTCACTTATTCTACCATCCTTACGGCTCAACCTGCCATTTCTACTTTCCAACTACATGCACAAGTCATTAAAACTAATTATGAGAAATCATCTTCAGTAGGAACTTCACTTTTAGATGCTTATGTTAAGATGGGCTGCATTGATGAAGCTGCAAAAGTATTTGAATTGATTGACGAGAAGGACATTGTGGCATGGTCAGCAATGATAGCTGGATATGCTCAAAGAGAAGACACAGAGGGAGCTATTAAAATTTATCTTTGGTTGGCAAAAGAGGGTGTCAAACCAAATGAGTTTACCTTTTGTAGTATCGTTAATGCCTGTGCTGCACCTTCTGCAACGATAGAGCAGGGGAAACAATTCCATGCTTGCTCAATCAAATCAGGATTAAATAATGCTTTATGTGTAAGTAGTGCTCTTGTAACCATGTATGCCAAGAGAGGAAATATTGAAAGTGCAAATACAGTTTTCAAGAGGCAAGGTGAGAGAGACTTAGTTTCATGGAACTCAATGATCTCTGGATATGCACAACACGGTCATGGGAAGAAGGCTCTCGAGATATTTGAGGAAATGAGAAGAAGAAACTTGGAAATGGATGACATAACATTCATTGGAGTGATTTCTGCATGTACTCATGCAGGCTTAGTGGATGAAGGCCAAAGGTACTTCAACTTGATGGTCAAAGATCATGACATTGATCCAACAATGGAGCATTATTCTTGCATGGTTGATCTATATAGCCGAGCAGGACTGATCGAAAAGGCCATGGATGTCATAAATGGGATGCCATTCCCTGCAGGTGCAACTGTGTGGCGAACTCTCTTGGCTGCTTGCCGTGTTCACCGCAATGTAGAGTTAGGAAAACTTGCAGCAGAAAAGCTCATTTCACTTCAGCCACAAGACTCGGCTGCATATGTCTTACTATCTAATATTTATGCTGCTACAGGAAATTGGCAAGAGAGAGCTAAGGTGAGGAAGTTGATGGATGAGAGAAATGTGAAAAAGGAAGCTGGGTACAGCTGGATTGAAGTTAAGAACAAGACTTACTCATTCTTGGCTGGTGATCTTTCACATCCCTCGTCAAATCTTATTTACTCTAAACTTGAAGAATTAAGTATTCGGCTGAAGGATGCCGGATATCAGCCTGATACAAATTATGTGCTTCATGATGTTGAAGAGGAACACAAAGAAACCATCCTTTCTCAGCACAGTGAGAGACTGGCCATTGCTTTTGGATTAATTGCTACACCTCTAGGAACTCCTATCCAAATTGTGAAGAACCTTAGGGTCTGTGGAGACTGTCACACTGTTATTAAGTTAATATCAATGTTTGAAGCCAGAGAAATTGTTGTCAGAGACTCAAACCGATTCCACCACTTTAAAGGAGGTTTATGCACATGTGGGGACTATTGGTGACAATACTTTTGGGAAATGGGTTCTACCTGAAGTTTTCCAAGGGTTTCTCACATCAACAAGACAATTCTTAAGCAAAGGAGCCACATAACTTCTACACGCTCACATTGCAAAGAGTAGCACAAGAACTAATAGCCTAAACATTAATAATGTCAAGGCTTACGAATCAATATAGTTGATATATCCTAGAGTAGATTCTTGCAGTGATTGTGAATTTGATGCTCGTTCACATTAAAGAAGAAGTTCATATATCAAGCCTTAAAAATGTATGAAGGATGACTACATGAGTGGATTCTTTGAAACTTTTTGTGTCATTATGGCAGGAGGTTGATATTTTCACTCTTTTTGTCTGAAGGTACTTTTTTCCATTCTGCTGCTAAGTGCTGACACATTGGTTTGAGGCGTGGCAATTACCTTCAGGTACTTGGGAAGGGTCCCTTTCATACGATTCTATTTAATGGATTTTCTAAGTGTAATTTGGTCAATATGTCAACTTAAATTATCAAATATATTTCTTTTCAAAAGTATGGAATAGGATAATGCTAGATAATCTCTTCACATGCATACTTTTGAGATTATAGGGCATAGGATTAATGGGAATTATATTAATTTGAGGACCTAAATGTAGTTAACCTTGTTTCACTTCCATTTTCTTCAGTATTCATTGTAGGTGATTACCAAAAGTTACCTTACCCTCTTCTTTTCCTTAAATTTATCTAAGCTACCAGTCTTGTCTTTTGTTATTAGGATTACTTCATGATGAAGATGCTACCATAGCGTGGTTAGAGGGAAAAATAAAGTATCCCCTTTGGAAACTTAAGGTTAAGTCAAAGCCCAAGAATAAGAGCCCATGGTAGTTAATTAGGTTATTAGTATTTTATTTTATGTTTTATATGGTTTTTCTAGGGTCAAGGAAATTTTAGTAATTTTTTAGTTGTTGGGCATGGGCGATAGTTGTGGGCCTTGGGTTTTATTTTATTAATAAATCTTATTTAGTTTATGAGTCTTTATGCATGAGCTTTGATTCAATTCAATTAGGATTTTTTTTACTATTCAAAGTAAAGTCCTAGTTGTATTATTAGTATATCTAAGTTTGTTATTGTACTCAAAGAAGGGGGAGTTAATCAATAAAAGATTTGGTGTTTTGAGTATTGAGACGTGTTGGCCTTATTGTTCTTTTCCTCTTTTCTCACATCTCTTTCTGTCCTTTTTGGTATGTCGTCACTATTCATATGAATTGTTCATGCTGTTGTTCTCAGATTGTATGCATAATTGATTTTTGTTTCTTCTTAACTCTTTGTAACCCTAAATCAATTCTTTTTTCTTCCCTACAAACCCTAGTCATTCCTGAACTCTAACCCTTCTTTCCAAAAGTTCTAAAACTTAACCCACCACAAGCACACATAAGCAAATTCTTTAATTTGTCCTACATCACATGTATTGTGACTGCCAATGTTGCGGATACATGAAATGTAACCTGTAACTTTTTCATTGCCCTAAAAATGTTGGCAGGAATATGTACATAAGTGAAAAAGGCAATGATGCATACTATTGATGTTTCCTCAATGACAAGATGTTTCTAACATTTTTTTTTCTTACAATCCACCAGAAGAGGTGGGTGGGGGGGTGGAGGATTTGAATCTAGGTTCTCCTCCATTGGAGAACCGGGAAGTGCCACTAAGCAACAAGGCTCTTGGCAGATGTTTCTTAACAATTACTATTTCTTGCGGGCAAAGTGATGAGGTAAACTTCATATATCATGTTGTGATTTGAGGGTATCATGAATGGAAGCATGAAGCCTCAAATGGTTTTGGAAACTTTATAGTCATTCCACATAATATTCTTGACATTTAGCTACAAAGATGTGAGAGTATAAATTCTAAGTTGCTCATAAACCTTGTTTATGCAAATTAAAAACTTCCATGCCAGTTGCTTTACATTTTGCCTCTCTCTCTCTCTCTCTCTCTTCCTGAATGAATCCTGTCTCCATCTTAAACCCTCTTTGAAAACAAGATGTTCCCATATGAAACCATGGCTATAAGAACTGACATGTTCATTTCTCACATTACACAACAGAACTATACCTCTTCACATACTTTAAAATATAAAAGTTGCTGAAATAGAACTGCATAGCTGAAAGAACAAACTATTTTAGATAGAAGGATCATGCCATATTTTTGGATATATGTAACAAGAGCAGTGGATGAGATAATGACTAAAATAAAATCAATATTGTGAACATATGTAGTTGATTGCTTGTTCCTACACATAAACCACATTGAGACCAATAGGACTCCTGACCCCATGGATACCATTGCCCCATGTCAAGGACCCAAACACAAAGCTCCCATTGCTGTTCTTGAAGGGGAAGAAATCAACCCTGAAAGACATCTTTTCCTCCACCTTTGTAAACTTAAGTTTAACTTTGACTTCAACACCAATTGGGTAATCAATAGATGCAACATACACCGTTGGATCTTTACCATAATATGTGACTGTTCTATAAAGTAATAGACTTCTATTCATATTGGCAACACCAATTGAAGGGTAATTAAAATTGTAGGAAGGTGTAAGCAGTGTACTAGTTCCCCAGTAAGGTTCTTCAATTGTGTAGGGCTTGCTCCAGTGCTACATAGAAATTGATGATGTCATGGGAGTTGAAATCATACACAAGTTCTGGATTTAATGCTCTAGTGGGGCTAATGTGTCCGGATCTGTAGTCAAAAGGCGTGGTTGGAGTTCCATTTGGATCTCTTTCAATTGCATGTTGACTGTTATCTAGGACCATTGCTGGGGTAATCCATAGATTTTGTACAATTAGAAACATAATTAAATTTGTAATTATCTGACATTATATTGTAAAACAACTTACCTTTTGTCATTATTGCTGACATTATGGCTGCTGGACTCCAGGAAGGTTGGTACGATTTTACAATTGTTGCAATTGCAGAAACATGTGGGCAAGACATTGAGGTGCCGGACATTATGTGATAATCGATAGATCGTTAAGCAGTTGCTGTAGTTGCTACTGGAGACCATGCTGCCAAAATATTCAATCCAGGTCCTATGATATCTGGCTGCAATAGAAATTATGCATCTTTCGGTAAGAGTTTATGAAGTTAACTTTTCTTTATCTATGTGTGGTGGTCAAGATATTGCATTATTTCTATCCCTTTTTTCCCATCATGTTGGCATAATCTTTTGTTTCTTGAAGCATTTTGAGTGAATGTGCACAAGTATAAATTGAGAAGACTGAATAAACTTACCTTAATAATGTCTGTAGTTATAATATTTGGCCCCATGGAAGAAAATACAACCACCTCTGGTGCAAGTTCGATGTTCAAAACTGTTATAGTTGGGGAGATTTTACCAACTGGATTCCTGTAATGACAGAAATAGTTGCAATCAACTTGAACTATTGAATTATTATTATTTTTTAAATAGTGAATCCATGTTTAATTAATTTTCAGTTGCATTTATTTTGGAGCTTTTCCGTTCTTTCATTGACAAATATTTTTAGCATACAAAGCTTGAGAAACTCACTTTTCTGAAATCATGCATGCTTGAAGCTCTTCTGCTTCTTCCTGACCGATTAAAGTGCATGGATGACGAACTGAAAGCCAACATCTTTGATAGATGGATCAATGAGTATCAACCCAACAGCACCAGCTTGTCTTAAAAAAATGCTTTTTTCTCTTCGGTTATCAGTAAAGGTTTCAATCCTGCACACCATGATTGTCCCCTTAACTAGGGTTTGGTCCAGCATATTGTTCTTGCAAAAGCTGATACAGAAAGGAAAGGAGCCAAAGCTTTTAAAACACATAGATCAATGATGGGATGACAATTTAGAGGTGTTGGGTGGTTGAGCATCATGAAATCAGAAAATATGTATACAAGATGATTAAACTATATGATGCTTATGATTACAAAATTGGAAAGTCTTAGTTTAGGATAATAATTTTTTGAAAAAAAAATTTCCTTTTTACTTGTCAAAAAATTATTTTAGTATGAACATTAAGATGCTTAAGGAAAAAAAAAAATTCATATAATTTAAGAAGAAAATAAAAAATATGTACAAGACTTCCGTATTGATAGAATTTGTATTTGCATAAAATGTAACTGGATTGATTTTAATAGACTGACCACAGCTGAGTAGAAACTAAATACTAGAGAAACTGTTATTTTCCCATTAAACACAGAAGATACTTGGCATTCTTTGCTGTAACTCCAGGAGCAGCTGCAGCACTCCCAGCTATCAAACCATAATAAGTTTCCATCTTGATTGGGCTTAAAGAGAAACCCTGAGAGCATGGAATTTTCATTTTAAATTAAAATCTTTCCTATATAACTTTATATTTGATAAAGAGGTAGGGTGGAATATACCAAATTTACCTTTAGAACTTTTGAATTTCCAAGATAAACAATTGAATGGAATTCCCTGTCCACTGAGCTTGCAGCAACAGTAAGAATCCAAGGAGCAACATTGGTTGCAGTACCTGGGAAAGCTGAGTTTCCAGCTGAAGCAGATACTAGAATTCCTCTTTGGAATGCATGGAAAGCTCCAATCGAGATTGCATTTTCAAAATAACTAGGCTGGGGAGGATCAGGGCCAATAGAAATGGAAAGTATATTAACACCATCACTAAAGGCATCATCCAGGGCGGAAAGAATGTCAGCTTCACTGCACATGTCAAACCAACAAGCCTTGTAGATGGCAAGTCTGGCACTTGGTGCACCACCTCTTGCAGTACCTCTGGCCATACCAAATAGGCTGACATTAGCTACTGTGATCCGGCTATTGTTGAGGCAGTGCGAGTTCCATGCCCATCACCATCTCGAGCTGACTGGAAGAAAGGGAGGTTAAAAGATTCCAGAGGCCCAGACTTTGCGTCAAACCCTTTCGAATTGAACCTGGCACCTATAATCTTCCTGAAAATTCCAACCCAAATGACAATGTATGCCCCATGGTAAGTTTGCATTCATATAATAGCTGTATGGTTGTAGCAGATATACAATGGAATTGGTTGGTTTAAATACTAAACCTTGTGGTTGTTCTAATTCAGGAAGAATGTGGTGTGTCAATCATGGAAGTGGATTCTTTAGTGTTTAAAATGGTTGGTACCTGTTGCAGTTGGCCAATCTAGTAACACATTCTCCCTTGAATTTCTTGGGTACAGGACCCAATCCTTTATCATTGAAGCTCTTTGATTCAGGCCAAATTCCTGAAAGATACAATGTGAATTCTATGTTTGTAATAAAATAAAAGAAGAGTTTATGAGAAATTAAGATATGGATTTTTATCTGTATCAATTACACCAACAATGATATTTGAAGTGGATTCCATTGGCATTTGATTATATTGTTGTGCAGAATCTATTCCTAGAAATTCCCAGGAATGTGTTGTGTGGAGCTTACTCATCTTGCTCTGAAACACGGAAACGACCAAATCTTTCTGCAGCAGAAGTAAGAGGAATTCAATTTGAGCATATCTATGCTATCACCAATGGCTTTTGATGCTTATTATGATCATGTGTTAAACTGTATTTAAACCACAAAACACCCCCCCCCCCCCCCCCCCCCCCCCCCCCAACCCAAAAAGAAAATGTTCAAATTTTGAAAGAGGGGTGAAGATGCATTTGAATTTGGAGATATTCTATTTTACCTCCATTGTGGATGTAATGATCAGTGTTGGATCATGTATTTCACCTTGATTTACCAAAAACAAACAAATGAATAAATATATAAAATCAGGTACCTGCAAGTTGTTGTGCTTGCTCTGGTGTGAGCATAGCTGAGAACCCTCTGAAGCTTTTGCTGTAATGGTGAATTGCCGATTGTTGTGCTCCATCAAAACTGAAATTAATTATGTTAGTACTATGACAACACTCGGTTATGAAAATCTGTAGTTTTCCTATGATCTTGATATTTGATGTCTCATAATGGAAATAAATATGTAGTAGTATTAGCCCCTTATAGTCCTTACCTTCCTGTAACTGAAGCAAGTATTTCATGGTTGGCTCTAACCACAGATTCCGAATTGGGGTGAGAGTGTTCCCCCATGTAAACTATGTAATGCTGCAAATTAGAAGGAAAAGGAAATAAAAAATAATGAAAAAAAAGTAAAATAAACCTGTGTTAGTTAAAGAACCATATGCCTGAACAGTGCCAGCATTGCCAATGTAGAGTATTTCATTCTCACACCACTCAAATTTCTTTAAAAGGAGCATTATAAGATTTCATGGTTATCCCATGCATGCTGTATTCAAGTATTTTGTTTTCTTTGGGGCTTTTTTGTTTTTAGAGTAAGGTTAGGAACACAGGGTTTTTTAGAACTTATAAAGGCAGCTATGCCTGTAATATTCATAATGTTGACAAATATTAGAAATTGTTTTCTTTTTGTTAAAAAGAAAAAGGTAGTCGAAAGGGGAAGTCTCAGTATGGACAACTACAATTAGAGGATTGAAGGATATAAAAGAGGATGTGATCCATAATTCCACATCAGCATTCTTGTGTGTTTCGTATAGTATATGACTAGCACATTTGGTAATTAATTCTTTATTGTGAAAGAAAATGCCCTCTTGAAGGTTAAGGCATTTTCATAATGTAAAACAAGAGCCTCCTTTCATAGGAGGAAAAAGGGCTCAAACTCTTAGTACTAACTCTTACTAAACTATTACGTTGTCTATCTCCCTCATCCCCTACCTTTGCATCAGTGGCGGTTGCATGCACGAAAGCAAATATAATGAAGAACAGAATAGTGAGAACTTTAACTAGTCTCATGATTTATGTTAAAGATTGCAAGATTGCAGTAGCTGAAAAAAGGGGAAACGTTAATGCTTGTGCAGAATAATTCAACCCCTTTTTATAACCAAAACAATAAGAGTTCAAATGCTAGCTTGATGCTTCTTTGTTTTAAGTTTTCATATAAGCTGAGATACTCGGATGATACAAATATGATTGTATGTGTTTAACAATTTTGAAAGCTTCCATATGAACTCTTCTGGCTTTTGGCCGGCTTATGCTGTTTTGAGAATGAAAGAGTCAAATATGACATTCAAGTTTCAACCAAGGTATATATAATACATTAGTGAGGAGTATTATATACTTAGGGAAGAGCATCTGTCCGGTAATTGTAAGTAAGCTATTGGATCATATCAGAAAGTATAAAGTATATGCTAACTGTAGGATTACATATTGCAATTCGAAATGCAGTTTCTGTAGAATCCATAAATTAGCATACAAGACATATCATTATATAATTTTTATTTATTAATGACGAGCTCTGTACTTTCGTTTGTTCATAACCAGCTAAAGACTGTATACTTGATCTCATCATTAATGTTTTTCAGACTCGCAAAGAACTTAAGATGTGAAATATTTGGAAGATTGATGTCTGGAATTTTAAGCCTTAAAAAGATGGTTTGTGTATTTCATTATGACTGATTAACTGTAATGGGAGGAAGAGTGATATTGCTTGACTTAAAAACCTGTATAAACACAAACAAAAACTAGATTAAGGACAAGTATAGATCATTGAGGCTGTGAAAAACTGAAAATAGACTGGACAGTTGATAGATTAACAGCAAACGTAGCCCGTTGAAAAATGATGGAACATTTGGATGTAAGGCAAATGGTAGAAGAATTCATTAAATTTCTACATTTGCGGACTGGTTATATGGCACCCTCCATCCATCCTACTGAACAACATTTTCCAGCAGCCATAGCAAATGCTTTAGATCAAACCTTAAGATCAATACTCTTTTAAATCAGAAAATTAGTATGCAAATACAATAGGACCAAACATCAAAGGCAATCAGCATCACATATGCACATTCTAGGGTCATAATTCTGAAACTGTTCTTTACACAATTTGGGACAAGTAATTCCAAAAGTATCAAACCTCAGTATTTCCTTCAGAATACAGAAACAGGGAAGTCAAGTCACCTTCCCCATGTGAAGAAGCTTAATATAAAGGATACAATTCACTGGACCCAGCACTGATGCATAAATATATACAAATGACACCAATGTTCTCACAACTAGTTTGTGGATCAACGTGATAAAATTTTATCAAATTATTCAACCTTCCTCTCCAAACTCCTTCGTGAATCTCTCATGGACATCAAGGTCAGATTTACTCACTGCAGGCCTCTGTCTTGCAAGCACCATCATAAAATCTGCATTTGAAATAGGGGGTGGAAGGATCTGCATGGGTGTTAATCAGAAACAACCATTTGGTACTTTGTAGATAAATGCATATCTTAAGATCCAATTCCTAAGGTGCAGTATATCAGGTTTGTCTAATATAAAACACAAACACGTCTACATTGACCAATACAGTATGAACAATATTATATTTCTCAAGGAGAATCAAATTCAATCCAGTTATGTGTTTGAATTTAATTGCAGCACCTATCGTATTGTACCAAATAAACTGTACTTATGTTTTGTCGTGACTTGTTTTAGAGATCATTCACGGCATTTGGTAACCTGTGAGGCCAAAGTGAATAGAAATTGAGCCCATATCATGGATTCATGAATTGAATTTGATTCAATACATGTTTTGGGAGTCACAACGTCTAACACGATTCATGAATTCATGTGAACTGGCCAACAAAGGACCAAATCCCATCAATTTCGCTCATCTTTCCAGTTTCTATTTAATTAAGAATTAAAAAAAAATCCCATACTAATATCCTCAATAATTCACAAAAAAACTAAAGACTTCCAATTCAACTTATATCTAGTCCAAACAAATAATTGAATTGCGAATATTTAAAAAAAAAAACAATTGAATTGCAAAAACCTTGAATTAAATTAAATTAAATTTGAAGTCAATTCAATTGCAAACTGGTTCCATAGTGATTTTGGATCCATAGAGTTACCACTAAGGTACAAGGCTCTTGGCAGGGAAGAACAGAAAACTAAAAGCGAGCAGTGAAAAAGGTAACTGTTATTCATATCCAAACTATCTGCCGATACCTTTGAAGCATGTCCTTGTGCTGCCAACTCCAGCATGGTAATTTGAACAGCACCTGGCTGCTCTGGTCCACATGGAACCCAAATATCACTAGAATTATTCACAAAGAACATTGCATCTCGTGTTTTACGAACAGGTTCAAGCATGGCACCTTTAAACTGCCAAATTCAAGAAAACATTATAAGGGGCACGGTCACTGTGGTTAGTTATTTCCAATTGACTTCCCTCACAATATTTATAAAATAAAAGACAACTTGGACTAAAATTTAAAGCATAAAATACCAAGTATATTCATGTATGCAGCAAACTCACACAAACAGAAATATCTGAACTTGAAAAGCCCTCTGTCCAGAAAGCTAAGCTTTCAAAATCACTTTCTTCTATGTTGTGAGAAGTACCATCTAAATGCACCTGTAAAGGTTAAACAAACATCATAAAGTTTTCTGGAACATGAAAAATAATGCTCATATAACCAGATGATCTTTTCTTCTCTTTTTTTACTGAAGGAAAAAAAATTCAATTATGGTGTCCGTTACTCTGAACATGTGCTTTCGGGCCTGATCATATGGTAGAGGAATGTATATACGCTTGTCAAAACACTGTCGGATGGCCTGCAATTAGTAATGCTCAGACACATAACAGTTCAAATTATTCAAGAGCAATTACAAAAAGCAAACTTCTCATGTTCCCCTTTACCTCATCTAAAGCATTAGGAGTATTCGTCTCTGCAAGAATGAGAACTTTCTGATCGTTGTGCCCTACACCCTAAAGCATCACAAATAAAATGTCCTGTCACTTCAAAATTAAGAATTTATCAAAACCATTCTGGAAAAGTATCATACACACATAGCTCTTATATATTGCATTCAAAAGTTATATGCCTAAACATTTATCTTATATGAAAACTTTACATCTCTCTAAACTCTCTATTGAGTATATGAAAATTTTCTAATTAGTCCCACATAAATGTCATAGTTAGGGCCCAATTATTTTCTTGGGAAGGGGGAGTCTATTTATAAAAAAATGGGTGAGTCTTATATTTGCCTACTATTAATTAATTTTTAAAAATTTTGTAAGGGTCATGGCCTCCCTTATGTTAGACATGGTTTCATCCCTATGGTTCAGTGATAGAATGCTCATAACCCATCTCACTAGCTAGCGTAGGAGTTATAGATTAGCAAGTTGAAATCCTATCACTAGTGGCTTAGTAATGAAAAGTCTTTGTGGACTATCTCATCTGTAGGTCCAGAAGTTATGAGTTTAAGTAGTGACAAACCTCATTATTGTATGAGTAATCCCATTTTATGCATGAGTCAAGTTTAAGTGGGCTAGGTACAGTAATCACACCTACAAATCAACCATATTTCGAAAGCATCTAATAATCACTACTATAACTTACCATTAACTGTTTGCCGGCATTTACCACTCAAAACTAATGCTTCTCTTTCGTACTCCAAAATCTGCTCTCTATCTCTTTGCCTGCATTTAATAGTAGGCCCAATTTCTCTCTGCCGTTTATTCCTTAAAAAAATAGTAGGCCCAATTTCTCAGGCCCAAATCATGTGATAGGAAGTCCATCGAGATTCTAGATTCACTATGTGATGTATTGGGCCATGAATTAAAAATTAAAAAAAAAAAAACCAAAACCCTAACCACTACTTCAAAATTTTCTGTCATTTACTCTTACTTTCCTTTCCTCAGGGAAAATCTCAGGCATTTCTTCTGATCCACATTTCCATTGCAATGAAACAATAACAACAACAACAATGGCCACCAAGTCACAGCCATTCTCATGGTCACGTCTCCTCCTCAACTACCAATTCCTGAAAAAACCCACAAAACCCCCACTCCACTTTTCACGGAAAATCTCTACTTTCACACACTTTCCCACCTCCCAAACACCGAAATTCTCATTTCTAACAAAGACCCATTACTCCACAGTCTCCGATAGGGTGGTCCATGACCTCCTTGCCGAGGTGGAGAAAGAGAGGCATAGAGAAAGAGAGCAGAGGAAAAGGGCTGGCTTGGACACCAAGGACATTGATGCAGAGGATGAGGAAGATTACATGGGTGTTATGCCATTGATAGAGAAGCTTGAGAAAGAGAAGCTTAAGGACACTGGGGAATTGAACCGCTACGAGGAGCGTTCGGACTCTGATAGCGATGACGACGACGAGAGGTTTAGCAATGAAGCAGTGAAGAAGAGGAAGGATGAGTTTGATAGGAAGTTCAAGCGGCACGAGGAGTTGCTTAAGAACTTCACTGAAGCTGGTATTGAATGCCTTCCACTTGTTTGTTTGTTTGCTTCTTTGGATGATTTGTGATGTTGAGTGGAATTGGAGTGATATGTTTGGATGCTTGAAAAGTGTAGGAAAAGACTGAAGAATGACTTTTTAATACTGGGTTTATAGTTATCTCATGGTTTTGTTTGTAATGTTGAGTAGAACTGTAGAAGAGTTTGGGATGACGTGTTTGGTAGCTTAGGAAGCATGGGAGTGGAGAAGTATAGAAAATGGAATTATTTTTATTTGCAAGTTTGCTAATCTTTACTAAGAAATTTTAGCTCAAGTGAGTAAAGTGCAACCTTTTAAATTACAGGTTTGCACTTGAAATGTAATAATCATTTTTTTAGGTGTGGGGGGTGGGGGTTGAATGAACATTTTTGTTATCTTAATAATTTAATTTATTTTTGAGTAGCATAGGTTTTTTGCAACTAGTGGGTTGTGGGAAAAGGTACATTCAGCAGCTCTCAATTAATATGATGACAGTTGAAGAGCTTTGTAGAAGTGATCCATGTTAGATGAATATGAGTAATTAAGGCTAATCCCATCTTTATTATTAAAAAGAGAAGAATAGTTCTAACCTCAAGTGTTCTTAGTGCATCCTATTGGATGTTATGTTCGATAGAATTCTGAGCTTGGATTCTTTACAATTGGATCAGGAAGATCTTTTCAGCTTTGGAAGAATTTCTAGTAACCTCCCTCTCATTACCATTTTGATATGGTAATGTCATCATGATCTATAGAAAGCCTGAAATAATATATGTATGTATTCACATTCTAAAGACTGCATTTAACTTTAATTGGTTATTGCATCTAAGGTGTTCATACTACTGCATATCTAAGGTGTTCATCTCGTGAACACTCTGAATTCTTTTTTCTGTTTATTATCAATAATATTTCTTTCTTACCTATCCCAAAAAAAAAAAAAAAAGGATAGTGGAAGAGATTTTCCCAGCTCCATCTAAGTTCTGTGTGGAGGGAAGAGAAGGGGAGCTGCCGGGGGGGGGGGGGGGGGGAGGGGACATTAATTTGTTTTTCTGGCCCTGCAATCTTTACAATTGTTGGGTTTTGTTTTGCCTGACAGCTCATATGCACCCAGCAAACACACTCACGCTCACCATGCATACAGGCAGTAACATAAATTAATATTAGTTTGTATGTCATTCTGAGTTACTTTCATTTTTTATTTTCTGTCTTTTTGCCCATTCTGTAAATTGAGGGAGCACTAAATGTTGCTGAATTACAAAGATAATACAATTAATGTCTTCTCTGCAGTCTTTCCCTTCAGTATGGGCTTTATATGAAGTTCTCTTTGTAACTCAGCAGAAAATTTAAATTTAGTTAGTAAAAAGTTCTTCCTTTTTCACAAACTAATGCTCATGTCCAACATTCTATTAGGGTTGCTATGTAAGGAAGAGAAACTGTTAATTTTTTTTTAAATGACTTCAAATGTTCACAATTTTGTTTTTGAACATTTTTATTACTATTTTTTATCCATTTCTAAGTTTCTGAGCAACACAATGGAGGGTTCATGTTCTGTATTTGTGTTTTCTTCTTTTTAACTTCCCATAAGAATGGGATGGAGGACAAGGTCATAGGTTGAAGTCTTGTAGAGTGTGTGAGCTTCTTACCAATAAAAAGAAAGTTTTTTATTATTTTTTTTATATAAATTGATGTGAGATTCTTTTTGGTATATCTAACAGATACACTTGATGACGCATTCAAGTGGATGTATAAAATAGACAAGTTTGAGCAAAAGCATTTCCGACTCCGCCCTGAATATCGGGTCATTGGTGAGTTGATGAATCGTTTGAAAGTAGCAGAGGGAAAGGATAAATTCATTCTTCAACAGAAATTAAATAGGGCTATGAGGTTGGTGGAATGGAAGGAAGCTTATGATCCTAACAATCCTGCCAATTATGGAGTTATTCACCATGAACAAGTTGGAGCCTCTGCTGATCTCTTGGACCAACCTGGATTTGAGAGGGCAAAGCAATTGATACAAGGGGATGACGATGATGAGGAAGAGTTTGATGACATGAAAGAAAGGGATGACATTCTGATAGCAAAGATTAATTCCATTGACAGAAAACTTGAAGAGAAGCTAGCAGAGTTGGACCATACATTTGGAAAGAAGGGGAAGCTTTTAGAGGAAGAGATCAGAGATCTGGCCGAGGAGAGAAATGATTTGACAGAGAAGAAAAGAAGACCTCTTTACAGGAAAGTAAGTGCACGCATCATCCTGCTACGTTTTTCATTGTTAATTGACAAAATTCAGCATACTTTAAGGTTTCTGATTTTTTTTTTTATTGTACTAAATATTCAAAATTCATCTGGTTGACATTGTGATGTGAGAATGGGACGAATTCTGTAAGTTGTAGCTTTTTGTTCTCTTTTTTTCCTTTTGCTCTTTTCTTTGTCATGCAAATATTGTACAATTTCATTTGGTTTTGAGTCTCTTTGTGGAGAAGTTTCTCTTGCTTTTCTTGGTTTTTCAATTCATAGAATTAAATATGACCATAATTGATAGCATTTTAAAATGATTAAAAATTGTTATTTATATTGGTAAATTACACATGCACCCAGTGGGTTAGGAAACCAGGATTTCACCTAGCCCTTCTATCCCATTATTATAGGAAGAGGAATTGCCATTGAGCTGTAGCTCGTTGGCATGATTATAAATTGTCTAAATTTAAGCTCATTCCTTACTAGTCATATCAAGGAAAGTCATGTCCTACTAGAGTGGGATTCTATTCATTGGTTTGTGTTTTTCTTAGATATGTATAAATGCCTAGCTGGCACCATGTTTGCTTCAAAAAGTTCTTTGGAACTTTTTTATCACAAAAAAAAATAAAAAATAAAATCTTTGGAACATCAGTATGACCTTGAGCTTGTAGGTTAATGCCTATATTTCTTAGATTGATCTTTGTTTAATAGACCGTTACTTAAAAGATTAAATGTATTTCTGATACTTGACTCCCATTCCTCTACGTTCAGTGTCTCATTTCTTGAAGGAACTTGGTTGATGTGGAAGCCAGTTAGAGGTCAAGAGTTCAAGTATTGTCATGAAACTCATAATACACACGCGCGTGCGCGCGCGCGTGCGCGCGCGCGCGCGCACACAAACACACACTCTATGCTGATTTTCCTGGGATAAATAGTTGTTCTTTTTTACTCAAACCTTTTATGATTTTGACTATACTTCATAAAGTTTGTTCTTCATTCAATTACTTTTATATTTTTTATCCTGCACTTATCTTCATTATAAATATGTTGCAGTGTTTTCCGGTTTTTTCAATTAGTTTTATATTTTTCTCCATGCAGAGTTTGTTCTTGGTTACCTATGTTCGTTCATTCAATGAGCTGTTTTCATTTAATTGCAGGGTTTTGATGTGAAATTGATTGATGTCAATCGAACTTGTAAAGTTACTAAGGTATTGACTCCCTTTTTTAATTTCTTGTTATTGAGAATAATGTCTATATAATTTTTATTTATACAGTATCTTAATCATATGTACTGTAGGGTGGGCAAGTGGTCAAATACACTGCCATTTTAGCATGTGGAAACTATCATGGTCTTGTTGGTTTTGCTAAAGCCAAGGGCCCTGCAATTCCTATTGCTCTTCAAAAGGTATTTTAATTGGTTCTATCAGTTCTTTTATGAATTTGGGGTCCTTTTTGTTTATCTGCTGCTTTCTAACTTCTTACTGTTTCAAACTTACTTGATTTGATTACAGTATTACATTCAGGATTTGGATATGAGTCAAACTATGAATAATATGCAATATATGTTGTACAATACATAGATACTCTTTTGTTTATGTTGTACAATAACAATACAGTATATCTAGGATCTTATTTCATTTGTATAAGAAATATCAAAAGGTATTTTGATGCTCTTGATGCCCATGTTGAGATTGTATCTGTTATTTTTTTTTTAATATTATCTAAATCTAGTCTTTTATGGGGAAAAGATCCAACATTTTTATCATTTCAGCTGATTTCCTATCATGTCCCTTGGTGCTACATGCAAGGCCTGAGCTTCTTGGGAAATGCATTGGTTTCTTCTATATTTATTATGTTGCCATTTACATTGCTCTATTCTTATTTCAGTGAAGCCCACTTTATTGGCGTTGTTTCTTGACTGCCCCCTTTCTGTAGAACGAAGTGTGGTTGGTTGCATAGGATCATGCACTCATACTTAAGAAGGCAAAATTATTAAACCTTGTGAGGGTGGTAACCATTGCCACTCCTTTTCACTTTTTGAAAATTTTAACCATGCTTCTTGTGTGCAAAATTTGTGTTTTGCGTGTTAGAACATAACTGAATGAAGAATTTTGATTTCAATCCCAAGAGACAATGTTGTGGTGGTTTGCAAGTGCCCTCTTTTATGTTACTCGATATTTTTGAATGCCTTAATTTTTTGATTTAAAATCAACCAGGCATATGAGAAATGCTTTCAAAATCTCCACTATGTGGAACGGCATGAGGAGCATACAATTGCACATGCAGTTCAAACAGCATATAAGAAGACCAAGGTATATGTGTTTTTGGTTATTTCAGTTTCCATATATTTTTCTATTTATATTGTCTCTTTTTCTCTCTTTCCTTCTTTTCTTTGTGCAATTACACCTTAGGTTTAACCTGCATAATCTTTTAGGTATATCTCTGGCCTGCACCAACTAGGACGGGTATGAAAGCTGGAAAAACTGTCCAAACCATTTTGAATTTAGCTGGTTTTAAAAATATCAAGTCCAAGGTAATTAACTACCAAACTGAATCCAAGGTTTATATCATGATATCTTGGTATTTACTCTGACAACAAAAACTCTTGGCAGGTTGTTGGCTCAAGGAATCCTCACAACACTGTTAAGGCTCTCTTCAAAGCTCTGAATGCAGTAAGCTGCCCATCTTTCAATATTATGGATGCTTTAAATCTGTATATTCTTCAAAATTTCATGTTGATTTGTTCTTATCTGTGAACTTTCCAGGTTGAAACTCCGAAGGATGTTCAAGAAAAGTTTGGCCGGACTGTTGTTGAGAAGTACTTGCTGTGATAGGGTTTCATTTTTGGGTCGACTGCAGTTCTTCCAGTTTTGTACTTATGTTTCCTCAAATCTCAAAGAAGGTTGTATTCCTTTACATATTAGATGATGAAATGGAAAATTTTTTTTTTTTCGTTGTTCAATTGTTTTTTTTTAACCCTTGTATGTGGTAATTATTTTTCGCCACTACTGTTACTTTCTCTATTTTTGTGCTGACATTTTTACCAGCAAGATAAAGGGGAGCAATGTTGTAGACTTTTTGTTGCAAATAAAATGATAATAGACACAATTTTTACTTCATCCATCAGAATTGAAAAGAATATGATTTGGTTAGTGCATGTGATGTCACAGGGGATGGAGAACAGGAAAAGTATTCATTGCCTCATTGGGTAAGCTGGGAATGGTAATGTTTGGGGCAACCTTTCAAATCTTTCTTCCCCCACTTACCCTTCCTTCAAAAGACTTGGATTTTTAATGTTATCACTCTTGTTATATGTAAGAATGGTTGTGAAGTGTGATTTTAAGATACCTTTTAAATATCATTAAGCACAGGTCTTGTTAAATTGAAATTGTAGTAGGCATTCAATAGGAAATTTAAAAAAAGGCTATTTGACTTCAAGTTCTGAAAGGCGTGTTGCCATATTGAATCTCCCAACAGGAAGACCTCTCCAGATACAATGTTTTGCAGCTACACCCACAATGCATTCTTCGATAATACTTTAGGCTAGTTAATTTCCCCAGAACAAGAAATTTTCAGGCCTCGGGGATAAATAATTATAAATGATATAGGCAACAGGAGTTTAGCTGGTTTCTTGTTAAAATGCCTCGTAAAATAATATGGATATTGTTAGCTTTAGTTCTTGTAAACATAAACACTCATCGTGGATGATCGGTTGCCTTTTTGGCTGGAAGATCATTTGTTGTTAACATTAATTATCGATGATCATATGTTTATTGGCTCACCTATCAATCACACGTTAGTTGTAAAACATGCGGGTATGTATTATGTATTTTTTTTTAAATAAATAATTTAATAGTTATCAAGAGCGACAATTTAAACACGTAGGAGACGATGCCATTGAGCTAGAAATATGTTTTTTTTTTAGTAATGCTACCGTCACAAATAATATTATAATATTTTTATAAATTATTAATGAGACCAATTTCTTATTGGATGATCATATGTTTAGCATTAATTATGGATGATCATATGTTTATTGGCTCACCTATCAATCACACGTAAGTTGTAAAACATGCGTGTATGTATTATGTATTTTTTTAAATAAATTATTTAATAGTTATGTATTTTTTTAAATAAATAATTTAATAGTTACCAAGAGGGACAATTTAAACACGTAGGAGACAATGCCATTGAGCTAGAAATATGTTCTTTTTAGTAATGCTGCAGTCACAAATAATATTATAATATTTTTACAAATTGTTGATGTGATTAATTTTTTATTGGTTTTCACTTAGGCATACCATTAACATCACTTTTTTATTTACCAATAATCATTCACCATATCAGCAATTTATAAATTTTTTTTGTAAAATAATTTGTATCTTTAGCATTAATTTTTTTTTTTTACTAATAATCATTCACCAAATCAGCAATTTGTAAATTTTTTTGTAAAAATGTTTATATATTTAGCATAATGGCCTAAAGCAAACTTGTTTCATATTTTGAATTGAGGTTAATACTATGAAACAAGTTTGTTAATGGATGCCCTTAGGGCATTGGATAATAATCCATTTAAAAAAATTTTTTATGGGGGAAGAAAAAATAAGCAATTAATGTTTGACAGTCTTTTTGATTTCGTATAAAAGTGGTATCAAATTTTTTTTAAAATAGATTGTTAATCAGTATTTTAAGGGCACCCGTTAGCATAACCTTTTTTTTTTCAATGGATAGAAATATGAATTATTAATGGCCTTGTTTCATATTTTGAATTGAGGTTCCAATAATCATTATTTTTAGGAGAGTAAAGTGAGTATGAACAAATTTCGGATAGTTTTGCTTGGTTGTCGGTGTTGCTGTTTTAGCAGAAAAAGTTCATTCCGAAATATTCTTTTTAATCTAATAGATCACGAATCAAACATGAGTCTCAATCCATGCATATAGCATGTGTTTGTGGATGTACATAGATATCAGTTTTGGACAATTGTTATTTGGTAATGGGTATGGACTAGATATGGTTCATAACTTCATATGTAAATTCAAACTGTATATGAATATTAGAACTTAATAAATTGGGCCAATGGGGGTTTGGTTCAGCTGATAAGGTTCGGATACTTCGTTTAACCCATTTAGGTATGAGTCTGACTGTCAGCAGGAGTCCGTTGGTAGGCATCCACATAGGTAGGCCCATGGGTTTTAACCTTAACGCTCTGCCTAGGGTTAGCCTAACCTAGCTAACCCTTATTTATTTTTTTAACCAAAAAAAAAAAAAAAAAATTAATAAATTGAACCTTGGACGTGTCATAACCTGGGCTGGGATCTGCTCTTTTTTTTTTCTTGGCTACAATGGAATCATTAATCTGTTACCTTTACTTGAACATTGAGTAAAGTCCTTTGTTTTGTACAGAAAAATAAAAATAAGATAGGAATATCACTTTCGGTAAAGTTCTGTGGGGGCTTTGGACTTGTATTTTATACTCTTCACCTCACCTTTTATCTTCTCATCTTTGTGACTATTGCATTCTTTACTAGACCCCTAATTTAATGTGGAAATCACCAAGGATTGCTAGCTGTAGTGTTGTAAAGGGGATATTCCTATGTTTTCTATACATGTGACAGAATATTCTTAAATCCAGATCTATCCCTTTTTTTTTTTTTTTTTCTAATTTTTAGTTTTAATTTTTTTAGAAAATCATGATATTTCATTTCATAAAATTGAATGATTAACCTCCCCCGAATATTTTCTAATGTTTTAAATTTTCTAAAATTTTTATCGATATATTTTTACAGTTATAATTTTTTGAAAGCCCAACCACATTCATGCATTCATAATGATAAGGAGTCAGAATACAGGGCCATCAAGGCCGGAGGTGGCGAATCTTCTAGCCATACAATTTCAGTTTCAACATCTCTAGCAAATTGAGCTAATGAATGTGCAGCGGCATTAGCGCTATGCCGAACCCAGCTTGTGGACAGACACCGTAAGCCAGCTGCGAGACAGCGAATGTCCTCATATATGTGACCCAGGCGGGACCAGTCAGCCCGATGTGATGATATGGCCTTCATGACATTTATATGTTTCTAAATGAGGCATCCAATATCTAAAATCTCCCATGTCAACTATCGATATATTAAAAATCGAAAAAATCAAACCCGAAGGTGGCTTCCACGTGGCAGTTATCGAATCAATGGCCAGCAAGTCCTTAAAAATCCAATAAGTCTTTGGCTCGTTGGTTGAGTTTAGCTGGGTCTTGAATGTGTCCCCCATGAAGGATCGAGTTCCTTTGGTTCCATATTATCCATCCTTGCACCAAGAACAGCTCAAGCTCTTCCCCAGACAACCTGTCCATCATATCCTCCACCAACTGCATAATATCCTGTGCTCCCAATGCACTCTTTTGTATTCTGCATAATAACATCTTTTATGATATCAATTCTATTTCATAAATAGTCTATTACCATTTGTCATTTACGAAAAATCACATAAAAAATAATTAAATATAATATTTTTAATGAATATGTTCAAAATTAAAAAATTTCCTTTAAAAAAAAAGTATATACAAATGTAATCTATTTATTTAATTAAATACATTTGTATAGATTTAATACTTTTACCAAACCTCTTTCTAACTATTATTTCAAGTGTATTTGGTGGTGATACCTAGATGCATACTAGAGAGTTTAAAATCCAATATACATATGTCATCATGAAGCTTAGGGGAAAATGATTAGACCACCTATGAGTCAATTTCTTTTGTCATGTAAAAATCACGAAATTCAGTCTCATCTGCAATCATCATTTCCTTCTAACATATCATTATCATATAAAAATCTTTATAAAAGCAAAAAATTAAAAAAATCAGTAAAGGAACCTATAGAATATTCTAAACCCAAATTTTTTTAAAATATTTTTTTTAAACTTTTTTTGACATATTCAACTTCTACACGTAACTACTAAAAAAGCAAAAGATTCAAACTGCAGCAAGAAACAAAAATTCTAGGACAAGCCAAAAAAGAGAGACACGTCACCAGCACTAACAACACGTGGCACTGACTAACACCACCAAAAAACACATACTATAAAGCTAGTACTAAACTGACCAAACTACAAATACCTTCAGTCCCAGATTCGAGAACCCCTTTCGACCTTTTAACGTTATACAAGTCTCACCAGTAGATTCATGGTCTCGTCGGATCGTAACAACGAGAACCCGACCCGGAAAATTCTGGGGTTCGGGTTCTTTGTACAAGGTTTCAGGTGCTTTCCATGGATGGCTGTGAACTTTTTTCTCAAGGATGGACTCAATGTGGACCCCTCTACTCTTCAGCTTCTTCAAAACTCGGCCAATCTTCCCATGGTTGCTAAGCCCTTCTACGGCGTCGTTTCTGATGCGGTGTATATCTATGGTCAGCATCGCATTCCCTACATCGCCATTGGAGGTAGGTACATCAAATTGTAAAATTAAATATAGATATTTTTTATTTTTTATTTTTTGCCATCGTTGAGGCCTTGTTATTACGGTAATACCTCTCCGAATTGCTGAGATTAGTGAGTGTAGATTGACTGAATTCTACTTTATTTTGTTATTCTGATTTTCCCAATATGACTTTGAATATTTTGTGCTGACACTGATAAAGTGGTGGCATTTTTTAAGATAATGGAAACAGTGATGGTGATTTGGATCTGATGATAGAAACGAATTTTATTACTTTATGAATTCTTAATGTTCTTTTTTTTTTTTTTTTTTTTAAAAATAAAAAAGGTGGAGGGTTTTTTATATGTAATACTATTTAATGTTTTTTAAAGTCTGTATTTTATGCTCTGAGCAAAAGCAAAAGTAGTAGAGATTCAATGCCTGAAAGGTTTTTGCTTTATTTGTGGAAAGCACATTGTTCCCTTATTCTTTTCTTAACTCATAAACCTTAATCGTTTATCTAGTATACTAGTTGTTAACTCTTTAATTGTTGTTTGTAATGTCTATGTCTGATTTATTTAATCTTAGTCAACATTTGTCTCAAATTTTCATTTCACACTCATTAATTGCTTACCATAATTTGGCGTGAAAGCAATGCACTTTTATGGCCAATTTGGATGGAGGGGAGCAGAGTAGGGTTGGCTGTTGATTCTGTGGTTCCTTTGACATATCAAGTTATTAGGGTAGTTATTAGCAGTATCTTATAATTCAATCGATCCATTGTGCGGACACACGCATTCAAGGTCATGTGAATGCATGATGTTGCAAAAATCTAAGAGCCATTAGCTCACATTTTTGTAAGCATCTATTTTATGAATAGTTTTCCTAAGCCAAAGAATTGGATACCATTATGTTCTATAGTACATTACTATAATTTTTCTTTAATGTTTAGAGAAGCAAGGTTGATTAAATTAAGTGAGTTATGCACGCACCATTGAGGTTTAAACCCACACCTTACCTTCTATCCATTCTTATTAAAGAGAGAGTGTTGTTTGAGCTAGAGCTCGTTGACAATATGTAGACTCTTTTTGGCCCATGGATGAAGAAAATCCTGGAATTCATAACAATGGGAAAGAAAAAAAAAACACATTACCACATTTATTGCAGCAGAACAATACTTTATTGATAAGATGCCTGCATTTGTTCAACATTCTGCGTAAAAGCTTCTTTAATGGAGTACTTCTCGGGTAGCCATTTTTTAACAATATAGTAAACTTTTTGGTGAAGAGACTGACTTCATTCAACTGACTGTGTTGTAATTTCATTCATTAGTAAAAATAAGCAGTGCTAATTTATCATCATAAAAATGACTTTCTTGATTTCTTATGCAGAGTTGATTGGGCCATAGCATTGTCTGATACTTCACAAAAACAAATTTCATTAGAACTTATCGAAGAAATTTCATCTCCTCTTAAGTTATCATGTGTTTTCTCCAATATCTAGTTCAATTTGTACTTCTTTTTCACTATCCATAGTTTTTTTTAAGCAATCCAATAAATTTCTTGCTTGAAACAATTAATCTCATGTATCCTTGTCATTTTTCATGTTTGCTTCCTAGGCTAGTTTTTTTGTTGCATAAAAACATGAAACAATTAGTTAACATACTGTCTTGTGCCTATTTCACATGTTTAATATTGCTAACTCATCTTGGTTTCAATGCTATACTATCTGATGTGAAGTAGGTACAAATTTATGTAGTCTTTCCTTCTTTCAAAAAAGATATGATGAAAGTCTGCATGAGTTATACTTATACACATCCATAGAGCTCAAATTTGTTAACTTAAAGTCTCACTCAGAATTTTTATTTATGTTTTTGTATCAGTAAGTAAAGAACTTTATTAAAGAAAAAAGAAAAAGAAGGCCGAGCTGAAGTACACGGGGAGTATATTAAGGACACTCATGAAAAACGAGAATAGAACAAACAGGCAGCACAAGAAATTAAGCCATAAACCAGCTGCCCAGAAGAGCCAGAATATCCACATCTGACCCTACAACTGAAGCTATTTGATCTGCTTTTGTTTTTAAAGGAAAATGAGAATTCGGTCATGAGAGAGAGAGAGAGAGAGAGAGAGAGAGAGAGAGAGAGAGCTCTTAGTCAACTTTCGACACATTCAAAAGCTATTTTGGGCTTGGCTTGTTGGTCACCTTTCCTTTTATGAGGAAATGAGAAATTGAGCAATATGCGTCAGAATTTGGTGAGTTTTGGAGCTGCGTTGCAGTTGCTCTCTTTATGGTGTGTTTGGATGGTAGGATTTGGGCACTTGGATTTGGATTTGGGTGATTAAAATCCAAATACCTTGTTTGGATAGATTGCAAAGGGTCAAGGATCTGTATTTGACAAATCCGTTAAGGTCCATGAATTTGAAATAATTTTTTAACCTATAGAATTTTAGAAATCCGTATAACATACTTAAATATTTGGATTTGGAATTAAGACATTTCAAATCTATTACTTGAAAATTCAAATCCAATTTCAAGAATCTAAAAGCAACCATATAAATTTTCTATAAAGCTAGAATTTGACACTGAGAGAAAGGGATGTTTGCAAGAGATAAAGTTTAATACCTATAAAAATGATTATCTGAACTTACACCCAGCTAATTTGCTTGTGCTTGTAGACGTAAGGTCTGATTAATATTATGTTCCCTTATAATTCAGAACTAAATAGTTCTAGATGGATGTACTTGACTTTTTTATTTCTCTTTTAATGTGTCCATTTATTGTTTTCCCAGTGCAATATGATTCTTATTTGGTCTCTTACTAATCCCACAATTTTGCTGTTGCAGCTTTGTTACAAGTAGTGTCATGGCTAGCTATAGCAACCCTCTCCCCATCAAGCATGTCAATCTACACGATCTCCCTATTTCTCCTTCTTAGTAACCTTGGTGCATCAATAGCTGAGGTTGCAAATGATGCTATAGTTGCAGAGGTTGGTAAACAACCGACTTCCTCTTCCAAAAGTTCTCAATCATCTTCCTCAGGACAGCTCCAAGCATATGTTTGGATGGCTTCCTCTGCTGGTGGAGTCCTTGGAAACCTATTAGGTGGTATTGTCATAGATCGAACCTCCCCCCAAACTATGTTCCTGTTTTTTGGCCTTCTCCTTGCCCTCCAGTTCTTTATAACACTTACAGTTCGTGAAAGCTCTCTTAACCTTCCCAAGAGCACAGCTAATGCTGGGATTATAAAACAACTTTCAGAGCTCGCAATTGTATTAAAAAAACCTGAGATTGCTTACCCAATAGCATGGTTCGCGGCATCTTATGCCATAATTCCAGCATTAACAGGCACCATGTTCTTTTACCAGATAGAACATTTGAAGATCGACTCATCGGTATTGGGTCTCTCTAAGGTGTTTGGTCAGGCAGCAATGCTTTTTTGGAGCATCATTTATAATAGTCACTTGAAGTCAGTCCCACCAAGGAAACTGATTTCAGCCATTCAGGTGTTGATGGCGGTTCTTATGATATCCGATGTCTTGTTTGTAAAGGGGTTTTATCGAAATATGGGTGTGCCAGACTCTCTATATGTTGTGATTTTCTCAGGATTTTTGGAGGTTCTCTTCTTTTTTAAGATTCTGCCATTCAGTGTTCTGATAGCGCAATACTGCCCTCCAGGATGTGAAGGATCTCTAATGGCATTTGTGATGTCTGCCATAGCCCTTGCATTCATAGCGAGTGGATACTTTGGTGTAGCACTTGCATCATATATTGGGGTTACAGGAAATAATTTTTCAAGGTTTCCGGTTGGCCTCTTAATACAGGCAGTGTGCACGGTTTTGCCAATCTATTGGTCATCATGTATACCTGATGATGTGAAATCCAAATCGAGGAGGAAAAAGGAGTAAACACTTGATTTGAAAAGGGTTGGAGGTTTGTCCTAGCAGCTTTTTAAAAATTATTTCCTTTTTAGGGGGTTTTATCTGTTATTAGTAATGATTTTTGTAAAACTATTTCTTTGTCGTTTGTTTCAAATTTTCAATATATATAGTCATTATTCATACTAGTGGTATGTCTGTAAGGATCAAATGAAAATTACATGGAAATTAGCTACGCTTGTATCATTGAAATGGAAGAACAAAATAGATGATAGATGATAAAACGCTGTTTTGTACTTAGGTCCACCATTGAAGTGGGCCCAGTGAAAGCATATGGCTGAATAAATTGGAAAATTCTGCTATAATACTTCGGCTGTTGTTGGTATTCCCTTAAATATTCATTGGTTAGATTGTATCTTGCATCATTTCTCCAAAGTTTTTAAGTAGTAATTTATGATTATTTAGTAAATAAGTTTAGGGGTTGTAGGGGGCCTTTTAGGAAGGGCTACATCTTTATTACAATTGTGGAAATATTCTATAAAAATATATTGGGTATTTAAATTTCATCAGATATGATTAGATTAAGGTGGCACTCTGCTTTTTGCAGCAGTAGATGAAAACTTCATTCAATCTGTCCAGGATGTCCTTAATCCTTACGCAGTTTAAAAGGAAAAAAGTGGTCTAGCTACGTAAGTTATTTCGTCTTTGTTTTTTTTCAAAGGGAGTTATATAGCAAGGGAAAAGTTAATGAATGTTATGAAGACATTAGCTTATTAGTTTATGATATATTTTTAGAAATTTTTTATAGAAAAAATAAAAAAACCCAGCTTTTTTGACATTTTTATATATTTATCATAAATGTGGTATTAAAAGTTTCTTAAAATGGTCTATTAACAATTTATAGTCTTATATTTTTCTCATAAAAGCGGTATTAAAAGTTTTCTAAAATGATCCATCATCAATTAACAATAAGCCTAAACATTCAATGTCTAGTATTTTGCTCTACAAACAGCAGAAATTGATATAGCATCTCAGATCTCATCATCAAAAAGTAAAGGCAAACATATTTTAGCTTCATGAATCAGTGACATAATGCTAACCATTATTGCCCAATTTGAATTGTTGTGTTTTAAACATAATGCTAACCATTATTAACTTAGGTATGCCTTTGTTGGTTACCTTAATCAAACACCATAACATACAACGTAATAGCAAATTAGCCAAAACATCATAAACCAGATCATGTTTAACTACCCAAAGCATCATAATCCATAGACATATTCTCAAATTTTTCACACACACGCGCGCGCAAAGCATAAGCGTATATTCCAGGCTACAATTGCAAAACTTGCAACATTCTATGCTTTGCTCCAAACTGTCAATCACTACTCAGTGCAGCACACAACTAGCATAACCACTGAAAACCATAATCACAAACATGAACTAAAACAAGCCTTAATTAACACTACCAAACTGTCTAGCAAATCAAAGCACACAAACATCATCTAGAACAGAACAGAACAGAACAGCACAGCCAGAGGCTGAACCTTCAACACTACTTTCAGTCAATACACACTGCCTACTACATTGTGATACCATAGCACAAAGAAACACATTATATATCAACCATACTAACATCTACACGCGGCCATCCCACAAGCAATCCGACCGGACTTTCCCGGCTTTCAAAAGGCCCTCGATTTCTTCAGGCGGGTTCAAACCTAGACTCCGAGCACGCTCCCAACGGGCCAGTCGAGTCATCCCAAGGCACGGTCCATATGCCATGTTCATGTCGAATTTCCGCAAAATGTCCTCATTCTCATCATACTCATCTATCACCCCCAAAAACCAGAAACAGCAAAAACACATTAGTACATTTGAGAGCAAACACATTGCTTAATTAATAATTAAGCAAGTCTTGATCGTTTGAAAACAAATCAATTTCAGTGCCCTAATTTCTTTTAGAAAACGACATCGTACCCAGTATTTCATGTTTTCTGGGCCAAAAAAAAAAAAAAGGAGATTTCAAACCCTAACGAAAGAATATGTATAAGAATCTGAAACAAAACCCTATAAATTTATGAGAGGGGAAGACCTTTGAGATCAGGGGAGCCGTGAGAAATGAGAGCCGAAGGTTGGGTGATATTGGAGCCGAAAGTGGCAGCATTTTTGAGCGATTTCTTGGTGGAAATCTTGGAGTTGGAGGGCTTTGACACGCCGCTCTTCTTCCTCTGTCTGTAGAATTCCTTGATGTTTCCTGATGTCGTTGCCATCTCTATCTCTCTCTCTCTCTCTCTCTCCAAATTTTTGAATTTTGAATTTTGTTTCTCTCTCTCTTTCAATATCTCAAGGGAACAAGGCTATGCTTATATAAAATTTGATTTTTTTTTATTGCTTTATTTCGTTTTTGTCCTTGTAATTTTACATATTTTCATTTTTGTTCCCCACAGTGACGTATTTTACATTTTTAAACTCAATACATCGTATTTATTTTTATTCCCAACTAACAAAAAATTAAAAAAATTTGTTGTTATTATTATTCTTATTTTGATTATTTAATGTTATATAGAGAAAGAGTAATAATAGAGATATAAACTTTTTTACAAAATTTTTTTACAAACTGTTGATGTGATAAGTGATTATTTGTAAATAAAAAAGTGATGTTAATGGTGGGTATAGATGAAAACCAAAAAAAAAATTGGCCACAACAACTATTTATAAAAAAATGTTGAAAAATAATTTGTAGATGAAGCATTACTCTTATGTGGCATTTGGTATGGGGGAACCCACATTACTCATGACATCCAAATTCCTAGGAGAAATTCCTAGGAATGTGATTCCTATGAATCACATACCTAGGAATGTAACTATTTATATGTTTGGTTTCATTGGAAATCTCTTAAGATTTCTAAGAATGCGAGATGATAGTAATTGGTTTATTCTTAGGAATCTTAAATGAATTATTTATTTTTCCCATTTTATCCTTAGATTTGAATGTGAATTGTCAAGTCCTTTTACAAAAAAATAATTTTCTAAATAAATAATGAAAAACCAAATATAAACTATTAATTATGACAAATTTATTAAAATTATAGTCTAACATTTCAAATTGACAAGTATAATACAAAAATAACTATTTAAATTCTCAAATGCTTCTATTCTTAATAATTTTTAATAAAGTTTAATCCATAACAAAACAACTTGACAACGTTTAAGTCAATAAAACTATAGAAGTAGCAATAAAAGTAAAAGTAGTTCATCAACAATGAAACAAATGCGATCTATTACATATATATATATATATATATATATATGTAATGTATCCACCCCTGCATTTGTGAGCACTTGAATAAAGATAAGGGAAAAAATATTGATGATTTTTTTTATTATATTTTATCTTAATTGCTTAAATGATAAGGAAAAAGGGTTAAAATTGTCAATTTATAAAAAATACAATTTCCTTTAAGCTTGAGAATTTGGATTCCCACCTGTTTTAAAGGGAATTCACATTCTTACTGAGAGAGGTTTAAGGGGGGAATCCAGATTCCCTTAGCATCTGATTCCCTAGCGTGATTTGCAACTAAACATGAAAATTTGTAAACATTCATGCGAATCTTAAAACATTACCCAGTACTAAACGCCACATTAGAGAAAGAGGGAGTGAGGGACAAACAAGCCAAACTTGCTCTTTTCCATTGCCTTGTTAGCAAGAACACTTGCATCTCTCTATTTACACAAACTTAACACAAAATGAGATTGATGTAATTTAATCTTATTTTAAACACAAGATGAGCTCAAATTTATTACCAAACTTGATTATATGTTCAAAATTTGTTAACTTTCTTGTCTAACAAGCTCAAATTTATTCACGAACTACTTTATTAATTTATTCTTTTATCAAATATTAGAAAAGCCATGACCAAAATTTGTTACTTACCATAAAACTATTCTAATAATTAATAACCAAATTATAATATACAAAATGATTTTCATTTATAAACTTATAAAAATTACATCTACATTCTACCAACCTTATATTGCTATTATATATCATTTCTACTATAAAATTGACTATTTATATTACCAATAAATTATAATTAATATTTTAATATTTTTATTAGCTTATTTACAAATTTACACTATCCAATATCAAGTTTGTATAAGTATATTTTTAAACATATATGTATATAATATGTATAATATTATATAAACTAAAATTGAGTCACACAAGTATATTCATGAACATATTATTATGTTTGAATTGTCCTTGTTTAATAGTCAAGCCTAACTATAAACTTGAGTTTGGCTTGTTTTCTAAGTCAACAAACATAAATAATTGTTTCCATGAGCCAAGCTCGAGCTAATCATAATTAGCTCACTTTATTTGGAACCAAATGTACAAGGTTCTATTTCAACATGTAAATATAAAATTGTTATTTAACCACTGTTTATACTTAAAGGCCGTTTGGAATTTTTATAGAAAGGTATAAAAAGTAAATCTTTAAGCGATAGAACTTTTGATTTATAATTTATAGCTTTACGATGAAGAATTTCAATTCAAAAGTTCTTTAGTTTTGGCAATATACGGTGTCAAAGGGTGATAGGCCACAAACGCGTTGACCCCTTGTGATGAATTAAGTTGATTAATTAGCCAAGTTATTAATTAATCAAATTAACATACAAATTGCGTGGTAGCACAAACAAATCACCAATAAACTAAAGTATGCAGTGGAAAATAAATTGACACGGTGATTTGTTTACGAATGAGGAAAACCTACACGGCAAAAACTCTACCGGACGATTTTAAGGTCATCACTCCCGAAACTCCACTATTATCACAATAAGCGGTTACAAGTAAAGGAATCCCAAGTACCTCACCAACTTACAGTTGAACCCTTACCCTAATATCCGATTGGACTTGTTCTGTAGTGACAGTTTCTCCTTTTGATGCACGACTCCCAAGTACATGACTAACCAATTGTGCGGATCCCAGTACACGACTTCAATCACCAACTAGAGAGAGTTATTAGCTGCAAAGTTCTTCAATTCATTCACATGATGAAGATCAAGAAGATGCTTGGTTACAAAACCTTACGGTGCACATTACACAGCAACTTCTTCACAAGAGATGAATTAGGGCATGAACTTTGTTTCAGGTCACAAATTACTTGAACAAAGGTTTCTCAATGCTTGTACAACTTGTGTACACTTTAACGGCCCTTAAAATAATCCTTTTATATGTCTAGGGTTAGAAGAAAAGAAGTCCCAAAGACATATGTACGGATTGGAACCAAAACAGAACTTAGAATCTGTTTTTCTTAAATCTCGACAGCTAGAGGTGTCGAGGTGCTATAGAGCAGCTGTCGAGCCTTGGGGCTGAACAGCTTTTTTAAAGCTCGATAGATGCAGCTGTCGAGTTTGGTGTCAAGTTTTAAAATCTGACACTTCTTCAACTTGAATCTTGAAACCTTGTTTCTTGAAGTATTAAAATCATCCTAGAGCTACCCAAATACAAGCTGAGTACGTTTTGTCAAAGGATAAGCCAATTACATAAAATAATGACATATGTTCAAAACAACTTGAAACACATATGTTCTAACAAAGTGATTTGACTTTTGAAGTTGTTGCACCTATTTAGTAATTAAATTAACACCAAGCTTATAGGCTTTGGAAATGATATAAAAGATGACATAATAAAAGTGATTTGTATTTTCGCACATGAATCCAAATACAAATCACTTTTATTTGGTAGGACTGTAAATGAACCAAGCCATTCATGAATAACTTGGGCTCGGCTCAATAAAAAGCTTGTTCATGTTCGTTTGTTTACAAATAAGCCAAGCTTAAACCTTATTTTTAGGCTTGTTTGATAAACAAGCTAAGCTCAAGCAAAAAACATTGCTCGTGAATAAGCTCGTGAACAATAGGACTCGATACAAAACATGCCAAGTTTAACATTGTTTATAGCTTGATATATGTTTACTAAATAAACTTATTATTATGACATTACATATATGTTTTGGAATGTTAATTTATAGCTTGTTTGTTCATATGTATTTTAGAATGCTAATTTATTTAGATTTGTGAAGATTATAGTTGTACAAATGACATATGTGGATGCAAAGATTGTATTTTGAACAGTTACTCAAGCTATAGACAATAAATGATGATGGATGAATTTAATTATGTAAAGTTGTAATGAACAAATTCTAATCACGGGTGTTATAAGCATGATAAAATGAGTATATTATATATATATATATATATATATGTATGTATGTATGTATGTATGTATGTATATTTGTTTATTTTTGGTGATATAAGCATTTGATGGTGCAATTTTTTAAGATCCCAAGCTAAAAAACTTGACTTGAGCTCAAGTTTGAGTTTGAGTTTGAGTTTGAGTTTGATATTAAGTAAAACTCGGCTTGACTAACTAATCAAGCCAAGCCAAGCCAAGCCAAGCCGTGCTCAAGCTTTTTGCCATTCTCATAAGCTCAAGTTCAAATATTGTTTTTAAGCTTGTCTCAAGCTCAAAACAAGCTTGAGTATTTGACTTTTATTGACTAGCCAAGCTCAAACACACACTACTGGGCAAAACTTGGCTCGTTTACAACCCTATTTGGATGGCAACATTTGGAGTTGGATTTGGATTTGAAGTTCATTGATTTAAAATGCCTTGATTTGAAATCCCTTGATTTAAAAATTTCTTGTTCGGGTCTTTTTAAACAAAGAATGATTTGAAATTCATCATTTGAAATTTCATTGTTTAGATACCTAAATTTGGATTTGGATTTGGATTTAAGATGAATAAAATATATTTTATAATTATTATTTTTCTTAATCCTTCCACATTTTATTTTTAGTAACATTTTTAATAAATACATGAGGTAATATTGAAAATTCAATTGACAAGATAATGACCAAATATCTTTAGTTGTAGACAACTAAAAAAATATCTTGCCAACTATTGACAACTAAAATTTTTATATCAACTAGAGAGGAAACCCAAATGCATGGATTTCTTCACAACATTCAAAATCTCAAACTAAAAAATTATTCTAAAGTTCACAACAACTAAAAAGTTATATATCAAGAGAGACAAAATATCCAAAATATGTGTATTGTCTTCCCATTTCTATTGTGTTTTTCAAATAATGCAAAATTTAAAATAAAAAATTGTACATATATAAATATAAATATAAAGTCTCAAATAACATGATGATACGGAGATTGATATTCCTCAAACATTTCCTTAATTTGCTAAAACATCTTGAAAGGCTATTCACTTTTTTGTTGAATGGACATATCTCTTCCATCGTTGGTCATTTTTGTCTTTGTTTATTTTTCAAAATACAAACAATAAGAATCTATAACTAATAAAAAGGTTATCAAAGAAAATTCATGAAATCACACCAAACAAATCAATGTAACTGAAACTACAAATAATTAACACAAATAAAGGTAAGCAGGCCCAGTAAATACAAGAGTAACACCTGGTTATATTTAAAAAGAGCTAGCTTCTAAAATTCAGAAGTAATAGGAAATCCAGTAAAGTCAGCATTCTTTCCAGTAAGTTCTAACAAAATCTTCTCCTCTAGTCCACCTATCATCAAATGAAAGACTGAAGCATCCCATCTTTTCAGTGTATTAATCATAGTGTTTGATGGCTTTTTAAAAAATATAAAGCACAATTAAATCACAATATGGTGTTCTACAGGTCAGTAACTCCTTTCTTTATGTAAACTAGCAGGGGCTACAATGCTCATGATTGAATTCATGCATAAGATGTCTCACTAGGTAGAAGCATTGTTGTACAGTTATTTAAATATTTATCATGTAAATGCAAGAATATAAGACTCACAAGTCTCTTTGCTTAATCAAAGAGAGTTGAATTTGAAATCCTTTAAGAAAACCCAATGGACAAAAATACATACCTATATGAACAACTTCATTGTAGAAAATGAAAGAGAGAGCTTAGGGAAATTATATCTTCTCTTTGACGGTAGTCAACTTAGTCAAATATAGAGAATTTTCCTAGAAACAGATTCTCAGAAAGAAAGGCAGAACTAATTAAACGAAACCCATCTGAGAGCAACAAGTACCATTGACATTGCTTCATAGCAGAGTGTCAAAAATAATATGACTGGGCTTTAGGAATTCAACCATAGCAAACACAACTGGAGGCACACAATGCAAACTGTATATTACTTGTTAGCTATGTATAAAGCTATGAAAAAAATTAGTTCCCAATTTCTCTTGGACTTGGATGTTTTCCTTGTAATGTATGTACATCAAAGTAGCTCAAAATCTCAGACTAAAAACTCATGCAGAAAAATACATAGCTCACAGAGGCATTTCATTAAACAGTTCATTGCATTTGAATTATACCAACTTTGAACTCTAAAAAAAATAAAATCTTCAACAATTTCTTAACAAAACTAAACCAGCCCATGCTTACCAGTAGATACAGACTGACATAGAAAAATCCAAACAAAAACCACACAACCCAAATACAAACAAAATAAAAAAGATATACAGAAAATCCATGAAGAAGTCAAAAAAAAAAAAAAAAAAAAAAACAAGACTCACAGATAAACCCAAAATCCCATTGATATTTTGTTAAAGCAATTTGGAACTGAAGGAGAAGAGAGATGGACAGGCTAAGAAGACGAGAGGGTTAGTGCGAACTTGGAGAGACAAACCTGAACACCATGGTGATTGCAGCTTCATCTAGGACTATAAATGAACCAAGCTGATCATAAACAACTTGGGCTCGGCTCGATAAAAAACTTGTTCATTTTTATTTGTTTATAAATAAGCCAAGTTTGAGCCTTAGTTTTAGGCTCATTTAATAAACAACTTGAGCCCAAGTAAAAAAATTTGTTCACGAATAAGCTCGTGAGTTATTAGGCTTAATACACAATAATTCAAACATAGACTTATTTATACGTTTATATGTGTTAGCTAAATATACTCATTACACATATCTTAATAATGACATGGCCAACATGAGACCACTATCTATATTACCTTAATTTTTTCCTTCCCTTTAAACTGATCAAGAACCAATTTATACTATAATTACTTTTAAAAGTAAATAAATAATTAAGTAAGCCACATATGATCTTTCTCTATCAATCATCTAAAGTAAAGTAATGAAACATGTTAGTATTTTCTCATTCATAATAATTACAGACAGATATTTTTCTAGTCTTTCACCATCTAACATGAATGTAAAAATTGTATTTTGAATAATTGCTGAAGCTATAGACAAGGAATGATGAATGAATGAATTTAATTATGTAAATTATTAATTTGAATAATAGCTAATCATAAGTAAAGCTAGATGCATGATAAAATGAGTATACTATTTTTTTTTTCTTTTTTATTATTTTAAAGATTTAAGCATTTAATAATGTAATTTTTTTTTAATCTCAAGCTCAAAAACTTAACCTGAGCTCAAGTTTGAGTTTGATATTAAACTTGAGTTTCGCTTGACTAATTAATCAAGCCAAGCTCAAGCTTTTTGTTTTTTCCACGAGCTCAAGCTCAAGCTCAAACTCTATTTTTAGGCTTGTCAAAAGCTCAAGCCAAGCTCGAGCTTTCGATTTTTCCTAACGAGCCAAGCTTGAACATGTAATACTCAACAAAGCTCGGCTCCTTTACAACCCTAGCTTCAACATTGTTGTCGCAGCTTGAGGCAGAGAAGACGCGAGCTTTGCATGAAAGGATTTCAAATTCCACCATGTATTAAGGTATTTGAAATCCATGGATTTCAGCCTATCAAATTCTGGTTGGATTTGGGACCAAATCCAAATCCATTTCTTTTAACTTACCCAAACAAAGGATTTAGATTTGGGCCCCTTCAAATCCAAATCCAAATCCAAATCCAAATCCAAATCCAAGGGATTCAAACAGACCATAATTTAGGAATAGTTTGGATTAGTTGTTTTAACAATTGTGTTTTTTAAATATAGCAATTTTAGAAAGTACATTTAAAAAAAATGATTTTTAAAATCACATATACACATTAGGTAAAACTTTGAAAAAGTAATTTTTTTTTAATCACAGTTAAGTATTTGGATAATATTGATCTAAAATTGCTGTTTTGGGTTCAAATTTTCAAAAAGGACTTAGACTGTTATTATTAATAATGAAGTTACTAATTACTACTAAATTCGTAAAGAGAATGAGAAACATTAATATATTTACAAAAATAAATATTTTTTTTTGAAGAATAAATATAAAAAATAATAAAATGTTCACATCCACAATAATGAAAAAATTATATTCATTGGATGACCATGTATTTTGTTTAGAGAAGTAATAAGTCTTTCACATCTTTATAACAAATTTTTGGTGATAAGTTGTTATTGGTTCTGATTTAAACCAACCATTAAAATTACTTTTTTGCACAATAGAAATAACCAGTTATTTAAAATTTATTGTAAAAATGCTGTGGGCATAATATATATATTTTTATTTTATGTAGATGAGGTGAAGACAAAATTCGTTCATGGCCAAGGATGAAAAAGATCATTGCTATCAACTTTTATTCTATGGATTGTGATGAAATCTTGTCATATACAAAAAAAGATTATTATTGGTCACAAAGTTCAAACTTGAATTATTTTAAAGAGTCATATATTCCACCATTAAGAGGAGAATTACATGTTGAACAAAATACTTTTTTTGAATATGTAGAAGTTAAAGAAGAAAATATGAAGATTTTTGGGGAAATTAATAGAGGCCTTGTTATAGAAGAAGAACCTAAAATCAAGATTTTGGAGGATATTAATGAAGACCCTATTATAGAGAAAAATCTAGAGGTCGAAATAGTAGAGACCATTAAAGAAAAAATTATAAAGGAAGTTGTTAACTATCTCGATGAAATCAAGTTAGATGATTACAACATTCAATCTCCTATTATTTTGGTGGGAGACATCGAAACAAAGTTTATTGATTTTATTGGGGTGGAAATATTCGATTTGATCATTGACTTTTATTTGGTGAATATTTTCAATTGCATGAAGATCAAAGGACAAGAAGTTCAAGTTACCCTATTGATGACTTTCAAGTTTGGTAAGAGTACAAAGAAGATGAAGTATTCAAAGTATTTGTTCTCTTGGCATGGAAGACTTTAGATTTCAACCATCAACTTGAGGACGAGTTTGTTTCAAGTGAAGAGGTTTGATGTAGGACAGAATCTACAATTATTTAAATTTTTGTATTTTTATGTAAAAAACGTTATTTTAGGTTTAGGTGATTTATTTCCTTGTTTTTTGGTGCTTTTAATACTTTTTAGGTCAAATTTGGTTCTTATTATGGTTAGGTATTAATTAGGGCTTATTTTAAAGTATATTTTCTTGTCTATCAAGTTTTACAGAGCTCTTAAATAATCCTCTAAGTCTATAATTTTTTTTTAACAATTATTCAATCAATAAATTTTAGACTTTTGTCTTTCTATTTTTTGATGGATTCCAGACCCTTTCTCCTTGTGGATTCAAGGAACCCTCGTGCATTCAAGGTTATTTTAAGAAGAAAACATGTTTTGTTTCTTGTTTTCTAGAAGTAGATGTGTTTTGCATCTTGGTGCTTCCGCATCCCGCATCACTCTCACTTCGACTTGATCGATGGTGATGAACTTTTTTTCCCGTTTTTTTTAGATAGGTGATAGATATCCTCTAGGTTTTTTTTTTTTTTTTTTTTTTTTTTTTTTTTTTTTTTTTTTAATATAGTCTTGACTCTTGAGAGGATTTGTTAGCCCATGAATAAGAAGGGGGATAAGGGGTCTCTACTTCCACCATGTTAGAAGAGCCATATTCTAACCATAATTGTCTAATTTCTTCACTCTATACCCCGTATATCATTGGTGGTATAAAATTTAGGGTGGTGTTTATTTTACATAGTGTATTTACTCTATTTTTATAACTTAAAAAAAACGTGACTTAAAAGTTAAATCACCTTTTTTGTTATTAACTCATAGCAGTGGGTTTCAGTTAGTTCAACTTGTAAAGTTTTTGATAGTTGAATAAGAGATCTGGAGTCAATCTCTGCCTACACCAAAAACCGACAAATGTCTTGGTCTGGTGCGGATGCCATAATTTATAACTCTAAAAAAAAAATATAAAAAAAACTAAACCCACCTATCATGTGAGAGGGGGGAGCATAGCTCTAGGAGTACCTAATAACTTCCCTTGATTATATTAAGGTATTCCATCATTCATAGTTTCAGATTCAAAACAATATGCCGAACCCAACCGGTCCACGTCAAAAACAAACATCCTTCTTGCTCCTCTTTCATAGTATAGTACATATTCTGTTTCCCTCGGAATCTAGAATATTGTGGCAACACCGAAATAGGTGGTTTTCAAAAATCTACCCACCAGTCAAATAATCCATAAAGAAATTATCCCAAGAGTAGTTGGGTATGTCTTTTTGCTCAAAATGTAGTTGTCAGTAGGCCTTGAGTCGAGAAGTTCATCAAATGGGATAGACCTTATAGGGGTTGGTTTAAGCTTACCATTAATGATTCATCGCTAGGTTTAGACATCACATTTTGTACTCCTTATGACTCGGGCCTTGTTCCCTAATGATGTTCAAACTCTAAGGGCTAAGGCCAGTTTAGAGCCCAATCAAATATCAAATTAACTTGAGGAGTGTTAAAATGGAAAATATAACCTTTCAAATGAGAAAAAAAAAATATTTTAGGAAATAAAATGACCAAAGAGACCCTCGGCCCATGTACACAGGCCGCTAGCATACGCAGCTAGGGTTTTAGAAGCATGTGTACGTGGGCCAAAGCATGTGTACGCAGGCGTACGCAGCTAGGGTTTTAAAAGCATAAAAAAGACAAGTTTTTTGCAATAATGGCTGGGGTTTGGAATGAATCTCACATCGTCTGGGAGCCTTCCCAAACCCCATTTTTTTCTACTATAAAAATCCTTACATGGTACATTTTCAAAACACACAGAATTTCCACGGGAAAAACCTAAGATTCATTAGAAATAGTGAATTAAAAGGGAGTTTTTTACAAAACACCTTCCAATTTTATTTGATTGAGACATTTTCTGGCCCCAATCCTTTGAGTTTAAGATTAATAATCACGTGTTTATTGAATGTGATAGATTTGACTGAGGGGAATGATAAAAAATTAAGCCTAAAGCTTTTTGCTTAAAGGTATTCATTCCTGCTTGCTTTTTCTTTTCAGTCTTTCTTTTTAGTTTTAATCTTGTTTTCTTTGTCTTGTTTTGTGTTTATATGTTTGCCTAGGTTAGTTTTATAGTTTCATTTATGTTTATAAGCATGCAAGGTTGTTAGAGTTAGGGTTTTTCTTTTCTACCCTGTTTTTCTGCTTGTCTGTTTCTGGGTTAGGGTTCAGGCATGTTTGCGTATGCATACTTTGGTATGCGCACGTAGGCTCGAAGTATGCGTATGCATGCAGATGGCTTGCATACCCAAGCCTATGTATGCACATGCATACACGTGCCTAGAAACCCTAATTTTAATCCTCTTGTTTCTTTTGCTTTGTCCGTTTTACCTAATATGCCTCCGTTTGACCTTCTTATATGCTTTTTGTGTTGCTTTTTTTCTTTGTTCTTATGTTTGTTTGTTATTGTATGCTAGATTAGGTTTTTTCTTCTTCCTAATACCATGCCACAATCATGCATTCACGTGCTTATACATAATGCCATAGGTGTTGAGTTGTTGCAAGGTAAGTAAAGGGTAAGTCATGCATTGGAAATGTTCATGCCTTGGAAATATGATGAATATGCTTATTTGATGTGTGATTTCATGTCTAAATATATTGGAAAACATGTGATAAATCTATGTCTACCCACCATGCCTATTTTGCTTCCTTGGTATGATATGATGGAGCATGCTTAGATGTATAGTTAGGGTTTGTAATGTGATGAATGCCTTGATGCCATGATTAGATGAATGTTAGGATTATGTACGGTTTTGGCTCTTTATTGCTTTATGGATAGCTATGTGTTTCGGGATGAATGATGTTATGTTGATTGTTAGATGTATGCTAACATGTGAGTGAATTAGAATACAAGTGTTGAATTTGTTTCTAATAGGGTTAAGACATAAGACACAACGATGAGAGGCCAATTTTAGGATTTGGCGATCCTGGGTGCCTAACACCGTTCCAAGAGCGTATTTAAACTCCGAACCCATATTCTTGTAGTAAGATCAAAAGTCCTTCATCGAAAAAAACGCTATATATATAGTTCTTAAACCATTGCAAAAACTAGGTGGCAACTCCAAAACGACCCCTTGTATCCACACTAGGCAATCCCCATGTGGCAAGTGGTGGGGGTATACTTCGGGATGACTTAGGCTTATGGGTTCAAGCCTTTTCTAGGCACATAGGAACCACAACAAACTTCCTAGTTGAATTTTGGGCCTTGAGGAATGGCTTTATCATGTGTCAAAATCTTCAGATTAATGATGTGGAAATTGAGTCGGATGCTAAAATTGTTGTTGACTTGATGAACAATTCTAGCAATTCTAATGATGTAAATTCTATTGTTGTGGCTGATTAGAGACTCCTAATTTCCCAACTTCTTCAAGTTAAAGCGTCGCATTGCTACCAGGAAACCAACTGCCGTGCAGATGGCCTTACCAAATTAGGAAATCATCAACTTGATTATGATATCATGTATTACAACTCCCCCCCTCCCTGTCCACGAGACATTTATCTCTCTGATTTGTATTGTGTTTACCATGTTAGGCTTTGTCCTAAATCTGATGTTACTATTTCTCTTTTTTAGTTTAATGATATTTCCTTTTTTGATGAATAGTGTGTAAGAGGTTTTACTTGGTCACAATTTTTTCTTCTGCAAAAGCCAAAAAAAAAAAAAACCTTGTTCATCATCCTTATCTCTCTATGCATCTCAGCTCTCCTAAACCTCTTCTCAACCTTTTCATCAACAAGAAGAGCAATAAGCTTCCTCCAGGACCCTTTACAATCCCAATACTTAGCAGCTTCCTATGGATCCACAAATCCTTCTCTGACCTCGAACCCATTCTCTGCAAACTCCATGCCAAGTATGGACCCATAGTCACCCTCAACCTCGCTTTCTGCCCTGCTATCGCTCTATCGCTCACAAAGCTCTCTCCCAAAACGGTGCCGTCTTTGCCGAGCAACATCAACTCGAGCAAAGTGTTCTCAAGTAACTCGAGCAACATCAACTCCGCCTCGTACCGTCCCACGAGGCGCCTACTTTCTTCACCCTTTGCGCTTGAAATCCTACACTCACGATCGCAAGTGGGTCTATAATATCCTCTTCAATCGTCTTCGTGATTCTCACTCCAAGCCCAGTGAAGTGCCAATCGTCGTTAAGGAACGTTTCCAATACTCCATGTTTTGCTCATTGGTTCTTATGCGTTTTGGTGAAACCCAGATTAAAGAAATCGAAAATGTCCAGAGTAAGGTGAGTTTGTTGCGTAAACGTTCTTTTATCATGTTCTTCTTTGAGAAGGAAATAGCCTGTGGTTCATGTTTGACTAAGCATGCTACGTACGTTTCTATTCTATAGTATGGACAGAAGATGTGCCTGTTTTCTTCTTTATCTGTTTTTCAAAAGATGTAAAGTATAAAGTAACGTAATTATATTAGTTCTATTTAAATAAATAAATAAATAATCAGTCTTCTATAGTTAGGGTATATACATTCTATAAGTTAGCACAGGATGGTAAAAAGAAAGTTATATTGTAGGGGAAGAGATTTCTCTAGAAACCAAACTCTTTATATATTTTTTGATTTGATGTAACTTTTGAAAATTTAATAATTAGATTTCATTTTTTTAACGTGCAAGAGAAATTTTGTTCAAATAAGATGTTATTTAATACTCAAGAATAAACATATTTTTCATACATAATTTTACACCACAAAATCTTGAAATTTAAATATTTGATTGATAACATAGTTAGTGATTTTTAAACTTCTTGAAATTTTGCAAGTATGAAGGATATATTAAAAACATACAACCCAATAGTTAAATTTTTAAACTTCACATCCAATAAAAAAAAATATAAGAAAATTTTAAAAATTTTCTATTCAAACTAGTTGAAATTTTCTAATTGAAATCTTCGACTTAGCCTCTTATTTTGATCTTGTGAAAGTTTTGGTCAATCTCAATTAAAGCAGCTTGAAAACTTTTTATAATAAAATTGATATTTTTTCTTGGGGAAATTCTTATATGACCTAGCATCTACATGTGGGGCCTACCCCCTCATGCAAGAGGATGGATCATTGCTCCTGAAGCACCTAAGTATTTCCCCACTTATTTTGTAGCAAAGTAAAACACATAAAGTTTTCTTAAGTGCTCAGAGGTGGGACCCACGATTTTGCAGCAAAATCAAACACATAAATTTTCTTAAGAAAAACTTATCTCTCATATAAGAGGAGGTAGCATTGCTTTCGAAGCACTTAAGTTTTTCTTAAGAAAAATTTTACGTGTTTGACCTTGTTACAAAACCCCATATAAAGTTTTCTAAAGAAAACCTTAAGAACATTCTCATCAGGTGTGCCAAATGCCAAATATTTGGCATTTGACACACCAAACACCAAAAAACAAAACATCATGAGTTGTGTTAAATGTGTCAAAATTTTGAGACATACTACAGTACACTCTCATCTTTGGCATAGTACGGATGAAAATGCCAAAACTTTTTAATATTTATTTATTCCACTTTTCTCTCTCTTCTCTCACCATGACATCTAATTCACTCTCTCATCCTCTCTTCCTCTCCATCAATCCTCCCAACCTTTGATTCACTCTCTCAGCCTCTCATCCTCTCCATCAATCCTTCCAATTGGACATTGACAATCAAGAAACAAAACCACGTCAGTGTCCAATTAAGCTCTACCACCATCCTCCCTGCTCGTCCCCTAAAGTCCGATCTCGCTGATCTCTCCTTTGAAATTGCTGCCGATTACTCCTTTGGTCTCACGGGCATTGTCGATCTCACTAATCCTCGCCACGATCTCGCAAGTCCTTGCCGCTGATCACGCTGCTGACCTCCACAGCTGTCACCGATCATTGGTTGAGTTTGGGTCGGCATTTTATTCTCTATTTTTTTGGTTGGTTGAGTTTTTATTTTTTATTTATTTTTCTCTTTTGTTGAGGTTTTTGGATTTGGAATTTGTTGGAGGATCCAATGATTGTGGGTGTAGTTTGTGGTGATTGATTTGCTGTTGGTGGTGGTTGTAGTGGTGGTTGTTGGTTGGTTGGTGGCAATTGTCACTAAGTTGGGTGTTTGTATATTGGCTAGGATTTGAGATAATATATTATTTAATGTGTAGTAAATATTATTTTAATGTATAAAATTGAAGGATAAAACATCTGATGAATAAGGTATTGTAAAATAATGTGGTAAAATAATAAAATAGGTCTTTAATGTGTTAAAATGAAATTTTTTATGAAACAGCTGATGAGAATGCTCTAAGTGCGCCTAGAGCAATGCTCCCTCCTTTCACATATGTGAGAAGAGTGAGCATTACTCTTGGAGCACTTAAGTTTTTTTTAAGAAGGGAGGATTGCTTTTGGAGCACTTAAGTTTTTCTTAAGAAAAGGAGCAATGCTCCCTCTTCTCACTGATGTGAGAGGAAAGAGCATTGTTCTCAGAGCACTTAGGTTTTTTTTAAGGAGGAAGTATTGTCTTTGGAGCACTTAAGTTTTTCTTAAGAAAAGTATTGCTCTCGGAACACATAAGAATATTTCCATTTTTTTTTTCCTCTTCCGCCTATATGTGTGTTTATATATATATAGACTAAGGTTGGCCTTTTTTAGCTCCTATTCAATCAAACATGGAAGTGTGGTTCATCATCGTCATCTCTCTCTGTATCTCAGCACTCCTCAAATCCCTCTTTTTCAATAATGGCTGGGTTTGGATATGGCTAAACGCGTTTAGCGTTCAGCGTTTCCACGTTTTCAGTTTTTTTTTTCCTTCCTTCGGCTGCTGCACGCCTCAGGGGGACAAAGTCTACTGTTCATGAACAGTAACATGAACAGTAGCCGATTTTGTTGATTTTTCAGTTTTTTTATCACATCTGTGAGTCCCGTTTACTGTTCACAGAACCCACAAATATCACTTTTCAGAAAATTTTTTATTAAAAATAGGTCCTACAGTACTATTCACACATTTAAAAATTATTTTACTATAGTGTTTTTAGTTTTCAGTTTTCAGTTTTCAACAAAATGCTCTATCCAAACAGACCCAATGTCTCTGAAAATCACAATAAGCTACCTCCAGACCCTTACACATCCCAATACTCAGCAACTTCCTATGGGTCCGCAAATCCTTCTTGGAATTGGAACTCACCCTTCGCAATCTCCATGCCAAGTACGGACCCATCATCACCATTTACATAGCCTTTGGCCCAAATATCTTCGTTGCCAAACGGTCTCTCGCACACAAAGCTCTTATTCAAAATGGTGCTATTTTCGCTGACCGACCAGCTACTCCACCCACGGACTTGATCGTATCTAGTAATAAACACACCATCAACACTTCCTCTTATGGTCCTACATGGCGACTCCTTCGTTGCAATTTCAATTCAGAGATTCTCCACCCTTTGCACATGAAATCTTACTCTCACGCACGCAAGCGGGTCTTGGATATTCTCCTCAATCGCCTTGGTTCCAACACTGAATCTATTGTTAAAGGTCATTTCCAATACTCCATGTTTTGTTTGTTGGCTCTTATGTGTTTCGGAGACGAACTCGGTGAAACCCAGATTAAGAAAATCGAAGAGGTTGACCGTCGCTTGTTTTTGAGCTCTGGTCGGTTTACTATACTCAATTTTTTCCCCAGTATTGGAAGGATTTTATTTCGTAAGCATTGGGAAGAGTTGTTTCAACTTCGGAAAAACCAAGATGACGTGTTAATTCCTTTGATTAAAGCAAGGAAGAAAGTGAAGCAAGAAAGAGTAAAATGAAAGAAGACAGAGAAAATGATGATGAGTTTGTTGTGTCGTATGTGGATACATTGTTGGATTTGGAGCTACCAGAGGAGAAGAGGAAGTTTTCTGAGGAGGAAATGGTTAGTTTGTGTTCAGAGTTTCTCGAAGCGGGTACGGATACTACGTCAACAACATTGGAGTGGATTATGGCGAATATGGTAAAATACCCACAATTCCAAGGGAGGCTTTTAGTGGAGATGAAAGGGGTTGTTGGTGAAGGAGAGAAAGAGGTAAAGGAGGAAGATTTGAACAAGATGCCTTATTTGAAAGCGGTGGTTTTGGAGGGTCTAAGGAGACACCCACCTGCCCATTTTGTGATACCACATGCAGTGACTGAGGATGTGGTTTTGGATGGCTATTTAGTACCAAAGAAAGGTACTTTGAATTTCATGGTGGCAGAAATGGGGCGGGACCCAAGGTTTGGGAGGATCCCATGGCGTTCAAACCTGAGAGATTCTTGAATGGCGGAGGAGGAGGTGTGTTTGATATATCTGGAAGCAGAGAGATTAAGATGATGCCATTTGGTGCGGGGAAGAGGATGTGTCCTGCTTCTGGTTTGGCAATACCATTTGGAGTATTTTGTGGCCAATTTAGTTTGGAATTTTGAGTGGAAAGCTGTTGATGGTGATGAGGTTGATCTGTCAGAGAAGCCCGAGTTCACCATTGTGATGAAGAATCCTCTCAAGGCCCGTTTATCTCCAAGGCTTTGTATGGTTAGGTCTACTAGACCATGACCATGATAGTGTTATTTGGAAATAAAGTCTACAACTGTACTTAATAAATTTTCACTAAAAATGTTTCTATGGCATTTTGTATATGTACTGGGGTTTGGTTATTTATAATGTTGGTGTTATTATTGAGGGGACTTTTTTTTTTTTTAATAATCAAATGAGAAAAGACTATAATAAAGCACAAACATAATACAATTGGAAATTCAAGGCTTTCTCCTTCTCAATAACATTCGCAAAAACAGAGGGAGAAGCACCCAGTACAAAACAACCAGAGAAATTGTTACTAAGAGACCAAGTAGCTAACACGTGAGCAGCTCTATTAGATTATACCTTTGTAGGTAACAACATGGTTAGGGAATTAAATTGATGATGGTAAGATTCTACGTTCTTAGAAGGTTAGATTGCCCTTCAATTTTTTTTGCAAATCCGCTTCTGTTAAGTTTCCTATTCCCGGAGCCTGCCACCTTGATGATGAGTTGCCACTCCCTATTGAAGTTATGGTTTTTGGTGAGCTATCGGGATTCTTGAATGTGGAGATGTTCTTTGTTGAAAGCTTTTTGATGCTTAAAAGATGTCATAATAAAAGTGAATTCTATTTTCACACATGAATCAAATTATTTAATTTAGGAACTGTTTGGATTAGTTGTTTTAACAATTATGTTTTTTTTTTTAAATAGCAATTTTAGAATGTTTATTTTGAAAACATGATTTCTAAATTCACACATAAGTTTTTGGTAAAGATGTGAAAAAGTGAAGGTTTTTTTTATTTATTTATTATTTTTATGGATAAAGTTTAGCTACAAAATTGGTTGTAGCTTTAGGTTATAACTTTAATTAATAAAATAAACATTACTACATATTTTGAAAATCTAGCCTTTGAATTACATGTTCTTTATGCTCTTAATACATATATTAAATTTTGTGTCAATCAAATATTATTTACTATATGATCTATAAACTTATATTTTATGCATAATTTTAAACTACAAAAACTTGCAATTTAAAAAATTTATTGATGACATAACTATTGATATTTAAATTTCTAGAAGCAAGCATGGAGGAAATGAGAAAAAAAAATGTAATCTAATAGTGGATTTGTCAAAATTCACCTCCAGTAAAAAAGATATTAAGGTTGTAGTCATATGCTACAACTAATTTTGTAGCTAAATTTTGTCCTTTTTTTATTATCACATATGTTAGGTTCTAAAGATTTAGATTTAAAAATTTAGAATCACATTTGTATTGTGTTGGCAAATTGAGAACAAAACATGTCTAGTCTAGGTGTTTAGGCAATACTTAAAAGTGGTTGTTTCAAGGTTCAAGTCTAACTGAATGCAGAAAAAGAGAGTGTGGTTCTACCTTACTCGACCGATCGAGAATTAGGCTCAACTGATCGAAAATCGCAGGTCCAATTTTTCTTCAGATTTTTGAACAGGCCTAACTTGCGAAAATGTTTAGGGTTTCATTTAAACTTCTCTACATATAAAAGGAAAACCCTAGCTATGTTTTGAAGACTTTTAGTTCGTCTGTTAATCAAAACCAAACCCACAATAGAAGAACTAGACAGTGGCGCACCCACAAATTTCAATCCAACTCGGTGGCACACCCACAACCTTGGCGGCACTTCTTCTCTTCCAATCCAACTCGGCGGTGCCGCTCTCTAGCTTCTTCTCTTCCAATCCATCCTCAAATCGGCAGCGAACTCAAATCCAATCCAACTCGGCGACGCTTCATCTCTTCCCTTACAACTCAGCGGCGCTTCTTCTCTTCCATTCTAAATTGGCAGCGCCACCCACAATCTTCAGGTTCTCTTTACATATGATTAATGCTGATATGGGTTTATATTATTTCTCTAAACTTTGTGGGTTTGTGCTATTATTGTTTTGTTTGAGTTTTGGTTCTTATATATTTGACAAATTAATCTTTACACTTTTGAGTTGGGATGTGAGACGTGAAACTTGAGTGGGACTTATTGGCTCACCTGATTTAGAAACACATTATTATAATTTTCTTTAATAGTGAAAAGTCGATGGGATATTTACTATTGAAAAGATGAAATATTTTTTTCATCTGTTAGCATTTTTTGTTAAACTTCATTATTATTTATTGTTATCACATTATTAGTTTTTGGAATAGAGTTACTAGATTGTAATTTGTATTAAGTGAAGTTTTTGTTAAACTTCATTATTATTTATTGTTTTCTCATTATTTTTTCCGAATTGATTTCAGTGTATATTTGTGATACTTAACCAGATTATAGCTGAGACTTTGTTTTTGCCTTCTCTTTATCACACTGTATAGTGTTTTGTAGAGCACCCAGAGAAGTTCTAGAAATTCGAAATGTCACCTAGAAAAGGGGTCCTTTTCTAGAGTGGTTCATATCCCATTGTGCTTAAAACTCATTTACATCTAAATTGCTAAACTATTATAATTTCACAATGGCACATGATTGTTGATTTCGGCATTCTTCCTTGGACTTTCCTGTAGAGAAGTTATTTTAAACAAAAAGATCAAGTTGATCATGTTGAGTTGGATCACTTTGGTTGCACCTGAAAGAATGATGCCTCTCTTATTTTGTGTTCATCTTAGACTTTTTTTTTTATCTTTTTTCCTGAAGTTTGTTGATTGCTCTTTTAGCTCAGTTCAAAAGGCTTATATTCTATTTTCATTCTTCCTTTTTCCTGTTTATATACCGTGCAAATTTGGTAATATAGTTAAGGCTTCCCCCTTACCTGATGGTTCTTGATATTTGTCTTTGTGGTAAACCTGTGAGGCTTCTTATTATTCCATTCTTTTTCTTGCCGCTGGATTGAAACTTTGGCTCTGAGTTTTTGATAATTTACATTGTGTGGATTACATAAATCCTGTTTATCGATGGTCTCTAATTTTTCATGTAATATCTTAATTGTTGTTGCAGAGAGGAAGTAGTGTACATATTTAATTTAATGATTGTTCTTGGAGGATTGCTCTTCCACTCAAATATTGTAACTTTTATGCTAGGGGAGTTGGCTAGTGGAAGTCCCAAGGCTGGGGATTATGAGGGAAACATGCTACTTATAAATTAACATGAAATTTTGAAGAAGTTCAAAATTATGCATGGTTATTAGGAATGGAAAACACAAAAGTTCAAAATTTTTCATTTGAATTTACATAGGAATGGAACACACAAAATTTCACTTTCATACTCATCTGAATGTTGCTGCATATAGACAGTCATTTGAGACCATAATTTTTAGGAGGATTGGTCAGATTTGGGAAGGATGTCTCTTAGTAATCACATTGTAAAGTTGTAATTTGCAACTATTTTATGTTGGCTTTAATTTTGTACCAAATTTGATTGTAATTTTCTCAATCATATTTTCCTGTATTTATGTGGTTTTAATTGTAAGAGATGAGTGTGAGAGGGTGTGAAGACTAAAGTTCAAAACGATGAAGAAGTGGATTTCGTGAGTGCCTCGCGAGAAGCTATCCAGCGAAATAGCCACGTGTAGAGCACATGACTAGAAGGTGAAGAGTCATGCTAGCCTGGAGGATTTCGCGAGTGTCTTGCAGGTAAGGCCTTCCTGCGAAATACTCACGAAACATTCTGTTTGGCTAAAAGGTCATGTTTTGTTTTTCCAAGTCTTTACCCAAACGATATATGCTCTCATTACTCACATATTGTAAGGAGTGCTTTCAGAGAGAAAACCCTAGAAAATACACTTGAAAGTTAGAGATTGTTATATCCACAATTATTTACACATTTCTTTGTGGTTTTCCTCTACTCCTACCTCTCCATCTCTAAATTTATGAGAGGTTGATAGCCCAAACACTTATCACACCCAATCTAAGTGTTAATTGAGATTTTCGTACTGCTGGGAAGTATTGGTGTTAGGACATATGTGGTTCAAGTGGTTTCAAACATATGTCATTATTTTATGTAATTGACTTACCCTTTGACAAAACGCACTTTACTTGTAATTAGATGGATTTAGGATGTGTTTAACGCTTCAAGAAACTATGTTTCAAGATCAAGTGTTGAAGTCATCAAGTCTGTTCAAGAAACAAGCTGGAAAGTGCAAGTTACTAAAGCTCGACACCTAGTCTCGACACATGCATCTATCGAGCTTTAGAAGCTGTTTCAGCCCCGAGGCTCGATAGCTTCTCGACAGATCCTTGACACCTCTATCTGTTGAGATTTAAGGAAAACAGATTCTAAGTTCTATTTTTATTCCAATCCGTGAATGTGTCTTTGGGACTTCTTTTCTCCTAACCCTAGACATATAAAAGGATTGTTTTAAGGGCCGTCAAAGGGACGCAAGTTGTACAAGCATTGAGTAATTGTTGTTTATGCAATTTGTGACCTAAGACAAAGTTCATGCCCTAGTTCATCTCTTGTGAATAAGTTGCTGTGTAATGTGCACCGTAAGGTTTTGTAACCAAGCATCTTCTTGATCTTCATCGTGTGGATGAATTGAAGAATTTTGCAGCCAACATCTCTCTCTCTAGTTGGTGAATTGAAGTCGTGTACTGGGATCCGCGCAATTGGTTAGTCACGTACTTGGGAGCCGTGTATCAAAAGGAGAAGCTGTCACTACAGAATAAGTCTAATTGGGTATTGGGGTAAGGGTTCAACTGTAGGTTGGTAAGGTACTTGGGATTCCTTGCTTGCAACCACTTGTTGTGATAATAGTGGAGTTTCGGGAATGGTGACCTTAAATCATCCGGTGGGGTTTTTGCCGTCGGGTTTTCTCCATTCGTAAACAAATCACCGTGTCATTTATTTTTCACTGCATACTTTAGTTATTGGTGATTTGTTTGTGCTGCCACGCTATTTGCATGTTAAATTGATTAATTAATAACTTGGCTAAATTAATCAATTCAATTCGTCACAAGGGGTCAACGCATTTTTGGCCTATCAAGTGGTATCGGAGCAGGCACACTCTGATTAGGGTATAATCCTTGTGTGTGATCCATTGACCCCTGTTTGTCATGGATAGAGGTCAGTCACTTATTATACCTCCATTGTTTGATGGTATTAACTATGCATACTGGAAAGTACGCATGAGAGCTTTCTTGCAGTCATTAGATGAAAAGGTGTGGCAAGCTGTGGAGATAGGCTAGACCAAGCCTACAGAAGCGCCGGCCGATTGGGATGATGCCAAGATCAAGGCGGCAAATTTCAATAGCAGAGCATTGAATGCCTTATTCAGTGTGGTCACTAATGAGGAGTTTAAGAAAATTTCGTCCACGGAAACTATTAAGGAAGCATGGACCATTCTCCAGACAACCTATGAGGGAACCAAAGCTGTCAAAGATTCGAAGCTACAGAGGCTCACTACAAGCTTCGAAGAAATTAAGATGGAGGATGATGAGTCATTCGATGAGTTCTATGCAAAGCTCAAGGACATAGTAAACTCAGCCTTCAATCTTGGGGAAACCATTCCTGAACCGAAGATAGTGAGAAAAGTGCTCAGATCTCTGCCCGAGGGATTCCATGCTAAGATCACAGCGATAGAGGAATCGAAGGATATTGATAAGATTCCTCTGACTGAGCTAGTTGGAAATTTGCAAACCTACGAGCTAGGGTTAACTAGAATGGGTAAGTCAAGCAAAGGCAAGAGCATGGCACTAAAGGCCAAGAGCAATGATACAGATGATTCTTCAGACGATGAAGATTCTAAGATGAAGTCCTACATTACCAGGCAATTCAAGAAATTCATGAAGAATGCCAATGGAAAAGGTTTCAACAAGGACCGTAGGCAATCTAGTTCTTCTCAGTTCAAGAACCCAAATAAAGGGAAGAAGAATATCAAGGATGGTGGTCAGTACACTGTTCCTGTTGGACCGAAATGCTTCGGGTGTCAAGGCTTCGGACACATGAAACAAGAGTGTCCAACGTATCTCAAGAGCGTTGGTAAGAGCAAAGCACTTGCTGAGCCCAAGGATGATTTCGACAATGAAGATGATGGAATCTCGAATGCCTTCATTGCCATTGTTAATCCTATTGAAGGGATTACTAAAGAAGTAGATGAAGAAAAGAAATCGATGGATACTAAGTTTGAGACTATGGATGATCAAGATGATATCCATACCGCCTATGAGAAACTATACAAGCTTTCTGAGAAGCATGAGAAACTCTATAGGTTGGCCACCAAGAAGCTCAATGATGTGGAACTTGACCGTGAGGAGCTTTCCACTAAGGTTGATGAAGCAAATCAGACCATTGGGGCACTGAGGTTCGAGAACAATTTCCTGGCTGAGAAAACCAAGAAGCTTGAAACGGAGCTGTTTCAAGTTAGAGCACAACTGGAGAGGACATCAAGGGCAAAACTAGATGAGATGCTCAGCGTTCAGAAATCTGCTTCGGATCGTACAAGATTGGGGTATGAATTCTCTTTCTCTAATACTCCTTCTACTAGTACTACTGTTTTTGTTCCTCCTACTAATAATATTAAAATTGAGAATAAGGATGTTAAAATTGAATTAGCAAGTGAGAACTTAGACAAGGGCAAGTCCATCTTAGGAGCACCCCCTAAGCTTGAGAAGAGGGAAACTAGAAACCCTAGGACTAAAAAGGCTATCTCTCAAAAGCCAAAATAGAAGAAGCAGCATCTCTGTTATCATTGTGGTGTTGCCGGTCATACTCGACCAAATTGCTATAAGTGGTTAGTTACTCAACAAAGCAATGGCATGATAGTATCTGGGAACGAGAATCAGTTTCACACCTCTCTTGCTCCTCTTGGAGATATTCTCAAAGCCCTCATATTCCTTTTGAACTTGAACGGTTTAAATTCTTCCCCCTCATCACCGGTTCAAGGCTTGGCAAAAAGGAAAGGTTCTTCCAAGGTGTGGAAGGAAAAGGACTCTAAGTGATTTTGTTCACTTCTTCTCTCTCTCCCCGTTTTATTGTTGTTGCATTACTTGTGTGTTGCTTTACTATTTTGAGTCAGTCTAGTTTTATGCATTGTTTTGCTTTCTTTAACATGCTTTTGTTTGTGTGTTTTCAATTTGGTGTTTTATTTTTGCTTTTCTGATAAAAAAAAATTGAAAAATTGAAAAATACAAAAATAGTGTGTGTTTGTGTACATTGGTTCTTGTGAACCTTAAAATGGCCATTGAAACAAAGTTTTCTAAACTTTATATCTCTTGTAGCTTAGATGAGCATTCTTATGCACAACTAAGCAAGTGAGCTTTGTAGCTTTTTGTTTGTGATGAGTAAGGTTAAGTGATCTCTTGTTCTTAACACTCGTATCTCTCTTTTTGACGGGTAGGATTAGAAAATCCTAAAAGAAAGGCATAAATAACCATCTCACCATTGTTACCTGCCAATCATGAAATGACATTTGTATGCTTCGGCATAGCAAAAGTGCAATGTCAAAAGCTTAACATAATTGGGTATTTCTTTTCTTTCTCTTATATGCCCATGCATGATATGCTTAATAAAAGAAAATATGCAAAGAAATAAAAAGCAAAAAGATCAAAATGCTTTAAAAATGTGATTGCAAGCGTGTTTTTTAGGAGATGTGGGAGTTATAGGATATACCTCGAAGGTGATAGTCCCTATCAAACAGTTATAATTGTGTGTGAGTTATAGTGATTTACTCATATCTCAAATCATCATAACTTTGAGACACTTATGCAATCTTGCGATGTTTTCACACATAACACGCAATATTCTTTGCTATTCTTGATACATGTGCAGGCACAATGTGATTTGGCCATCACAAGGTTTACATGTGTTAATGTATGCTTACTAAACTGTCTTAACTCATTTTTGAAATATCAAATTGGTTAGACTTGTTTAGTGTGTGTGTGTGTGTGTGTGTTTTGGGATCCATGTGCTTTAAATGATTGTTGAGAGATGGTTGTTGAGAGTTTAATGTGTTGCTTGGATCATTGGTTGAATTGTATGCGTGATTGCATTCATGTATGCGTGATTGCAAGCGTGTTTTTTAGGAGATGTGGGAGTTATAGGATATACCTCGAAGGTGATAGTCCCTATCAAACAGTTATAATTGTGTGTGAGTTATAGTGATTTACTCATATCTCAAATCATCATAACTTTGAGACACTTATGCAATCTTGCGATGTTTTCACACATAATACGCAATATTCTTTGCTATTCTTGATACATGTGCAGGCACAATGTGATTTGGCCATCACAAGGTTTACATGTGTTAATGTATGCTTACTAAACTGTCTTAACTCATTTTTGAAATATCAAATTGGTGAGACTTGTTTAGTGTGTGTGTGTGTGTGTGTTTTGGGATCCATGTGCTTTAAATGATTGTTGAGAGATGGTTGTTGAGAGTTTAATGTGTTGCTTGGATCATTGGTTGAATTGTATGCGTGATTGCATTCATGTTTGTGTTTTTCCTCTCATGAAAACTGCTTTTTAAGGCAATCTCGACACCTCCTCGATACCTTCTCGACACCTAGCTGTCTGTCGAGCTTCTCAGCTTTTTCTTATCGCAGTCTCGACGCAGTCTCGACACCTGGTGGATCGATCGAGGAACTTTCTGTCTGCTTGATAGTTTCTCGATAGCTTTTGGATCAATTGAGATTCTTTTGTGTTTGATCTTACTCTCTCGACACCTATTCTCTATAGCTGTATCTGTCAAAGTACATCTTCTCGATACCTACTTCGATAGCTGTCTCGACACCTCTTGATACCTTCATTTGTCGAGAATTACTGAAGGACTATATATTGGTTTCTCACGATTTTTTCTCTCATTTTGCTTAATCTCTCTTGATACTTTGCTGTTCTCACTCCTAAAACCTCTCTCACTCACTCCAAACCCCTTCCTAAGGATTCCTCAAGCTTTACTCAAGATCTTCCTCACTTGGTAAGCTTCAATCCTTTCATTCTTCATGCATTTCATTTTTTTTTAAAACCTAAGTTTTGGGGTTTTTGAAAAATTTTGGGGTTTTTCAAAATTGATGAGTGTTTATTGAAATTTTTGGGTTGGTTTTATAGATTTAATCTTTAAAATTACATGCATTGCATCACATTAGCATTCAAACTATATTTTCATGCATTTAGATGTGTGTTCTCTGATTGTGTGCTGGTAGGATTGGATTGGGCTGAGCCCATGATGCTTTTTATATTGCATATCACATGTTCATGCATTTCCCATGCATACGTTCCTTCTTTTCAATATACTTGTCATATATTGAACTATTTGGGACTCTTCTGTGTGTTTCTCTCCTTCTTTTTCTTTCTATGTTTGCGTTAGTAGTGTCTATGGCACCTAAGCGTAAATTCATTCCATCCCAGAACCCTCTGCGTTCTCGGGGCTCTTCTTCTTCTGATCCCACTCCTATGTCTATCCGGTTCTGTGATGAGAAAGCCCAACAAGACTTCTTGAAGAAATTCTCTAAACGAGGTGTTCATTCGGAACGCCAAGTTATCTTGGCAGACTTTGCCGACACTGACCTACCCGATGTCATTCACAGTCAGGCTTGGGAGTCACTGTGTGACGTCCCGGTCACTTGTCATCTTGTGTTGATACAGGAGTTTTACTCCAACATTCACGGGATAGATTCTTCAGTACCTCTCTTTCACTCTTGCGTTCAAGGTACACGCTTTGCTGTCACTCCGGAGCTGGTCTCCGAGGTTCTTCACGTTCCTAGGGTTGATCATTCTAATTACCCTGGTTGTGAGCGTTTATGGACTGTGTCCAAAGACGAGATGATCTCTGCGTTCTGTGAGCGCCCCTCTGACTGGGGAGATCATCAGTACACACCATGTAGGCCTTTTGCTAAAGGTCCTCATTTCCTTAACATGGTGATGACTTTTGTTTTGTATCCACTCTCTCACTACAACTCTATCACAGAGCCTCGTGCTCGATTTTTGTTGTCTCTTTTAGAGCATCTTACTATAGACTTTCCTTCACATTTCATCTTCTCTATCATAGATGTCTATAGAGATACGGCCACCCGTGATAAGCTCATTTTCCCTTCCGTTATCACGAGGATTCTTCACCGTTTTTCCATCCCCTTCCCATCATCCGACCCTTTTCATGTCATGTCTGCCATAGACGCCGCTACCGTAAAACATAGTGACGTACAGTTCAGGTTGCGACAGTCGGATTCTGCAGTTCCTTCATCCCGTTCGGCTCCATCCCGATCTGCTCGAGCAACATCTGCTTCTTCCTCTTCCTCGAGTGACGTCACTCTTGGAGACATTTTGGCATAGCTTCAGCGCATGGATGCTCGTCTCGATACACTCTCTACGGAGTTGTATCAGGTGAACGTTCGTGTTGGTCGCATTGCCAGGCGACAGGCGACCTGGGCGATCTTGCTTTTGAGACTTCTCCTCTACCTCCTCGTGTAGCTTCTGAGATTGAGGATGATGACGGTGATGACGGTGATGACGATGATGCTTCAGATGATGATGATGGAGATGCGAGCTCTTCAGATGAGATGTCTACTTGACACTTTACCCTTTGTCACTTGTGACAAAAAGAGAGAGTAGTTTTGGGTTATGAGAGTAGTCATACTTAGGGGGAGAGCTTGTATAGGATATTTTTGATAGGGGGAGTGTTGATATGAGGGATGTAGTGAGGATTACATGTATTGCTTTTCTTTTCTATCTTTTTAGAGATACATTGATCATGTATCTCAGTCTTGTGACCATTTATTGACATACATTGTGCTTATTTCTTGATATATATATATATATATATATACATATACACATTGATGTATGTTTCTTTTACCTACCTTTCATGTGTTATTTCTTTTCTGTCTTTATACACATGTTTCTTTTACTTGTATGCAATCTATTATTTCTGCTTCACACAAAGATGCCTTGATGTGTTTTGTTTAAAAGTGTTTCAAAAATACAGGTTGTCAAAGTCTACTTGCCATAAACTCTCTTCTTGCAAAGTTTTCAAGAGTTTGTGTTAGGATAGATTTTATTGTATTCAACAAGTGAATTTGAGTTGAGTGATTTATGACTTCTCTTATATCTTCATTTGTTTGTTGTGGTTTTGTCACGGATTGCCAAAGGGGGAGATTGTTAGGACATATGTGGTTCAAGTGGTTTCAAACATATGTCATTATTTTATGTAATTGACTTACCCTTTGACAAAACGCACTTTATTTGTAATTAGGTGGATTTAGGATGTGTTTAACGCTTCAAGAAACTGTGTTTCAAGATCAAGTGTTGAAGTCATCAAGTTTGTTCAAGAAACAAGCTGGAAAGTGCAAGTTACTAAAGCTCGACACCTAGTCTCGACACATGCATCTATCGAGCTTTAGAAGCTGTTTCAGCCCCGAGGCTCGACAGCTTCTCGACAGATCCTCGACACCTCTATCTGTTGAGATTTAAGGAAAACAGATTCTAAGTTCGATTTTTATTCCAATCCGTGAATGTGTCTTTGGGACTTCTTTTCTCCTAACCCTAGACATATAAAAGGATTGTTTTAAGGGCCGTCAAAAGGACGCAAGTTGCACAAGCATTGAGTAATTGTTGTTCATGCAATTTGTGACCTAAGACAAAGTTCATGCCCTAGTTCATCTCTTGTGAAAAAGTTGCTGTGTAATGTGCACCGTAGGGTTTTGTAACCAAGCATCTTCTTGATCTTCATTGTGTGGATGAATTGAAGAACTTTGCAGCCAACATCTCTCTCTCTAGTTGGTGAATTGAAGTCATGTACTGGGATCCGCGCAATTGGTTAGTCACGTACTTGGGAGCCGTGCATCAAAAGGAGAAACTGTCACTACAGAACAAGTCCAATTGGGTATTGGGGTAAGGGTTCAACTGTAGGTTGGTAAGGTACCAGGGATTCCTTGCTTGCAACCGCTTGTTGTGATAATAGTGGAGTTTCGGGAATGGTGACCTTAAATCATCCGGTGGGGTTTTTGTCGTCAGGTTTTCCCCATTCGTAAACAAATCACCGTGTCATTTATTTTTCGCTGCATACTTTAGTTATTGGTGATTTGTTTGTGCTGCCACGCTATTTGCATGTTAATTTGATTAATTAATAACTTGGCTAAATTAATCAATTTAATTCGTCACAAGGGGTCAACGCATTTGTGGCCTATCGATTGGAAGGAGTCATTTATTGGTAGATGCAATCGGGCTGAATTACGGGATCTGGGAAAGCTAGAGAAGACAATGTTTCAAGAAGCTAGTTGGTAACAGGAGCTTGGAGGGCTCAAGTACATTGGGTAGACTAGGCTTGGAGGGTTTTTTGTTATTCGTGTACTCCAACTTATTCTCTAGTGGATCAATTTACTGCTTGGAGGGCGGCGGAGAGGTTTTTCGCTGAGTTCTTCAGTTTCTTCTTTGATAACACATCTCGGTGTTATCTTGTGTTTGCATCTCTCTTCCCTACTCTTTAAGCTTATATTTTATTGTTGATATTGGATGAATATGGCTTAGGGTAGGTGTATCAGTTGTTTGTGCTCACTTACTCTTATTCCACACTTAATTTAAGTTGGAGTAAAAACAATCTACCTGTAATTTTTATTTGGGGGTTTGAACAAGGTCTTATGTTTTATCACAAATCTGAGCTTTCACACATTTTCAGATTTGGGCAAAATGCATTTCAGGGATTCATATGAGAAGCTGCATCTCATATTATTTTTGGTCAGTGCTTTCCACTTCCTGGTCTGGTTGCTTTGCAGAGATCTCCATTCTCATTTCTTGACTGAGGACCAAGTGCTCTCCACTTCCTGGTTCAGTTGTTTTGTATAGTTACGTTATATATTTATCAAATCTTCAATGACACGTTTGTTGAACTTAATGCATGCCTTTTTGGGCCACACTGGGGCAGGGCTTTCGTGTCCTCCATCACTGCATTTGCCATTTGGTTTTCAGTTCTCAAACATTGTTATTTATGGATGAAAACTTATGTGATGAATTGGAAAGCAAAAGAAATCTATGGGCCTAATTGGCTACGAATGTTCAAGTTTATGCATGGTTATTTTTACTACTACTACTACTTCTAGGTAACTCTAACGTGGCATGGTAGTGTACGTTAAGACTTTGAGATGTAACTTACATTGTGTTCCTATAAGGTGGATCATGTTTAGGGAATTACTGAGAATTTGCATGTGTTATTAATCATGGCTGTTCTATTCCACCAGTCTTATGTTTCCTTTTTCAAGTGGTTAATAGTTCTCCGATTCACTAATCTTCGAACTTTTTTTCTTTCCTCTTTCAGGCTAGCCAGTAGTATATAATTGAAGATGGCATTGAACCCAAGCTTACATGGAATGCTGATAGACCCCTTTTTGTGTTGTACATCTGGTGAAGAAGTTCAGATAAAATATTAGTCTGTTGCCTTACTCTTGGAGTTAGAACCTATTTGTAACCTGCAAAATGGCTTATTTGGCATCAAACTTTCTCCGTGTACAATTTTATCTAAAGAAAAGCGCTTAATTACTCATATTACATGAAGTATTGTTAATGCATTCATGCCAAAATTTACTGGAATTACTAATTGCATTTGTCGCAGTTGAAAACTCAAGTTGAATAGGTAAAACAACTTAACTAATGCCAACCCTCTAGGATGTTATTGCAATATTTTTTTATGAACCCTTTGACATCCAATTTTCAAGCAGCTGATTTTGGGTTTTGATAGGGAATCAATTATACTTAGTTTTGCAAGCAGCTTCTTAATTTAGTTCATCACTTTGTCCAAATAAGCCAACAACAAGATTTGTTAAATAGCGATTGAATGTTTAAATTGTGCCAAGTTTTATGATTGCTTACAACGTAATATGATATTGTCTTATGACTCTAGGTGCACACCATAACTCTAGGTTAAGCATAATTAGATTTTATCTAGCTTTTGAATTCAAATTTCCACAAGATGTCCCATAACCAAGGGCAGTGCAAAAATTTCCTGGTTGAACTCTCTTAGCATCCTTATTAATCAAACTACATAAATACACATCAACTACCTCAGATCTCAGAGGGGTTCCTTTCCCCCCCAGATATATGGTTATTACATAATTGTTAGAAAGTATATTTTATCATTTTTGAACAATTTTATCTGGAATAATTAGTTTATATCCAGCCTCCTCCAACACAAATTCCATGCAAATAAAGCACCACAACAAAGCCTACACATCCAAAGCTTTACATATAATAATAATATATATATTTTTTTCTAGTTGACAGCTTGCACAGTCAATGACAAGAATATCATTAGCTATTTTCATTAGAATGCATAATTTATTTACTTCTCAATTTTACACTCTCTTTTCCCTTCGTATCTGGGATATCAAGTTATTCAAGAACACGCTCTGAGGCCTAAATTTTTTTTAGGTTTCATTTTCAAGTTCTTCAAGAAAGCACACTGAGGCCAAAATTGTTTAGGTTTCAATTTTTTTCTTCTTTAGAGTTCACAGTTACATCATTGTATGGTCTAAATATATAGCTTCTTTGGAATCATTTAGAGGAGCAAATGTTTCCTAACAAATAACGTTTGCTTTGGGTCACCATTTTTTTCATTGAGAAAATTTAACACCATAAAGACACCAAAAAAACTGAGATGTGTTTGATTAAAATACCCATGAGATGTCAAAAATCACCAAGTTGTCTTGAAAACCTCTAACATGACCAAAAAATCTTTACAATCACTTAAAAAAAAATCCAAGCTATCACTCTAACATGGCCAAATTGAGTGGTTTTGATGCTATTATGGTAATTTTGAAAATATATAGTATTTTAATCATTTTAGGTATTTTTAGCACTACTTTGTTCATTTTCAGTGTCTTTTTAATTATTAATTTTGAAAGTTTAAAGATGTATTTTAGTCATTTTGAAAGTTGAAGGTACTTTGGTAATATTTGAGGCATTGGGGTATTTTAGTATAACTCATTGTTAACATTTTAATTATTATCAAGATTGTTATGAATCGACAAAAGTGTAGTCACATGTGATGCTGTTACTGCCTAATGCGACTAAAAAATAATAGGACTATTTTTTTTTAGAAGAAAATAATAGTACTATTGAATACAACAAAAGTATGATCATATGTGAGTTAAGATTGCCCAATGTGACGTTAGAACCATCAAATGTGAGAAAAGAATAATAGTGCCACAAAATGTGACAAACGTATAATCAGATGTGATGTTGGTACTTCCAATGTGACAATGAAACTGCCATATGTGAGAAAAAAAATTAGAGTACCAACGAATGTGGCAAAAGTACAGTTGTGGGGTGCAGAAATTCATTGGGGAGATCATGTCACGTGTCAGGGCATAGGCTGAGGAGGCTGCTATAACTTCGAGGAGTTCACGTTCTTGGACGGTAGGGCCACTTTAGTGGCACATTATCAGAGGAAGTCACATTGAAGGAAAGGAACTTCGGGGAAGGTGCCAATCCTGACTAAAGGGATGGAAACTGCAGCCACATTTAATGCCTCCCACCAAACCTCCAGGCCGCATTTATGTGGAGAAGACCTCTAAACAATGTTGCCTTGGTTCTCACAACTCAAAAGGGGCTGGGGAAGGTGTTTGATGGGGTAGGCTGGGGAATGTTCAGGGCCTAATCGGGAAGAGTCTGTAGGTTCCCCGCGTCACGACCACTTCCTCAACCTCGAGCGTAGGAGAGATCTTAAGGTCAGTGTACACACTAACCAAACTAGTAGGAGTTAGTCTTGAGGTGGAAGTCACATCTCTCATGAAGAAAACATTAGGAGCCTGCAGCAAGAGATAGACCATTTACGAAGAAGACTATGTCGCAAGCAACGCAGAGGAACTCTTTCTAGTCCTGACCATTCTCCTAGTGATGATAGTGATGGTAGCTACCGACCTAGGTCAAGGACTTCTTCTAATGAGTCTTTTTCGTACGACGAGAGGCTCCATGATAGGCGGAAAGGGAAGAGCCCATCTCACAGAGGCCTGGGCAATGACGCTATAAGTAAGACCCTGAATTAGATTTCCAAATCATCTTTTACCCACAGGATAAAGGCAGAGAGACTTCCTTGGCGGTTTACCCAACCCATGTTCACCATGTATAATGGCAAGATGGACCCAATAGAACATGTTAGCCACTTCAACCAGAGAATGACTGTTCACTCTAAGAATGAGACCTTGATGTGCAAGGTGTTCCCATCCAGTTTGGGGCTCGTGGAGATGAGATGGTTCCATGGTCTCGAAGAAGGTTCCATCAGTTCCTTCAAAGAGCTCACTAGAGCCTTTGGGGCCTGTTTCGTAACATGTAGTAGAGTTCCTTGGCCTTTGGATTCCCTATTGTCCATAACCATGCAAGAGGGAGAGACCCTGAAAACTTACTTTGACAAGTACTAGGAGATGTTTAACGAGATCGATGGGAACTTTGATGACGTGGCTATATGGACTTTCAAGGTTGGCTTGCCCACTGAGCATGATCTGAGGAAGTCTTTGATTAGGAAACTAGTTAGGAGTGTGTGTCAACTGATGGAATGTATTGATGAGTATAAGCGGGTCGAGGAGGACCAACAACTAGGAAAGAGGAAAGCTAAGGTGATCTCTCAAGAGCGGAGGGATTTCAGGTTGGACAGATACAATAACAATAAACCTTAGAGGGATTTTGCTTGGACCTTGAGTTCGATTGCTACCCAGGCGGTTAACGCTGTATTCCAAGAGCTTATGCACTAGGTCTTAGAAAAAATTAAGAATGAGCCATACTTTAAGTGGCCAAATAAGATGGGAGGAGACTCCGTGAAGCGCAACCAGAGTATTCATTATCAATACCACCAGGAGCATGGGCATACCACTGAGGACTGCAGGACCTTGTGGCATCATTTGGAGCAGTTGGTGCAAGCAGGAAAGTTGAAACAATTCCTGTATCAACCTAATGAATAGGGCGGCCAGCCTGTGTTAAAAGCATATAAAGACGCTCTTTCGAGACCCCCTACTACGTACAATTAGTGTGATCTTTGCTGCCCCGGAGAGAACTGGCTCTTTCCTAGCTAGGATAATGTCCATAGATCAACCATTCGCCGAGGAATTAACCCCTGATTCAAAGAGGAACAAAGCGAAGGTCCGACTAGCACTAAGCCTCTCTGACAAGGACAAGATATGAACATCACAACCGCATGATGATGCCCTAGTGGTTACTTTCAGGATTAGGCAACATGAAGAGGGTGCTGGTAGATCAGGGTAGTGGTGCAGAAATCATGTACCCTGACTTGTACAAGGGGCTAAGATTGAGGCCGGAGGACTTAACCAGCTATAGCTTCCCTCTAGTGGGCTTCGATGGGAAGGTTATCATCCCGAAGGGGCAAATCAGACTACTTGTGCAAACAGGATCAGAAGTGGTGGAGATAGATTTCATCATGGTGGATGCCTACTCCCCTTACACTACTATAGTGGCAAGGCCTTGGCTTCATGCCTTGGGGGCTGTTCCTTCCACCCTACACTTAAAAGTGAAGTACTTGTCTAGGGGTCAGATCAAGGAGCTACTAGGGAGCTAAGCCATGGCTGGGCAGTGCTTGGTGGCCGTAATTAGACATCAAGATGGAGGGGAACCCTCAGCCCCCGTCGGACGGAATTTATAGCAATTAAGAGAGCCGGTGCTATTCGTGGACATAGCGGAAGGTGGGGTAGAGTACGAGCAATTGGAAAAAGTCATCATCAGGGAGGGCGAGGAGAAGTTCTTTCAAATCAGAGTTCATTTGCCCCCTCGGGAGAAGGAGGAGTTAGTGGATTTTCTTAGAATAGATATTGATGTATTCGCGTGGAATGCCTACGAAGCCCCTAGGGTGGATCCGGACTTCATCTGCCATCATCTGAATGTCAATCCCTCTGCCATCCCCAAAAAGCAATCACCTCGGTGCTCATCTAAGGGAACATTCTAATGCTGTTAAGGGGGAAGTACACTTAAGCTTAAACAGGCCGGGGCCATAAAGAAGGTATTTTACCCTGAGTGGCTGGCCAACACAGTGGTGGTGAAAAAGAAAATGGGGAAGTGGTGAGTATGTGTAGACTTTATGGACTTGAATAAAGCTTGCCCAAAGGACCCTTTCCTTCTGCCTCTGATAGATCAATCGGTGGACACAACGGCAGGACATCCTCGGATGTGCTTTTTGGATGCCTGCCAAGGCTACCACTAGATACCCTTGGCTCTAGACGATTAGGAAAAAATCGCCTTCCTAATGCCCACTGGGAATTACACTACAAAGTAATGCCCTTTGGACTGAAAAACGCAGGGTCTACCTATCAGAGGATGATGACTAGAATGTTTAAGCCTCAGTTGGGCAAGAATATTGAGGTGTACATAGATGACATGGTGGTAAAGAGTAAAGCAGCGTTCGAGCACACAAGTGATCTTAAGAATGTCCTCGAAATACTGAGGAAGCACAAATTATGCCTTAATGCCGCTAAGTGTTCTTTTGGCGTGGGCTCTGGTAAGTTCTTGGGTTATATGGTTACCCATCATGGAATAGAAGTTGAACCTAATCAGATTAGAGCGATTAACAACCTGCAACCTCCTCGAAATCCCAAGGAGGTCTAGAGGTTGACAGGAATGACTGCCGCTTTGAACCGATTCATTTCTCGATCAGCCGATAGGTGTAAGCCCTTCTTCGAGCTGTTGCACAAGTGGAAGGGGCTCGAGTGGACAGAGGAATGTTCCTTGGCCTTCTAGTAGTTGAAGGAATATCTTTCTCGACCACCTATTATGTCCAAGCCCGAAGAGGAGGAAGTCCTATTCGCCTACATTACTGTAGCCACGCATGTGATAAGCTTGGTACTGATACGGGTTGATGACGGGGTGCAAAAACCAGTCTATTATGTGAGCAAATCACTACACGAAAGCTTCTACATTTCTTCCAGGCTCACACTGTTGTGGTTCTAACCCAACTCCCCCTCCGATCACTACTTTGAAAGGTTGATTACAGAAGAAGGGTTATGAAGTGGGAAACGATCATGGGGGCTTTTGATATTAAGTACATGCCTCACACTTCTATAAAGGGCCAAGTCCTCATGGATTTGGTGGCCAAGTTCACTGAGCCTTCGCTAGAAGAAAATACTCAGAGGCCAAACATGGATGGAAAATCAGTTGGCATGATCTCTTTGAAGGAACCTCTATTATGGAAGGTGTATGTTAATGGCATGGCAAATCAAAGAGGATCAGGAGTGGGGCTGGTCATGGTATCTCTTGAAGGGATCACCATTGAGAAATCCTTGAGACTGGACTTTTTAGCCACAAATAATGAGGCTGAGTATGAGGTATTGTTGGTTGGAATGGCTATAGTTCACAAAATGGGAGGGAGAACGGTCGAGATATTTTTGGACTCAAGGTTGGTTGTAGGCCAAGTAAAGATAAAACTGGAAGCCCAGGACATGAGAATGCAGGACTAGAATCAAGTTAGGCACTTGCAATTAGGGTTTGAAGCTTTCTCCCTACAACACATCCCGAGGAGTAGAAATACGCATGCTGACTCTCTGGCCATGCTGGAAACCTCCTTAGCCCAAAGTTTTCCTTAGATCATCCTAGTTAAAGATTTGTGTAAACCTGCCAAGGTAAAGGGAGACACGGTGCAAGTTCATCAGGTTAGAGTAGGACTTAGTTGGATGGATTCCATTGTTTTGTTCCTCAAGGATGACATCTTGCCTGAGGAGAAATGTGAGGCTGATAAAGTACGAAGAAAAGCTCCTCATTCTTGGTTGTCTGGGGACCAAAAGTTGTACAAGCACTCTTTCTTTAGGCCGTACCTACTGTGTGTACATCCCGAGGTGGTAGAGCCCTTCCTAGAAGAGCTACATGAAGGGATTTATGGTAGCCATATAGGTGGTAGATTTCTATCTCATCGGGCCCTCACTCAAGGGTATTGGTGGCCAGGTATGCAAAGGGAAGCATAGAAGTATGCAAAGAAGTGTGACCAATGCCAAAGATTTGCCCCAAACATCCATCAACCTGGGGATATTCTTAACCCTTTCTCTAGTCCTTGGCCCCTTGCTCAATGAGGTTTAGACATTGTGGGACCCTTCCCTAAAGCAGCAAGAAGCAGAAGATGATTTTTGGTCGACACAAACTACTTCACCAAATGGGTGGAATCTGAGCCGCTAGCAAATATCAGAGATGTGGATGCCAAGAGATTTGTGCGGAAAAAAATTCTCACCCGATTTGGGATCCCTCACACCCTATCTCGGACAATGGGTTTCAATTTGATAGCAAGGTGTTTAAGAGGTATTGTTGTGAAATGGGTATTAAGAACAGATATTCAACCCCAGCTTACCCACACGGAAATGGGCAAGCTGAGGTGGTGAATAAAGTCATTGTTAACGGACTCAAAAAGAAATTAGATGATGCCAAAGGCAAATGGGTGAAAAAGTTGCCTCATGTCTTTTGGGCATACAGAACTACCCCTCGTAGGTCTACGGGCGAGAATCCTTTCTCTTTGACTTATGGGGCTGAGGTGGTAATTCCTCTAGAAACTGGGTTCCTAATGTTAAGAATGAGCTTGTTTACTCCGGACGGCAATGATGGGTTATTGGAAAAGAGCTTGGATTTAATTGAAGAGCGGAGGGAGAACGCCATGGTTCAGTTAGCTTATTATCAGCAAAAGCTCAAACAGAGGTATGACTCAAGCATGAAGTTAAGGCCATTAGCCCCAGGGGATTTGGTATTGAGAAAGGTCATAGGCACCGCAAAAAACCTAGCGTGGGGAAAGTTAAGACCCAATTGGGAAGGTCCATACCGTATCATCTCGGTAGCTGCAATAGGAGCATATTTCTTGGAAGATCTAGACGAAAAAAAATGTACCACACCCTTGGAATGTAAATAACCTATGAAGGTATTACTATTAATAAAAAGTATTTCTGCTGTGTGTCACTTATGACATTATTTGTTAAGTTCATTACTTGCTTGAGTGTAAAACAGAACCTCGATTATGCTTGGCCTCTCGGACCACATACCTTAGGTAAATTAATACTCTTCATTATTTCTCTAAGTGTTAAACAAAACCTTGATCATGCCTGTATCCTCAGACCACATACCTTGGGTAAATTAATACTTTTCACTATTTCTCTAAATGTTAAATAGAACCTCAGTTATGCCTGGCTCCTCGTACCACATACCTTGGGTAAATTAAGATCCTTCATCACTTCTTTAAGTATTAAATAGAACCTTGGTCATGCCTAACTCCTCGGACCATATACCTTGGGTAAATTAGTGCTCTTCATTATTTCTCTAAATGTTAAACAGAACCTTGATCATGCTTGGCTCCTCAGACCACATACCTTGGGTAAATTAATACTCTTCACTATTTCTCTAAGTGTTAAATCGAACCTTGGTCATGCCTGACTTCTCGGATCACATACCTTGGGTAAATTAATACTTCTTACCATTTGTTTAAGTGTTAAATAGAGCTTTGGTTATGTCTGGTCCCTTGGACCACAAGCCTTGGGTAAATTAACACTCTCCACTACTTATATAAACCCTCGGATCACCTGCCCTGGGGAAATTAACACTTAGTGAATCCACTAAGGAGGGAACCCCAGCATATGCATCATCACATGAAAACAAGGACTCACTTAGGGGCCTCAGCAAAGGTATTCTGAGGATACATTAAGATACTCTCAAGACAAGGTACTCTTTTCCTACTAAGTACTTTGCTTACTTTTAAGGACTCAGGCCTCCCTTGTTAGTTACACAGTTTTCAGCACTAGCACTTAGTCATTTTTTCTCATCATTTGCATGTTTTTGCTATATTTGAGTTAACAACAAATCATTACCATTAACGTTTGTTAAAGCAAGGGTGTTCACTCTTAGAGGTGTCATTAACCCAAACATTGCAAACAAAAAGAGAGGTTCATAGAATAAAAGTTAAAGTTTTTCCATTTAAAAAAAATAATATTTACATTATAGACAGGGGCACTTCATAAAACAAAAAATTAATAATAATAATACGGTACATAAAAAAAAAACAAAGAAATGCAAAGAAACAAAGAAAAATCCTAAGCTAAGTTTTAGCTTGAGGAGGGTCTCTTTTGCTTACTAGCTAAGGGGCGAGACGATCAGCGGCCTTCTTCTCCTGGGCCACGGTCTAAGTCTTGGTTGGCTCAGGCTCCTTCACCCTGAGGGCCGTTTCCTTTCCTTTGCCTTTGCCTTTTGGCTGAACTTTGCTTTGACCAACCTCCTTAACCTGGGCCACTTCATCCCCCTAACCTGGGTCACCAACTTTATCAGTTTCTTCAGTGCCCTTAGGTGGGGGAAGGGAGGTTTGGGTGGGATGAGGCTGCTCAGTCCCAGTCAGGATAGGAATAACTCCCTCAGGTGTTGCCTCAAGGGCTTCTCGGAGGTCTTTGAGATAGCAGGTGTTCTCGCTCTTCCTCCACTCCGAGTCAGTAGGGACCTCAGCCACGTTCGACAGCCTTAATCTAGAACTCGAGGTAGTACGCCCTGTAGACCTAGCTAACTTCTTAGTCAGCCAAGCCTCGATTTCCTGCACTCCGAGGTCGTAGAACTTTGGTCCTGTAGCGTTTGCAGCCCCTTGAGCAACTTCTTGGGCCTTCAACAGCTCAGCCCTAAGCTTCACCACTTGCTGCTTGTATGTGGCTAGTTCTATTTCATTGTAGTAGAGCTTTTGGCATTGTTCCTCTGCCTGTGCCTTGGCAATTTTAGGGCCGGCCTCTATGCTCCTCTGATCCCTGTCCATAATGGAAAGCTTCAAGGCCAGCTCCCTATTCTTGCTCTCGGCGGCAGCAAGGGATTTACTTGCCTCTGCGTGGAGGTTGTCCCCGGCCCTGGCCTCGTTTCAGGCATCATTCACCCAAGCCTCGGCCTAGAAAACCTCTTGGATTGCCTACACAAAAACGACAAGAAATTGCCCTATCAGACATGTAAAAACAACCTAACATGGAGTTGGAAATGCCCGTCAAAGAAACTTACCAGGGCCAGATCCCTCTTCAGTGACATGAAGAGATCTTGTTGCCTTATGTTCTTCAAAGCGTCCATGTCTTAGGCAGCAAGAGAGGCTATTCCAGAGCCTCAGCCACGTAGAGGGTGTGACCCCTTTGGAACTCTTTGATGGAAGAGCCCAAAGGAATGGCTATGCCATCTAGTTCCAGCCAAGGATTTCAAGCCGGATGGTGCACTTCGGTTGCATGCTCGGCCTCCTTGCTTTCAACGGATGAGGCCCTCACCTGGCCTTTGGCCATTTTTTGCTTCTTAGGATCCTTTTAGGGAACCACTGATGAGAAAGCAAATTGTCATATTTTTCTCTTTTAATGTTTAGTATTTTATACTTATCTGGTGCCTAAATGTACTCATTATTCTTATATTTTGATTTAGGATGCAAATGGAGGCATTAAGTGTAAAACGTAGCTAATTGGGTGATTTTGGATAGCGTTAACATCACTTTGTAATCTGGGCATAACTCTTTTATCCAAGCTTTGATTGAGATGATTCAAGATGCTATGGAATGCCAAGACAAAGCTCTACAACTTTCATGTTTTGAGTTTTGAGATTTGAGAGATACGGGCCGCATCAAGGTCGAAATCAGGCTTTAAGTTGCTGCACCTGCATTACTGAAGTTCTGGAATGTTCCTTTGCTTGAAATTCAATACGTGGATCTGATGAAGTTTATTTTTGGAAGCTTCCAGATCTGATGCATGAAAATTCCAGCTAAAAAACACCACTTTCTTAGTTATATTAGGACTTTATTTTATTTTTAATATTTTTCCTTAATTAGTTAGATTTGGATAGTATCATTTAGAATATTTTTAGGAGATTTTGTAGGCTTGGGAAAGGGGGAATTAACATGTAAAAGAGGGGGGGAGAAATCAGAATGGACACACACACCTCTCTCTCCCCTCTTCTCTGACTTCTCCTTTGAGTTTTTGTCATGGTCCTACTTGGCTAAAACTTTTATACTTGGTTGAAGGAAATGGAAGCCTCGGAATCAATAAAACTGTGAGATCTAATTTGTTTTTACTATTCAATTTTATGCTTTTAGTATCGGATGTTCTTCTATGCCTATTTTCATGATTGCCTTGTTTAATTACTAGGAGGCCTACTAGTTTATTATTTATTGCAATTTGCTGCTAGGATTAGATATCAAATCCGTAATTGTTTGATCTCTCTAATTTGTGAAGCAACTAAGATTTAATGATTTGTTGCGTCAGAAATTATTAGATTTTAGAAAGAATGCTCAACTAAATTAAATACAACCGTTTGTGCTTGTGTTGTTTAGTTTCATCGATCTCTCTAATTGTTAAGGCTGCTACTAGATTAAACCTTTAGCGCTTGTCTTGGGTTGTTTAGTAGTTAGGGTTTATTAGATCGCTTATTTTCTAATTAACTGCGACTAAGAAGAGATAGGAAAATAGTTCCAACAGTGAATATTCAAAGCGTGAATTGATATATGCTTGCATCGATGATCAGTTGTAAAATTTTGGTGGTGGATGTTGACTTAGACCAAGGTTTTTTCTTTTGATTGATTTTGATATTTTAATTTGAATTTTTCCTTAGTTGTTTTTCTTAAAATTGTTTTCATCATACTTAACCGCCCCATCATTGTTCACGTAGCATAAAATTAGGCTAGATACTCTCTGTGGGAACGATCTTTACTCGCACTACTACATATACTTTTAGGAGTATAGGTTTTATTTTTGGTTGCCTTCGACAGCACACCAAGTTTTGGCGCCGTTGCCGGGGAGTGATTCTAGTTGATTTTTGTGCTTCTTGTGTTCCTTATTTCTGATGGGAAATTTAGATCACAGTTGATAGAATTAACAAGTTTTAAACCCAAGTTGTTAATTAGATTTATTATAAATAAAACTTTTTAAAACAAACTAACATCAATATCATGTCAATATCATGCACAGTGAAAAATTAAATAAGACAAGATATGATGATCTAGGAAAATCAATGAAACAAACTAGTTTCACAGTAAAAAAACCTAGGGGGAAACGTTCTTGAAATGCAATTCACTATAGTAAAGAGAAGTTTCAGGTCTAGTATAAAACCTTTGTCACTAGACTCTACAATCCTTGTAGATGAACTTACAGCAGAAACTTTCTATTGCTTCAGAACCTCTGAACTCTTCAATATATGAATGTTATCCTTTGATGCACGGATCCTAGTACGTGACTAACTCCTTTACATGAATCCCAGTAAGTGACTTACTCACCAACTTGAGAAAGAAGAATATTGGATGCAAAGTTCTTCACTTCATCAATAATGAAGATCAAGAAGCACTTGGTTACAAAACTCTAAGGCGCATAGACACAATAGCTTCTTTCAAAAAGAATAAGGCATCAGTCACCTTTTGCATGTGTTCTTCTTGTATTCTATTATGTGATGGCCTTTAAAATAAGCCTTATATATATCTAGGGTTGTGAGAAAAGAAACTCTACACAAATACATAAGCATAGGCCGAAAATTAAATCTGAAAAACTGATTTTCGTAATTCTCGATAGATAGCATCTGTCAAGTAGCTGTCGAGACCTCGATAGATAGAATCTATCAAGAGCTATTAAGACTCATTAAATCTCGATAGATAGCTATCTGTCGAGAGCTGTCAGGAATCTATCCAACTTTAATGAACAACCCTTCTTTACTTGTTTCTTGGTCCAATCTTCATGGTTTTAATACTTGGCTTAAACAACATGTTTCTTGAAGTATTAAACACATTCTAGATCTACCCAATTACAAGTAAAGTGCGTTTTGTCAAAGGATTAGCTAATTACATAAAACATGTCCTTAACAATTTCGCTCTTGAAATTAAAAAAAAAAAAAAAAAAATTCGTTAGTTTTCGGTAGTTACAATTTTG